>CM066991.1:43584182-44795849 GCA_033977485.1 Hydrangea macrophylla
AAGGGTTTTATCTCCACTGATGAATTCTTATCAGTTCCAGAGTTTTCTATGAACCCTTTTATCTCAGGTGATCAATTGGGTTTATATTAGGCTAAATTATAGAGACAGTGTTACCCTTTTTCCACTAACACTCCCTAAACTGAAAATTCAACAAACTGATCCCATTAACTATCATTTTTCTTCTCAAATTGACCCCTCAAATTCCCCCTCTCATATAGTTGCGGAGTCAAAATTTTTTATTTATTTATTTATTTTTTTTTTAAGGCGGATCAGTGAAAAAGGGCAATACATGAGGGGGTGTCTATATAATTTGTCCTTTATATTACTGTTAGTTTGGGATTTTTTTGTTTTTGCTTAAACTAGTTCTGATTATTTGGTTGGTGAACTCCACATGTTTAGTAATAGAATCTGTGGGTTTTTGCAGAGGTTGCTTAAGATGGTAGACGGGTTGAATTTTAAGGACTTTGTGGCATTCTTGTCAGCTTTTAGTGCTAAAGCAAATATGCGACAAAAGTAGAACGTATGTGCTATAAACCTCAACTTTTTTCAATTTTATAATCATTAGTAGACTGTGGTGATGATTATGACATATCTATCTTCTTGCTACTTGTTCAAAGTAACCAAATAAGGTCTTTAAGAGTTCAACTTACATGTTGTTTGATGTAAGTAGGAAATTTCTGGTGTTTAACTTCGTTTAAGTTAACTAATGTAGATTTTTACATTTATTGGTGTGGGAATAATTGCAAATTTAATGATTTGGTGTAAAAGGCAGTGAAGTAGTTTAGTTGGCAATGTGATTTGAATACTCAATGGCTAGAGTCATTTAAGAGTGGGATTTGATTTTTAAATTTTGCTTTAATTGGTTTGTTTTATGTTAGTTCACACAACACACACACTCACACTCAACTTATACATAATATAGTTGAGGCTGCCCCATTCTAGGAGACTAGGACTATATTGATGATATATTTCGGAAATTGATAATTATTTGTCTCCCCTAGTTTGGAACTTAGGTCTTTATGCCAAAGGATTTTGGAACACTCAGGTACCACTGGTACTAGAATTTGGCTGTGAGGAGGCAATACCTGTTTTAAAAATTAATTATGCAGAGAGAAGTATATGAGTTCCTTCAACTGACCTAAAATTAAGAAAGAATTATTATTAGTATTATTATTATTTGGTGATTTAAGAAAGAATTAACTTATTTCAGTGTGTTTTGTGCAAAAGCCCATAATGTTTTCTCTCTTTCTAATCATGTTTTGTATTGGAAACAAATAGTATTGAATCTGACCACAACTGTCGTTTAATGTTTCGAGCTTCAACTCTTCAACGCTATCATTTTGAAATAGTTATTAGGCTGCCTGGATCTTGATCCTTTCACTCTATCTCCTTCTCTGACATAATTATTATTATTGTTTTGGCAAACTTCTATGACATTACTACATCATGTACTTCTATCCATGAGATTTCCTGAACGGGTGTTTCCAAATTCATGTGAAATAGGAACAAACTAAGACATGGGCACCTTGTAGATCAGAACGCCTTGCAAAATACAATCAAGTAAAAATTCATTGATTTTGGTTCATCAGTTTATAGCTTTTGTGTAAAATACAATCAGTTTGTCTTCATACACTGATATTTCTTTTTGGGTCAGTAGTTAAGATATGGGTGGGAGAGACAGTGGAGGCAAAATATGGTTGGAGAGTTAAGAATTACTTAAAATATGAACGTAGTTACTCATTGACACTTTTGCACAAAGTTTTTGCTTTTGCACTTCAAACTCATAATTTGCACACCAATAAATTTCTTGAAGTACCGAAGTAGTACCACAAGTCTAACATAGCTTATTGAACAAACTATTCTATTCAACTAGTAGTTTTTTTTTTTTTTTTTTGGGGTTATTCCTGGATGCGAATTAGTGGCACTCAACTAAACCTAATTTATACTGCGAGTTGTCATCGTGTGTTCATAAAACTCATAAAATATGATAATTGAACAAGTTATATATGAGATCTTAAGATCAAAAAACAATAGAATAAATGATACTCCTTTGTCTTAGCTGTTAGAAGATTAATGATCATAAAATATTGTTAAGCTGTTCATTGATATGCTAAAAATAAAAGATAAGAAGGATAGAGGAACCGTCATACTCAATGTTGGCTTCACACTTTATTGTTTGTCAAATCTTAGTAGTGTTGTATATAAAACATTTTAATTCGATAATGTGCAACGAAGAGTAGACAATTTCTTGCTTTAATTGAGGGAAGTTTTTGAATTCCAGGTGTCGTATCACAAATTTAACAAGGAGTAGCAATTGGCTGCTCTGGAAGTAGAAAAGAGGATCCTAGAAGAGAGAGAAATTAAAAGAAGTTGGAGTTATAGGTAGCACAATGGATGCGCGCCCTTAACCATCGTTCCAAAGAGGTACTTCTTAACTATCTTTACCAACTTATGCCACACATACATGCTTCAATTATAAAAGTATCATTAAGAGTTAGTAGCTTCCTGTTATTAATTGAGTACCATAATGTACTGGGTTATGTGGTTTGTATGTGTTTTTGTAATAACCCGAAAAATTTACCAAATTTATTACCAAACAATTTTTTGCTCAAGCATAAGCCCAACCAAACAGCCCCTAGATGCTTCACGCAGCCCCTAATAATTTCAGCACAGTTCGTAAAGTTTTGTCACTCATGACCTCACTTATCACTCAAGTTTTGGTGTACCTTCATCAATGTTGTCGTTTGATTTGTTTGACAGTGCTCTGCCAGATACTTTACGTTCATGTTGGAAGTTGACGTACTTGTGGTGCCCTGGTGAATTGCTTGCTTGAAACTCACTCCTTCACAAATGTGTTGTTTTCCCTTCTATTGAATGTTGTAGATTGGGCATGTTTTAACATAAAATCTGTCCTATTTCAGTAAGCTCATTAAAATGTACATACCCAGTACTTTATGTTAGATTCCCAACATAGCTTAAGTTAATGAGAATGGTCCTTGAAGTCAATAAAGTGCAATATGAAAACTAGAATGGGAATGGATATCTGAAACCAAGACTTCCGAGAACCAAGGCTAGTCTTTGATAGTATGGCAAGTTATCACTTTCTCCAAAAGCTTAAGCTATAAAGAATGGGCCCAAGAATCTATATCAAGCTATAACGCCTTCTAACAAGAAGCTTGATGAGGAAGTTGGGATTGGTGTTTGAGAATTTTATAGGATTCATCTGATTAGTTTTCGTATCGAGTACATAGTACGGTTCAGATTTACCTTAGGTCTTCCACTTCGTTTCCAAGGCATCATGTTGATTCAGAATAACCGTGTTGCCAAAAGTTCGTAGGCAACTCTTTCCAGCTGATAACAATGAAACTACCCACCTCAGAAGTTTAGCAGCTCGAAGTTCATCACTGGTATGGTAGTTGAGATTATAAAATTTAGAGAACTAATTATATTGTAGCTTTTTAACCCTAGTTTAAAATTTAGAGAACTACCTACCCACCTCTTATTTGGGTCGATATAGTTTAAATTGGAATTTGTTACATAAATGTTGTGGTCAATGTGTGTTTAATTTCTCAAAACAGAATAGCCTTTATAACAATATATTCATTGACTAATGACTTTTTATTTTTTATTATTTTTTTTTCTGTTGCAGTTGAGGAACTCAGATGAACGTAAGAGAGGAGGATTCTCATTTTTGTAAAGGGAAGGATTCTCAATTTTTTTTGTTGGAGAAAATGTTATTCTGGTGAAGTTAGTATTAGTAATACTCTCGAAGGATGCGTATCTTATGAACAATGTTTATATATGTATTGCTTTTTTATGCTTATAAAATTAAAGCAGCTCTGTTTGTGGAATTATATTGAGTTTCGATGACATTCGGAGTTAAATTTAGGTTGAACGTTGTAGACGCCCCAATTTTGACCAAACGTCAAATCCAGGGATTGGTTACCTCTCAAAGACCGATGATGACGATGTCCGTGACATTCGAGGATTTTCCAAGAAATTCAAAATCTTCAAGAAAAAATTTTAGAAAATAATAAATAAAGGGAGAGGATTCAGGCATTCGGGGGGAAACCCGAACGACGAAGAACGTGTGAGAAACCCAGTCTGGAAATCCATTTTATTTTAAAGAAAAGAGAATTAATAAACAAAAACAAAAAAAAGAAAGAGAGAAAGAGGGAGTTTCCTTGAAAAAAGGGAGGACAAAATAAATGAAAAGATTTTTGAAAAAGAGAAAATACAAAAAGAAATAGTATATTCAAAAATATACCATGCACATGGTTGATACCATGCACATGGGGGATCTTAATGCAAATATATACATACATAAAATAAAAAATTTTGTTTACACCAACATACTTTTGAAAAATCAAAAAGAGGGACAAAATTCAGTTAGCCCCGGCATGCGGAAAACGCGGCGGCACTCACTGAGTGCCGCGCCGGCACTCACTGTTTGCCGCCCGGCACTCAGCAAGTGCCGCCCGGCACTCAGTGAGTGCCGTCGGAATCCAGCGAGTGCCGCTGGCTGTAACAGACTGCATCTTCTCACATGTTCTAGAAGAAAACCTTGCACATGGGTTTCCACCCGAATTTACCCATCTATCCCTGGAATAAAGGCCTATATAAACAAAACCTCCTCTTCCATTTTGGGGACTTGAACTTGGAAATCAAGATATACATATATACAACAATCATATAGATTTTTAGAGAGAGAGAAGAAGAATTTCTTGAAGAGCTTGAAGAATTTGAAGAATCTTAAAGAGAATTTGGGAAATCTTGGAAGATCTTCACAAGAAGTTGAAGAAATACTTGAGGTCCTAGAGGTAACCTCTTAATCCTTGATAGAATTAGGATCATTCAATCACAAGTTCATAGTTCTAGGAACTTTTTCACATTTTCAAAACCTCTCTTCTTATCCCATTTCATCACACACCACTAAGAACATGTGATTGAATCTCATGACATTTCATCAATTTGGATGTAATTAGCTTTGGGTTTAAGACAAATTCAACTTTGAAGAGTTTGTATCCTTAGTCTTCTAAGTAATCCTTGATTTTCCTTATTTCTATTTCATTAAAAAGGTGCATGAGATCTTCCATATCTCATTGAACCTCTTTGAGTTTGATTATTTAATTTCCTATGATCTTATGATCTATATGGAGATTAGAATGAATCATAGTCTTAATCTACATATAATTAGTGAGATTCAAGTCTTAATCCATGACTTGAACCTCTTCATTAAGAAATCTTATGGAATCCTTACTATATTCCAATGAGGTTTGAGTAGATTTTAACTTCATTTAGTCTCCAATGACCATCAAATGGTAGGAGTGATAAGTTGAATTCAAACTTGGGTCCATAGGTTTGAGTTCTTTATTTGAGGATTTTGTGAAGTACGTTTCAATACTTCATCAAGATCCATAAGTGTAGTATGTATCTAACTCCAATGACCATCAAATGGTAGGAGTGATAAGTTGAATTCAAACTTGGGTCCATAGGTTTGAGTTCTTTATTTGAGGATTTTGTGAAGTTCATTTCAATACTTCATCAAGATCCATAAGTGTAGTATGTCTCTAAACTCCAATGACCATCAAATGGTAGGAGTGATAAGTTGAAATCAAGCTTGGGTCCATAGGTTTGAGTTCTTTATTTGAGGATTTTGTGAAGTTCATTTCAATACTTCATCAAGATCAATAAGTGTAGTATGTCTCTAACTCCAATGACCATCAAGTGATAGGAGTAGTAATTTGAATCCAAACTTTTATCCATGGATTTAAGTTCATTGTTCTTTGGATCTTGCGAAATCCATGCTATACTTCATTAAAACCTATGAGCATATATGCCTCATAGTCTTCAATGACCATCAAATGGTAGAAGAAGTAGTTTGGGTTGAGCCCCAACTTCATGTTTTAATAGTTGAGGCCAATCAACAAACTTGAACTAGCAAGACAAAAACTGTGGGTTCACAAACTGTTTTTGATCAAAGATTTTTATTTTAAGATCTAACCGTTGAAATCAAGTGAAACCAACGGGAAAATATCAGTAACACATTGTTTTACCACTGTGATTTTTGTTTTAGCAAAATTTTGTGATTAAAGAGGTTTGATCATGATTTTTGTGAGATAATCACAATCTGTCCAGAGTTCTAGAATGCTTTCAGAATAATAAGTCTGTTTTGAAATTAATAAATCAGAACCCTAATAAAGTTTTCGGGGTCTCAAATAATTTTTTATAAGTACCTTAATGTGTTAGGAAGGTACCCTGAAACGATCTAAGTGTTTCTCATTTTTTTACTATTTTTAGAAAATCATACAAGATCTCTGGACAGAGAGTTGCAGAATCCTGAGTGAGGTCTAGTATTTGTCATATTCCCGGAGATCTAACCGTTGAAACCTGGATTTTCTTTCTGGGTTAGAAACTAGACTCACAGAGGCATAACATATCCAAAAATCAGTAAGATTCAACCATTGAAAGTATTTTATTTCCATTTTTGAACGTCTGGTCTGCTCTCTGTAAATCACAAAAAAACTGCTACTGTTTTTGTCTAACCTTATTTATTTCAACTTAAGTAGTCTCCCAATGGCTTAGGACTCAAACCATGTTTTGAACAATGATAATTTAGATTAAACCCAGAGGATAAGTGATCCAAATTAGTGAATAAATTCATATCTTATTCTTGTTCTTAATCATTCATTCATTCATATACATTGATGCTTATAGTTAGAAATAGTTCTTGGACAAAGTTGGACTTAATTGAATTTAATTGAACATGACTTAGGATTAATTACCTTTTGATATTATATCTAGTATGAGGCATGTGTACTAACCTTTGTTTTGTAGCGCTTTGAGGTACAATTTCTCAACCCTTCTCTAGTTTAATTTACTTCATTGATTTTAATTGATTTTTCGACCTCATGTGCGACACCTTAGCTTAGGTTTTGCCTTATGTGAATATATGAATTAGAGACCTTTCTTAGGTTTATTTTTACATGCATTGCACGTTTGATATTCGCGGCCGGATCCCGGGTATGTTTTCTAGTTCTCTATTGCATAATCATGATGTTTGCTAGTTGAATTATGTGACTTATGAATGATATTTTACCGTTAGCAATTTTGCACCCTTTCAACATGCTTGTGTAATGTATACCTATATATGTATTCATTGAGGGCATGCTTAGATTAATAACTTGATTAAAAAGGATGTTGAGTAGAGGCCTATCGTGAGATAGGATGAAAGGGGGTGTTTTAGTCTGCCGGGCTCCTTCCCCTTTCATTCCATAATCCCCGGACCCAGCTTATCTTTGGTTTTGCAAAAGATCAGTTTCCTTTTAAATGGTTTCTTAATTTTCCTTTTAAAAAAATTAAGTGGCGACTCTTTGAATTTGAAAAATATTTGTTTTAAAAGTGGGTAAATTTTAAAAACCTGCGATATCCACAATCTGGCGACTCTGCTGGGGATCGAACCCAGAATCTCTGGTTTCGCAGACCAGAATTTCTGATTTTGGGTTCACTCGAGGATTAGACTTGAAAGCGTCCTTTTAATCGAATTAATTAATTTTTGCATGCCCGTTGCATTGCACTTGTATGTCTCGCCAGTCGATTGCACGGAACTATGACCTTGGAGGCTCGGGGCAACCCGGTCGGTCAAGCCATCATGGGGCCATGTGATCACCCTTGATCTCGTACCATGTTTTGGTATATGAAGCATCCTATCGGGTGTGTGTCAAGGGTCCCTTATTCGACCAAAACCCGGCCTTTGCATGGTAGCTTCCATAGAACCTTTCAATCTTAGGAAATTAATTCTTGATTGGGATTATGTGCTAGGGAGTTTTGTATGCCCGAAAGGGGTTATTTGAGATGATGACGATGCTTGCTTGATAAAAGATGTGTAACCCTTTAATCACCTTTTAGCAATTCCTTCTCATGTCCCACGACATTTGGGAACATGCTGGATCTTGATTATGTGATTACATCTCTTACATCTTGCCAAGTTAAGCATCATTGACCTTGTATGCATCCGAATTCATGAAGAGTGTGACAATAATCCGATCATGTGATCCTCCTACCCCAAAGAATCTTAAAATACGTTTTTGGAAGCAAATAGATTTTTGGTATCTCTATTCCAAGGCATTCAATCACTCTTTCAAAATTTTTGGAGTTCACTTTTGGATTAAAATTTCAAATCAACCATATTTGAAGGGAGAACCTAAAAATCTTGGAACCCAAAAATTCTTGAAAAAGTTTGAAAAGTTTTACCAACTAAAGTAATGCTTCTTTTTTAAAGCAAAATTCGGACCTAATCACCTTTTTTGTTAAGGAATATAATCCAAGAAATCTCTGCAATTAAAGAAATCATTTTCAAAAGCAAAGTTTCAACCCAATCATCTTTTATTTAGAAATGTTGTTAAGGAATTTTGAAAAGGTCCCATCATCTAGGGGAAATACTTGTTAAATGGATTTCAAAAATTCTAAAACCTTGAAGGGGTAAAAAGGATCACAATGAAAGGAGAAATTAGCACACTCAACATGGAGGAGGATTTTATGTGCTTATGTGTTTATGTGTTAGGATTAGAATTTTCTTTTATTTAGCATATAGAATAGGCACACACACACACACACATGCATTTGCATCCGTATGGCATATGAATCATTCATGAAAGCATATAAATCAATAATAAAAGTAAAAGGTAAACAAATAATGGTAAAAAGGGAGAAAAAGTCGTTAAAATAACTGAAATAAATATGATTGTAGGTAAAAGATAGAATCAACTACGAGAATAGCCTGGTACAGAGATTCTACTGCAAGACTAGTGAGAAAAGAGATGGCACAAGAGGCTAATGCAAGGGAGATGGCAGAGTTAAGGACAATGGTGGAACAGCAAGCGGGACAAATGACTAGAATGATGACCATGATAGAAGCACTAGCACGACAGCAGCCAGGCAATGATCCTCCTCACAGGGATGAAGATTGGTTTGATGAAACAGAAGGGATTGAAGCAAGGGAGAAACTAGAAAAAGAAAGGGCTGAGAAAGACAAGTTGATGACTGAGAAAATGGAGAAGTTGGAAAGGGTGGTCCGAAAGGCCCATGGAGTTGACACCTATTTGTTGGAGTTAGAAGGGTTGTATGAGGGGGTTTGTGAGGTATTGCCCGCAGGATTTCAAATGCCTGTATTCGACAAGTTTGATGGAACAGGGAACCCTCGTAGCCACATTAGAATGTATATAGGGGCATTTCAGCCTAGCGGTCTAAGCACGGTCATGATGGTAGTCTTGTTTCAACAGACGTTAACTGGGGCTGCTTTGTCTTGTTATCTCACTCTGGAACCAGGGAAGACTAGAAATTGGGAAGAAGTGGTAAAAGCATTTGTGGCCCAATATGAATACAATCAAGATCTGGATGTTACTATCAGGGATTTGGAGACTACCCGACAGGGGAACAAAGAATCTTTTGCTGAATTTCTAAGCCGATGGAGAGGAAAGGCTGCTAAGATGATACAAAGGCCGACTGAAAAAGAGCAAATCCGAATGCTGATGAAGAACCTCCAACCCGTCTATCAGGAGAAGATGAGGTTCCAATCCCTCAATACCTTCACCGAGGTGTTCGATGTAGGAACCAGAATCGAAGACGCGATACAGGAAGGGGTCATCAAAAAAGAGGAGCCAGTGAACAGGTACAGACGACCGAACTATGGAGCAGGAGGAGGACATTCGGGAGGTCATTCAGGGTCTACGGATGTGAACGCACTGAGCGAACCTGAGAAAAAGTTTGATATAACCAGAAATTACCCAAAGAGGGGAGGGGATAAGCCTTTAAGGAGGTTTTCAGAGTTGGGAGTATCTTTGTCCACGGCTCTCGATAGGCTGGTAGCAAAAGGACATCTTCGCCTACTGGAGCCGTGACCCAGACCAAATCCACCACCTCCGAATTTCAAATCTGATTTATATTGCAAGTTCCATCAGGAGCAAGGGCACTCAACTGACCGGTGTTTAAGACTAAGGCATGAGATTCAAGATTTGATTGACAAGAAAATAATATCTAAACCACCCACCAACCCGCCAAATGTTACCAGAAATCCGCTACTAGAACATCATGCCGTGCCACTACCCAGAATTTACTACTTGGGAAATGAGGAGAGGTCTTTTGACCCATCAGCATTGATTACTAAGTTGGGAAGTCCGAGAAAAGCTTATCAGATGTTGGAGGGTTCGCAAATCTGCACTCTAAAAGGGTCGGTAGATGAAGGCAAAGGAAAGAAATAGAAGGGACTGTTGACGCAGATTGGTGGGCACCGGAAGCTGACAATTCACTTTGGTACAAAGGGGACGGTATTCAGGATCCTAATAAAGTTAAGGAAGACCTTTGGTATGAAAGTGAGGAGGAAGGTTTGAAAATTGTTGAACCACAAGATAGACTTTGGGTCAAAGAAGGTATTAGTCACCTCACACGATCTGGGAGGCATTTTAAACCACACGAACTTGAGGAGGATCACCCGGAACAAGAAATGAATAAAGGAAAAGGGAAACTGAATGAGGAAGAAGAGGAGGACAGAGTCTTAAGATAGATGAAGAAGACACAGGCAAATATCACTATTTGGGGGTTGCTAAGCGCTTCCAAGCGTCATAGGCAAGCAGTCCTTGACGCTCTCAATCAGTCGGATGTTTCCATCGATGTTACTCCGGAAGATCTCATCGGCATGATCGGCAGAAGCCCAACCCTGGCTATATCATTCTCTGAAGCTGACTTACCTCCTGGGGGACCTGTTTTCAATGAGCCGTTGCACATCACCGTTGAGTGCCTAGGAAATTCTCTACCTACTTGCCTCATCGACAACGGGTCTGCATTAAATGTATGCCCTTTTCGAACAGCTAAAAGGATGGGGCTCGATGAATCTACATTTATACCATCGGAACAAAAGGTGAGGGCTTATGATAATACTCTACGGGCAGTGATGGGGATCATCTTTCTGAATCTCTCTGTCGGGACTGGTGAAAGGGAAACAGAATTCCAAATCATTGACATTCCTGCATCATTTAACCTTCTTTTGGGAAGGCCGTGGCTTGATAGTTTGGGTGCCATTCCATCAACCATCCATCAGAAAGTTAAGTACATTTGGAAAAACAAAGTATGTGATCTTCTGGGGGATAGCTGTATAAATGTGTCTGGGGCCTCATCAAGTGCTCCGATTTTAGAAGTACAGATACAAGAAGGTGAAGCAAGTTTGGTTGGGTTTGAGTTCATTAACGTCATAGAAGAGGGGAAGCCGAAGGAGTTTTTACCACTGTATTTTGATCAATACGCCAGTCCATTGGTGGCCGGGATCATGAGAAAAATGGGGTTCTTCCCAGGGATGGGTTTAGGTAAGAAACACCAAGGATTGTCAGAATTCCCAAATATCGTCACACAAACCCACACCCATGGGCTAGGATACTCGCCAACCAAAGAAGAGTTGAAGAAGAAGAAGAAAGCAACGGATGCACCGATGGAACCATACCTGAAAACTCTTAATGGGTACTTCGTCAAGCAGGGAGAAGATTTTCCGTTTTGTGGTTTTCCGGAGCCGTGGATGGATGAAGCAGAGAAGCGTATGAAGCCAGGATTCGAGATTTTCTTTGCGCATGACTTTTCTGAGTATGAGGACCCTTATCTTCAGTAGCCTGAAAAATCTGCCGTTACTCAGGACTGGGTCTGTACTATGGATGGCTCGGCAATGAAGAACCTGCTAGAAGGAGGATACAAGAAGATCGAAAAAGGGAGCTCTGCAGAGATCAAAGATGAAGGTGAGAAGAGTCGGGATAAAGAAGACAATAATGAGAATAAAGAAAGGGAGAAATTAGAGTACAAAGGGAAGCCAGAAGAAGTGGAAATAGAAGAGATTACTCAGGAAGAGGAACGGGAAGATCATTTCATAGCTGATATGGGAGGGGAAAGCAAGAAAGAGTGGGTCTTTGAGTCTAGTGATAGGTCCCCCCCTCACCCAGAGTCTGTATTGGCCCAAATGAGGCGTCTTTCCATTTCTATGTCTGTTGTAATTGCTCCCAAGAAAGTTAATAAGAATGTGACTAATTCTGCTTACTTGACTGCGCATAATAATAACTGTGATGCATGTAATGAAAATGATGAAATACCTCATGAATTGCAAAAACTAATTGAACAAGAAAATGAACCTGCATGCAAAATCATGGAAAGCACTTTAACCATTAATTTGGGAAATGAAGATAATCCACAAAATGTTTCTATTGGCTCCACACTTAATAATGAGGAAAGCGAAGAATTAATCAATCTATTAAAAGAATTCAAAGATGTCTTTGCATGGTCCTATGATGATATGCCAGGAATTGATCCAGAAATTGTCCAACACCATATTCCCCTTTTTCCAAATTCGAAACCCGTGAAACAAAAATTGAGGCGAATGAGGCCTGAATGGGCGCTTAAAGTGAGAGGTTGAAAAGCAACTGAAGGCTGGATTCTTGATTGTAACCGAGTATCCTGATTGGGTTGCCAATATTGTACCGGTTCCTAAAAAGGATGGTCGTGTTAGGGTTTGTGTAGATTTCCGAGATTTGAACAAAGCTAGCCCTAAGGATGATTTCCCTTTACCCCACATCGACGTATTAGTAGATAATACCGCAGGGCATGAACTTCTATCTTTCATGGATGGGTTTTCAGGGTATAACCAGATCTTGATGGCACTAGAGAATAGAGAGAAAACAACTTTTATCACACCTTGGGGGACTTACTGTTATAGAGTTATGCCGTTTGGGCTTAAGAATGCAGGTGCAACTTACCAGAGAGCTGCCACCACATTATTACACGACATGATTCATAAAGAAGTAGAAGTATATGTGGATGACATGATAGTAAAATCCAAAGAAAGGGGAGGGCATCTGGAGGCATTAAGAAAGTTTTTTGGAAGGCTGAAAAAGTTCGGGATGAGGTTAAATCCGCAAAAATGCACCTTTGGGGTAACCACTGGAAAACTACTAGGGTTTCTGATCACCCAGAGAGGAATTGAGGTAGATCCCACCAAAATCCAAGCTATAGCCGAAATGCTGCCACCTAGGAATGAAAAGGAGTTGAGAGGATTCTTAGGAAGAATACAGTTCATCAGCCGCTTCATATCCAAACTCACCATGACCTGTGACCCGTTGTTCAAATTATTGAGAAAGGGGGAAAAGTTCGAATGGGATAACCAGTGCCAAAAAGCCTTTGAAAAGATCAAAACCTACCTTCAAAACCCACCTGTCCTATCACCTCCTAAGCCCGGGAAACCTCTATTGCTATACCTATCCATAACCGAGAACTCAATGGGGTGTATGTTGGCCCAAGAAGAAGAAGAGGGGCGTGTGAAAAAGCCATATACTACTTGAGTAACAGGATGACTGGGTATGAGTTGAACTATTCACCGTTGGAGAAAGCTTGTTGGGCCCTAGTTTGGTGTACCCGTCGCCTTAGGCATTACATGCTAGCCTTCCCTATTACCCTGATATTCCGAATGGACCCACTCAAATACCTCTTTGAAAAACCTGCCCTGACCAGTAGGATATCCCGTTGGACCATGATGCTAGCTGAATTTGATATTAGATATGTCACTTCCAAATCTGTCAAGGGGAGAGCTGTCGCCGAGTATTTAGCCGACCTCGCCATAGAATCCGAAGAAAGGGGAGAATTTAAGTTTCCAGATGAAGAAGTAATGGAAGTAAAAGAGAACCTTTGGAAAATGTACTTCGATGGAGCAGCTAATCAAATAGGATACGGGGTAGGGATTATCCTCGTATCACCTAGCGGGGTCCCCACTCCTTTGGCCTTTAAGCTCAAGTATAATTCGACTAATAACACGGCAGAGTATGAAGCCTGTATAATTGGGATGGAAGTAGCCTTGACTTTGGGAGTAGAAACGATCGATGTTTTCGGGGACTCTAATCTAATAATATCACAAGTGAGGGGTGACTGGAGAACAAAGCATGAGAAGTTGAGACCTTACCATGAATACCTACAGAGCCTGAAGGTGCAATTCAAAAGAATTTCGTTCTATTACCTTCCCCGTGAGGAGAACCAATTGGCAGATTCCCTAGCAACCTTAGCCTCAATGATCCAAATTCCTGTAGGAGTCTCCATGATTCCTTTTTCTATAGAAGAGAGAACCCGACCTTCGTATGAAATAATCGCCGCCATTGAAGAAGAGGGAGAAGTTGAGATACCATGGTATATAGATGTTTGGAACTTTGTTGAGAAAGGAGAATATCCCGGAGGAGCTTCAGAGAAGGATAAGAGAGCAATTCGTAGATTTTCAGCTCAATTTGTAATCTATGCGGGAAAGTTGTGGAAGAAGTCCTACACCGGTTATAATTTAGAATGTCTATATGGAAGGGAAGCAGGGAAAATGATGGAAGAAGTACATGAAGGAGTCTGTGGGCCCCACATGAACGGACATATGTTGGCCAAAAAGATAATTCGGCAGGGATACTGTTGGACGACTTTAGATAAGGATTGCTGTGAGTATCTTAAGAGATGCCATAAATGTCAGGTTCATGCAAATTTAATGCATACCCCACCTTCCCAGCTCTATAGCATGACCACCCCTTGGCCATTTTCTGTGTTGGGTATTGATATCATCGGAGAAGTAATTCCGAAAGCTTCAAATGGGCACCGGTACATAATTGTGGCAATAGACTATTTTACCAAATGGGTGGAAGCGGCATCATACGCAACTTTGAAGGCAAAAGATGTGGTGAATTTTATCCAGAAGAATGTAATCTGCAGGTACGGGGTGCCAAATGAGCTTATTTATGACCACGGGAGTCATTTTCAGGGAGAGGTTATTCCATTCCTAGAGAAGTATAGGATCACCCACCACCAGTCTTCACCATACAGACCACAAACAAATGGAGCAGTAGAGGCAGCAAACAAAAATGTGAAAGTCATCCTGGGAAAAATGACAGATACATATAGGGATTGGCATGAAAAATTACCTTTCGCTTTGTGGGGATATCGAACTTCCGTAAGAACCTCGACCGGGGCTACACCATACTCATTGGTCTACGGGATGGAGGCTGTTTTACCGGTGGAAGTTGAAATACCATCTCTAAGAGTTCTGGCAGAATGCGAGGTAACTGAACTGGAATGGTTGCGGGGGAGATATGAGGAATTAATGTTATTCGATGAAAAGAGGTTGGCTGTTGTAAACCATACTCGGGGATATCAGAAAAGGATAGCTCGTGCTTTCAACAAAAAGGTTCGCCCAAGGAAGCTTGCTGAGGGCGACCTGGTCCTCAAAGAACTTTAAGCGCCTGTTTATGACCCACGAGGAAAATTCAAACCCAACTGGGTCGGACCATATATCATCAAGACACTCCTCTCCGGGGGAGCTACCTATCTCATGGACCTAGATGGAGTTGAGTTTAAACAACCAATCAACCTCGATCGCCTAAAAAAATACTTTGCTTGAAACGTTGTCTTTCAAAACCTCCAGAATTGATGAACTACGCTTGACCTGATTCCCGGTAGGGGATACGTAGGCAACCTGCTCGGTTCGGTCACAAAATGAAAGATGTAGGTGTGTTCTTTCTAGCCTTGGCTGAACTACTGCGGACTTGATACCCGTTCGGGGATAAGTAGGCGGGCTCACAAGGCCCTCGATCCAAAACCCAAACAAATTTAAGAGCCCCAAGTTTTCACCATGTCAAACTAGGGGCAAACTTGCGTTTGCCCTAGAACCACATCTAAATCTCGAAACCAGGGGCAAACTTCGTTTGCTAGAGCCGATGAACCCAGACAAAGCTTAAACCCATTTCTGGATATACTGGCTATCAAAATGTGCATCATATGGAAACAAACAAGAATTCATTACATAGAGGGATTAAAACTAAGCAAGACTCATGAAGGAGTAATAAAAGCCGAATGAGGCATTGAGGGGAAAACTGTTCATAGCCCAGAGAAATTAAAGAAGTGCTAAACTTTGATTCTTCATGATCAGGGCATTTTCGAAATATATAAAAAAAATAAAAAAAAAAAAAAAAAAAAAAATGCATCACAGAAAATAAACCTAGCCAAAGTTAAGCAGAATTTGTCAAAACTTTTAAAATCTTGCTTCGTTCCTTTTTACTTTGTCTATCTGGAAGCTACCCCCTGACCAGAGACTGAATCTCAAGAAAATACTCTGCGGTCGGGACAACTGAAGCTTGAATCCTTCGAAAGGGAGCTGATACCCTATCATGCCAAGCCTCTGCGAATATCCTCAGTGTCGAAGGACGTAGGGCAGAGCTCCTCGAGAAATCAGCAGTAATAACACCGGGGACATCTTGGAGCAAGCCGAATTGGCGGGCTACCCGACTGGGAATGTAAAAGGTGGTAACTCGCAGACCAGTCAACCAAATCCCGGGGCGCCCAGGAAGACGTACCGCGACAGAGCAATAAGACCAGCGAGGGCATATCCAACAGATGTCCTCGTAACTCAAGCCTCGAAACCAAGCAAGCCAGCTGGTAACTGTGCGGGAGGGGTAATGGACGTCCATGCGATCATAAGGGAGCAGTCTCCCGAGGGGAAGGTGAGCAAAGAAGCCCAAGCGCTCGAAGAGCCAAATCTGTAAAACGTTGGGTGACCCCGAAAGCAGCATCGATCCCGCGGTATGTGCATGATCCAGACCTAGAAAAGTCTCCCCCAGAACGAGCATAACAGCACTCCGCATCTCTCGGAGACCACATACGATCGGAATCAAGATATCAGTGGAAGACTGAAATAAGAAGTGTGAAAGCATCGCCAGAGAAAGGGCGTTCCGCCTGATGACCTGATACCTCCTATCGTCAGGATCGCCAATGGGTGCGTAAGTGGAGGAGAGGCGATCGAAATCAATATGACGGTCATGAACAAGGGAGCCGGCAGCGCCCCGAGAAATGCCAAGAAGGGCCGATAAATCCTGAATATATCCTACCTGGATCTGTGGAATCATCAAATCGGCATACGGATCGATGTGAAGGATGGCGCTAAACTCCTCAAAGAGAGGACAGACCTCCTCGTGACCAAACCGAAAGACGTGAAGAGAAGGGTCCCAACACATGATAGCTGCTCGAAGCAAGTCCTCATCCAGAGCTGTATGGCGAAATGCGAAAAGGTCCGTCAGTCTGTGGGATTCAAGGTTGAGTCGGTCGATGCCAGAAAGGGAATCAATCCATGGGTATAGGATGTCGGAACTAATGGGGGCCATGAAGAAAGGAGGGGGATATAAAAGGAAAAAGTTTGAATGCAAAGAAGGCAAAATGGCTCTAGAAATCCTGAACGAACCTAGGAATGGGTAAATGGCAGCTTATATAGAAAAGGGGGCCGGACCGGCACTCGATGTAAAGCGGCGGCACTCACTGAGTGCAGGCCGGCAATTACTGAATGCCACACGGCATTCACGGAGTGCCGCCCAGCCTCACCGAGTGCCGGCCCAGGTTTAAAAGGCACATGGGTCATTTTGTAACTTTAATCAGCCCAAACCTGCACAGAATCTGAATAAAAATGATGCCAATCATCATTTTAAGCACCATTGTTTGCACCACTCATTAAAATAAAGCCAAGAGAGGGTTTTCATGATCTAAATAAGCAAAAGGAATAAGATTCAAGAACTAATACGGAGAAGCAATCAAGCATGAATATAAACAAATTCAAAATGGGCACGCAGGCCACCATGCATGAGTATTGCTAAGTTCGCCTAAATAAGAGAATTCGAAATTCTTTCTTCCTCGCAGGGACATAACATAACATAAAGGAGATAAGCTATCCTCGTCTACGACGAGGATTCCTTCTGGGCGTTTGCTGAGCTGCCTGACCTCTCCCAACTCCGCCATCGCCTCCATCTCTGCCATCACCTCCATCTCCGCCATCTCCATCACCTCCTTGGTAGCCGCCGCCTTGGCCACTACCGCCAGCACCTCCCTGATAGCCGCCGCCCTGGCTCAATTGGAACTCCTGGATTTGTCTCCTCAGAGCTGCCATCTCAGCTTCCTGTAAGAAAGAACAGGCGAAATAAGTAATGCAAAAAAGAAAAGAGAGAGGAGAAGGGAAAAGAAGAAAGGGAGTGTAATACCATAGCTCTAGCCTGAAGATCGGCGTTGGTCCTTGCTCCATCAGCCTGAAAAAAAAAAAGAGAAAGAAAAGAGAGAATTAGAATGCAGTTATTAGAATAAAGGTGATCATTTGGATTCTTTTTGAAGATAAATAAGAAAATATTTTGAGTTTTTATGGCTGTTTGAATTTTTGCAAATAAAAAAAAAAAAAAAAAAAAAAAAAAAAGAAAAAAAAGAAGAGAATTTTGTTCCAAACAAAAAGGGATTTACCCTCCATTCACGTCCATGAATCCAGTGTTGGACGGTGTGCGCATATGACAGACCCTCTTCAGCGTAATCCCGGGGGACTGTATCATATTGTAGAGGGATAGTCGGGACATTCTGAGTGTAAGGGGTCAGCTGATACATGGTCTCTTGACCCATGTCGACCATGGGAACGCTCCAATTCCACTGCGGAAGGGCTGGGGGTTCAGCGACCCCAGGAACAGGCTGCAAATAAGAGTTTTTTTTTACTTAAAAGATTGAAAAGGAATGGAAAGCAGAAATGAAAGAAATATACATATGTGAATAAGGTTTGTTACCCGGACGACATCCATAAGGGGAAAATTATGCATAAGAGAATTCAATCTAAAGGCTGCATAACCATCTGGGCCGTCCAGAAGATTTGCAATGTTCTCCCCGTCTAGAGCAGCCACCAGGTCGTCATGATCCAGGGTCTCTGTGCTCCTCATAGTAGCTGGAGGGACCCACGGCACATAAAAGTTTGGGGCAGCAAGAGACTGCCTAGTCACCCTCTCACCAAGGTACCACTCCCGGCACGCCTCACCCACCATCAGAACCCTCAATCTAGAATAGGCCACCGCCGCCTGAATTGCTTCACCTGCCTCTGGGAGGCCCGCTGCCCACGGGTTCCATATCACATGAATCTCACGCAAATTAATGAGGAGGTTCCGGTAGCCAACAAAATCATGAGCCCCGACTTTTCGGCCCGTTGCCTCCTTCCTCCACTTCAAGCCCTGAGGCATGATAGCCGCCTCGCTGTCCCGAATACTGGGAGCTCTCATCCGGAGGTATTCATGCGACCATATCTGCAAGGCAAAATAAAGAGACAAATTCAGTTTTCAAAATTGGAGGAAATGAATGCAATAAAAATAAAAGGAATAAGGATGAAATGAATGAATAAATAAATAATAAAGTTGAAGCTTTACCTCCCAAGCTCTCCAGTACCCGCCCGTGGAGGGGGAATTTCCCCTAGAAACCTCACTCATGTGGTTATAGAGAGTGGCCAAACCTGCCCCTCCCCAGTTGTATTGGGAGATGCGATCGACGTCTATGAGAGAAGCCAAATACCCAAGATTGATTGTGTCACCCTTTGTACTCATCAGCGATCAACCCAGCACATACATGATGAAGGCCCTGGCCATTTGATCGTCAGTGAAGGCCTGATCCTTGAAGGTATCCAGGAACCATTTTGCGGGAACTATGAAATCCCCTGGATGAGCCCCAAGCAAGTCAATAATTTCTTCGTGACGGTTCTGAAGATCGTCATAACGAGCAATAGGGAGGCCACCAAATGGGACGCCAGTGATCATGGCGAAGTCTAAGGGAGTCATCGTCATCTCCCTGAAAGGCATATGGAAGGTGTTCGTCGTGTCCCACCACCTTTCCGCCAAGGCTTGAATGTGGGTCCGGTCATTTGTACTCTTCTCCAGAAGCAAAGCAAAGAGCCCAAATCCAGCATTGTTGACCAAGGTTCTCACATCATCAGAGAGCTCCACATACCACCTTCGGCCATGGGCCATGCTCCCATGACCCTTGAGTACAAATTCTGGAATCTGCAAAACAAAAAAAAGAGAAAAAAGAAAATAAGAAAGGGAGGGAATAATAAATACTTTCTTTTAGGATTCAAGCAATGCAATTTAGTGAATAAGGAAAATAATTCCCGAGTCTAAGCGACTCGTTGATTTGAAAAATAATGATAATAAAAGAGGTTCTTTGGAGTCTGAGCGACTCGTTGATTTGAAAAATAAGAATAAAATTCTTTGAGAGTCTAAGCGACTCGTTGATTTGAAAAATAATGAAATTCTTTGGAGTCTAGGCGACTCGTTGATTTGAAAAATAAGAATAAAATTCTTTGAGAGTCTAAGCGACTCGTTGATTTGAAAAATAATGAAATTCTTTGGAGTCTAGGCGACTCGTTGATTTGAAAAATAAGAATAAAATTCTTTGAGAGTCTAAGCGACTCGGCAATTTTTGAAATAAAAAGGGTTCTCTTTTGAAGAGTAAGCACAAAAATGTTTGTGGGTCGTAAGCAATGATTGGATTTTAGGTTCATTCAAAATATTAAGCATACGCAAAATTCATCCAGAATAGCACAACCACCCATTAGCAATGAATAAATGGAATAATGAAATCAATGTGTCCAACTAAGGGCAATAATAAAAAGAGGGGGCACAATACCAAGCATTGAATCCTAATCATGAAAGAGGGGATTGGCGAATGGGTTGAATTTTCAAATATGCATTCATACATGCATTGATTATCATATACTACATTGGCATAGAAAGGGGGGAAGGGCATTCATGCATGCATTGCTCATCATTCATAGCACTACATTGCATTATCTCATCATAAGCATAAAGAGGAAAGTTTGGGAGCGTACCAATCGATTGAAGGCCCGTGCCGAGAGATGTGCCCCGGGATCGGCAAGTAAAACTGATGAACTGTGGACTGGATTGGGTTTGTATTTCTTCTTAGGAGGGCCATAAGACCCTGAACCACTAGCCATGGGGAGAACTGCAAACAAAGAAAATGTTTTTCATATGAGAGTTTTGGGGGAGGAAAGTAAAAAACCATGGGGATAACTATGATTCCACATATAAAATCAAGCAAAGATGTAATCTTTGTGTGAACTTACCTTGATTATGAGTGATTCTTGAAGAGAAGATCAAAAGAGAATGGAGTTGTGGAGAGGAAACCCGAAGCAAGAAGAGGAAGAGAATTAAAAGAAAGAAGAAGAGGCCAAGTAGTCTTTTATGAACTGCTAGTCAGGCCGGCACTCGGTGAAAAGAGGGCCGGCATTCACTGAATGCCGCCCGGCATTTGGTGATGGCCGGCCGGCACTCCGTGAGTGCCGGTTCCTTTCTGCCGAGTGCCGCCGCGTTGTCAAAATGGCTCTTTTACCCCTGATTTTCACTATTTACAAAAGAGCCCCCGAATTTTGCTTCCATGTCCTTATAAATTTTCCCTCGTTCCAAAAGGACCCCCGAGGTTTGAAAAATGAGTTTTAAAGCCCTCTTGTAAATGGGAATTAGCCCCTGCTTGTTGAAAATTTTGTCAAGGAACACCCGTTTGCAATAAATAGGTTATTCAACTCCGGATTTCTATGAAATTGAATTTGATTAAGGTCTAATTGACTCCTGATTTTGGAAAATAGGAAAATTGAATCTGATTGACTCCGGATTTCCTTGAAAGTTGAATTTGATCAAAATCTAATTGACTCCCAATTTTGGAAAGAAAGGAAAATTGAGTCTGCTCGACTCTAGATTTCTCTGAATTTGAAATTGATTGGAGTCTAATTGACTCCAAATCTTGAAAAAAACAAGAAAAAGAAGTAAGTTGAGTCTAATTGAGTCTGGATTTCTTTAAATTTGAATTTGATTCCAAATTTTGGAAAATAAGAGATTTGAGTCTATTCAACTCCGGATTTATCTGGCAGTCAATTAGACTCCCAATTTTTGAAAATTGATTTGATATGAGCGGGGTTAGCTCTATCCCTCTGAAAAATAATTTGGTTTGAGCATGATTGGCTCCAATTCTTTAAAGCATGGTGTGTTCGAGCTTAATTGGCTCCGATCCTTTTAATGGAGTATCTGGTATGAGCCTAATCAACTCCAAATTTTGAAGAGTCAATGTGGTTTGAGCTTGCTTTGGCTCCAACTTTTCGAAAGACAATCTGATCTAAGCATCCGATGACTCCGATTTTGAAAAAAAATGTGATCTGATCAACTCCAAAGTTCAGAAGAATGAATTGATTTGAGAAGTTAAGATAATCTGATGGACCATCGAATCCCAGAATGAAATGGACACGCATTTGAGTGCTTCCATATCTAGGAAAATTTGAAAAATAAATCTTGAAAAGGAGAGTAACTCAAAAAGGGGAAAATAAGAGTTGAGTTTGACTTTGCATAGAAGAAAATGCATTTGCTTCTCTGGTCTTCACCAAACAAATCTGTCAATTAGATGATTTTGGGAGATTATGGAGCATAAGGCGTGAAGCGGTTCAATCTTTCAGCGTGCTACTTGATTCGGCTTAGCCGATCAGATGATTTTGGGAGATTATGGAGCGTAAGGCATGAAGCGGCTCAATCTTTCAGCGTGCTACCTGATACGGCTTAGCCGATCAGATGATTTTTGGAAGATTATGGAGCGTAAGGCATGAAGCGGCTCAATCTTTCAGCGTGCTACCTGATTCGGCTTAGCCGATCAGATGATTTTGGGAGATTATAGAGCGTAAGGCATGAAGCGGCTCAATCTTTCAGCGTGCTACCTGATTCGGCTTAGCCAATCAGATGATTTTGGAAGATTATGGAGCGTAAGGCATGAAGCGGCTCAATCTTTCAGTGTGCTACCTGATTCGGCTTAGCCGATCAGATGATTTTGGAAGATTATGGAGCGTAAGGCATGAAGCGGCTCAAACTTTCAGCGTGCTACCTGATTCGACTTAGTCGATCAGATGATTTTTGGAAGATTATGGAGCGTAAGGCATGAAGCGGCTCAATCTTTCAGCATGCTACCTGATTCGGCTATGGAGTATATGGCGCATGGCGCATCTCAGTCAATCAGACGATTCTCATACGCATGTGAAATGTGTATACATCAGTCATGATGTTCCTAGAGTAGGACGGTATCATAATAGGATAATTCAATGTATATGGTGCATTTCTGATAATAGGAAGAGTAACGTGACTCTGGATCATCACGTTTGGGAGCATAAGATATAAGATTGCATGAGCATGTGCATCACGATAAGATAGGTGCATTCATCTGTGTGACTACCTGCGTTGGTGTATTGTTGTCCTTTGCCCGAACTACGTCCTGGTCTGATTCCCATTGGGATACGTAGGCAGCTCATCTTTGAGCACGACCAGCATTTGGCTGTCTGCACACCTGATTTTGCAACGCACTTTTGATTTTTACCTGGATTCAACTATTTGGTCAAAGGCTTGTCTTTCACACAGGCTTTGACATTCGCTTGTGATATGCGTTGCTTCACGAGCTCTGTCAAAGAGGGGCAAACTGTAGACACCCCAATTTTGACCAAACGTCAAATCCAGGGATTGGTTACCTCTCAAAGACCGATGATGACGATGTCCGTGACATTCGAGGATTTTCCAAGAAATTCAAAATCTTCAAGAAAAAAATTTAGAAAATAATAAATAAAGGGAGAGGATTCAGGCATTCGGGGGGAAACCCGAACGACGAAGAATGTGTGAGAAACCCAGTCTGGAAATCCATTTTATTTTAAAGAAAAGAGAATTAATAAACAAAAACAAAAAAAAAAGAGAGAAAGAGGGAGTTTCCTTGAAAAAAGGGAGGACAAAATAAATGAAAAGATTTTTGAAAAAGAGAAAATACAAAAAGAAATAGTATATTAAAAAATATACCATGCACATGGTTGATACCATGCACATGGGGGATCTTAATGCAAATATATACATACATAAAATAAAAAAATTTTGTTTACACCAACATACTTTTGAAAAATCAAAAAGAGGGACAAAATTAAGTTAGCCCCGGCACGCGGAAAACGCGGCGGCACTCACTGAGTGCCGCGCCGGCACTCACTGTTTGCCGCCCGACACTCAGCAAGTGCTGCCCGGCACTTAGTGAGTGTCGCCGGAACCCAGCGAGTGCCGCTAGCTGTAACAGACTGCATCTTCTCACATGTTCTAGAAGAAAACCTTGCACATGGGTTTTCACCCGAATTTACCCATCTATCCCTGGAATAAAGGCCTATATAAACAAAACCTTCTCTTCCATTTTGGGGACTTGAACTTGGAAATCAAGATATACATATATACAAGAATCATATAGATTTTTAGAGAGAGAGAAGAAGAATTTCTTGAAGAGCTTGAAGAATTTGAAGAATCTTGAAGAGAATTTGGGAAATCTTGGAAGATCTTCACAAGAAGTTGAAGAAATACTTGAGGTCCTAGAGGTAACCTCTTAATCCTTGATAGAATTAGGATCATTCAATCACAAGTTCATAGTTCTAGGAACTTTTTCACATTTCAAAACCTCTCTTCTTATCCCATTTCATCACACACCACCAAGAACTTGTGATTGAATCTCATGACATTTCATCAATTTGGATGTAATTAGCTTGGGGTTTAAGACAAATTCAACTTTGAAGAGTTTGTATCCTTAGTCTTCTAAGTAATCCTTGATTTTCCTTATTTCTATTTCATTAAAAAGGTGTATGAGATCTTCCATATCTCATTGAACCTCTTTGAGTTTGATTATTTAATTTCCTATGATCTTATGATCTATATGGAGATTAGAATGAATCATAGTCTTAATCTACATATAATTAGTGAGATTCAAGTCTTAATCCATGACTTGAACCTCTTCATTAAGAAATCTTATGGAATCCTTACTATATTCCAATGAGGTTTGAGTAGATTTTAACTTCATTTAGTCTCCAATGACCATCAAATGGTAGGAGTGATAAGTTGAATTCAAACTTGGGTCCATAGGTTTGAGTTCTTTATTTGAGGATTTTGTGAAGTACATTTCAATACTTCATCAAGATCCATAAGTGTAGTATGTCTCTAACTCCAATGACCATCAAATGGTAGGAGTGATAAGTTGAATTCAAACTTGGGTCCATAGGTTTGAGTTCTTTATTTGAGGATTTTGTGAAGTTCATTTCAATACTTCATCAAGATCCATAAGTGTAGTATGTCTCTAAACTCCAATGGCCATCAAATGGTAGGAGTGATAAGTTGAAATCAAGCTTGGGTCCATAAGTTTGAGTTCTTTATTTGAGGATTTTGTGAAGTTCATTTCAATACTTCATCAAGATCCATAGTGTGTTTAGTTATTGTTTCATGTTCCTATTATGTGATATTATGGATTATAGAGGTAATGGGATACATAATGAGATTGAGAAATATGGTGAGTAATGCAGTTAGTTTCGGAATGTTAGTAATAATATGATGTGATAAGGAGATAAGGATTCAGAGATAATAACCATGGGTAGCATTGAGTAATTGGTGTTTGAGTCAGTGGGTTATTGGTTACTTTTAAGGTTATGTGAGTCAAGCTAATGATTCGTTCAGGTTAAATCCGATAAGTGTGTACAAGGATTTAATCAGGATCGTGAGAATTATGGGTGCACAGTACTCGTAAGCGTTCTTAAAAGCAATGAACAGTAAGAGTTCTTAAAAACAGTGAACAAGAGTAGATGTGGCACGTCCATGATTTATATTTACTAAAGCTATGTATGTACAATACTCGCAAACTTTCTTAAAAGCGGTGAACAGTAAGAGTTCTTAAAAGCGGTGAACAAGAGTATTGGTACATCCATAGACCAATCATTATATGAGGACGATGTATGGCTGCTCACAAGAGTTCTTAAAAGTAGTATAGTGGTGATCAAGAGCACTGGTATATTGTGATGATATAATCAGTTCGAGATAGTCAGTTGCGAATTGATACTATCTGTCAGAGAGTGGGAAGTCGATGAGAATTAGTTATTGATGTGTTTGAATAAAAGAAGAAAAGATATTATTAATTGTCACTGATATATCATACATTAGTAGTGATTACGTTATTTCTTTGAGACTGTGTTAGTTAGTTCTCACTCAGTTTCAGCAAGCTAATGGCCTTTATTACCTGGACATTCCCTGTCCAGACGACCCTGTCCTTAACAATGCAAGTATTAGAACTTACAATGATGTCTACAACTTGGGTTATACGGGAGAGAAGTATTATGCTGATGACTATCCTTACGCCAGCTGAAGATTTGAAGATAGTTATATCTAGATTACATTCCTGTTATTTCTGTTGAACTCTGTTTGGTTTTAGTTAACGGGTACTTGGGCATATGTTGTCTCTAGACCTGTTGTGATCCTGTGGACCATACTCTGATGTTTGTAATAGATAGAACCGTTTTATATTCAATTAGTTTATTGTTCCTGTGGTCTTGTGGACTAGTACTGTGTAGCGTGGATAATTAGTGACTTTCATTTGTCATTCCCTTTGGACCCAAAAAGGAAATTTATTAATTTTTTCTATTTTTGCTGTTCTAGGGTGTGACAAGTTTTTTGGTATCAGAGCCCCTAGGTAGTGATATTTCATTTACTAACAGGTCCACACCATCTGGTCTTAGTATGTTAAGATTTCCTTGAGATAAGATATGAGATTAAGATAAGTTCGTCTTTCTAACGATGGATAGTCTCTTTGCAGGATAGCACGGATCCAAAGTTTCATCAGTTTGTTTCGATGCTTATGGAGGACACGTGATCCATGGAGATACCGTGGAGCCCGCTAACCCTGAGTTTTATCGTGAGTGAGTGTGCCAGATAGATAGTTGACATTTGGAAGAGGATATATGGAGGGCGCTTTATGAGACTGGGAGGACTCACCCTACACAAATTCGTATGGATGCTTACCATTCTACAAGGATTGGTAGGGACATTTGTCAGGAGATATTATGGTTAGTTTAGAGTAAGCCAGAGATGGATGAGATTGAGTTAAGAGCCATTTTAGCCGTTCCACCAGAGCCTGTAGCTATACCAGCACTGGCAGTCCCACCGTCTTATATCTGTCCCTAATAAATTTAGAAGCCATAGGTTTTGCATAATCTCCTCTGAACTTGAACCTGACATTAGTTGGGAGGAGTTGCATTTTTATGAGGATCCCAACGTTCTTCTCACTGTTAAATTATTTCAATGGGAAGATCGTCAAAAATTTTGATTCTTAATCTATGATAAAAATCTTGATTAACCGAATTTATTTACTAAGTAGTTGTGTTACATTCTATATATTTCCTTGTTGCTACTAATGATTTGCAGGTAACTTGAAAAAAAAAAAGGAAACAAAACAAAACAAAATGAAACAAAATTTTGGATATTAATGCCTCGAGGTAACATCCTTCCTTCTCTCGCTTTACTTTACATATCCATGTGTTTAGTTTAGAGCATTGAGGACAATATTTAATTATAGTTGGGGGGAGTGAGTCATTGCATTCCTCATTTCTTTCTTTTTATGCAATAATGTCAATATGCCTACTTAGCAACATGACTCAGTAAATTAAAATTTTTTAAAAATTTACAAAATTTTAAAATTTTTTATGTTTTCAAAAGATAATTAATAAGATGGTTCTTGTATTTCTCTCTTAGTAAATGCAATTAGTTATGATGCATTAGTGTTATTTTCTGTATGTTATTAGTATCTGATATACTATGGTACTTTCTTTACTATCTTAGTTATAGTATGTTTTATGCTTTTTAATCTACAAACAACTTGAGCACGTCGTGACAACCATGTACTTAGCTAAAATAGATTAGTAAGCATAGCTTAGGTGTCTTAAGAGACTGTAGTGAAGACTAATAACCCAAACGAGCTTTTGAGCCATTCTTTTTTTTAGGGTTTTTATAAAATTACTCTTGCTTTTTGAAAAACGTATTAATTCGTTGAAAGTCTTAATTTTCTTCTTCATTTTGACTAATCACTAGAAGAGAACGTTCAGGATTTACCAAAATCTAGAGCTCTTGAATTTACTGAAATGAATAATCCTAATGAACTTAGAAGATAATTTTGCCCATCTTTTGACCATTCACGCATAATAGAGTATTGGCCTACCTCTATGCTATTCTTTTGCTTCACCTCTTGAGCTCATCATAATCGCATTGTATTCACAATCCTAAAATCTATGCCAAATTCCAAAATACGAGTTTGAGCTTCTTTTCTCTGTCTTAGAGTGATTGGGATGTGTTGACGTGACAATATGTTCGGTTAGTGTGAATAAGGGGAAGTTGACAAAGAAAAAAGAAAGAGAGATAAAAAAAGAAAAGAAAAAGCAGAAAGTATGAAAATTAAAAGAAAGAAAAAAAATGCCAATGGTTGTTACAAAAGAAAAAAAAAGACTAAAAAAATAGGAGTGTGAAAAAAATAAATAAATAAAAGAGAAGAAGAAGAGAGAGATTGGTGATGTGTTTAAAAAGTTGTAGTGGATATTTCAATCAAATCCTTAGACCCAATTGAATATCACGAACCTCTTCCTTTATAATCGAACACCTCTTTTTCAAAGTCCTGATGATTTTAAGTAGATTGGATTTGAAGTTAAGGTAATGATAGAGTTCTCCACGGTATCTCGCTCTTCTAGTGAATAGTATCTTGTCATGAGACTTTGTGCACTAAAATGTCCATTTTTAAATTAGATATGAGAAACATTAGATTCCATTCACATTTATTCTTTTTAGCTTCCATATCATGAGTGATAATAATTACACCTAATTCGGAGTGATTTCATCTTGTGAGTGTAATCCCAGGTGAGAGTTGAGTCAAAATGAACGTCTTGATAGCATTTTAGGCTATGCGAGCTTCGAAATTAAAGTCTTGTATTTTGGTTGTCCATTCACACGCACACTTGAAGATTTATAGGCATGGTATATTCTAATTACTTTGATAGTAGATTAACTGTAATGTGTGTGTTGCATGGCTATGGCATACTAGAAAGTTTCATGAGATTGTTGAGCTTAACCACATTACTAAATGAGAAGAAAATTTCTTGAAAACATTTCAACGAGAACCATTACCATAAACATGGATTTTGTGGGAATGTTGGCTACAAACCCTCACGAGACAACACTTGTCCACTAGGGGGAACCTAGGGGTTTAAAAGCTTGTTACATATGCTAAATGCAATCGCGATCTCTGCAAAAGTGAGTTAGGATTTTTACTTTCTTTTATTTTCAATTTTTAGAGTTCAAATAAACATTGATGTAGTTCGCTTCATTGCTAGGGACTGGAAACGAGCTAGTTGGGGGTGTGATTAGAGGTGAAAAGTGCATATTCATAGCGTATTATATGGTCTTTTATGCATACTTTTATCCCCAAGTCCTTAGATTTAGATGCATATCAATGATTAAGTGTTTTCTATGATGTTGAGACTCAAACATGTGTTTTTACACTATCTTATAGGTCATGGAAAGCAATCGTTGCGTAGAAAGTGATTCTGCTGAAGAGAATAACAGAAGTAGCTGAGAAAATACCATTTTTGACAATAAAGACATCAGATTTGGAAGATTTCCTTAGAAATACAAAATGTAGATCTTTGAGTTATGGTTGCGTGGCTACAAACTGGAGGTCAATCCGAGGTTCGAGTCAAAAGATATGGCCATTCGCCTATTGGTGTGCATGGCTGTCAAAATCCGAGAAGTTCAAGCCCTTGAGGAGAGTTCAATCGATTGAGACATTGATCGATCGAACTAAGCTCAGGCACTTGAGCATTATTTTTCCCCAAAAGTTGCATACTGTCTATAGGAACCCTATAAATATGTCGTTTTGATGGCAGACGAAGGGAGGATGCTCCAGAACGCAAAAAATAGCAATCTTTGGGTTAGATTAGGAGTAGATTAGGTTAGATTCTTGTTCTTCTTCCTCTTTTTCATTAATATACTGAAGATTATTGAAGATTTCAAGTTTATTTAAAATTATTTTTAGATTATTCCAGGTTTTTCTTTTCCTTTTCTTTATTTGATTTTTTATTAATCTAGTTGTTATGATCGCTTTAGTTTACTATTTCTGCACTTGTTTAATTATGTTTCCGTAGTTTAGTAGTTGGAAATATATGATGAAATATTGATTCTTAGCCTCTACCACGCATGATATAGAAAACCTGGCCTTGATCGATCGAAGACATTTCAATCGATCGAACCAGAGCCGCAGCCAAGCGATCGAAGACATTTCGATCAATTTAAGGATGATGCTGTTCGATCGATCGAGTGTGCTTCGATTGATTGAACATGTTAAATCCTAAGATGATTATTTTAAGTATTCCAAGACTTTTTGTTTTAGAAATCTGTCATCAAATTATCTCTATAAGCTCAGTTTGTCACAACTGTTTTTAGAACTTAAAGCATAAATGCCTTTTCTTTCAATGACTTTTGAAAACTACTTTGAATGCTAACACCATTTAGAGTGCAAGTATTAACCATTGTTTTAAACCATCGTCCAAGTATTTTAAATGAACTATGATGATGTGGTCCCGGTCATGTAAGGGCTATTGATTCTATATCTTCAGAAAAATACGGAATGCTGAAGAGGAATGAACTCCATAAAAAGTTTATGAATGTGCATTGTAGATGGTTAGGATCAATGTGGATTCACATGTTTCCAACACCTTTAATTTATTTATTTCATTAATTATGTTTCTTTATGCTTTAGTTTATTATTTAGTTTCATTTATTTAATTAGGATTCATTAGAACCTCCACTCCTATTTTCATGTTTTTATTTCTTTAGGTTGTAACTCAGTACATATTCTTCATTTTCCTTCCTTGTGGGATCAACCTGGCCTTATCCAGTATTACTTACACGATCACCTACACTTGGGTGTTGCACAAGAGAGCATAACTTTTTAGTCGTGTCAATAGGTGAATGGGACTCAAGGAATAGAATATGTAATCATCATTTAGGTTGACAATAACAGTTCTCCGACTACCTAAACATGATTATGAATGCTGATAGTAGAGGGACATTAGTACACCATACAAGTCTAGTTATCACTTCAGATATGTTCTTTTGCGTTGGAGTTTAGTTATTGTTTTATAGTGGTGTAAAAGTTAACTAACCAGTTGGTTAGTTTGTTGATCAAAGAGTTTGGTCATAGGAATTAACAAATGATCTAAGCCAACAATAAAGAGCCTAGGAGGTCCCACTCTTAGCTCCACTAGGATGCTTGGAAAGGCACTTGAGGAGGTTTCCAAGACATGTTCGATCGATCGGAGTTGCTTTGATCAATGGAAGTCTAGACAGGTTCAATCGATCGAAGCTTTGATCGATTGAAGCCGCTTTGATCGATTGAAGCCACTTCGATCGATTGAAAGTTAGGTCAGTTCTGGGAATCTATAAATAGGGCAGTTGTGTCCAGAAAATTAAGTTTGTCATTTTTATTAAACCAAAAGTTGTAGAAACTATTTTAAGCTTCCTAAACCTTCTCTATCCTCCCTATTAGAGATCTCACCAACTCTAGCCTCCCCGGGAAGCATCCGTAGGAGTCATAAGGGTGAAGACAATACTGTGGCGGCTACTACACCATGGTGTATTGACTTACGATGCCTCGACTGGTTATACATTTCAGATGCGTGCATCTTTGTTATGGACAATACACGACTTTCCTGCATATGGTAACATATCGGGCTGGAGTACGAAGGGTTATATGGCTTGTCCTATTTGTAATGATGAACCATTTTCAGAACGCTTGAGGAATAAGATTGGGTACACTAACCATCGTTGCTACTTGCCTGAGAATCACCCTTGGCGAAGAAGTAGGGCATATAATGGCAAGCGTGAGACAAGGACTAAATCCCTTGAGTTACCGATTGAAAAGATACACAATCAGTTGGACAATATGCCGGTTGCCAACTTGGGAAAGCTTTCAAGCAATCATAAAGAAGCAAACTGGACCAAAGTGAGCATCTTATTTGAGCTTCCATACTGGAAGGAGCGAAAACTCCGACATAACATTGATGTGATGCATGTGGAAAAGAATATTAGTGAAAGTATCTTTGGAACTTTGTTAGCCATCGATGGGAAGAACAAGGACACAGACAAGGCACGGTTGGACTTGCAGGATTGGGGCATTAGGAAGGAGTTGCACTTAGAACAACGTCCTAATGGATCTTATATTAAGCCTCCTGCAATATTTTCACTGACCCCAAAGGACAAAGAAGGTTTTTGTGAGTTTTTGAAGTCTGTTAAGTATCCAGATGGTTATGCAGCAAACATATCGAGGTCGGTGAGCACAAAAAATGGTAGATTGTCGGGCCTTAAAAGTCATGACTACCATGTACTCCTACAACGAATTCTACCAATCGGGATGCGCGGTCATATCAATAATAATATTGGTACAACCCTATTTGAGTTGGGCAACTTCTTCCAAGATATTTGCGCTAAAACATTGAGAATGGGAGATTTGGAGAAACTTGAGGAAAGGATAGTTCTTATTCTATGCAAGCTTGAGAAATATTTTCCCCCAGCTTTCTTTGATGTGATGGTCCATTTAGCGATTCACCTACCTCGAGAGGCCAAGCTTGCAGGACCTGTGCATTATCGGTGGATGTATGCAATCGAAAGGTATATGTTATTGTGTTTATGTGTAGTTTCAATTCGATTTGCATGTAGTTTTGATAATGGCCTTAATTAACACTCTTTTTTAAAGGTATCTCGGAACTTTGAAAGGATACGTAACCAACCGAGCTCGACCAGAAGGTTCAATTGCAGAGGCTTATATTGTCAAAGAGTGTCTTACTTTTTGTTAAATGTATTTAGATGATATCGAAACAGTGTTTGATAGACCAGAAAGAAACATAGATCGCGGTGAACGCACAGGCATGACAGTATTTAAAGACCCAGGTCGTCCTTTTAGCTTGGTATCAAGGTCTGGCAATATTTCACAAGAATTTCGAGACAATGTTCATTGGTTCTTGCTCTTTAATAGCCCTGAGGTGGAGCCATATTTTGAGTAAGTGGTTGTATAGCTGTAATTATTGTTAGCTTTGCATAAGTAAACTATTCTTAATATATTCCACATGTTGTCTTAAGTAGGGAACACATGAATTTGATACAAATCCCAATTGGTGATGATATCACACAGAGTCAGCGACGAGAATTCCCCAACTGGTTTTGTGATCGTGTAAGACATTAACAAGTTTGGGACACACACAATGCTGTATCACTTGCACAAGACTTGATGTTACAAGTATAGCTAACTCTATAATAATGCATGTTATGTAGGTCAATACCTTGAAAGTTAACATGTCTATAGAACAAAATGACCAACTGTGGGCCTTGGCAAATGGTCCAAATGTGATAGTGAAACAATATTCAGGATGCATAATCAATGGCGTAAGATTTCGTACCAGATTCGTTGACAACCGTCGTAAGAGCCAAAACATTGGTGTGCATGTAGAAGGGGAGCACGATAATCAGAAACATGATTATTTTGGTCATCTATGTAACATTTGGGAATTCGAGTACATGTGTGGCAATAATGTTGTTTTGTTTGAGTGTGAATGGTATAACACTAGTAGCACTGGCAGGAGGACAATTCGAAGTGATTCACATTGCACAAGCATTGAAGTCAGTACTCGGTGGTATAAAAATGATCCATTTATCCTACCCAGCCAAGCAAAACAAGTATTTTACCTCGATGATACCAAGTTTGGCAAACCATGGAAAGTCGTACAACGAGTTGAGCATAGGGGAGTGTATGATCTACCGGTGGTTGGAGAAGAACATGGAGATTTACCGAAGCCTAGCGGTGCATTCCAATTAGATGAAACTACAGAGTTTGTCCCAATTGCTGTTGATGATAATGTTGCTCAATATTGTAGGGATGATGTTGAACCGGAGGTCATTCCTAACGTTGATAATGACATATATAGAGACATGGATGATAACGAAGATGTCGAAGTTGAAGATGAACCTAATTGGCGTAATGATTCTGATAATGATTTAGATGTTGACATGGATTATAGTACGGATGATGATATAGACAACAATGGTAATGATAGGGATTATAATTCAGATGTGTAACATTTGATTTATGATATGTATCATTTTTTTTATATGTAACATTTGTTTCCATCCGTTGATAATCGAATTTGGTTAATGGTATTATGATTTTACCTTTTATTTTGTTAGTTTAGTTGAATTCATTTAACTTTAGCGTGAATTACCATTTAATAGTATCACGAAATGTCCAAAGCAAAGAGAAATTGGGTCAAACCATAAAGTTATCTATTAAAGTTGATTGAATGTAAAGTTTTTGTAAAATGATAGGACGAGATGATAAAGCTGCAGGAAAACCATAAATTGCAGCCCAATGCAACTCCTCTAAGTGCTGAGGAGTTGCCTGTTCAATGTCTGGGAGCAAGATCCGGTATAGTAAAGGGACTTGGTATGAGACCTTCTTCTTCCTCTCGTTCCTTAGTTACGTCTATTCAAACTATTGAGCAAAAGATGGAAGTAAAGATGGAGAGAAAGATGGCAGAGAAGATTTCTGAAATACAATCTACGACACTTAGTCAGATTCAGGAAATGGCTGATAGGAACAAACGAGACAACATTCTGACACCCGGATTGCAAGTAACACGCGAATACTCAATTTCTTAGACTTAGGCCTTTCAAAACTCAGTTTTGAGGTTTTGATAGCCCAAAATGAGTTCCGTGACTCGGAATGACACGAGACCGGAACTCATACCTCACACTCGACTAAATAGACGTGTAGGAACAAACGAGACAAAATTCTGACACCCGGATTGCAAGTAACACGCGAATACTCAAATTCTTAGACTTAGGCCTTTCAAAACTCAGTTTTGAGGTTTTGACTCGGAATTGCTTTTAATTTTTAATTTTTTTTTATAGTTCTGAAATTTGTAATATTCTAACACTTTTCTTTTAATTTTGATGCAGATCTAGATTGCTAGCTTGCTCACGACTTTTAGGACTTTTTTTTTGTATTATCGTGTGTATGTTGAATGGTAGGATATAAAGTAAGATTGTTGGAATTGTTGTTATGAGATATTCTTTTCTATTTTGATGTATGAAAGGTTTGGAATGATTGACATGGTTATTTAATATTATAAATATTTTGAACAATGAGTATTGGATTGTACAGGTATTGTTGGGGTTACTTTTAGTGAGGAAAATATTTCCTTATCTAAGAGGAACTATGTTGGCAATGAATTATATTTCGTTACTAAAATCCCATTTAGCAAGGAAATTTGTTTTTTTATCTATAGGTGAATACTATTGGCAAGGAAATATTGTTTCCTTGACAATTATCTATATTAAGTACTGGAGCAGGGGTATTAGCAAGGAAATTAACCTATATGCAACAAAAAACATGAGTATTAGCAAGAAAAACTTTCCTTGCAAAAAGTTAAGAATTGGCAAGGAAAGTATTTCCTTGCCAATTGTCTATATTTAGCCCAAGATTAGGGGTATTGGCATGGAAATCAAGCCATTAGCAACAAAAAATATGAGCATTAGCAAGGAAAAATTTCCTTGCAAAAAGCTAAGAATTGGCAAGGAAAACAATTTCCTTGCAAAAAGCTAAGAATTGGCAACGAAAATTTTTTTTCGTTGCTGTAGCCTTTAGCTACAGAGCTTTAGCAAGGAATCTGGCAACAAAAAACATTCCTTGCTAAAGGCTTTTGCTACAAAAATATGACATTTAGCAAGGAAAATTTTCATTGCAAAAATCATTTTTTGTTGTAGTGGAGAAAGAAAATCAGAATTGGGTTCAAGACCTGAGGTAGAATTCCTTCTCCCTTCTATGTATACGCATCTATAGATTTAATGAGTAGTAGATATAGGCTACCGATAAGTTTTTGAAACTTAATTTTTCTGCTGCGTGTTTAAAAATTAAATTTTAAACCTATTTTTTCTTTACAAAGATGTACAAGGACGTAAAGAGGAATTTCTGGTAGATAGGAATGAAACGAGAAGTAGTCAAGTATGTAGCTCATTGTCTTACTTATAATCAAGTGAAGGTAGAACATCTGAAACCACCCGGACTTCTTTAGCCATTATCTATTCCCCAATGGAAATGAGAACACATAACTATGGATATCGTGGTAGGTTTTACAAGGTCTCAGCACAATTAGGATGCTATTTAGGTAATAGTGGACCAGCTCACCAAGATGGCACATTTTTTATCGTCTATAGCATGACATATCTAGTATAATGCCTGAATTCGATGTACCTACAGCAAGTTGTGCAGCTACAAGGCATACCTGTTTTGATCGTGTTGGATAAAGATTTGCGCTTCACCGTAAAATTTTGGAAGAGTCTTCAATCCACAATGGAAACTGCATTGAATTTGAGTTCAGCTTTCCAACTACAGACTGGTAGATAGACCGAACAATTTAATTAAGTGATGGAAGATATGTTACGAGCTTGCCTCATAGATTTTGAGAGTTCGTGGGAGACGCACCTACCATAGATTGAGTTTGCCTATAATAACAGCGATCAAACGAGCATAGGAATGGTACTGTTTGAAGCTTTTTACTGAAGACCTTGCCAATCGCCGCTATATTGGGCTGAAGTTGGTGATACTCAACTTCTTAGGCTAGATTTGATATGAAAAACCAGTGAGACAATTTAGGTAGTACGTGAAAAGACGAGGATGACACAGGCCAGACACAAGAGTTACACTGACAAATGTTGTAATAACTTAGAATTCATAGTTGGAGATCACGTGCTACTCAAATTTTTTGCCAGTTTGAAGAATCGTGAGATTCAGAAAAAAGATAGGCAAGTTGTTGTCGTGATTCATCAGACCATTTGAGATTCTAGAGTGAATTGGAAAGGTTACATATAGATTGGTGTCACCACCGAAGATGTCAGGAGTGCACGTCGTCTTCTACATTAGTATGTGAAGGAAATGTGGCCATAACTTGGCACATCAGAACAACTTCGAGGATATAGATGTGAATGACAACATCACCTTTAACAAAGGACTATTGTGGATTTTGGACCAAGGAATCAAGAAGCCGAGGAACAAGGAGAATCCATTGGTAAAAACTCAATAGAAACACCACGATGAAGGAGAATCCTCCTGGGAACTAGAGTCAGAGATGTAGGAGAAGTTTCATTCTTATTTTAGCCCTACTGACTTCATATTTCAAGGACGAAATCTTTTAATAAGTGGTGGATGATGTAATACCCTGTATTTTTTAATATAAAGTTATATAATGAGATTCAGTACGCTTGCCTTAGTAATTCTTGTACAATCTGTCTTAATTGATTGAAAAGATTCCAATCGATATACATTGTGTCCTTTTCAATCGATTGAACTAATCACAATTGAATGAAACCTACCGACCTGAATCCATGACGTAGACCCAATTACAATCGATTGAACTCAATCTAATTGATTGAATGGTTGCCACCTATTCTCAATCGATTGATGCAATTTCACTAAATTGAAAGAGGTGTAAATTTTGTCGTCCAGTTCACGTAGGAACTGTCACCTGTACCCCCTTTGCCCTATATATATGATCATTCGTGTATGTGTGTGTTGTTGACAGTTTAGAGAGAGGTTAGAGAGAAGTCAGAGAGGAAGAGATATATATATACCCTCATATATACACATATATGCACACATACACTATATAGACACACACTGTCAAGAAGAAGAAGAAATGGGCAGAGAGAAAGGAGGAGAAGAAGAAGAACAGACGGACAACGAGAAGAAGATAAGGAGAAGAAGAAGAAAAGGAGAAAGAGAAGAGAAAGAGGAGAGACAGAGAGGAGGCCATTGGAGACCAAGCTCTACAAACTCACCACCAAACACGCCCATGTCTTAGGTGAGTTCTAAAATCACTCACTAGCCTAGAAGTGATGTTTTATATGTTTTGATCATAAAGAAACCAAACCAAATGCCACCCTAGACTTCTGGACGTCATTGTCCAGTTTCTGGAGAAGACAACCTTTTCAATTGATTGAACTTATTTCAATCGATTGAAATGGATTTCAATCTATTGACATCACTGTTCACTCAATCGATTGAAATAATCTCTTACCCCAATCCATTGAACCCTAATCGCAATTGATTAGAACTTATAGAATGTTGATATTCTTTGTTGTTTATGATATAAACTACTTAGTTGTTTAAATAATGTGTTATGCTTACGTTATGCAATATTGTTAAATAAGAGATACTTCGACATGTTAATGACATAATATTATGCGTAACGTAATAACATTTCATAACATTTGACAACATGGTAGTCATAACTCATTTTGATATCCATTTTCTTTCAATTATAGTAGTCAGGTCACAATGGGATTTGTTATGTGTCGATGTTAGTACAGAACTTAGGTAGGTTTGATAAGTACTGGGAATCTTACTTGGGCAGATGCTTGGTCATGATATTTTCTTAAAAGCCAGTATGTTGTGCACATAGTCTTAAAAGGTGGTGACCTGGACTAAGTGGTCCTAAGATGATCTGTGATATGTTCTTAAAAGCAGGTGAGCTATTAGCATGTTCATAAAAGGAGGTGAGCTGGGATCACTGGTGGGCATCGCTAAGTCATGGCAATAGATTGATATGCCTTTTTCAAAATGTTATATTCCTGTATTGCGCTGAGCTGTGAATATGTTCTTAAAAGCTTGGGACAGACTAACATGGAGTTCATGACATGTGATGAGTTTTGAATATGTTCTTAAATGCAGTGGACAAAATGAGGGTGTAGTCATAGAGTTAAACTACTGAGTCTTTTCTTCAATCATCAGTACTTTATCCGTCGATGGAAAACAAGACTATAGTAATCAGATAATGAGTGAGAATGAAGAGAAGATGTTATTAGTAGCATTAACTATACATCGTTCCATAACTTATAATCACTCCACCCATATGATATGGTATAAGTTACTACTCACTCAGCTTTCAATAAGCTGGCGGTCTTTAATGCCTGGACATTCCCCGTGCAGACTATCCTATTTCTTACAATGCAGGTAGGGAACCTTATAATGATGGATACCACTCGGAGTAGGGGTATGCAGAAGATGGGCCTACTAGAGTAGGAGAAGCTAGAGAAGCCTACTATGCATACGCCAGCTGAAGATAGAGAATAGATTATAGTTCTCACCCTACTATCAGACTTGAGTGTTATGTTTTGTAACAAGGCATATATTGCCTTAAGATCTTTTATTACTACGTTCTAAACTCTGAAGTAATAATTGTACAACTCCTTATCATATTTATATAAGATACAGTTTTGTTTTATCTTACATTACTGTTTAGAATAGTGTGGTATGGATAATTTAGTAACTTCACTAGTCATTGCCTATGGACCCAAAAAAGGAATTTTATTTTCCCTATTTTTGTTGTTCCGGGGCATGACACTTTGAAAGCACCATTTTTGGAACTTTAATGACTCGAGACAAGCCTTGGTAGAGTGCCACATGTCCTAAATTCATATGTGTGGATTGGGGCATGACATTTATTGATATCTGAGCAATAGGCTTGGAGCACTAGACTTTTTCCCTATATTTTCTACTATTACTAGTGTATATTCATAACTAATATTTGAATATATATATGTATGTTTATGATTGCATTATATTGAATTCTTTATATATAATTAGTATGAATTTGTTCCTTAAACTATTTAACCCTTGAACATTTAGAAAGATTTGTAAACTCAGTGACCCGAGCACTTTAGCTCATCTGTGCTCTCAATCTTAACTCTGCATCACCCGATCGCTCACGCTAATGGAAGTGCTTGCCTTTGTTTTTACAGTGAAATGTCTAAACTGCCACTAAGCCCTCAAACTCTATAAATAAACCCCTTAGCCCCTCATGGATTACATTTTTTTAAGAATAGAGAGCTACGAGAGAGAGAGAGAGAGAGAGAGAGAGAGAGAGAGAGAGAGTGTATGTGTGTGTGTGTGTGTGTGTGAGTTTGTAGTGAGTCTTTCTGAGTGATCTCTACAAACATACTCACCTTCTTACATGCTTGCATGTTTATTCAAACCATACACATACCTTTTAGAAAACCTACATTTACTCACACCCTTCGGATTTGAAGCTGAGATTAGGAGGAGTTAGAAAAAAGAGGTACTAAGAAAATCAAAGAGAAGAAGGAAGAAAAGAAGAAGATCATAGCATTGGAGCTTGTTTGAGGATCAACACATTCACAAACATCATAGTTCATAATCCATTACCATCTAGCCCCAAGTGAGTATTCCTAGTCACTTAAAATTAAGTTTTACATAGTTTTTATGATGATCAAGGGACAAGTAAGATGCATGCAGCCTCCAAAATGAAAGTCTTCTACGAGACTGCATTCTGCTGCGAAGTTGCAGAACCTGAGCAATCTATGAGAGGTTGCGTGGGCTCATTAGGCTAGTCTGAGCAATCGCCATAGCTGAGGGCTCAATTTATTTAGTTTTTGTAATATTTGGTTGCATACATATTCAATCTGTGATGCTAAAAGTTGTGCATGTTATACTTAGACCTTGAGGTTGATATTTGGTATGGTTGCATGTGGGTTTTATTCCTACATATGTTGCAATTGATGTTGATTGATATGCTCCTGAGTGGTTGCGGACACCCTATTTTCGTTCATCCATTCGACCGAAGGAACCCCATCTCAAGAACAACCCGATTATAGGAATCAGGATTTATTGATTGTATGAAGCAGAACCCTATGAAGCACCGCGGTCACTTAGTTACGCTAGTATAACCTCTTAGAAGACTTAGGTATGTTAGAAACTCAATTTAGAGACAAAAACCCAAGATACGATAGCAGTTTCACATAAAATGACAAAAATTGCCTTTTTTGAGCAAATTCTGGACCTCGGGGTAGGATCCTGAGAGCTCCCTTTATAAAATATTCCTACATTAGTTTAAAATGATGCCCCGAGCCTTCACGTTGGCCAAAAACTGCTTAGGAAAATTTTCGTGCCAAGCTAGCCCTTCTACGCATCTCCGGTTAGTTTCTTTCCGAAGTCATCCTCACCTTTTTTCATCAGAACTGATAAATCTATAATTTTTTAATGAGACCAAAATAATCTTAAACTATACTTCCATACCTTTCCAACAATATGTCAGAAGTCCAAAAACGAAAATCGAGGTGTGAGAACAATGCCTCGGAACATAGGGTAGAAAACATAACTTTCGGGGCCGAGTGCCATAGTGGCACTCCAGGAGGGCCGTGCGGCTCTCAGAGTGGGCCACCATGGCACTCAGCCCTAGATCAAATTTTATTCATTGATTAGGTCACAATGCTTATGAACTAGCGCAAATTCGACCAATCAGATGCAAGTATAACCAAAACATCTCAAGTACAACTCAGATAGCCTAGGTGCAAACCTTTAAAGCTTGTACTTCCATCCCACATTTCTTAAACTAAGAACACATAACCTAGAATTGAAGCTACAAATAGGAGCTTTCCCCTCTCCATCGAAGGTACCAGAAAATCCTGAGAACTAGAGAGGGCTTAAGGAAACCCCATTGGAGGATTTCAAAGCACTCATCAAAGTTCTTGGGAATAGTTTAATCTTTTAGCTTTAGGGCTTTGATCCTAGAGATCATGGTGTTAGCAGAGCTCTGCTAGAGTAAGAATCTAAGGGAAGTTCTTGAGGTAAGCTTTCTTCTTCTTCTTTTCTTTCTTTGCTTTTATTGTTTTCCTTTGTTTTGATCTTCGTAGTTCTTAGTTTAGATCTATTTTCTCTTTTGTTATTTGTAGTTCTTATTTTCTTAGTAGTTTAGATCTTCTAGGATCCTAGGTTGGTCTACTAACCCGTTTATGGGTAGTCTATCCCTAGTGGTCCCTATTCCAACCATGGAAGCTACCATTAGTGGTATTGGTAGCCAAGCCATGGCTATTTCAATCTCACTAGGGATGATGAAACCCTAATAATTTTGCTATTGCTTATTCTATGTCTAACATAGTTTAATCTTGTTCATCTTATCCATGCATCCATGCATACACATGCACCTAGTGTTCATGTTAGGAAATTATGCCTACTTTATCCTAATCTTGATTAATTGCTATCCCGGGTAAGTCCTTACACCTACTATTCATTGCTTTCCTAGATCACCTAGAAGTATGATTAGGGGGATAAAACCGGTTTAATTTCCTTGAATAGTATTTGTGCTTAGATATCCTATTTTTCTAGGGTTTGAATGTGAATTGCACATTTACTTTGATTTTATTTCCTTTCGCATGCATAGGGGAGCATAGTAATACGTTTAATCCTTGATTTATCGCATTAGCATATGCATTGTGTGATAAATGTACAGTTTTGTGAACACGTTTCTTTTTATTAGTTGCCTACAACATAAATTAGGATTGCATTAATATAATTGAAATAGCCTTTATAATGTCCAGTCAAACACCTTGAAAGTTGAATAGAGGCCCATCTCACGATGGGGCAAGAGGGGGTATTTTAACATGATCTATCACCTTCCTCTCGCGTACCATAAGCCCCGAACTAAGTTCTTTGGTCATGAAGAGGCAGTGCTCTCTATCCATTGGACTTGATAGATTCAGTTTTCTTTGTTTCCTTTATCAAACCAAGTGGCGACTCTATTAGTGATGAGCTCTCCAGATTTAACCTTGTGGGATAGAACATTGATTACTCACTCGTGTAGCCTCATATATGAATCATGGGCATCAATATTTTCCTTGGATGGGATAAAAAGTTCCATAAAATCCAAAATACGAGTAATCCAAATCAGTCAGATCAGATAAAGGCTAATGAAGGGTGGTAAACCTCACTTGTGGTTATTGACATGAGGTTTGTAATGGGATCAATCAAGTACGCGTAATCGTTCTAGGCCCCAAGCTTGGTTCGGGTACCCACAATTGGAAACTTTGCTGGGGACCAGACTAAGAGGGTTAGACTCCAAAACTTTCAATGTTAATTGACTCTATATTATGAGTATCACACATGCATTAGGTTTAGGAAGCTTGGATGGATCAAAGTTGGGGCCTACAACTTGTTAGACCACCCTCGTGGAGAACTTCCCTTTCCTAGCACGTACCTACGGGTGTAAAAATCATGTCCACATACCACACCAAATGCCGTAACGGGGGGTATATAGGACATCTCATTGGGGGACCCTTTGACTCTATCCACCTTGATGATCTCAATCATTTAGGGCTTGACCTGTTATGACAATGTGCACACACACGCCTTATTTGCCCGTTGGAATTATGTGATATGAAAAGGAAGCCAATGCGACACGTGATACACAGCCTTGTCTAACACTGAAAGCACTCTGCCCAAATGAAATGCTCGCCACATGACATGAGGACAATGTTGTTAGGTGTTATACTAGGATTATGTGGCACACGACTATAGGACGATAAATCATATCCTTGTTTGTGCCCTATTCATTAAAGCTAGCCCTGATAAAACATATGCTATCACGAACCTTGTCACATAAGAAGTTCCAAGCATGGAATGACTGGTGTGATGTTTACTATGAAAGCCATGGAATGAGAAGGAATACTCGATGATGCGACTAGGACTTAAATGGCTATATGATGATTTGGAATAAGGTTGCTCATATTCATTTGCATTTCATGCATGTCATAATAAAAATTCAAAGTCCAAAATATTTTTTTTGAAACATGAGTCGGTTTTCAAAAATTCCTTCCCCAAAGAAAATAATTTTTAATAAAGAGTTTGTTTTGAAAATAAAATAGGAATACATAGTTTTATTGAAAAATGAAAAGAGGGATGAATTCCTAATTTTGGAAACGAAAAGGATTCAAGGAGAAAATAAAAGGGTGAAATAAAGTTGAATCGGGACTTGTGAACAAAAACAAAAAGGGGCACAATCATTCTAGTGTTGAAACTTAATTTTAAAATTTGAAATTGTAGAGAGACATTAGACCAATCCTGTTGGACTTGTGAGCCATTGGACCAATCCCATTGACCCTCATAACCCCCACTTTGCCCAAAACTCCCACCTAACTGCTTCACGAAATACGACCAACCCTATAAACCTACTTGTCACCATGAACTTCCTCACAGATCAAGAGCTTAAGATTGTAGATCAAGATACTACACCACCTAATCCACTCCCAGTAAGACATAATCCTACCAAATACTACACCTTCCAGTAGGGAAATGGTCAAGAGACCAATCGTTACATTAGACACTCCCATGAAATCCAAGATCTCATTGATACCAAAATCTTCGTACCCCCGTCCACTCAACCCAATATCACTCAAAACATGCTACCAAATCACCATGCTATGCCACTACCCTAAAAAATAAATCTTATCAACCTCGACCCAACCAACTATGGCCCATCCTTATACATCACACCCATAATCGAACCTGAGCCTATGGTTACCCTCCCAAAAGGTGCAAAAATTTGTAGTATGAGCCATGAAGACGATTTGTACTTCTTTAAAGATGAAAGGCATTTTGAAAATAGTGATGAGGCAGACCTTTGCTTCTTACATGAACTAGAAATTAGGTTACAAGAAATTAAATGGTGGGATGGACCATCTCCTAATGACTTAATATGCCATGAACTTGAGGAAGTGCTTGAGGTTACCAACTATGAGAAATAATGGATGGAGTATATGGACCATACATTAATAAGCCTACCATTTGGGGTATTCGGACCTAAGGATGGCTGTGAGAATGCTAATGAAGTGATGATGCCGGGAACTGCTCTTGGGCATGGATGCTAATGGACTACTTAATGAAAAGGGCTTTCAAGTAGATTGTTCATGATACACCCATTGAGTCAAGTTAGAGTCTATTTGGGTTCAGATTGAGTTCATGTCATGTGAAAAAAAGAGAGTCCAATTTAGGATATTGTAATGACCATGATTGTGTTTAGCCATGAGTCTATTCTACTTAGTCTTTGATTTCAATAAAAAAGAAGAAATAGAAAGATTTGAACAATGTAACAGTCTATCCATTTGATCAATAAACAGAATTTCGTCTTTATTCTATTGTGCCAAATTATGAGTATATGGACTGCATGATAATGACTACCAAAAAGAAAAACAAAAAGAAAATGAAGCACCCAAGATATTGTAGAAGAGATTCCATATATGAACTCGTGTATTGAGGAAGATCCTAAAATGTGCTTGAATTCATTCTTTGCTAAAATCCAAATGAATGCAAAAATGTATCACTCTATTCAATGAACTGAAAGATGATTTTTATTAAGCTCAAAAAGGCATACTCAGTACAAATCCCGAATGAATCACAAACCCATTCTTTTTCTATCCGATACTTGTGTCCAATCTTATCTTTGGTTAAATGAGACTAAAATTGGTGTTGAGACTAAAATTAACCATGTGGTATAATACCTTTGTCTATGAAGAAAAAAAAAGATAGAAAAGAAAAAGAAGAAAAAGAAAATAAAAAAAATGTCTATGCGGGAAAACTTCTTAGACCTCGAAAGCTATCAATACGATGAAGAAGAAATAAGCGTGTCAATAGTTACTTTCCAAAACCTGTAGACTCAGAGAAGGGTATAATGTACCTCAAATCAGGACGATATGAGAGAGAAAAAAAAAAAAAAAAAGAAAAACAGGAAAAAAGGAGAAAGAAAATAAAATAAGTTGAGGAGAAAACGAAAAGATATAGAGTGGAAAAGGGACAAGAAAAAAAGAGATGTAGCGAAAGAATAAGGGATATTGAATATTGACCATTATAGAAAACTCGAAGTAAAAATAAAAATAAAAAAAGGCACCTCTCATTTTGGAGATAAATTTGATGACATGACACAGATGTTGATAAGTGAAGGTAAGAAGAGTTGACTCGCATGGATAAAATAAAAATGAAGCTCACTAGGTTAAAAACCCGAAAGGGCATCTAGGCAAAAGTTATAGCCTAAAAAAAAGAAAAGAGAAGAGAAGAAAAAGAAAAAGAAAAAAGGGTGAAGGCGTTATACATGTGTTTAATAAGATGAACCTAACCGCGAAATGCTTTGAGCACCAGTTTTGACCTTAGCATTAAATTCAAACCAAGTTAGCTAAAATTTCACACTATCGAATAATTGTTTAGAAAATCCATTCCCTGTAGATCTAAATGTGATTGGTCTTGAAATTCATTAGCCTAACCAAACTTAGAAAGGTCATTGTGCCAGTGGCCAAATGTCTCATGCCATCATTGAACTACGTTTGACCTAATTCCCATTAAGGTATACATAGGCAACCTCCCAAAAGGTTCGGTCTAAACCATTGACCCAAAATCTTTTGCCCTTCGTAATAGGGGCAAAGGCCCCCTTAAATCTTGTATGCTTGCTCTGCCTTTACACTAAAGGAAGCTCCATTATGGACTTTAAAGTCAATTATGTGATGGATAAATCCCTTATCGATGAGCATCCTTTGATTTCAAGCTAGCCTGTGCACTTTGCTTCCCCTATAAGGGGCAAGCCCTTATCCCAAAATTCATTCTAGTAGTATACAAGGGCAAGCCCTTTACTCCATGGTTTAGATTGATTTCTGAAAGAATTCGTCACTTATTGATTTGTACACAGAGTGTAAGGCCCACTATCACCCTTTCTATCTGATTGAGTCCTACCCCTTATCATATACAAGGGGCAAGTTCCCTTCTACCCTTTTTATTCAGCCAAGCCTAACACCTTGTCATACACAAGGGGAAAACCATGTCCATGTCCCTTATCATAAACAAGGAGCAATGTTATTATGAGCTGATGTCTTCATGTGAGTTTAGATGGAGTTATATTTTTTCTCTATGATTAGAAATGGAACTTTGATGTCATAATGTTGAGAGGGAAATGAATTCGTTAAAACGTGATTAGGGAAAAATTTTCTTTCATTGAATTTATGCTTGACATCTCATCTCAAGAATTGGGTGAATAGTAAAAATAGTAGTTCATGCGCTAGGTACATCACTCATAGTAAGGTATTATGTTAAAAAAAATGTTATTTGACTTAGCCATTTTTACGGTCTTTGGTTGAGTCTTAAGCACAAGTTTGGGTCATAGAGTTGTATACTTTGTGGGTGTATCGTGAGCATTAGAATGAGAAAATTTGAAGTATAAGGAATAAAGAAAGCAGCCCATGAGCATCTACGTGATCTTGTGAAGTGAGCCGTGTTCACAGCATTATTACATCATCAAACATAAGCATTTAGACTAGGGGCAATATTCACATCTCTCAAATTTCATAAATTTAATCCCCACGATTTCAAGGACATCCATAACAATGATTGTGCAATGCATATGTGGTTCGCCTTTGCTAGCTCCACAATGTTTCCCCTTTAAGAGTAATTCACCTTTATTGGCTCTACATTTTACTAGCTCTACATGGTTTTTAAAGATGAACGGGTGTCCCTCGCCTAGCATGATAATTTAATTGCATATTTTAGTTTCATGTACCATACTCGTTGCCTGCCTTAAATGGCTCGACAATGCACTTTTTTGAAGAGTAGTTGGCTATTATAGGCTCTACATGTTGTTGAGTGTCGAGTAAGCATCCCTTACATTTGCATGAGCATATTTATTTGAATATCCTTTGAGCCATGCACCGCATTCATTATTTGCATTAAATGGCTCTTTGATCGCATATCTTTGAGAGTAGTCTGCCCTTTAGGATCTAAATTGCATTGGATCATTCAGCAGGCACCCTTGCATGCACGTTGATTTCATTAGACATATGTTTTGAGTTGTGCACCGCACATATTGTTCACCTTAAATGGCTCAATAGTGTGTTTTCTTAAGTGTAGGTTGCCCTTAGGGCTCTAAATTACATTAGATCGATGAGCAGACAACCCCTGTATTTATGTATGGATCTCATTGAGTATCTCATTCAATCGTACGTCGCACAGATCATTGCATTCCCTAAGTAGAGTAGTTCACCTCTTTGGCTCTACATTGTATTGGTAAGCAATAATCTCTATGATTTGCACATCAATTTTATCAAACTTCATATGCATGAAATATAAATCCCTAGTAGAGTATTTCGCTGTATTTACTTTGCATTGCAAGAGTCGCCGTTGTCGCTGTATCGTTCACATTGAATCATATGGATCACCTTAAAAGGCTCCACAAGTACCTCTTCCCCTATTGAATTGCATCGCATTACACTAGAAGTTCATTCACCAGCAGAGTTGGTACTTGGGATAGTAGTGCGCCTTTCAAGACTCTACTCTGCACAGAACCTGTTGTTGTTGTAACGCTAATGATGTTCACAGTAACTCGTTCATCACTACATATTTTAGGTCTAGTTCGCCTTAAATGGCTCTAGAGACCACCCTATCTCCATCTAGCTTAAAGAGCTACGCCCGGAGATGTCGCAAAGTCCTCAAGATGAGGCAAACCCATCATTAAGCCCTCAAGATGAGGCAAATGCTCGTAATGTTCTCCTAAAAGACTAATCACTGCATATGTAAGGTCTAGTTCACGTTAAGTGGATCTAGAGACCTCCTTGTCTGCACCTAGCTTGAAGAGCTACGCCTGGAGCTTTTGTAAGGCCCTCAAAATAAGACAAACTTATTGTGAAGCCCTCAAGATGAGGCAAACGCTCGTGATATTCACCGTAACTGGCTCATCACTTTGTATTTTTGGTCTTGTTCACCTTAAGTGGCTCTAGAGACCTCCTTATCTCCACCAAGCTCAAAGAGCTATGCCCGAAGATGTCACAAAGCCCTAAAGAAGAGGCAAACCCATTGTGAAGCCTTCAAGATGAGGCAAATGCTCGTGATGTTTTCCATAACTAGCTCATCACTCTATATTTTATGTCTAGTTGGCCTTAAGTGGCTCTAGTGACCTCTTTTTTCTACCTAGCTCAAAAAGATACACCCAGAGATGTCGCAAAGCCCTCAAGATAAGGCAAACACATCGTGAAGCCCTTAAGATTGAGGCAAATCTATCATGAAGTCCTCTAGATTGAGGTAAATCTTATCATCCTAGATTGGACACCCAATTGAATCATCTTAGATTGGACACCACCATTGAATCATCCTAGATTGGACACCCTTGTGGAATCGTCCTAGATTGAAAACCTCTTGTGATCATTCGTGGTTCTAGATAGAACAAACCCTGAGTATGTTGCATGTTAGCATTAGCTTGAGTTATATCAATCATTATGTTTTACTTGAATTATTTCTTGCGTGTAGTGTGCTCATTGAACTACAGTTGGTCTGATTTCCCGTAAAGGAATACGTAGGCAGTTCTCTCGAGCACGATCACTTGATTTTTGAGATTTTCTTTGTGCTTACATGCTTTAATTTCCTCGATTTTCTTCTGGAATTCTTTCAAACTCACTAAATGGTTTTCATACTATGACATTCCCTTATGATGCGCATTACTTGTAAAGCACTGTCAAAGAGGGGCAAATTGTAGACACCCTATTTTAGTTTGTCTGTTTGACTGATGGAACCCTGCCTCAAGAACAACCCAATGACTAGAATCAAGATTGATTAATTGTATGAAGCAGAGCTCTGTGAAGCACTATGGTCTCTTAGATATGCTAGAATATCCTCTAGAGAGGCTGAAAATGATTTCCTGAGCCTTCACGTTAGCAAAAAAATCGCTTAGGAGAATTTTCGTGGCAAAATAGCCCTTCTACGCATCTCCGGTTAGTTCCTTTCCAGAGTTAGCCTCATCTTTTCATCATAGATAAAAATCTACAAATTATTTTTGCATGAGACCAAAAGCATCTTGAACTAGACTTCCATACCTATCCAACAGTATATCACAACTCTAAAACGATAATCAAGGTGAGATAACGGAGTCTGGGAACATAGGGTAAAAAATACAACTTATGTAGCCGAGTGCCACAGTGGCACTTTGGGAGGGCTGTGCAGCTCTCAGAAAGGGCCATTATGACACTCTGTCCTAGATCAATTCTTTGATTTTTTTTAGGGGGGGGGGGGAGTCCTTAGCCATTGATTCTGTCGTATTTTCTGTGAACAAAGCAAATTCAACCAATCAGATGCAAGTACAACCAAAACCTCTTAGGTAAACCTTGAATAGCCTAGGACAAGCCTTTAAAGCTTGTACTTTTTTCCCACACTGCTTAAACATAGAAAACACAGCCTAGAATTGAAACTATAAATAGAGGCCTTCCCCTCTCCATCCAAGGCACCAAAAAATCCAGAGAACTACAAAGGGCTCAAGGAAAACCCATTGGAGGATTCCGAAGCACTTATCAAAGTTCTTGGGAATAGTTTAATCTTTTTATAATGCCTCTAATTTTCTTCAAAAATTCCATGTAGGAGAATTAAGATTAGTGACATCATCGAGATGATAGTTACAAAATGTCCATTAGAATTTCCATAATTAGGAACCTTTGGATAGGATCCGTAGTAATCATCTTGACTATGTTGACATTAGTAATAAACTAGTCTCTATTAGAAATGTAACCTTGATGTGTGTAGTTTCTATGTTATGAAATCATAGAAAGATTATTATACTTAGACTCATACACAGCCTCGTACATAGGCACAATTGTATTTGTGCATGTACATCGAGACATGCACGTAACCCTATGTAATGTCATAAAAATAGAGACGTGGGCCCTATACATAGCCACGTGGTAGCCATGCATAGTCCCTTCACCACTAGGCAAGCATTGACAAATAAACAACACTTGGCACACATGTACCCTCATGTGTGACACTTGTCAAAACTCTTCCCTCCCACACATACATTTACCACATGCACACATTTTCCAGCATACACCCATAGTTACATTGCATACACACTTACATAAATGGTAAGAGAGAGAGAGAGAGAGAGTGGGACCGTGAGCGAGGACACGAGAAAACCTATGAGAAAACACAGGGCCACATACACACCTCTCCCTCACACTCACCTCTCTACAGTTTCCTCACTGTCTCACACTCACTCTACACACACATATTCTGTACACACACAGATTTTAGAGAGAAATGGACCAAGAATAGAGAGCTTAAGGAGAAACAAAAAATCCTGTAGAGGGAGGAATACTACCGAGAGAGCACCCTTAGACTTGTTCCTGAGGAGGCAGCCGGGATGACTCAAGACCCCCATACCTTCAGAGTCATTACTTTTTTAGTAAAGTTGATACCCCCACCAGAGCCCGTAGGACCACCTCTTGTTACATCAGCACCAGCACCAGCACCAGAGGAGCCCATAGTTGATGCACCCATAGTTGCAGAGCCAGCCATGGGGTGGTTTGATAGTGAGGACAAGTCCGATGATGGCGACGAAGATGATGAGTCAGACGACGATGAGCCAGAGATGATCATGGAGGAGGCTGATGATGGAGGGGTTCTAGTAGAGGATACTGATCCCGTGGAGGATGCTGATCCCACAATAGATGTTGACCAAGCTGAGGATGTAGGCAAGGAGCCTCCCGAGGGAGACATAGCTGAGGTGGATCAGATAGAGGCTGATGGCGATGAGGATCCGAGAAAGGATGATGGTGACGAGGATCCGACAGAGGCTGATGGTGACGAGGATCTGGCAGAGATTGCTGACAAGGATGGAGCGATAGTAGTCTTGGAGAATGGAGGGCAGAGGTTGAGGATGAGAATGATTTCAAGGATGGTGATGATGATGAGATGATCGATGAGTTTGACCCATACTTAGACTAGGTTCTACCTGAGGAGATTTCGGTTCAGGATGATTCTCCACCATATGAGTTAGATGTGGAGGAATTTTGGGATAGGATCCCCAGGATTAGAACTCTATAGAAAATGGTCTTGTAGCCCATCTTTTGTGTAAATAGCTGTACTCAGGCCTATAAGACATAGTAGTAGTAACATGTACGCCTTTTCTATGTATATGTTTTTGGTACTATTCCCTACTATGTATATTCAACATGCGCGCTCTCCTATGTAAATGTTTTTGTAACTATTCTGTACTACATAAATATTCGAGGTTATCTATGAAGACTTGTACTATTGGTACTTGATGCTTGTCCTAGCAATATCTTTAACAAAAATTCATTTTTAGCATAACTCATACATTTTCATATGGATGTAATGCTTGATTGTAATTAGTTTTATTCATACTCGTAACTCATTTTATGCTTATATACCTATTGTCTATAAGAATGATTAATAGATCCCCATGACATATTGAATCATATGAGATCAACTGTGTCATAGAAATCACAAGTGAAAAAGGTAGAGTTAGGAGCTGATACGCCCAGAAATATTCTGCTACGAGTCAAACCTCCACATCAATAGTGAAGGACCCAGATTATCTGGAAAGTGAGCTAGTGGCCCAACGATCCTGAGGCCTTTCGAGGGGAACCGCTCGGTATGCTCGCATAGCCCGGGCATGTGGTGCAGCAGCTCTCCACAAGGTGCGGTTTGACAGCCCAGTAGCTAGCAGTTTCCTAAAACAGTCAGAAGACTAATGGAAAAGTGTAAATAGTTTCCTAAGCCATTTAGGAAACCTCCCATGATTTGTGCTCATCAACTTGTAATTAGATTAGGCTTCCTTATCTAATCAGTTGCCTAATGCGGGTGGTCTCTTGAACCTATAAAAGAGGCCACTCACCTCCATTAGAGGGGATCATATTCTTAACTTAAAGAATAGCATATACACTCATCTGACATGCATATATCCGGCCGGTATTACTCGTAGTGCCGCCCAACTATTGGCTCACCAAGCCCGCCGGTGATCTGCTAGTGAAGTGCACTGACGCATCCGTGGATGTAGGTCACCTTATTAATGGGGCCGAACCACATACAATTGATTGTGTCACCATATCTCTCTTCTTAATCTCTCTTACCAATTTTTGGCATCATCAATTTGGCGCCGTCTGTGGGAAAATGACAAGTTCCTCATCAACAAAATTCTTTGACTGATCAGCATGCCACGTAGACGGGTAAGAAAAACACTCCTCCGGTCGATCAGGAGAACTTGCAGCCCGAGCCGCAGGCCGCCTCCATGACCTTCGAGTAGATGACAGCGGCACTCGTGCAACTCCTGGAAGACCAATGGCAAACCCAGCAGTAAATCGTAGTGCTATTGGCCTTGCAGAAGAAATGCCCTCTATCAGAGAATCAGACCAGGAAGAGTGTCCCCGACCGGGAGCCCGGAAGAGTCTGAAACCATACCCACTCTGCATCAGTATCCCTATCGAATTTGGAAAATTCCTTGGATGGCGACCGTAGCAGAGTGCCTCGGCGCCCCAGGCGGCGAACTCATACCAATCCTCGCCGGGTGGAAGATGCCAGATACATCATCAACAGGTGCCGCGCCACCAGGGGGGAGGGATCAGGGCCAAAGCCCTGGGAATCAGCCAAAGACCCTCCGGCCCAGAGCCAGGGAGATCTTAGGCATATGATTACCCAGAGCCGGAGACAGGTTCTATCCCTGAGGTCAACACACTTCGAAGAGGAAGCCTCATTTTCTGATCCGACTTACCGCTCGGACATTGATAGGAAGACCGAGCGGGAAAACGTGAATGCTCAAATCCAGGATTTTCAAAACTAGATCAAGCAATTGAACCGCAAGCAGCGTCCTGACCATACTAACACGGAGACCGAGTTGCCCTATACTGCTCGGATCACCGGATTCCCCATCCTGCGGAAGTTTAAGCCATCGCATCTCAGTTCTTATGACGGGACAGGGAGTCCAGTGGATCACATTCGCACCTATAGAGCATAGATGGCTTTGGTCACCACTTTCGACGAGTTACTGTACGTGGCCTTCCCCAGCACTCTCAAGGGGCCAGCCATGCAGTAGTTCCACGCCCTCAAGCCCCGAACGGTTGATGACTTCAAGATGCTGAGCAAGATGTTCATTGGCCAGTTCGTAGGGATGCTTGACCGGTCACAACCGGACACTCAGCTATTGACCATCAAGTAGCACAAGGGTGAATCCCTAAGGGAGTATGTGGATCGCTTCAATCAGTAGAGGCTCCAAATTCGTAATTTGAACAAAACAACAGCCATCATGGCCTTCTGCTCGGGGGTTCAATACACCAAGGTTGCTACGTCGTTCCATCGAGACTGATCGGCAACCCTGGTGGAGCTCTCAAAGAGGGTCGGAAAATATATAGACACAGAAGAATTCCTGAAGTCTAAACGCTCCGGCTTCACAGGAGATGACTCCCCGAAGGCCAAGCAAAAGCGTGTGGGCTCTGAGAAGGGCCCGGTAAAAAAGCCCATGCAGGACCAGCAGAGAGGAGGTCGGGATCAGCCCCAGATCGCTTTCACGCCTCTATCATAACCAATCCACGAAGTCATGGCCTCCGTCGAGGTGCAGAGGTTACTTCAACAACTGGCAAAACTAAAAGCCCCGCCCAGTAAGAGGAATCGGGATAAGTTTTTTCGCTTCCGTAGAGACCATGGCCATGGCATAGAGGATTGCTTCAAGTTAAAGATAGCCATAGAAAATCTGATCGAGCAGGGTCATCTAGCAGAGTACGTCACCATAGATGGACGGCCTACACAAGGAACCCGAGCTCCCGGTCAAATACAACCTCTTTGTCAAATCAATGTGATATCCAGAGGAACCTCGGGCAGCGGGGACTCACATTTGTCAAGGAAGAGGCATGCTCGGGCATCCCGGGCAGATGTCTAGTAGGTCTAATCCACCGGTTCCCCGCCAACTGACATACTGACATTCACCTCTGACGATTTGCGAGGCGTCCACTGCCCCCATGATGACCCGTTGGTTGTGACGCTCTCCATAGCTAACTACGTGGTCAAGAGGATGTTGGTGGACACAGGTAGCTCAACCGATATCATGATCATGTCAGCATTTGATTAGCACCAGATTTCCAGGGATCGGCTCCACCTGGTTGCTACTCCCCTGGTGGGTTTCAATGGATCAAGCACCCAACCGCTTGGTACCATGGAGCTCCCCATGCTTATGGGAACTTACCCTCAGTAGACCTCCGTACTGTCAAACTTTGTAATCGTGGAGGCTCCATCTGCCTACAACATCATTCTTGGGAGACCCACACTCAACAAAGCCAGGGCTGTTGTCTCCACTGATAGCCTGACAGTTAAGTTCCCGACCCTTCAGGGACTCGGGAGCCTGCGTGGAGATCAGGCAACTGCCCAGAGTTGTTATGTCAGTTCCCTTCGTCAGGAAGTCATCACAGAAACATTGAACGTCCAGGAGATGGACCCGAGGGACCAGAATGCTAGAGTGGGCCTAATCGATGAATTAGAACAAGTGGCGTTGAACCCACAACTCCCAAGACCAAACGGTAAGCATCAGCACCCTGTTGGAGCCCCGCCTTAAGGAAAAGCTGATTCAATTCCTGCAACAGAGTCAGGATGTGTTCACCTGGTGCCATAAAGATATGCCCGGAATTGATCCCCAGGTAATGTCTCATCGGCTCAACGTCGACCCAGATTCCCGGCCTGTGAAGCAGAAGATACGAGTCATGGCCCCCGAGAGACAGAAAGTAGTGAGTGAGGAGGTCGAGAAGCTCCTCAAAGCCCACTCCATACGAGAGGTCCACTTCCCCGATTGGCTAGCCAACATAGTACTTATCAAGAAAAGCAACAAGTAGTGGAGGATGTGCGTAGACTTCACCGACCTAAACAAAGCCTACCCCAAGGATTGCTATCCGCTGCCCAGGATAGACCTCCTTGTGGATTCCACGGCCGGCCATTCGCTCCTCTCATTTATGGATGCCTACTCCGGGTACAATCAGATCAGCATGTACCCCGGGGACGAAGAAAAGACCTCGTTCATCATGGACCAGGGGACCTACTGCTACAAAAACATGCCTTTCGGCCTCAAAAATACCGGGGCAACTTATCAACGCCTGGTCAATCACATGTTTAAAGACCTGATCTGGAAATCAATGGAGGTGTACGTCGACGATCTCCTGGTCAAAAGCCGGGACGAGTCCGACCATCTGGAACATTTGGCTGGGGCCTTCAGCATTTTGAGGAAGTTTGGGATGAGGTTGAACTCGGCCAAGTGCACATTTGGCGTCTCATGCAAAAAGTTCTTAGGGCATCTAGTCAGCAGACGGGGAATTGAAGCAAACCCCGAGAAAATCCAGGCCGTCATCAAGATGCGATTGCCCAGGTCTACCAAGAAGGTACAGAGTCTGGCCGGACGGGTTGCCACACTTAACAGATTTGTCTCCAGAGCCACCGACCAGTGCCTGCCATTCTTCAAGATCCTCCATAAGGCCTTTTAGTGGTCTGAGGAGTGTGAGGAGGTGTTCCAGGAACTCAAGAAGTACTTGGCATCTCCCCCTCCACTCTCAACACCCGTACCGGGGGAAGTATTATTCATATACCTGGCAGTATCACCCTCAGTGATTAGCTCAACACTCATCAGGGAAGAGCACGGGATACAGTTCCCAGTGTCCTATAATAGCCGAGCGCTCCAAGACGCGGAGATCAGATACTCCCTTATTGAAAAACTTGCATTCACTCTCATCACCTCTGCCCGGAGACTCCGTCAGTACTTTCAGGCCCATGTCATTGTGAACCTTACTGACCAACCTCTCTGTAGGATCTTAAGCAGGCCTAACATGTCCAAGAGGCTTGTCAAGTGGGCCATGGAGTTAGAGGAATTTGAAGTGCCTGCCGCCCCCGAATGACTATTAAAGGGCAAGCAGTAGCAGACTTTCTGGTTGAGTTCACATATCTGAAAGACCCAGTTGAAGAGGTCGACCCACCGGTCCTACCGCCCAGATTACAGGCCGACAACCCCACCTGGGTGCTACATGTAGACGGTTCCTCAAACCAGTACGATAGTGGCGCAGGAATCATCTTGACTACTCCCGATGACATCCAGCTCGAGTATGCCCTAAGGTTTGGGTTCCGTACCTCCAACAACAAAGCTGGGTATGAAGCCTTATTGGTCGGACTACAATTGGCCACTTCTATGGGTGCGCAACAGGTCCAAAGTTACAGTGACTCTCAGCTTGTTGTCAACCAACTCAATCAGGAGTACAAAGCCCGTGGAGACAACATGGTAGCCTATCTGGCCCTTGTCTGAGCAGTTTTTATGAAGCTTCAGGGTTTCTGTATCTTACAGATACCCAGAGAGGAAAACACCAGCGCCGACCGGTTAGCCCGCCTCGCTTAGTCTTCTGAGTCAGACTTGCCCGGGATAAGGGTAAAATACCTGCCCGAGCAAAGTGTGAACAACTCAGAATGCATGGTGGTGGAATCGTACGCCTTGGGACCCGGCTGGATGGACCCAATCGTAGCATTCCTGATAACGGGCGTGTTACCAAACAAGAGAGAGGAGGCCCACCGGGTCAGGTACCAGGTGGCCTGATATCATCTTATAGACGGAATCATCTACAAAAGGGGATTCTATGTACCGTACCTCTGTTGCGTCCATCCCGCACATGTCCAGACAGTGTTGCATAAAATCCATGAAGGAGTGTGCGGGAATCACGTCGGAGGCTGGGCATTATCTAGAAAGGCCTTACTGTAAGGATATTATTGGATAATAATGGCCCGGGATTCTTAGGAGTATGTCAAAAGATGCGACAAATGTCAGAGATACTCTCCCATGATCAATCGACCGGGAGAGCTTCAGACGCAAATCCAAAGCCCCTGGCCCTTTGCCCAATGTGGTATCGACATTATTGGACCCCAACCGACGGGAAAAGGACAGGTCAAGTTAGCAGTCATCATCGTTGACTACTTTACTATGTGGGTAGAGGCCGAGCCCTTAGCAACAATAACTGAGCATAAAATGAAAAGCTTTATGGAAAAGAGCATCCTTAGTTGGTTCGGCATTCCCTGGGCTCTGGTCAGCGACAACGGCAGGCAATTCGACACCCCATTGTTCAGGCAGTTCTGCTCAGGCTATGGGATACTTAATCACTACTCCTCCCCCGAGCACCCTCAAGCCAATGGTCAAGCCGAGGTGACAAACTGGATAATCTTGCAGTCGATCAAAACAAGACTTGAAAGCGCCAAAGGACTGTGGGCTGAAGAAATGCCAACCCTCATGTGGGCCTACCGAACTACGCCCCAAGCTACAATAGGTACGATGCCATTTTTTTTAACCTACGGGTTCGAGGCGGTGGTCCCTATAGAGCTCGGGTTGCCTACTTACCGGGTGGCAAATTACAGCGTGCCAGACAATGAAGATGCACTCAGAATAGAACGGGACTTAGTAGAGGAGAAAAGAGACTGGGCGTATCTAAAAGTTGCAACCTACAAGCAGAGGTTGTCGCGGTACTATAATAGTAGGTGAAGCATCGCAGTTTCCTACTGGGGGATCTGGTCCTTAAGGCCATCATTCAGTCCTCAAGAGTCCCGAGCCATGGAAAGTTGGGGCCAAACTGGGAAGGCCCATATCTAGTTACTCGGGTAAACCGCCCAGGAACTTAATGGCTTTAGAGCCTGGATGGACGTGATCTGTCTCACCCTTGGCATGTGTAACACCTCCGCAAGTATTATCAGTAACCCAGAGATGAGGACAGTTTGGCACTGGTTAGGAAATTTTTGTAGCTCTATTTGAGCATTCATTATAAATTTTTGAATAAAATAAAAGACTTTACTTTGCAAAATTACTCCTATCACAGTCCCATCCAATATTGACATTCCTCAGGCCTAACCCCGAGGCAAAAGACCTTGGCTCAAAACCAAGGCACCAAGGCCTCGGGCCTAACCCCGAGGCAAAAGACCTTGGCTCAAAACCAAGGCACAAAGACCTCGGGTCTAACCCCAAGGCAAAAGACCTTGGCTCAAAACCATGGCATAAAGATCTCGGGCCTAACCCCAAGGCGACGGCTTCACTTAGGCCCAACTAGCGATGGGGGCAAACCTTCTAGGTGGCTGACGATGGCAAGCCTCAATTGACCCTGCAACCACCCATGTTCCTGGTCGGTTTCCTACGGCCACTCACTCCCGCACACCCGCCTTAGCAAAATGCTTGGAGGGCACGGACTAGGATAAAATAGGAAATCACACCAGTCACTAGAAGGACTTGGAATCCTAACATTCCTAAGTACTTACAATGATTAGAGATAAAACATCCCGGACGGTAAAATAGGATTTTCTTATAATACACCGGGCCATCCCGGGCGGTAAACAGGGCAAGTTCCTATGATACACCAGGTAGTCACCTTTAAAATAGGTAGGTAAGACAAGATGTTCTACCGGTTACGGTCCTAAACCATTTGCTAAGGTAGGGATTTAGGTCGATCAAAACTAGGCTAACACTAGCAATTGCAAACAGGCACACAAGTACAAAAATAGTAAATAGTTTATGGAAAGTTGGTCTCAAGGTCCTTTTCATTAATTCAAAACTATTTGTACAAGGCCTGGGGGGCAGTTGTAGTAGCCTCCCCAAAAAAAATTTACAATACAAAAGAAAACAAGTTAGGGACCTCAGTCGTCCACCTCAACCACATCTTCGGTCTTTCCATCCTCGTCTTCAGGGTCAGCTCGTCCTCTCGGTGCAGAGCCTCCGCCTGGGGTAGCCTCCTCGGTAAGGCCGACATCAGTAGCGGGGCCCTTGCCTGTAGTAGGACCTACATCCCAGAAGTCTGAATCAATCCCTTTATAGGACGATATGTCCCACTTGGGGTGATCCCGGGATATCCTGCGCTTTAGATCTTCATAGCCTCGGAATAAGCCATCGTCGAAAGCTTCTTCTCGGACGCAATTGCAGTAACCTCTGCCAGATCCCTCTCCAGCGCCTCTACCGCCGCTGTGCTGGCTCGAGCAGTATCTAGGTCAACCTGGATTGTAGTTAGCTTGGCTTGAGCAACGCCAAGGCTCAAGGCCAAACCCTTCACCTTGTCCTTCTCTACGGCCAGAGTGGTGCCCCTGGCCTCTGAGATCGTCTGCTCCTCAGACAAAATGGCTTCAGCAGTAATGGCCCTTTTGGCCAGGGAAGGTAAGAAGGACTCAGCCCCGGCAGCCATGTATCTGACCTGCAAGAAGTTAAAATCGACCGGTCAGAGAACAAGCACAGTTGACAAAATAGTTGAAGAAAAGGAAACAAAGGCAGAAGAACCACCATGTGAGAGAGGCTATACATCCAGCTCTGGAAGACCTCGGGAGACATGTTTTCACATGCCTCCACTTGGCTGGGGAGCAGACCAGGCTTCATCAGAGGCAGCCATTGGTGACACGGCCGACACCCCCTCCTAGGGGGCAGTCTCTTCAACTACCACCACGTGGGGCGTTGAGGTCCCCATTGGCTCCAGACGGTGTGCTACACCGTGCCAGATCCGCCTCAGCGGGAGTTCTCTACCCGGGGCCTCTGTAGCAGGCCTTTTTCCATATGCTACCGCCATCCAAGCGACAGCAACAGCAGCGGAAGCGGCCTGCCTCTCCCTCAGTTGCTCATTATTTGTCTTCGGAGCCATCTCTGCAAAAAAGAAAAAAATTGAACAGTTAATAACCAATGTAGAAGACGGGGAATGAGTACTACGGGAGGCAGCAGAGTCTGAGCACTTACCAAGAAGGATTGGGGGGAATACTGGAGTTTCTAAAGGCTAAATCGGGTTATCAGTAGCTCAGAAGCCGTCGGTCCGAGTCAACACATTCCAGGTGTTTACCGGCCGGTCTGGCAAACTCCTGATCCTGGCTTGGCACTCGTTGAGAATGCTCGGTGGGCTGGTTGATCCTGCTCCAAAGCCAAGTATAAAATAGTTAGTCTCAGAAACTAGAGTATAATAAAGAAGAAAGCAACAAAAACTTAAACCGAACGGGCTTACCCCTCAACTCTCCCGCCGAGGAAGTCCTCATCTGGATCCCGGGGGCCGGTTCACAGAGCCCAACACTTGGAAGAACCTTTTCTTCCACCCTTTGTTGTTGCTCTGGCAGTTGACCAAGATCTTCCTCCTCTGGCGAGCCCCGAGAGAAAGAACCCGGTCTCTCCATGTACGGGGAATGGGTGGTGCTTCCAGAGCAACTCCTGGATGGAGAGTTCATATCCGAAGACCTAGGGCCACAAAGAGATGGACCCCATCAAGAACCTCCAACCGTTCGGGGCCAATTGGCCCGGGGCAATCCCCATGTATATCAGGACGTCCCGAGTGACCGGATGGAGAGGGATGCAAAACCCAGCCATGAGGATGTCCTCATATAGGGTGGTGAAACCCTGCTAGTAGATTTGTGCCCCCCCCGACGTTCACGGCCAAGGAGTAGTGGTCGGGAAGGCCATACCTATCCCTAATGCACCCGAGATCTTTAGTGCGCAAGGTGGACAGGATGAAGTCGTTGGAGAAGGCTACCTCGGGATCGGGTTCCCCTGGTGTCTCATCACTTGAACCCCAGGAAATGGAAGAGATGCGGGCTTCCTGGTCCGACTCATCGTCGGAGAGACAAATCGGGATCCTACCTTCACTTTGCTGGTCAGATGGGGAACCGGACGGTGGATCTAGGCTAGTGTCAGGACTTCCCGATCGGTATATCTCATCCTCTGATTGGGAAGAAGAATAGAAGCCGGAATGTTCCATTTCTGGTACTCTTATGGTAGGATGGGGAAGCAGGTTACGCCCTAAGTATGGGTCAGGAACCCCGAGCCTGGTATACAAAGGGGGTAAGTTCACCAACCTAAAAGGCAGAGAATATATGGTTCTTAACACAAGGTGACACTCTCTCGAGACTACCCTGGGAACTCGCGCTCGGTTCAATTTCCCTAAGGTGCCTCCTGCTCGGGTGGGTTCGCTCAAGAACAGAATCTAAGGAAGAAAAAATCCCACTCCCATTCTAACCTAAGTGGGTTCGCTCTCTCCAGCCTCGCTCAGAAAAGAAAAGAAGGAAAAGAGTAAAGAACTAAAACTGGAAAGGAAAGACTTACAAAGTTTAGCGTAGAAAAGGGCTCGGGAGTCTTGCTCGAAAACTTGATCACTCTCAAACTGCTCGGGAATATGTGTCTTTGCAGCAAATAGTTGAGAAATGAATAAGTGTTCCTTTATATAGGAACTACGGACGGTTCAGATCAAAACAGATCCAACGGCTCATGCGCTTTCCCACCCAAAGCGGCTAACAGTTGTCACCTCGGGCATGCGAAGCGTTGCCTCAAAAGGCGTGCGCATTAAATGCACGACGAGAGGGTTCGGTTACTGTGTAAGCGGTCCAGTTACTTCCATGCTGGTATCATTTGATCCTGACTAGGCTAGTCATAAGTTGACACGTGCCGCAGGTAGAACTCGGGCCCATAGGGCCACTGCTCGGTCCATATCTCGGCTGACCACAATGATCGGTCTTACCCCGGGTTGAGTCCCGGTCTCTTACCGGACAATTCCTCGGAAGCAGTCTTAATTTTTAAACTTCATCTGATGGACATAACATCAACTTCAAAAAAGGAGGGTGATACGTCCAGAAATATTCTGCTACAATTCAAACCTCCACGTCAATAGCAAAGGACCCGGATTATCCAGAAAGTGAGCTGGTGGCCCAATAATCCCGAGGCCTTTCGAGGGCAACAACTCGGTATGCTCGTACAGCCCGAGCATACGGCGCAACAGCTCTCCACATGGTGCGGTTTGATAGCCCAGCAGCTCAATAGTTTTCTAAATCAGTCAGAAGACTAATGGAAAAGTGTAAATAGTTTCCTAAGCCATTTAGGAAACCTCCCATGATTTGTGCTCATCAACTTGTAATTAGATTAGGCTTCCTTATCTAATCAGTTGCCTAATGTGGGTGGTCTCTTGCACCTATAAAAGAGGCCATTCACCTCCATTAGAGGGGATCACATTCTTAACTTAAAGAATAACATATACACTTATCTGATACACATATACCCGGCTGGTATTACTGGTAGTGCCGCTTAACTGTTGGCTCATCAGGCCCGCCGGTGATCTTCTAGTGAAGCGTACTAACGCACCCGTGGACGTATGTCACCTTATTAATGGGGCCGAACCACATACAATTGATTGTGTCACCGTATCTCTCTTCTTAATCTCTCTTACCAATTTTTGGCATCATCAGGAGCTAATGTAGTTCTAGGGAATCAGACCCCAGAACATTCAGCGACAACTCAAAGTTTAGAAAGGATTGAGAATAGTACCCCTTATCACTATGAATTTTAAGATACTTCTTTGGTTAGCACCGGTTCTAAGTCTATTTTTTGTGTTAGGCAGGATAACATAGAGCACTGAGTAGAGTACGATGCTAAGGACGGAGAGTATAGAGTCACCCTGGAGAGACAGGTTTACTTCCAAAAAGATTAGGTCACATTGGTGCCAGTATCAGGCATAGTATTTGCCAAAAGATATGAAGATGGACGCGTTGCTTCTCTCGTAAGGGACCCATTCTAAAGATTACATATCACAGAGTGGTAGCACCTCTCTTGATGACTATTGAGATAGTGGAGATATCTCATTCCTTTAGAGACCTTGTAGTCCATGATTAGGATGAGCCTCAAGAAGAGATAGTACATTTTGTTACCTCCGCAGGCTTTGATGATGACTCAACTGATGATCAAGAGGAAGACCCGATAGCAGAACTTGAGAAGATAGAGGACCATGATTGGCCCCTAGAACCAACTTGGAATGCATGGATAGGTGTTCCTCCGATAGACTTTTTTCCATCTAGTGACTTAGGAGAGGTTACCACAGAGTCTAATGTCGAGAGAGATGGAGATTAGATCCTTAGTTAATCGTATTTTACTAGAAGTTGTAGTACCACTTTCTTTGATGTAATCTAGACTAGTATTCATACTCCTATGGTAATCTTTCTATTTTATGATTATAGAAAAAAAAAATCTACTTTCAACTTGACTTAAATATTTTTGAATGGATGTGATAATTATTGCTTTGAATTGATTGCTAATCCTATGTCTTACATGTTCATTATTGATAAGGTTATTTGAACGACTTTTAGATGATAGATGCCTAGTGCACTTAATTAGTCAAGCCTAGATTGTCTGGCTGAGATGACTTGTCATACTGCCACAAAGTCTTAGGCACGAGTGAACTTATTGAGACTTAGAATAGTGACGAGTCAATACCAAAACCACTATAAGTGATTAGACAGTCTAACTTGGTATGCTGAACCCTTGTGGTGTTACATTTATTTCCTTATATTTCTTTTGGTAGACATTAACTCTTGGGTAGGACCGTTGAGTCTTCCCCAAACTCTAAGCTATGGTCAGAGTAACCAAAGCTACCCAGGGCCAAGCAAGTTGAACAATCAATGCTATACCTTTCGAGATGGATCCAACAGGCATATTTGGAGCTTTCCTACAATGGTTGGAACGAAACAGTAACTGTAATCACAACGGTAATAACCATGTCACACCTCCTCCACCTCAACAAACATGCGACAAGTTACTCTAGTGATTTCGTGCTCTTGTTCTAGAAAAGTTTGATGGATTAGGCAAACCATGGAAGGCTGAACAATGGCTTTGCAAGATGGATCGCATATTTAGAGTAATCGAATGTAGTAAAGTAGAGAAACGTCGGCTAGCCGTCTTCTAACTTACCTGTGCAGCAGCTAACTGGTGGGATTCTAAAGAGACAACATTCAGAGAAGAAGCAGCAAGAAGAATGTCATGGACCACATTCAAAGAGAGATTCTTGGCTACGTATTTCCCAGAGATTGAAAATGATCATAGAGAGAGAGAGAGAGAGAGAGAGAGAATTCCTTGATCGAGTCCAGGAAAACATGACCATAAGAGAGTATACCACCTAGTTTGAACGATTATCTCGATTCGGTCAGCATATGGTAGACACTCCAAGGACGAAGATTCAAAAATGCCATAAAGGTTTCATTCTGTTTATTCGACATTTGACAATGGGACATCTAGACTAGCCATTTGAGTCCTTGGTAAATATGGCAGCAGATTTAGAAGACGACATTAAAATTAGTAAATGACAAGCTAATAAACAAGTATGAATTAAAAATATGGAAAGGAAGGAAGGATACAACCACTACGGACACAAGAGGGATAGGAACTGAGAAAAGAAATCAGGACCAGCAACACAAGTTGAATCCACAGATAAGCCCGTTAAGGTGTGCAATAACTGTGATTTGCCTAGACACCTAATAGCGAATTGCCCAACACCCAAAAAATATAGAAGACGGGATATACAATGTTACTATTGTGGCAAGATGGGACACATCCGTAGGAAGTGCAAGGAGCTGAAGAAACATAGCAATGCCCCACCACCACAAAAGCCACGAGACCAAGCCCACCAAAGGAACCTTTGACTCTAATTGATGAAGGTAACAACATAGATGCTGAATAAGAGGTACAACTCTCCAGGTTCATATCATGAATTCATGCGTTGAAATTTTGCAAAAAGAAGAGGCATCCATTTGATTTGGTTATTAAGAGGAGAAGACCTAATAAAGTCTACTAGTAGAGACATCATAACCTTAGAGTCTGAGATAAGATTGGAACATTTAGGACCTAGCAACCTCTAGATTTTGAGGACGAAATCTCTTATAAGGTGGGTATAGATGAAATAACTCTAATTTTTCTCGAAAATTCCACGTAGGAGAATAAAGATTAGTGACATCACCGAGATGACGGTTACAGAAAGTCCATTAGGATTTCCATAATTAGGAACCTTTAGATATGATCATTAGTAATCGTCATGAGTACAACAATGTTAGTAATAAACTAGTGTCTATTCGAAACGTAACCTCGACGTGTGTAGTTTCTAAGTTAGAAATCATAGATAGATTATTATACTTAGACTCGTACATAGCCTCGTACGTAGGCACAATTGCATTTGTGCATGTACATCGAGACATACATGCAACCCTATGTAATGGCATAAAATCGAGATGTGGGCCCCACACATGGCCACGTGGTAGCCATGCATAGTCCCTTTACCACTAGGAAACCATGCACAAATATACCACACTTGGCACGCATGTACCCTCATGTGTGACACTTGTCAAACTCCTCCCTCCCACACATACGTATACCACATGTACACATTATCCAGCATACACCCATAGTTACATTGCATACACACTTACACAGACGGTAAGAAAGAGAGAATGGGACTGTGAGAGAGGACCCGAGAGAACCTGAGAGAGAGCATAGGGCCACACACACACCTCTCCCTCACACTCCCCTCTCTACACTTTCCTCATTATCTCACCTTCACTCTATACACACACAAAGTCACCAAACTTAAGGGGAACGTTTTAGAGATTATTCTAAAACTCTTGGAACTGACCGCGTAATTTTCGAAGCTACAGATTACTTAATATGAATTATTTAAGATAATACAATATAAGAATATACCTGAAATGGATTTAAATATAGAAGTATACTTAAACACAGAGACCTATACTTGGGAATATTTTTAATAAATACTATACATTAAAATATACTACCAGTAATTTTTCCATAATTTTTGGAGCTCGTTTGGTATTTATAATAAATTTAGTACTGGTAAAATAGCTATGTGTTAATTAATTAAAATACTAAATTATATGATTATAACTTTATAAATTTTGGGACATCATAAAATAGTATTGGGAACATTCTCCTAATTTTTTTGGAATTTAATAAAGTGTATTGGTATGTAAAATCTATTTAAATAACACAGAAAACTAATATTTATTATTTATAATAATTATATAAATATTAAATATATAGTACTTCATATAATAAAAAAACAGATTATTAGAAAAATATTGTATATCAATATTTTATAACTTAAAAAGTACTAATAATACATTCAAAATTATTTACAATAATTCAAACCATTTACACCCTTTAATAAGAAACTAATAATAATAATATAAATATGCAGACCCGATGTGTCAACCCGGACAACCCGAACTAAATGGGTAACCGATTACAACTCACAGAAGGACAAACTCGACCCGAACCATTCCCAAACCCGAACCCAGATGCAGTCTCAATATTACCCGACTCGACCTGACCTGGCCTATGGGTTAAATAAACCCAACCCGGTACCCATGTCCATATACATACATAGCCCTACCCACCCCTAACATGACCCTAACCCGAGTCTTATAACCCAAAAGATAAACGGGCTGTCCATCATCTCTAGTCGCCGAATAACTTGCAGAGGTCATGTCTCCTTCGTTCCTCCATGGAAATGCGTGAATCTGATGCCTAAATGGGCAAAATCTCCTCCTCTATAACATACTAAGAACTTGTGGTCTGGTTCATTCGATAAGGGCTCAAACCAGAGGGCTATTCCATTCAATTTTAAGGGAATAATCCCTTTCATGGTTGCCTAAACGTCACTCATTCCAAAAACTGCTACTACGGGGCCTATCTGGGAACATAAGGGTCTGTTTGATGTAATATATATTTGGGGGTTTTGGGTCATACTTGAAAAATCAAGCTTCAAGGGTGAAGTTTCAATGGCAATTTAGAGAGGCCGAGAGCCTCATGCTCTGTTTGGGGCTTGCATGCATGATATATGTGTGTGTGTGTGTGTGTGTGTGTGTGTGAGACATGCAGAGGGTCAGATATAAAAGGGGTGTGGGTTTACCTCTTTTGGGTCTCAATTTCTCTCTCTTCTTCTCCAATCCTTTTCTTTCTTCTTCTTCTTCTTCTTCGTCATTCTTCTCCCTCTGAATCTAAGCATGTGAGTTTGTATAGAAAGGTCTCTGAGTGTGTTTGTTTTGCTAATACACAATGTGAGTATGGGTAGATGAGAGGTGTGCATGTGTGTGGTCTCTTTCAAAGTCTCTCTCTCACTCTCGGGTCTCTCTCTCAATCTTGGTCACTCTCTCAATCTATAATCTGTGTGACAAATTTTTGGTGCTATTGAGAGGGTTATGAGGGTGGGGGTGGTATCATATTTAGAGAGGGGGAGGGATTGAAGGCTAAGTGTCCACACTGTGGGAGAAATGTCACTGCACCAGAATGGCCGATTTATCACTGCTTTAGGAGGTGACAAAGGGCCTTTGTCACTAGACCATGACAATACCAGGGGTGACAAAATATTTGTCACTACTCTAAGAAATAACAATTTCATTTGTCACTGCCCATTTGAGAACCTTAAAGGGATAATTGCATTTACTTTGTCATTGCTAGAACCGTGACAAAACATTTGAAAATTGTCACCATTCTGAACCGTGACAATGTTGGGTTACAATTGTTTTAAAATTTTCACTGCTCAGACTATGACAGATGTTAGTGACAATATTTTCAATTTGTCACCTTTGCAAACCGTGCCAAAATTGTGTGACAATTTGTGCATTTGTCAACTCTTTAAACAGTGATAAATGGTGGTGACACTTTATCAAATTTTGTCGCTGCTTTGAACCATGATAAATTTTGAAAGAATTTTTTGTTTAAAATCATGATTCTTTTGGCACCTATACAATTGCAATCCAAAACATCTAGTTTGAAAATGGATTTAGAGCCAAGCATGAATCATACTCAAAATTAACAATGAATATTCACAAATAAAATTTAATTCATCGGATTACTTTTTTCAACAATCAGTCATGCCATAATTATTATAACATTGGATCACTCAATTCCCATGACCAATCTTTAGTCCGCTGTCATAATTAATTGAAACCATAAAAATGTACAATCAAAATATGACCCAAAAAAAGTGATGTCTTATCATCAGAGCACAGAAAACACTGTTAAGCGAAGACCATCGAAGCTTGCTTTCCTGCAAAATTAAAAGATAAAAATTAATTTTAGAGAAAAATATCCATTTATTCTCTACTCATATCCCATTCCAATCAGAGAAAAATCCACCTCAATTACAAAGTGAAATCACCATATATACTCAATCAGTCGTACCTCAATTACTAAGTACAAACTTAAATAAACTCTGGACCAATTTATGCTCATTTTTATTCTAGTCCACTCAGACAGACACACTTCAATTACTAAGTGTAATCACTCTTTATGAGCATCATGAGCTGATTAATACTTCAACAAGAATTTAATCAAATAACTGAAGAAAACCCAAAGTTGTTTCACTAACTAGTAGTGACATACCACATTAGTGATTCTCAAGATTTTCAACCCTTTTACCGCTACCTGGCTTTCTGCTACTTAGCTGCGACATTGATTGGCTCTAAACAAAGAATTCAAAGGTCATCACATACATAATGCTGACATACAAACATGATGATCAGAATGACCAAAAGCCATCGATAGCCTGAGCATATCGAACGCCCAATCTAAAGGTCAGAATAACATACCTGAGGAAGTGGTACTTTCATTTTCTGTTAGAGACCAAGATACCACTGATAAGGATTTGGAAAAGTTGGTATAGGTGGCTGGTTGTAATTCTGTGCATTAAATGAGTTCAACGTATGATCTGATTGGACAGTTTGTTGTTACATTCTAGATGTATCAGGTAGAGGAACCTGAGGTATGTGAAAGGTTGGCATGGGAAATCTTGGACCCAAATGAGTTTCCACTGCTGCAGAGCGAAATGACATCATTCGACAAGATGAGCTAAGAAATATTAATAAAGCCAATTACGATTCCCAAGTATGTCAAAACTTCATCAATATATGCATCTTTCTCATCAATATAATCTTGACACATACCCAAATTCATACCCATGTTGATTTTTCATAGACCATTCCAGAAAATTTCCACAAGTGTGTAATTTTCTATCGCAAAACTGAATTAGGACTTTGACCCAAATAAATTATGTCTATGTAGCAAAGCAAGAACTTCATGACATTAGGTACTTCAATCCATTAGAGAAAAAGAAGAGTAAAATGGAGTTCTTAGTTGCGAATTTTATAACAAAATGGAAAGACAATAACAAATCCTATGACTAGTGTTGGGTTCATGGTCTGACACTACCAATGCAGTCTACTGCAATTTTTTCTGAAGGGAGAAAGAGGGAAAGGGAGATGTTCTCTTTTCTTTCCTTTGGCTCCAAAGGCTAGGCATTGTCTGCAGATTTAGAGGGGGGTAAAAAAAGTAAAGAAAACTGTTTCCTTGTGTCTTCCCTAGATTTTTAGTCTAGGCTTTAATAGCTATTTAAAAAAAATTCTGAGAAAAAGGGGGAGGAAGTTCACTCGTAAAATTTGGATAAATTTACTAATATGTCTTGCATTCAACTAACACATCAATATGGTTATAAAAAGCTTATTCATAACATATTAACACTTCATTTAATGGAATATGTCATAAACAAGGTCCAAGTGTCCATTAGAAAAATTGAATCAATAATGGAAAAATATTTTGGCCTTAAGGATTTTATAGTATGAGCTTCATCCCAAACCACCCAATACCAATCAATTTTGTGGAAAATATGGGTCCCCCTCATCCTGTTTCAGAATACACAAAATCATTTACAAACAGTTAGAAAGGAAACCAGTTCCATAGTATTTTTAGTATTTTACCTTGTCTTTTTGCTTGGATTATATTCAAAATCGAGAGTGTTAAAAATGTTTTTGTTATGAACCAAACAAGAAAAGTACTTTCATAATGAAAAGAAAAAAGAAAAGAAAAATAGAACAGAAAAGGAAAACTTACACTTTTGTAAGATGTGCTTAAGACACCATATGTTGTCAAGACCACATCATTTTTCTGAGACCACCTTTGGGTCATTGGTTCTATTCTCACCATAGTGCACAAAAATTGAGATACTTTTTGGTTTTGAATGTGTTTCAAGCTCATCCTTAGTTAATTGATAAGAATTAAGATTTTTTATTTAAATCAATTCATTACTTGAACCTATAGTATGTCATGTTTGAGACAGTATGGATTGGAAAAAAATTGAAATAAATAATGAGTAAAATGAACCAAAACAAAGAACTGAAAAAAGAAAGAAAATATATGTATATATGTGTATTTATAGATAGGAAATGCTAATGTACTACGTAGACATTTTTAAATGGATTAAATTTTATTGTCCCCTAAGAAATATGGACACTAAAGTAATTTGGCAAAGGAGCTAAAGTAATTTATTTTAGGAGCTGCTAATTGACCCAAAGAATACCTCTCCACATGCACCTCAAGTAGCAAGGATGAGTACATGAAGTATTCTCCTATGGTATATGTGGGTGCACAAAAAAATTTGGTCGTTGTACTTAGTAGCTTCCTTATTTTAGTACCCTCATTGAAAAATTACTTCAATGCTTTCATTCTCAATGAGAAGGAAAGGGTATTTCTTGTTCATTAATTAAAATTGGTTTACGCTTTTATATTCAAAAATGTTGTCCTACTATATATCCACCCATATGCATTACGGTGGCTAATGTTGTCAAAATCAAGATAAATTAACCCTACTAAAAGAATTGGTATAGTGAAAGCAGGGGTCGATTCCTCAGGAACTGTGCTATATATGAATTTAATTAGATTGTAAAAAAATCACTCAACTATCTGCTAAAAAATAAGATTGATTAATATGATGAGTGCTTAGAATTAAGGAAAATGGTTTTTTAATGAAGATTTTGAAAGAAGTTATTAAATTATTAACTAATTAACCAAGAAAAGCAATAAATAGAATAGATGAAAAGATATGGAGGAAAGAGATCTAGGATTGCAAGTCCACCACTAGCTATATAAAATATTCATTCATGCAACCTTTTAGATTACTGTATTTGGATGATCATGTGGAATCCTGTCTACCAACCCGATTCTTCCATCAAGAAAATAATCCAGATCTAATTGCTACATCCCATTTGCGGTTAGCGTGGAGTGTCTTGCACTAAACTAGGGTTGTAGCACACTCCATCTTACCAAAGCATGGCATATTCAATAATTATAACCTTAGTTCCATAAGCATTATTGCATGCACACACCTCATACAATCACTGAAAATAAAAGTTGTGGAGCACACTATATTCAAAATAGATCTAAGATAAGAATAAACTTTGAAAGCAATGATTAAAACATTAAATACGATTTTACATAAAAATCCTCAAGCATACAATCATCATCTTTGAAATACAAGTAAAACCAAAAGGCTACATAAATAGAACACTTTTACATAACTAGGGTTTCATTTAAACCCTAGAACAGGTGATTAGTTGGCCATAGAGGGAGTTGAATGCATGGAGTTGATGTTGGAGTCCATGGAGAACCTTGAACTTCTTCTTCTTCTTCATCCCTTCTTCTCTCTCTCTCTCTCTCTCTCTCTCTCTCTCTCTCTCTCTCTCTCTCTAGGTTTTTTGAAATATATGAGTAAAAGTTGCATATAAGGAGTGTATATCTCATATATATATGTATGTTTCCGAAGTTTAGGAAGTTTCCCAAACCCTAAAAATACTAGGAATAGCTTCCTTTTACGTTCTTTTATGTTTCTACATGTATTTCACGTCATCAGCATAACCGCTCGAGCGGTCCCCGCTGGGGTAAAAATCCAGTTTGGCTTGATTTTCTCTTAAAATCTTTAAAATTACTCCCAAGTTGACTGAATACTTGAATAATCTGCAATATAACAAAACAAGCATAATATCTTTCAAAAAAAATAATCTCAGAACTAATGAAGGCGAGTTAGGGTTAGTGATCAGGATTTATTCATCCCCTATCACAACCCCAAACCAACACTTTGCTAGTCCTCGAGAAAAGAAATAAAATAAAATAAACTACAAATCTAACTCAGTTTCGCAGGAATGGCGCTTGCATTCAGCGTATCCAACAAGAGTTCAAATCTCTAGGTGTCTCTAATAGGGCGAGTTATAGTCTCATGAGGGTTTACAGTGATATTACCCACAAACTTCTTCCATTTTTTTTACGGAAAAACTAAAAATAAACTCTACACTATAACGACTCAAAACGTGACTCAAGAAAAACTTCCTCATCGGTATTGTAGATTAAACCATAATAATATGCAGTGAAAACAATATTATCACTCCATGCTCATTAATGAAAAACAATTCTAAGCAATTACGTAATTTGAAATGAATAGACACATCCTAAACTGCACGTGTGTGATATGGTAGTCAATAGAACACACATTTGTCATGAATTAATGAATATAATTGGGATGGCTTCTCGACTATGCCTTGACTACAAATCTCACTAGGTTAATTGCTCTCAAAATGAATCTCTCTCAAACTGGTGTAATCTCTGAAGTATAAATAAGTGAAATAAAAATTTCAAGACAAGAAATCTCACACATGACACGTTAAAACATAAAACATATAGAAGAACAGTCTCAAGGAAATGATACCAGTAGTCCAGAATTATTCCACAGGTTATCGTACATACCATGTTAGTCCTTTCCATATTATTTTTTCTGCAATGTATAGACTTATTTCACCATACCATCCTAGAACCAAGTAGGACTTTATTACAAGGACAAAACGTAGGCTAGGGTTCATAGCTCAGAAAGGAAGGAAAAAGGATAACAAAATGTCCGAGAGTGATGTTAACAAGATATCAGAAATCCTAGGGCTTTTATTCATCTCTTTTGACTTTTCTTTCTTTCTTTTTAACTCTTTTTTTCACATCTCACTATTTTTTTAGAAATTTTTTATTCCACTACACTTTTTATGTATACATATATACTCCTAACCCTGAAATTATCAGAGCATGTCTTCACCATCATCACTACTAGCCTATTCTATTTATCTCTGAATCCCCATTTCCAATACACTCTCAAACTTAGGGTAGGATTTGAAATATATTTATTATTATTCTTGCCGAACTCCAATTTGGAGTGGGTAGGGAATAATGGTGAACAAATAAAATGTGTCTATTCATGAAGGCTCAAGGGGCTAACTAGGGATATAAAATTTGTGTATTATTCAAAGGGTAGGTTGGAAGGCCAAAAAGGGTTAAATAACAAAGACGGCCTACTATCATTTCCTAAGAGAGTATGGTTTCTTCATATATACATATATATTTTATTCATTGAATATGGATTTTATATAGGACTCTTTATATATAAATTTTTTAACATGGTAAATATTTCTTCCTTTGAAACTTTTCTCAACTATTTGTCAAATAACAAGGAAAAATGAGACTAAACAACGACATGATATGCATTTCAAGGAAATTTGACAAATCCTTAGTATTTGTATCCCTCAAAAGGAAGATAGGCACAAAAGCTCTCAAGGGTTTAGTCTTCACAGTTCATCATCTAGTAATCCAATTTATATCTCAAATTCAATCTACAACATGTATTCACATGACTATGTGCAAGCTATTTAAAATACAAACCATTATTTCAATTACATAATACTAGAATTATAAATCAAAGAATGAATAAGCGAGTAATATAATTTCTAGCATATTATTTAATTCTTTCCATAAGCCTGATAGGGAGTGTTTTGACAAGCAATAAGAAATAAGAAAAATTCCTAAACCAAAAAGAAAGAAAATTAAACAAATCCATTGTTACGATTACAAATCCCAAAATAAATTACAAGTAAATCAGATGTACGAATGTAACCGAAATTAATACCCACCAAAACTAATCAAATTCATCCATCAACCCTTACCTCGGACACCTTCATATCACTATGCAGATGGCCAATGGGTCGCTACAGTGATAGCATTGAAAGTAGACTAAGGTGACACCTCGAAAACAGTCTGATGTGGATAGGGGCCCTGCTCTGAGAAATGTAAATGAATCAACCAGCTCCTACTCCGGATGCTGTGATGGGTTGAAAGTAGACTAATTTATATCCTCCTCCACCTCCTCCTGCTCGTCCTCGAGCTCTTGACTCAGCAGCAATATAGTATCATCTTCCTCAGAGGTTTCGACTAGCGCAAAAATATAGGTAATGTCCTGAGGTGAGAAGTAGGGATGTCCCCATCACTGACAGACTATCTCTGGCACATAATCTGGAAGATCACGATAAGGGTAGGTGACCTCCTCATCATCCTCCTCCATCATACTCTTTGCAGCAGACTAAATAGGCACGGATACCTCCTCTTCACTCTCATCATCATCAGAATCATCTGAAAGAGGGTGAATAAGAGGGTGACTCTTCGAAGCTAGGTGGTGCACCAAACACCCCATCCCCTACTGGTAGGATTGTCCCCATAAAGGCTATCATCATCTGAAGAGTGGGAAGGGGTGCCCAACATAGAATAAGATGAGTCTAAACTGCTCAGTACTAGGATAATCCTAGGGGGTCGGTAGCGGGGGAATGGAGCACTACCTTTGAGGAGTAGTTGGTCATTCTAGTGCCTAGTAGTCTACTTAGCTATATCAGGCCGTGAAATAGGAACCGACTTTGAATCCAAATCACTAATACCTGGGCTCCTATCTGGTGAGGAAGGTAGGGAAACTGGTAGCTCCATCTGTACTAATAGGTATATCCAAAATGATCTACATACAAAAGATTGTTATTAAATTGGTTAGAGACAGTTATAATGAGTTGTAATAATGACAGTAAAAGAAATAATTCACCAGAAAGAAAAAGTAACTAAAGTGATGGTTATATGACTTTTACATTTATTCTACCCAAATTTGGTTATAATTTTTTAGAAGAACAATAATCTTTTTTGCCTTTTCAAATTTTTTTCAAAATTGCCTAAAAATTGATTGCTCGTTAGAGAATTGGCTAACAATATCACCCCCAAACCTAAACCTTTCATTGTCCCCAATGAACTAGTCAAGAGAAAGCGATTCATAATCATTAACAAAAATAGCACAATAATGAGAATAAAACAACAATTGCACAACTATGGAAAGCAAGTCTGAACCATATGACCATCATGGCATGTACTAAAGCAGCATAATAAAACCAAAAAAAATGGTGATCCACCAGCCTAAAATAAATTAATAGTCCAAAGCCAATGGCCTGGTGGACCGATAAATGTCCAAGCAAAAAGAAAATAAAGATAACTACTAAGTAAATAAACTACTCCAATCGAAGCCTGAGGACAAAAATATCCTAAGAGCAAAAGGAAATAAACAAAAATACAGGACTCGATCTAAAAATACAAGAAATAAAAACTTGGACTAGAAAAGGGCATCATGGGTGGAACATCCAAATATCAAACAAACCACAACCAAAACAAACCAACCAACCAAAAACCACACGAGCTAATTCTCAAATAAGGCATCAACATCAAATGCCTCATCACTACCATCATCACCATCTACACTAGTGCCATCATCGTCACATCTCTCATTGTCATCACCCTCCTCTGCCCCTGCCTCCTCAGCTATGCCATCATTATCCTCCCCGAAATCTGGACCTGGGGGAGGCAAAAATGCTCCCTAATATGACTCTCTCTCTCTCTTTCTCTCTCTTCCCCGCCCCCCAGGCTAAGATCACCGGTACCCTGTCTAGAACTAAAGCAGATAGGAGAGATTGAATATAGGACTGGGTACAACTCACCGAGCAAGCGATGATGATCTATGTGGTTCCAATGAAAAGGAGCTTACTCGGACGAAGGAGGAGCAAATGGGGCCTACCACGACCAGCGGCCCTCTGCAGGATGAGCACGACCCGCCTTGGAATCTAGAGCCATAAGGCTCCATCGCCATTCAATCGCCATGGGGAAAGATAGATGAGGGAGGATAACAGTGATAGTACGAGGGAAATGCAGAAGCTAAGAGTTATTCAGATTATGGACGATGAGGTTTATGGCGAGGCACATATACTCCATGATGACTCGACTGACATGGAATGACTTGCCAAGCCATAAAGAACAAAGGGCTTTACTGATGACTTTGGTGTACTCGTAGTGATGTCCCAAAGGGTAGATATTCCTCTTAAAGACGTGGTCCATAAACCACATCTATTGAGGAAAGTTCACCACATGGATGGACTGGCCGGATCCCCTCCTAACCTGAACCATCCTAGTACAAATTTCTATAAAGTCATGTGGAACTGGTGTTGAAAGGTAAGGAGTCGAGGTTCGGTCCATGAGGATACCTTGAGTGACACAATTAATGTTAGTCATGATGGTGAGATGGGTATTATCGATCAAGGAAGTAAGATAATTGATTCTCGAACTATCGACGTTATAAAATGCCAAACGCTGATAAAATAACCTAACAAGATAAGGATAGGTAATAAGGTCATGGTCACGAAAGAAAAGAGGAGGACCTAGATGGGCTTGAGTCATTAAATTAATACCCCACTTGGTATTAGGATCAGTCTCGAAATTGTCATGCCTCGGAGTAGCCAAAAATAGGGAAAATTTAAAATTTCCTTTTTGGACCCGTAGAGAATGTCGAGTTACATAAAACTGACTTGTCCATGCAACATATTAACATAATTATATATTAGAGTAAGGAATTGCAAAAGCGTCTAATGGTATTTATGGGGAAACTTAAAGTGTTTGCTACTTAGGCAATTACAGAAGTTTCAAATGAAAACAACAAAACATAAGTTTGGGTGATTGACGCCACTTAAAGTATTACATAACAAAAGATAGCTATTTAAAACCTAAATGAAGTCTTGATATGAAAGTATGCCCGAGTCCTTTTTCTAGCTGGCAAACCCGTAATCTACATTATCATACTCTTCCTGATAGTTTGCTTCAAGATCATCTCCCTGATAGTTCCCATCTTGAGGATAGAGATATTCACCTTCAGGGTTACCTTGATAGTCCTTCTTATTATAACCTAGACGTAAAATGTCCAGGGTAGGGAAGGAGCCGTTAGCTTTTGAAGCTAAGTGAAATTGTCTTAACCGATCACTCCTAATACATTTAAGGATATACAGATACAACAATATCTTGGAACAATATTAATGAGCATATGACATGGTAGTATGACGACACAATGCATTATCGATATATTCGACTTTAACTCGACCACAGACACCACAACTGACTCATGTAACTTGTTATATTACCAGTGTAACGCCGTTAGCTTAGAGTAGAATGATTACATTGCTATCGTCGCCTAGCATGGCCCTATAGCAAATTTTGGTTTTAAAAGAGTGTAATCATTGGACTCTTAGGTTCTCGTGACCTTGCCAGGGGAATAGAATAGTTACAGCGCTATCGTCGCCTAGCATGGCACTGTAGCATTCAAAAGGTAACTATTGTATTTAGATGGATACTTTGCTATCGTCACCTAGCATGGCCCTATAGCGTATCAACCATCAACTCATACATAACTTCAATGTTTTCAATGGAAACTCTGGCTATTGTCACCTACCAGGGCCCTATAGCAGTTTCTTCGTTGTTCCCATTTACTTGACTGTACCACTCGGACCACTGCGGTCCATTCAATGTGTATAACAATAAGACTGGGTTAGTTCCCGTGACTAACCATGCAGACGTCAACATTGACATCATGACTCGACTATGTTCATATGAATGTTCATGTGACTGTATAAACGTGAAAACATAATAAGCAAGAATGTCAATGATTATTAACTAGACATGGAGTATAGTTAACTAACATGCGTTCATCATTTAAGTAGGAATCTCAACGTTCACATGATTAATACTTATCAGTATCGTCCACATAGGACGCACTGGGTATACGCATATGTACAAAGAATAATTCTATAATATACCAAGTGAGTTAAGACAACTCACCTCAATGCGGATGCGTAAAAACGAGCGTAGCTGTGGTTCCTACAAAGTATATAAATTCATAGAATGTTGATTAATAAGCGCACTAGAATCAAGGGCATAATTGTAATTGTGCCGGGTGGGTTCCTAAACCTCAACATGATCATCTAGATATCATTCTAAGTCTAACGCCATTGACTAGACTCAAATCGGAGTCCGTCGCATAAAAGGCTGGGTTTTCTATGCCAGTGTGGGCCCTAGAGATAAGCTGTATTTTTTATCGTGTCGAAAGGTCACCAAACTTTAAGGGGATATTCTAGACATTATTCTAAGACTCTAGGAACTCACAGCATATTTTTTTGAGCTACGATTTATTTAATATGAATTTATGTAGTTTAAATCGTGTAATAATAGACGTAGGAACACTCTAATTATAAAATATATTTTAGAGAGACATTTGGCTCTTAGAAATTGGTCATTAGGTATACAAACACTTGAAATTGTTCATTAGGTATTTATCACCTTATTATTTTAATTATAAACCATTTCTCATTATTTATTAAATAAATAATAAGAATAACACATGATGTATATAGTATATTAACAAAATATGAAGATATTATTATAAGATAATATTTCAGAATATAAAAATATAATTTCTGGTATTTTAAAACCTTTTTAGATTTTTAAAACTATTTTAAAATAATTTAACTATTTAAAACCACTAATATTTTAATAATAACTATTTATTACTATATAATTTAACTTATAATAAACATTAAATGATGTATATAAACACTAATCTTGTTAAGCAGAATAAATAACCACTAATTATTATTACAAACAGTTTATTAAAACACTAATTAGGATTAACAGAATAATTAATAATATAAAACAACTAACTATAATCAAAGACAAAAACCCGCGGGACAACCCATATGCAACCCAAATCCACGGGTTACCCGTTAACACTCTATAGTTGATCCTACTTAAAAGATCCAACCCGCTACCCATTTTATTATCATAACCCGAACCATTAACCATTTAAACAAACAACTAAACCCATACCCATGACCCAAGACCCGACCCAAATGAATTAATATGGGTAAGCGATATAACCTGTTTACCCACAGGTCATTTCTTCTTCAAAATACGCACGCTGCTGCTGCCGCCAGTGAGCCCGACGCCGGAAAACTTCCTCTCTTCGTTTCTCTCTCGTCTCTCCATAAAAATTGATGTCGTCAACGCCATTAGGACCGGTTTGGGGTCCTCTGCAACATAGTGTGAGCTTAGCACTGGTCTTATTCGTTCACTATGCCTACCGAAGGGTTATCCTTTTTCAGTTTTAAAAGAATAATCGCGTGCATGGTGAACCAAATGTGGTTCAAACTTCAGGCCGTTCATTGGGGGTCTTGCTGGGGACCATAAGGGTTGGTTTGGTATAAATTTTAGGGACTATTGTTGAGTTTGGAAATTTGAACTCTGGTGACTGAGCTCTAATGGCTACCCGACTTGTTGGGAGCCTTAGGCTCTGTTTGGTTTGTTCGTGAGGGGTTCAGGAAGGTGTGTAGAAGTGTGTGAGTGCATATAGAATGAATTAGAGGGGTGGGGTTTACCTTAGTAGCCTTAGGTCTTTTCTCTCCCTCCTTCTCCGACGTCTTCTCCTTCTTTCCGGCATATGAGTGTGGGTGAGGGTGAGGGTAGAGGGTGAGCAGTAAGTGTGGGAATGCAGAGAGTAGTGCGGGTGTGTGTCTGGTTAAGTCTCTCACTCTCTCTAACTCTCTCGGTGCTCTCTCTCACTCTCAAACTCTCAGAGGCCCGTGCATATATATATTGTTATACACCAAATGCATGGTATATCTACATACATAAAATGCAAATTTAATGCAGATTTTACAAATCTGCAGGACTTATGATGGAGGGGACTGATTGGATTTCATTGAGGGGGAGGTGTGGGTGAGTGTGCCAGTGGTGGTGGTGTGGGGAGCTTACCTAGTGGGTAGAGGGAGGTGGTGTTTGGATAATGTTATTACACAATAGGTTTAAATGGGTTAGGGTAGTACAATGCCTTATTAGGCAAGATTCCTTTTTGTACCAACTTTCTATAAATGGTAAGGTTGAGTCGTCGCTAGGATCCACGTGCCGTGCAGTCTAATTTCTGTACAGAAATTACGGATATGGTGCAATGTCAGTCCGGGTTTGAATATACAGTCTAAGTTATAAACACACACATGTATATGTTCGATTTCTGAATTTACGAAATCAATTACTGGAAATACGAACCAAAATCCGGGGTCTCATTTTATTAAGATTAGGAAATTTACGGGTATTACATCATCCACCTGCTATTAAATATTCCGTCCCCTGAATCGGAGCAAGCTATACATTGAAAAAGTAAGGAAACTTCTCATGCATCTCTGATTCTAACTCCCATGATGCTTCACATTCATCATGGTGTTTCCACTGGACTTTCACTAACGGGATCTCCTTAGTCCTCAGCTTCTTAGTTCCTCGTTCCATAATCTTCACCGGTCCTTCATTGAAAGTCACATTGTTGTTTACTTCAATATCCGTGAAGTTGATCTCATGAGACGGATCGTGCACGACTTTCCTTAGCATGCTAATATAAAAGACGTTATGAACTCCTGACATCTTGGGTGGTAGTGCAAGTCTATATGCAACTTTTCCCACTCGTTCCATAATTTCGAACGGTCAGATGTAACGGGGCGAAAGCTTTCATCTCTTTTGTCCAAATATGACAACTCCATGTACGGGTGATACTTTTAGGAATGCATGATCTCCAATACTGAATTCCAAGTTCTTTCAGTGTTTATCCGCATAACTCGTCTGTTTGCTTTGTGCCGCTTTCATCTTTTCTCTGACTATGTTGATCTTTTCATTCATTTCTCAAACCATCTCAGGTCCTAGAAGTTTGTCATCTCCAACTTTTGCCCAACACAAGGGTGATCTACACGGTCTTCCATAAAGAGCTTGAAATGGTGCCATCCCTATACTCGTATGATAGCTATTGTTATATGCGAACTATATCAATGGTATGTTCTCTTCCTATGAACTTTCGAAATCTATCGCACAGGCTCGAAGTGTGTCTTCCATGACTTGATTGACTCTCCCCATTTGTCCGTCAGTTTGGGGGTGAAATTCTGAACTTAACTTCAATGAAGTTTCCAATGCTGTTTGTAAACTTTCCCAAAATTCTGACGTAAAACATGAATCGTGATCTGATACGATTGATACAGGCACTCCATGCAATTGAACGACTTGTACGTACATTATGCTCAACTTCTCAACCGGGTAGGTCATACTATAAGCGATAAAGGGAGATAACTTGGTGAGTCGATCCATGATTACCCAAATGGCATCATGATTCTGCCATGACCTTGGCATTCCTATAACGAAATCCATTGTAATGTGTTCCCACTTCCATCTGGGAACTGGTAGTGGCTTTAACAATCCTCCTGGTTTCTGATGTTCGACATTGATTTGCTTGCATGTCATATATTTTGATACATAATCTGCTACTTCCCTCTTCATTCCATCCCACCAGAAGTTTCTCTTTAAATCCTTGTACATTTTTATTCCTCTGGGGTGAACAGTCATCTTTGACTTGTGGGCTTCATCCAATATATCTTTTCTTAGGTTGTCCTCATTGGGTACACAGAGTCGATTGCGACATCTAAATTCTCCATCTGCTCTCATATTACACTTAGTGGGGTCCTTTGCCGATGCTTTTTCAAACCATTGACGAAGTCCTTTGTCCTTTCCTTAAGCTTCGAGAATAAGACTTATGAGCGTTGGTTGTACTACAAGATATCCAAAGAGTCGTCCTTCACTTGACTCAGTAATTTGAAAGTCAAACTCCGTTAATATCTCAAATGCTTTCTATTCTCTGGTCATGAGAGAAGATACGATGAGTTTGCAGGTTTTCTGACTTAATGCGTCAGCTACAACGTCGCTTTGCCAGGGTGGTATTGCAACGTGAAATCGTAGTCCCTTAACAATTCCATCAAACGTCACTGTCTTATGTTCAACACTTTCTAAGAGAACAAGTACTTTCAGCTCTTGTGATCTGAGAACAGATCAAACTTCTCTCCGTAGAGGTAGTGTCTCCAAATTTTGAGTGCAAAGACGATTGCAGCTAGTACCAGATCGTGCATAGGATAGTTAAGCTCATAAGGTTTTAATTGTCGTGATCCATACGCTATCACTCTTCTATCATGCATAAGCATACATCCAAGTCCTTGATGCGATGCATCGCTGTAAATGGTGAATTGTTCACCGCTCTTCGGTATTGCAAGCACTGGCGCCGTGGTTAATCTCTTCTTTAACTCTTGAAATGCGCGTTCATGCTTGTCATTCCAATCATACTTTAGATCCTTTCTGGTCAATCCAGTAAGAGAGGCTGCGATCTTGGAGAATCCTTCTACGAATCTTTGGTAGTATCCAGCTAGACCAAGGAAACTTCTGACTTCTGTTGTTGTGGTCGGTCGATTCCAATCTAAAATAGCTTCAATCTTTGATGAATCCATAGCTATTCCTTCTTGTGAGACAACATGTCCTAAAAATTTGACTTCCTTTAACTAGAACTCGCAGTTGCTGTACTTTGCATACAAGTGGTTGCCTCGTAGAGTCTGAAGCACTATTTTCATATGTCCTTCGTGTTCTGCCTCTGTCATAAAGTAGATGAGGGTATCATCTATGAATACAATGATGAACTGATCCAGATAAGGTCAAAAGACTCGGTTCATTAAGTCCATGAATACCGCTGGGGCATTGGTCAATCCGAACGGCATCACCAGAAATTCATAATGTCCATATCTGGTTCTGAAGGTTGTCTTGGGTACATCGTTAGATCGTATAAGCAATTGATGGTATCCAGACTGTAGATCTATCTTTGAAAATAGGTAGCTCCTTGTAGCTCATCAAACAAGTCATCGATCTTCGGTAGTGGGCACCGATTCTTGATTGTGACCTTGTTCAATTCTCTGTAGTCGATACAGAGTCAAAGTGTTCCATCCTTCTTCTTGACGAATAATACCGCTGCTCGCTATGATGAAGTGCTTGGACGAACAAATCCGAGGTCCTGCAGTTCTTGTACTTGCGTCTTTAGTTCTTGCATCTCCATTGGGGCCATTCGGTATGGTATCTTCGATATCAGTGAGGTTCCAGGCATCTGCTCAATACAGAAGTCGATGTCTCTCTTGGGTGGTAATCCTTTAACTTCTTGGAAAACATATTCAAAATCTCGAACTACAGGAATTTGGTTAATAGGAATCTCATCACTCGTGGTTCTAAGGGTAGCTAGGCAATTGGTGAGGAAAATGTCACATAAGGGATTGCATTTAAAATCAAATGGTTCACCATCAGGTGCTAAAAAGAATATGGATTTGCTAGCACAATCTAACTTGGCATGGTATTTCGCGAGCCAATCAATTCCTAGGATCACGTCGAATTCCTTCATCAACAAGACTATCAAATCAGCAGGAAGATTCTGATCTTTCAAGTTTAGAGGACAGTCCTTGCATACTTTTTCCAACTTAACACTCTTTCTTAGAGGTGACGTAGAATTCAAAGCTATATCCATCGTTTGGGGCACTAAGCCTAAGCGTTGTGCGATTCTAATTGTAGTAAATGAATTAGATGCGCTAGTATCGAACAAAGCTTTCACTTGATTGTTAAAGAAGGTTAGAGTACCTTTTAGATTCTTCTGTTCTTCTTCCTAAAATCCTGCCTCCTCAGGAATAATAGCAATGAGGTGACCTATCCTTGAGTCGACGATCCATAGTAACCGCCTCGGGGCGCTTTACAATCTTTAGACAGATGTCCCTTCTTGTTGCAGTTAAAGTTCTACACGACTGTTCCTCTTCATGGCACGACAATCCTTAGACATATGTCTGGGGAATCCGTAGTTGAAGCAGACTCCGAGGTTATTACTTGTGGTTTCTGAGTGTCCCTGGGGTGGAGTTGGCTTAAACGGCAAGGTTGGTTTGTTGCAGAATAGAGCTGTATGTGGCTTCTTCTCACCATTCCAGCTTCTCTTGAATCCTTGGTTGCGAGCCGGGGCTTGTCTCGGTCCCTGATTAAATCTCGGAGGGGGTGGTCAGTTTACAAAATGCTTCTGTTCAGGACCGGTGATTTCCTCGAAGCCATGGTCCATTCCTACTAAAGCTTTGAAAGTTTGATTCAGGTGGCCATAGGTCAGCTTCTGTAGAGGTAGGAAAAGTCCCTGGTGGTACTTCCGGTTCTTCTTCTCTGGGTGTCGATCATGTGGTGCATAAATCAAGAAAGACGCTTGAATTGTACTGTGTACACCCGTACAATTCGATTACCTTGCACCAAGTCAATAAATTCCTTCTCCTTTTTGTTCCTTTTGGTTTGAGGGAAATAATTCTCTAGGAACAGTTCCTTGAATGTCGTCCATGACATCCTTTGTGCGGCTCCTCCCAGTGTTGCTTTCTCTGATTCCCACCAGTCTGCTACAGTATACGTCAACTGATACATAGCCAGTCGACGTTTCTCTATTTCAGAACATCCCAGTGTATCAAAGATGATGTCCAGTCCACGAAGCCACTACTCTGCTTCCCACGGTTTAGTCATTCCATTAAACTTATCTGGTAGCATTACACAGAATTGTTCTACCGTACGGTCCTCTTATGGCCTGGGTAGAACTACGAGATTGACATTATCGTTGTTGTTGTTTGGTCCGTGATTATTCCCAATGTGCTCTAGGCATTGTAGGAATGCACCAAACACTCCAGTAGGATCCATTCTAGCAGGGGTAGGTTCTGGTGCTCCTCTAGTTGGGTTTGGGAGTCCTAAGCGTCGATTCCTCCTTGGTCGGTTTCTCATTAGGTATCCGGTTTACCTACATAAGTATTTTACTTAAGACTCATATGTTGGATTCATCTAGATATCTGCTAACATATTTATAAGTCAATTAAACAAACAAACAAACATGGAGACAAGTATGGTAATAAAACATCTTTTTCATTTAATATTAGAAACGATGGTTACAGAATTGAACTAGATGAGAATACATGGTTACAAAATGGGGATATTATCCTATCGCATGTATTCGTACAATAAGATGGGTCATCAGCCCAAGCTAACTTAGTACATATAAATAAAATAACTAATATATCATAATAGATCATCTAGAATTAGTCGTCTAGGTCAGATTCAGACGTGATTTCTCCCATGTCGGAATTTTTAGGTCCATCTTCATCCACAATGGGCTCACCCAAGTCCCAATCTTCAATTTCAACATTGCCTAATTCATCCTCTTCGTTATCATCATTGTCCATAGGCTCTTCTATTATAGGGTGAATCTCCATAGGTTTATCGGGTATTCCATGTTCGGGTTCCTCCTCGAGATCCTCTTCTTCATCATCCTCGTCCTCCAGATATGTACCTGGTTAATCATCAGACATTTTTGCATTATTGGGATTAGATGCAGGTGCTACCACTAGGGGTGCCACACCTATAGGAGCATTTTTGTTTGGTGGCCAAATAAGGTGATCTTCTCCGTAAATGGAAGGCTCTTGCAGTATCTGATTCACTAGTGATTGGACGACAGTGTCATCCATTGCCAACCTCCTTATCTCCCCATGCATCAGTCCTTTTGCATAAGCAGCATATATGGTCTCTGTTTGAAGTCTGTGAGGGTCGGTGACACGAAATGCATGGCGTTGAATTCTTAATCCGCTTTGGAGGCATTGCTGGGCTTTCTGTCTTACCCTTTCCATGAATTCTTCTGGGTTGGTTGGTGCAATCCCATTAGGATAAATTGTGTGTCCTCCGAATTCATCGTTCACGTGGTATCCCATTTGTTGAAATGGTATTTGATTTGTATGTACGCTTTGAAATGAAGCGGAGGGTCATTGGGAAAGTACGGGGGGCAGTGGCGGCATTTGGTAAGCATCGATATACACCTTTTCGTAGTCTTCAGGGTTCTTAAGTAGTCTAACCATCTCGTCCTGGACTTTCTTGGTGATTTTGGCCTCGTAGATAGCCTCCAAGCGTAGAGTGTCATAGTTATAAATGTTACTATCATTATTTCAATCCATAAATTTCTTTTTCCTTCGTCTCTAGCTAGTTCTCGGATGTGGTGATGGTAAGCTTCTGGGTTTGCTGGCACTATGTGGTCGGAGAAGATCAAACGTCCTCCAAAGGGGTCCTGAATGTAGTGGGGTTCCATGTCTCCTGTTTCAAAAGAACTATCTTATTAAGATACTAGTTTGAGGTATCTTAAAGTTTATCACATAGAAATTAACTTATTAGATCATAAATAATATAAACACAGGAAGTCAGAAAGCAAATATGTAGGTTTTCATTAATAACAAGAATATTTATATAAGAGAAATTCCGAAATACAACTTTTACATATATATCCGCCAAAATGTGGGATTATAATCCCAATACAACTTTAGTGCCACATCAACTAACTAGGAGAGGGTTCTTAATCCTCTTGTGGTGGGAGTTCTTCCGAGATATCTATCTCTTCCGGCAGGGTAAATGCCATCCATCTTTCATTGTCCCACCCTATTGGCCAGTCAGGGTCGTATGTGTACAGTGTCCCTTTTTTGATGAGATCTTCATCAACTAGGTAAATCTCTATTTTCTCATCATCTGAACTATCAGGTGGGTTGACCGAAATCTGTAGAGGTGTTATCTCAGTCTGTGCTTCTTCCAAGTCGATCACGGCAGGGTTATAAAAAATGTTTGGGATTTCATCCACCTCTATTGGTACTAGGCGGGGTGCTATGACTACATGGCGCACGGTCTTGGAGACCTTTTTCATAAAGAAGAGGCACCTCATCAACTTTCTTATCTTTTTACAAGTCTGATGTCTATAAGCAGCACCAATGCAAACTAGACCTTGGGGGAAGGCTTCCTTGTGATTCTCCATACTACCTGTTTGCAAGAAAGGATATTTTAGTATCGGTTGTCGTTTCTAAAGTACCTTAAGGTTCTTAACTTAAGGGTGTCAGACAGTCATCGAGCACAACTAAACCTAGTGCTCTAATACCAAAAATCCAATCACGCCCCGGAGTAGCCAAAAATAGGGAAAATTTAAAATTTCCTTTATGGACCCATAGGGAATGACGAATTACATAAAATTAACCTGTCCGTGGAACATATTAACATAATTATATATCAGAGTAAGGAATTGTAAAAGCGTCTAATGGTATTTATGGGGGAACTTAAAGTGTTTGCTACTTAGGCCATTACAGAAGTTCCAAATGGAAACCACAAAAGATCAGTTTGGGCGATCGACGCCACTTAAAGTATGACATAACAAAAGATAACTATTTAAAACATAAAGGAAGTCTTAATACGAAAGTATGCCAGAGTCCTTCTTCTAGCTGGCAAACCCGTAATCTTCGTTATCATACTCTTCTTGATAGTCTGCTTCAGGATCATCTCCCTGATAGTTCCCATCTTAAGGATAGTGAAATTCACCTTCAGGGTTACCTTGATAGTCCTCCTTATTATAACCTAGACGTAAAATGTCCAGGGCAGGGAAGAAGCCGTTAGATTTTGAAGCTAAGTAAAATTGTCTTAATCGATCACTCCTAATACATTTAAGGATATATAGATACAAAAATATCTTGGAATGATATCAATGAGCATATGACATGGTAGTATGATGACACAATGCAGTATCAATATATTTGACTTTAACTCGACCACAGACATCACATTTGACTCATGTGACTTGTTACATTACCAGTGTAACGCCGTTAGCTTAGAGTATAATGATTACATTGCTATCGTCGCCTAGCATGGCCCGATAGCATTCTAAAGGTAACTATTGTATTCAGATGGATACTTTGCTAACGTCGCCTAGCATAGCCCTATAGCGTATCAACCATCAACTCATACATAACTTCAATTATTTCAATGGAAACTCTGGCTATCGTCGCCTAGCGGGGCCTTATAGCAGTTTCATCGTTGTTCCCATTTACTTGACTGTACCACTCGGACCACTGCGGTCCATTCAATGTGTATAACAATATGACTGGGTTAGTCCCCGTGACTAACTATGCAGACGTCAACATTTCATGACTCGACTATGCTCATATGAATGTTCATGTGACTGTATAAACGTGAAAACATAATAAGCAAGAATGTCAATGATTATTAACTAGACATGGAGTATAGTTAACTAACATGCGTTCATCATATAAGTAGGAATCTCAACGTTCACATGATTAATACTTATCAGTATCGTCTACACAGGACACACTGGGTATACGTAAATGTACAAAGAATAATTCTATAATATACCAAGTGAGTTAAGATGACTCACCTCGATGCGGATGCTTAAAAATGAGCGTAGCGGTAGTTCCTACAAAGTATATAAATTCATAGAATGTTGATTAATAAACGCACTAGAATCAAGGGCATAATGGCAATTGTGCCGGGTGGGTTCCTAAACCTCAACATGATGATCTAGATGTCATTCTAAGTGTAACGTCATTGACTGGACTCAAATCGGTGTCCGTCGCATAAAAGGCTGGGTTTTCTATGCCAGTGTGGGCCCTAGAGATAAGCTGTATTTTTTATCGTGTCGAAAGGTCACCAAACTTTAAGGTGATGTTCTAGACATTATTCTAAGACTCTAGGAATTCACAACGTATTTTTCTGAGCTACGGTTTATTTATTATGAATTTCTGAAGTTTAAATCGTCTAATAATAGACGCAGGAACGCTCTAATTATAAAATATATTTTAGAGAGACATTTGGCTCTTAGAAATATTTTTATGAAATACTAGGCTTTAAAATAGGCTAGTAGTATTTTTCTCATAATTTTTGGAGTTCGTTTGGTATTTAAATAAATTAAATACAACCAAACGGGTCCTTAAATAACTATTAGTAATTATCAGAAATACTGAAGTATGTGTTTATAATTAACAATTTATGACATAAAGGCATTTAGACCATAGAAAAATTTATATAATTTTACTACTCTTGAAATTGGTAATTAGGTATTTACCACCTAATTATTTTAATTATAAACCATTTCTCATTATTTATTAATTAAATAATAAGAATAACACATGATGTATATAGTATATTAACAAAATATGAAGATATTATTATAAGATAATATTTCAGAATATTAAAATATAATTTATGGTATTTTAAAACCTTTTTAGATATTTAAAACTATTTTTAAAATAATTTAACTATTTAAAACCACCTATATTTTACTTATAACTATTTATTACTATATATTTTAACATACAATAAACATTAAATGATGTATATAACACTAATCCTGTTAAGCAGAATAAACAACCACTAATTATTATTACAAATAGTTTATTAAAACACTAATTAGGATTAACAGAATAATTAATAATATAAAACCACTAATTATAGTCAAAGACAAAAACCCGCGGGTCAACCCATATTCAACCCGAATCCACGGGTTACCCGTTAACACTCTATAGTTGATCCAACTTAAAAGATTCAACCCGCTACCCATTTTATTATCATAACCCGATCCATTAACCATTTAAACAAACAACTAAACCCATACCCATGACCCAAGACCCAACCCGAATGAATTAATAGGGGTAAACGATATAACCCGTTTACCCACAGGTCGTTTCGTCTTCAAAATACACACGCCGCCGCCGCCGGTGAGCCCGATGCTGGAAAACTTCCTCTCTTTGTTTCTCTCTCGTCTCTCCATAAAAAATGATGCCATCAACGCCATTAGGACCGGTTTGGGGTCCTCTACAACATAGTGTGAGCTTAGCATTGGGCTTATTTGTTTACAATGCCTATCGAAGGATTATTCTTTTTCTGTTTTAAAAGAATAATCGCATGCATGGTGAACCAAAAGTGGTTCAAACTTAAGGTCGTTCATAGGGGGTCTTACTGGAACCATAAGGGTTGGTTTGGTATAAATTTTAGGGACTATAGTTGAGTTTGGAAATTCGAGCTCCGGTGAGGGTGCTCTAATGGCTACCCGAGCCTGTTGGGAGCCTTAGGCTCTATTTGGTTTGTTCGTGAGGGGTCCAGGGAGGTGTGTGGAAGTGTGTGAGTGCATATAGAATGAATTAGAGGGGTGGGGTTTACCTTAGTAGCCTCGGGTCTTTTCTCTCCCTACTTCTCCGACGCCTTCTCCTTCTTTTCGGCGTGTGAGTGTGTGTGAGGGTGAGGGTAAAGAGTGGGCAGTAAGTGTGGTAATGCAGAGAGTAGTAAGGGTGTGTGTTTGGTTAAGTCTCTCACTCCCTCTAACTCTCTCGGTGCTCTCTCTCACTCTCAAACTATCAAAGGCCCATGTATAGATAGTTATACACCCAATGCATGGTATATCTAGATACATAAAATGCAGATTTTACAAATCTGCAGGACTTAAGATGGAGGGGACTGGTTGGATTTGATTGAGGGGGAGGTGTGGGTGAGTGTGCCGGCGGTGGTGGTCTGGGGAGCTTACCCGGCGGGTAGAGGGAGGTGGTGTTTGGTTAATGTTATTACACAATAGGTTTAAATGGGTTAGGGTAGTACAATGCCATATTAGGGAAGATTTCTTTTTGAACCAACTTTCTATAAATGGTAAGGTGAGTCGTCGCTCGGATCCACGTGCCGTGCAGTCTAATTTTTGTACAAAAATTACGGGTATGCGTGCAATGTCAGTCCTGGTCCGAGTATACAGTCTAAGTTATAAACACGCACATGTATATGTTCAGTTTCTGAATTTACAAATTCAATTACTTAAAATATGAACCAAAATACGGGGTCTCATTTTATTAAGATAAGGAAATTTACGGGTATTACGGAAATAGTCCGAGTCAGTACCATGCTCGTATAAGAAACCACGGAAGTTATAGGTTTTGGAAGGCGGATTTTGTGAGGTTGAGAGCGGTCATGGGCCCTCGCTTTTCCTTTTTGTTTCTTTTGGGGTCGGCCCGCTTGCACCGAACTCGACTCAGACGCAACAGTGGGGGTACCAAACTGTCATTTTTGGGTCATGTTTGCTATATAGGGCAACCAAAAGATATGGATAAAAGAAGAGAAAAGACACAGACGAAAACTCTTCCCCTATGAGTGGCAACTCCCAAATATCCTTACACCAAAGAGCTGTCCCCGCAATGAAGAACAATCCAACAACGAATTTAAATAAACTTTGCATAAACTTGTATTTGTTCCTTTTAACATAGAATACCATATTACCAATGTTGAACTATTTATTGATAGGTGATTTAAAAACTCTTGTGAGTGTCTACGAAGGTTGCCACGTACATGAATTTTCAAAAGATGCCTAATTTTCAAATAGTAAAGTACGTAGGAACGAACATATTTTGTTAATAAAAAGTTATTTCACACATGAACAATAATATTGGAATACGAAGTAGATTTGTATCAGTCAATGGGTCCACAATAATGGTGCATGAAGTAGTGGGAGAAGGCAAGACTATGAACACAAGAAAATCCATAAAAATCGCAATGTAGAGTATAGTAATTGAACCACACTCTTATGCTAAACTTGTATAAGTTCAAAACAAGAGTGGAGTTAAGTTTTATAAACAACGTTCATGTACTACATAACTATAGAGATATATGTATATAACTCTTGTAGTCATGGGGAAAGGAAGAAGAACATAGATCAAGTACGAAGGAAACGGGCATGAATACCTCTACAAGGATGGAGTGGCTGAAGTGGAACTCAATGTTCACACCGGTTAAGGAATGTGAGCGTAATCTTCAAAGGATTAGGGATAGGAAATAGAGTGGAAGTCCAGAAACAAAAGAAAGAAAAACAAAAGGATCACAACCGTATATCTAAATGTTTGTGTTGCCACCCACGCGAACCCGCTCAAGCAAAATTGATGGCGGGAGAATTTTCAGAGAGAACGAAGAGGAAAAACATTTAAACTCTAGCCCCAGCGGACTGCTCGGGCAGTTCCCACCATGGCAATACACTTGGCGGGCGATTTTTCAGAGCGAAAGATGAAAAGAACAAACACGAAATTATTTTATTTTTTTATTTTTTAATTCCACCAGGCAGACTGCTTGGGAAATTCCTGTTCGGGTGAGGGTATTGGAGGATGACCTTTTAGAAAGAACCCCTCTCAAAACCAAAAAAAACATTTAAAAATTTCTAAGGCATTTTCCCTCTTGAGCGGGCTGCTCTGGCGAGATTTACCACTACTAGTTCATCTCTTTATTCTTCGACCTAAAACATGCATCTCACAAATTGTACCACCCCCAAACCTGTTCCAAGACCAACATGACACAAGGAACAGAAATTAAAAAGTGTACAACACTTGGGTTGCCTCCTAAGAAGCGCTATGTTTAACGTCGTTAGTTTGACCTTTCCACTTACTATTAGTTCACATAAATTGGATCAGCCAAGTCAATGGCTTCTATTTATTCTCCTATTTCTCTAGTAAAGTATGGTTTTAACCTCTAGCCCTTCACCTTGAATGATCTGCCATCTTTAGCATTACAATTTTCAATGGCTCTATGGTGGAATATTTCTGTTATAGTGCATAGTCCACCCCATCAACATTTTCGTTTCCCTGGATGTAAACTAATTTAGAATTGAAAAGCCAAACCTGTTGGCCCACTTTGAAATCTTTACGACATATTAACTTTTTCATGAAATGCTTTAGATCTCTCTTTATAAAGTTTTGCATTTTCATAAGCCTCGTTTCTTAATTATTCTAGTTCTTAAATTTAAAGTTTTCGATGACATCCTACTGATTTCATATCTTGGTGAAAGGAGTTAACAGGCCAAAAGGCTCTGTGTTCAGGTTCAATCGGTAGGCGACATGCTTTTCCAAAAATGAGATGGTAAGGTTACATTCCTATACGAGTTTTATAGGCAATATTGTATGCCCACAGTGCATCGGATAATCGTAATGTCAGTCCTTGCTGTCCGGTCTAACTATTTTCTATAGAATACTCTTGATTTCACTATTTGATATCACTACCTGTCCACTCTACCTGCCTACTAGTTTGTGGGTGGTATGTTGTGCCTACTTTGTGTGTGACAGTATTTACGTACGACAGCTTCAAACTGCCGATTACAGAAATGTGAGCCACCGTCGCTAATGATTGCTCGTGGTATGCCAAACCAACCGAAGATATTTTGTTTAATGAATTAAAAAACCACCTTGGTCATTGGTTTTTGTAGCGATGGCTTCTACCCATTGTGGGTACCCAAACCAAGCTTGGGGCCTAGAAGGATTATGCCTGCTTGATTGATCCTATTTCAGATCTCATGCTAACAACCACGAGTGAGGTTTACCACCATTCATTAGCCTTTCTTCGATATAATCGATTTGGATTACTCGTATTTGGATTCCATGTGACTTTTTATCCCACCTGAGGCAGTAATTGATGCCCATGATCCATATCCAAGGCTACACGAGTGAGAAATCCATGTTTATACCCGACAAGGCTAAATCTAGAGAGATCCTCACTAATAGAGTCGCTACTTGGTTTGATAAAGGAAACCAAGAAAACTAAATCCATCAAGTCCAATGGATAGAGAGCACCACCCTCGGTTTGGGGGTTAAGGTAGGAGAGAAGAAGCAGCTAGATCGTGCTAAAACACCCCCTCTTGCCCCATCGTGAGATGGGCCTCTACTCAGCTATCAAGGTGTAGACATTATGTGGACCATTTCATTTATACTGATGCAGTTCAAATTTAAGTTCTAAACAATTGAAGAAAAAAATCATGCAAGAAACTATACAATTATATAAATCAAAAAAATCATGTGAAAGGAAGTAGAAGGAAATTAAACGTGAAAATTGCACTCAAAACCCTAGAAAACATTAATTCTATACACTAATAATCATATAGGGAATTAAAATCTGTGTTATATCTACTTATGCATGCTCTATGTGATCCTAAGAAAGCGGTAAATAAGAGTGAATGTAGAAACTTACCCGGGATAGCATAGCACTCCGATTTATCCTAATCAACCATGGTTAGGACAATAAAAGCATAATAGATAGAGGATAATCTAAGAATATCCTACTATTCTAGGCATGGATAGTATGTATGTGTGTCCAAACATCTACTATGTGCAGTAGTGTATATGCGTATGCATGTGTAAGGATATGAATTAATTCATGAATTAAACTACTTATGAATTAAACTAAGTGAATTAAACTAATTAGGCAAGAATCGGAATTAAAGCATGAATATGAAGAAAACATGGATATCCTACTATACTAAAAAGATGGATTACAACATTATTCATATGTAAATGCCCTATATCTAGACTCGTAGATCCAAATTAAGGTTTCACTATCCCCAGGATCGGATATCCATGGATTGGATACCAATCCCTCCAGTCTTCGGCTACCCCAACATAGAGGGATAGCTTTGCTTAGGATAACTCCACTTTAACAGGGATACTACAAAAAAGGAATTAAAACTATCCTAGAACTTTAAAGATCTAAACTATTAACAATGAAGAACAGTATGAATAATGAAGAATTTAAACCTAGAACTAGAAAAATAAATATCAAAGCAGAAAATAAAAAGGAGAGAAGAAGATACCCCAAGAAGACTCCTCAGATTACTTCTGCAGAGCTTCGCCGGCACCGCAGAGTCCAAGACTCGATCCTAACTCTAAAAAAAAAACTTATACTATTCCTAAGGACTTTCTAGAGTGCTTCAGAATCCTCGAGAGCTTTTTCTTGGGCTCTCTAGTCCTTAGGATATTCAGATCTCTTGGATAGGAAGGGGAAGATCCCCTTTAATAGTTTGAGATTTGGTTGAAAATGTTCATAGCTAAGCAATGTGGGACGAAAAAACCATAAATTTTCACATTTTCAGGCATTTTCATGCAGATTGGGGTCAAATTAGGGGTACAAAATGCAACTGGGACATCTAAGAGCCATAATAGCACCCAAAGGACATGGGCGGAAATCCGAGTGTGCCGCATAGCACTCAGTGAAAGCCACCATGGTTTTCAGCCCGAAAGTTGTGTTTCTCTCCAGAATTCCCAGACTTCATTCTCTCACCTCGGTATCATTTTTGGGTTTGTGATATGCTATTAGAAAGGTATAGGAGTCTAGTCTAAGATGTTTTTGGTTTCATTCAGAAAATGATTGCAGGTTTTGATTTATGGTCAAAAGAGTGAGACTGGCTCCAAGTAGGAGCAAACCTATGAGAAGTAAAAAGGGTAAAAATTTCCTAATTGGTTTTTGGCCAATGTAAGGGCTTGGGTCACTAATTTAGGCTATTTTAGGAATATTTTGTAAAGGGAGTTCTCAGGATCCCACCCCGAGGTCCGGATTTTGCTCGATAAAAGGCCATTTTTTGTCATTTTATGTGAAAAAGCTATCCTAAATTAGGTTTTTGTTTCTAGATTGTGTTTCTAACGTACTTAAGTTTTCCTAAAGGTTATTTTAAAATATCTCAGAGACCACATTGCTTCATGGAGTTCTATTTCATAATCGAAAAAATAGGGTGTCTATAGTTTGCCCCTCTTTGACAGAGCTTTGCAAGCAACGCGCGTCATTAGGGAATGTCGAAGCCTGCTGACAACCTTTTAGTGAGTCCAGAAGAATTCAGAAAGAAAATCGATAAAATCAAAACATGCAAGCACACAAAGAAAATCTCAAAAATCAAGTGGTCATGTTCAAAAGAGCTACCTACGTATTCATTTGTAGGAAATCAAACTAATCGTAGTTGAATAAGCATACCACATACAAGTAATAATTCAAGTAAAACACAAGGAATGATATGAGACTCAAACTACTACTAACATGCAACATACTCGGGGTTTCTTGGGGGCTGTCCTTAGTGTGGACGATGTAATAATGGGGTATCCTATCATGGAGGATGCAATAATGGGGTGTCCTATCACTAAAGGGTTATCCTTATCGAGGACAATTCATGCGACATCTCCATGCGTAGCTCTTCGCGCAAACTAGGTGGAGACAAAAAGGGTCCATAGAGCTGCTTAAGGTGAACTATGCCTGGAAGACGCAGTGGTCAGCCATAATTATAGGTGAACATCACGGGCGTTTGCAAATGCGACTATGGGGTGTCCATAGCGCGGACGATTCATGCGTGTAGACACCCCAATTTTGACCAAACGTCAAATCTAGGGATTGGTTACCTCTCAAAAGACCGATGATGACAATGGCCGGTGACATTCGAAGATTTTCCAGGAAATTCAAAATCTTCAATTGATTCTTCAAAACAAATTTCAAAATTAAAAATAGAAAATATAAAAAGGAGAAAGAAGAGAGAGAGTTTGGGTATTCGGGAGAAACCCGAACATTGAAGAACACATGAGAAAATCAATCTGAGAATTTGCTCAATCTATATATAAAAGAAGAGTTTTGAAAAGAAATATAAAATAAAAATGATGAAAAAGGAATTTTAAAATAAAGAGGAATTTTTGAAAAGAAAAGGAAGAAAAGAAAAGGAAAAAAAGAGAGGAGGAATAATACATTTAGAGCATATATTATGGATGTATTCTTAATGGAATATATTACAAATACAAGTATTTTAACATAATTCAATAATTAAGCTTATGTTAATATATATGTTGAAAATTAAAAAGTAGGGCAAAATTCAGTTAGCCCTGGCACCCGGAAAACCCGGCGGCACTCACTGGGTGCCGCCTGGCACTCAGCGAATGCCGCCTGGCACTCAGCGAATGCCGCCCGGCACTCAGCGAATGCCGCCGGGAGTCGTCGAGTGCCACTGGCTGTAAAAGACTGCTTTTCTCACATGTTCTAGAACAAATCTTTGCACATGGGCCTCCACCCGAATTTACCCATTTATCCTTGAGATGATGGCCTTTATAAACATACTTTCATCTTCATTTTGAGGGGACTTGAGCTTTTGAATCAATATACAAGCATATACAAGAGATATACTTGAGTTTAGAGAGAGAATTGAGAAGAAGAGAAGAATTTCTTGAAGAATTTGAAGAGTTTTGAGAAGAATTTGAAGATCTTGGAAGAACTTCACAAGAAATTGAAGAATTCCTTGAGGTCATAGAGGTAACATCTTAATCCTTGGTAGAGTTAGGATAATTCAATCACAAGTTCTTAGATCTAGGAACTTTTCACATTTTGAAAACCTCTCTTTTTATCCCATTTCATCACACACCACCAAGAACTTGTGATTGAATCTCATGACATCTCATTAATTTGGATCTAATTAATGCCTTGGGTTTGAGATAAATTAGTTTTGAAGAAATTTGTGTTCCGAAATAAAACTTTGATTTCCTTTATTTCTATTTCATTCATGAGGTTCATGAGATCTTCCATATCTCATTGAAACTCTTTGAATTTGATTCCTTAGTTTCCTATGATCTTATGATCCATATGGAGATTAAAATGAATCATGGTCATAATCTACACATAGTTGGTGAGATACTAGTATCAACTCATGACTAGGATCTCTTTACTATGAATCTTATGGAATTCATACTATATTCCATGGAGATTAGAGTAGATTTGTTTTGTTTTTAGTCTCCAATGACCATCAAATGGTAGGAGAAGTAGTTTAGTTTAAGTCCATCTCTATGGCTTAGACTAATCTCTTCCTTGGGTTTTGAGAAGTTCCTTATGCTTCATCCAAAACCTCCATGTATATGTGTCTTTAGCCTCCAATGACCACCAAGTGGTAGGAGTAATGATTTGAACTCAAGTTTTGATATTCATGAGTTTGAGTTCATTGTTTGGAATTTTGTGAAGTCCATTTCATACTTCATTAAAAGTCCATAAGTCTAAAGATGTCCTTAGTCTTCAATGACCATTAAATGGTAGAAGGGATGGTTTAGTTTAAGTCCAACTTCATGATTTAATAGTTGGGGTTAACAAATAAAGTTGAACTAGCAAAATGAAAACAGTGACTTCACAAACTATTTTTGATCAAAGATTTTTAGTTCGAAATCTAACTATTGAAAACAAGTGAAACCAACGGGAAAGTGTCAATAACACATTGTTTTACCACTGTAATTTTTGTTTTGGTAAGATTTTATGCTTAGAATGGTTTGATCATGAATTTTGTGAGACAACCACAATCTGTCCAGAATTTCAGAATAGTTTCAGAATAGCAAACCGGTTTTAAAATTGATAGATCAGAGCTCTAGCCAAGTTTTCATGACCTCTAATAATTGTTTATAAGAACCTTAATGTGTTAGGAAGGTTCCCTAAAAAGAATGAAGCGATTTCGGATTTGTTTGCTATTTTAAAAAAATCATGTAAGATCTCTGGACAGAGAGTTGTAAAATCCTGAGTGAGGTCTAGTATTTTCTGTATTTCTGGAGATCTAACCGTTCAAACCTTGATTTTCTTTTTGGGTTAGAAACTAGACTCACAGAGGCATAACATATCCAAAAATCATTAAGATCCAACCATTGGAAGTAGTTTATGTCTATTTTTGAACATCTGGTCTGCTCTCTGTAATTCATAAAAACTGCTACTATTTTTGTCTAATCTTATTTATTTCAATCAAATGGTCTCTTAATGTCTTAGGACTCAAACCATGTTTTGAATAATGATAATTTAGATTACACCCAGAGGCTTAGGGATCCAAATTAGTGAATAAATTCATATCTCATTCTTGTTCATATTCATGCATTCATTGATACATGATAATATTCATAAGTAGGACTTATCTCTTGTCTTAGTTGAATCTAGTTGAACATTGACTTAGGATTAATTACTCTTTGATATTATATCTTGTCTAAGGCATGTGTACTAACCTTTGTTTTGTAGCGCATTTGAGGTACAATTTCTCACATCTTCTCTAGTTTAATTCTATTATTTGATTTATATTGATTTTCGACTCCATGTGCGACACCTTAGCCTAGGTTTTGCCTTATGTGTATATATGTGTTAGAGACCTTTTCTTAGATTTATTTTGTTCTTGCATGCATTGCACGTTTAATATTCGCGGCCGGATCCCGGGTATGTTTTCTAGTTTTCTATTGCATATCATGTTGCTTGCAACTTGAATTACGTGGCTTATGAATGATATTTTGTCGTTAGCAATTTTACACCATTTCCAACGTGCTTGTGTAATGTATATGTACATATGTACTAATTGAGGGCATGCTTAGATTATTAATTTGATTAAAAAGGATGTTGAGTAGAGGCCTATCGCGAGATAGGATGAAATGGGGTGTTTTAGTCCGTCGGGCTCCTTCCCCTTTAGTTCCATAATCCCCGGACCCGGTTTATCTTTGGTTTCGCAAAAGATCAGTTTGCTTTTAAAATGGTTTCTTAATTTTTCCTTATAAAAATTAAGTGGCGACTCATTTGTTTTAGAAATTGATTTAAAAGAAAAGTTGTGGGTAAAAAGAAAGAAAAACCCTGCGATATCCACAATGCGACATCTTTGTGCTTATCTCTTTGCACAAGCTAGGCAGAGACCAAAAGGGTCAACACAGCCACTTAAGGAAAACTTTGCCTAAGAGACGTATTGATGAGCCATAATTGCAGGCAAAAATCACAAGCATTTGCTAATGCGACTGCAGGGCATCCTTAGTACAGAAAATTCATGCGACATATCCGTGCGTAGCTGTTCACACGAGCTAGGTGGAGGCAAAAAAGTTCTATAGAGTCACTTAAGGAAAACTATGCCCGAAAGATGCAGTGGTCAGCCATAATTGCAGGTGAACATCACGAGCATTTCCAAATGTGGTTGCGGGGTGTCTATAGCACAGACGATTCATGCGACACCTTTGTGCGTAGCTCTTTGCGTGAGCTAGGTGGAGACAAAAAGGGTCTATAGAGCCACTTAAGGTGAACTAAACCTGGGAGATGCAATGATGAGCGATAATTGTAGGGTAACATCAGGAGCGTTTACAAATGCGAATGCATGGTGTCCTTAGCGCGGACAATTCATGTGGCCTCCCGTACATAGCTCTTTGTGTGATCTAGGTGGAGACTAAAAGAGTCCATAAAGCCACTTAAGGAAAACAATGTCTAGGAGACACAGTGATGAGCCCTTCAGGCAAACATCACGAGTGTTTGCAAATGCGACTATCAATACAACTATAAAAATCTTTTTGCATAGTTCCTCGTGCGAGCTAAGCAAGAAGGGTAACTCAGTTTGGGACAAATTCATGGAGCCATTTATGGAAAACCATGGGATGTGATGCAATGCAATGTAATTCTACTAGGGAAAGGGTACTCGTGGAGCCGTCAAGGCAAACTAGGAGCAATACGCATGATTCAAAGCTTTATTCCATGTGACTCATGCAACAATGCGGAAAATTCTTGCAATGCAATGCAAATGGGCTTTAATGTTCTACTGGGAACAAATGTGATCTTACTCTACCAGTAAACAAGTACCTTTGGAGCCATCAACGATAACCAGAAGTGCTATGCATGACTCAAATCTTGCTCAAATGAATGAATGCAACAATGCGTGAATTTTATCAACTTAATGCAATGCTAAATGAAACTTACTGCTTTGCTAGGGATTTGTATGCACGAAAATGATTTCTTATGAATGTATCCAAGCCATCATTCTCATGAAAAATCAATCAACAATGGATCAAAAGAATCAAAATGGAGCCAAAATTGGATCTGGGGACCAAACAGGGCATTGCAGGGGCATAAATGTACAAATCTGGGAAAACTGGGCTGAGTGCCATGGTGGCACCAGGGGAGTGCCGTGCAGTACTCAGGGAAAGCCACCATGGCTTTCAGCCCCCTTTTTATGTATTTCATCTCTCATTTACTACCCACTTCAGAATTTGCTTATTTTTCCCTCAAAGTTGTTCCTTTTTCTCCATTTTCTTTCCATTCTCAGCCTTTAAATCTAGGTTCTCTCATCCTCACTTTTGTTTTTCAAAATCAAAATTTCATTTAAACATTTGGAAATCAAGCATTTTCATACTCAAAATCACCTCCAAACATCATCAAACTATAAGCTCAAATTCAATAATGTCATCATCTTCATCTTGGGGTCCTCCTTCAACATTGATTGTCGGGGTCCCCATCCTCTCAATCCTCAGGAGGGGAGACACTCATACAAACCTACATTCAATTGCTTTCCTCCCGAACAACTCATAAGAGACCCCCACCAACATTTATCATCCAAAGTGTAGACACCCCATTTTGTCGGCTATCAGAATTAGGAGACCCATAGCTTGGTGGTTCACAATGATCGAAAAGACTCAAAAGGACTCCTGGAAGTCAGTTCTATCTCTCAGAATGCTCGGAATGACCAAAATGCCCCTGAAAGCCCAAAAGCTCCCAGATTTGGACCAAAAGTTCTGGAAACATGCTATGTCGTCAGAAAAATGATAAAATGAGTTTTTAAGTAAAATCGGATGAAATCGTCAGCTCCCAAAGACCCCCCGAAAGACCCGAAAGTTCCCGAAAAGTCCCCGTTGACCAGTTTGACGAGGTTTGACCCAAGTTTGACCAAGTTTGACCAAAATCATCCAAATTCGCCAAAATCATCCTAGATCATGTGGAAAGTATTAAAATGAATTTTAAAAGAAATCGAGCAAAAACGTCAGCTCCTGGGAGCTCCCAGAGGTTTCCAGAACTTCCCAGGAATCCCAGGTTTGACCAGTTTGACCAAAGTTTGACTTTAGAACTGGAGCACAGTAACAATTTTCAAATATTTTTCATGGATACTAGAGGTCAATAGCTTTCCAACGGTATATCACACGTAATTTTTGGATTTAAAATAATTTTATTGTGAATTTCTGAAGGAGAAAAAGGCGATCAAATCGGCTTTTATCACAAATACCGCAAAACTTTTCAAAGTGACATATCCCCAAACTTTTTTTTTATATAAAGTAGACTCCATTACCTTTCCAACGGTATATCACAACCTCAATTTTGAGTTCGTACGCATTTTTTTATGAATTTTGGACGAAATAGGGCCTTTTTACGAATACCAGAACCTCTGGGGACCTAAATGGGATTATCCAGACGATTGAGGAGCAATGCCGCAACGGCACTGGCCCAATGCTGCCGCTGCACAGGCCCAGTGCTGCCACGGCACTCTCCTCCAGAAGAATATGTTTTTGCAAATATTTTTGGTGTCCCATTTTGATTAATTAAAAACCAAAACGACGTAGTTCTATGTTTTCAGATGTTTGGAGCTAATGGGAACACTTCTAAAACCCCAAAACCACCCCAAGTTGGCCTATATAAACCCCCTTTGGCTTCACATTTTGGGGGTGTAAAATGTAAGCTTTGAAAAGTTTGGGAGAGAAAGTTGTAGAGATAAGGTTAGAATAGAGAGAAAAGAAGCTTTCTTGTTTGATTTTCAAAACAAAAGTGAGTTCTAAACTTTGTTTTTACTTCATTACTCCTATTTACTTCAATATTCAATACCCCGAACCACCATTTTAGTGAGCATTTAAGAGAGAGGAAGCTTCTTCCATGTCCAATGTCATCATATATGAGTGAAACACCAATCTACAAATTCAATACATCTATTTATTGCTATCTACTTGCTTATATACAATGTTCATCTCTTCTTACCTCATTTCTTTTTTTGATTTTCTTTATTTACTTACTAGTTCATCATCATCTAGATGATGACATGAAGATTGAGGTGAGTAAATCCTTATGGATAGTAGCTCTTGATCTCAAAAACATGTTTGATAGATGATGATCATAACTTCAATACCTCCAAGGTATCCTTGAACTTATGTTCAAATATGAAAATAAATCTCTCCATCAATCTTGGAGGTTGTTGATGATGAGTTTGATGTTGACATTTTAAGTGGCAATAATCTTCATTGAGTATTGAAAATATGCTTTCAAAACCCCTCTTAAAACCCCTCATTTTGATCTCAAGAAAGAAAACTCTAGTTTTTCCCAAAATCTTCAAAATAGTGAGTCAAAACAGTGAGTGATCTGAGTTCAAAGATTTCTTTAGAGCTCGCTACTCAATGTATAGATGCAAGGCCACTTGGAAAGTCTTCCTTACTCACTAGAGAACACCCATGATTTTTTGTTTGACTTGAAAATACATGAAAATGGTCCATTTGGACCCAAACATTCCTTCCAGACATTCTGCCTCTGTTGTCAGAGCAGCTTGGTTGACTTCCAACTTCTTTTACAGAAAATGTTTCCAAACGGGGTGGTCCCAACTTATTTTTCTCTTAAACTTCAATGTCTTAGGGAACCTTCTGTGTAAAATGGGCCTCTAGATCATTCTTTTTAATTTTCTAAGATTTTTCAACATTTCAGTCGACAGTACGGACTATGTTTCTGAGTGACCTCTATTGTTTATATGATTTCTCTAAATCTGTGATAGTTATTAAAGATTGGATTTTCGGGTTGTGTTCTAGAAACAATAAGTAAGATCTCCATAAAAAATTATGCATAAGCATTCCTAACCCCTCTTTTCAATTTCTAAAAGATCATGTTACTGTTCTGTCCACTATTCACAGTAAGCACATTTTAACTTTCATTCTTTGATTTGATGCTTAAATGCATTCCAAATTGGCTCACGTCTTAGGAAATAGTTCATACTACATTTGTACATATCCCATGATGATTTCATTCATACATTCATTCATTCTCTAGACTTTTAAGTCACTTCAAAAAGTCCATGTACACAAACACACTACAACCTTTGCATATTTTAGGATCATACATTGCATTCATGCAAGATTTGGGGCTTTTCGAGTCTTAATCTAAGAAGATTATAAGGAATGATCATGATCACACGTTCATGCTTCCCCTTGATCTAATCCTCCTTTCTCATCCGTCCCGGGGATTGAGAGATCTTCTTTTCTCAAAGATTAACATGCATCATACTAGCTTGCTAAGCATATTTTGATTTCTTCGATTATTTTGTTTCAAGAACAATTCATGTACCCTTTAGATCAGGGAAACTTAATTACTTGATACATGATTAGACGATTTTTTCTAGATTTATTTGTGTGATTTTTCACTTTACATTGTATGATATTTGACTTAGATTTTATGAATGATATCTTATCTTTTGATTTTCCATTTCAAATTTTCTTATGGGATGTAATATACCTATCATAAGTATTAATTGTCGAACCATGCATAGTATAAGATGATTATTTGGATGCTAATTGAGGCCCGTCGAAAGACGGGGCGAGTTGAGGGTGTTTTAGTCTCTCGTACCAAAACCCCGAGCCAAGTTCTTTGGTTATGAAGGGCTGGTGCCCTTTATCCATTTGGTTGAGTCAAAATTAGGTTTCTTGGTTCCTTAAAGACCAAGTGGTGACTCTGTATCTGTTTTCAACAGACCATTTTTTTTCTTTGATCCAAATCAAATTTCCAACAAAAACAAACGAAGTGGATGAGCGATTCCGCGTGTCCACAATGTGGCGACTCCACTGGGGATTTTTTTTTTAAAACAAAATAATACAGAGGTTTGACTCATAAGAAGCATCCTTAAAATCATCTTTTTACTGTGTTTGGTTCACCGCATTGAACTTTGCATTTTCCCCCTTCGACTGTGTCTGAAACGCGGCGCTGACATTGTTCAGGTCTTGCTGTGCCGGGGCACAAGTCACCATTGATACTGTACCTTCCAAGGTATATCAAAAAGAGTAAACACTTCTGTACTGTCTCCCTGACGGTATATTGGAACTCTCGTCAATGGACCCTCTTTGACTAAACCCAGCCTTTGCATATAGATTCTTGTAGAACCTTTCATAGGACTGTTCATTTATCTTTTCAGATAGGACAATATGATATAACTGCTGTATGCCCTGATGGGATTACATGAGTGGTGTAGACGCTTATGTGGCATAGAACAGAACCTCTTTCTTATGATCCCCAAGGCAATCACTCACATGTGATCACATTGAGTTGACCTGCCTAGGCACCATGACAAGGATGTCTGCTCCATGCTCACAAAGATATACACCGCAAACCTTGTTTGTCGGTCCTAAGACATAGGAGTATGAAAACCTGCTAGACAGTATGATCACTATCACCACACATTAACCAGTTTCTCCCAAAAACTCTTTCCAGATATCCCAGATATAACCATATTAACCAGTTTCTCCCAGAAACTCTGTCCAGGTATCCCAGATATAACCATATTATCCTGTTTCTCCCAGAAACTCTGTCCAGATATCCCAGATATAACCATATTAACCAATTTCTCCCAGAAACTCTATATAGATATCCCAGATATAATCATATTAACCAGTTTCTCCCAGAAACTCCGTCCAAATATCCCCGATATAATCATATTAACCTGTTTCTCCCAGAAACTCGGTCCAAATATCCAAGAAATGCCCAGTCTTTCCAAGAAGCCTCCATAGAACCCTAGAGACCCCTGTTCTCCCTTTTATGATCGTACTGGAAAGTAAGGTTGGCACACTCTATATGGTTAGGACCTTAATTGTTTAACTGCTATTTGTTAGAAATAGGAGCATCATATAGATTAGGGCTTGCATCCGCATGCTTGTCTCATTTGCATACACCATTCTAATCGATCTTCACACACTGTTCCAACCAAGTTTATACACAAGTCAGTCCACGTTTGTTAACATCACTGTCATTGTCTGTCTAAAGTCATCACTGTCAAAATTTGATTTAGTCCTCTCAAAATCTGTCAGGTCAGTATAGATTCCCGGAGTCAACAGCTAGGATCCTCGTCTTGGGTCAGAAGTTCAGATAACCGTTTAGTCAGAATCAGTCCGACAGCTTACTTCAGCATGAATCGAGAAGAGTTAGAAAACAAGGTTACCGAGTTGGGAGCAGACATAAGCCAGCAGTCCGACAGCCTAGCCTAAGTTATAAAGTTCGTGGAAGAATTGAAGCAGCAGCGGCCGCAACCTCCGCCTGGGTTTCCACCACCGGGGTTCGAACCGCCCCTATATGAGAATAACGGGGAGGAAGACTGGTTTCAAGGGATCCCACCGTTTGTATATGAGAAGAAGCTCCAACAGAAAATGGATAAGGTTGACAAGTTAGAAAGTGTACTGAGGAAAAGCAAAGGGATTGATGATTACATGCTAGACCTGAAAGGCCTCTTTGAGCCTGTTAAGCTGCAACTGTCCGAGAACTTCAAGATGTCTGCCATCGACAGTTTTAATGGAACTGGGAATCCAAAAAGTCATGTGAAGCTGTGTATGAGTATCTTCCAGTCCATGGGTTGTACCCACGAGCACATTGCAATGTTGTTCCCGCAAACTCTTGCAAAGTCTGCACTATCATGGTTCCTAACCTTGGAAGCCTCCAAAATCCCGGCATGGGAAGACATTGTTCGAGTCTTCATCGATCATTACTCCTACAATCAAGAGCTGGATGTCACTATCAGGGATTTGGAAACAACTCGGCAGAACAACAATGAATCCTTCGCTGCGTTTCTAAGCAGGTGGAGAAATAAAGTGGCCTAAATGACCCACCGGCCGATTGAAAAGGAACAGGTAAGGATGCTCATCTGGAATCTGCAGCCGCTCTACCATGAGAAATTGTTTTACCAGTCCATCTCTACTTTCGAAGAACTGTTTGAAGTTGGAACTCGAATTGAAGATGCTATCAGGGAAGGAAAGATCAAGAAGGAAGAGCCTCCGAGTCAGTCAAAAAGGCCCAACTACTCCCGCAATCCTCCGGATGTTAATGCCCTTAGCAGTCAACCTATGGCTTACCCTCCTAGGCCATACCAACCTCCCAACCAAGCTAATTCCTCCAATCGCTCTTTCCCTAGGAAGCATCCTCGCAACTTTGCCAAATTAGAAATTCCCCTCTCTTCAGCCTTAGATTGCCTCTTAAAAAAGGGCCACCTTCAATTATTCCAGCCCCGAAATACCCCGCTCCCGCCAAACTGTGACATGTCCAAGAGATGCACCTACCACCAAGCCCCTGGCCACAACATCGATGATTGCGTACGTCTCTGCCATGATATTCAAGACCTCATTGACCAAAATATCATCGAGCCACCTCCAAAGCAGCCCCATGTCACTCAAAATCCTCTACCGAACCACCAAAACATCAGCCTCTTTGAGTCCAACCATGTATCTTTCAACCCTGCTACCTATATCACCCCTGTAGGACAACCTTTACCCCTCATCGACATCCCAAAATCTATGGGAATTCATTTGATTGACGGGGGAGACGACGAGTGGCCGCAACAACTGGTTGATGAACAAGACCTATTCTTCCTAGAAGAACATGATCTAGGGGAAGTGGACCTCAAATGGTATGATCCCGACAATGAAAGCGATGCTACTATCTGGAATGAGCTGGAGAAACCATTTGTGGGAACAGATTGCGACTGGTTCAAAGAAGATGGGACTGTAGAAGGGCCTACCCCTGCCGAAATTGATCATCTGACTAGGTCCGGCCGTCATTATTAACCTCTGTAGCCTACCACCGAGGTTATCGAAAAAAGTCCAGTCAAAGATAAGGGAAAGGGAAAAATGGACGAGCTCATCGAGGAAGACAATGAGTTGATAAAGCAGTTGAAGAAAACTCAAGCACACCTCTCGATGTGGGACATCATGGTAACATCCTACAAGCATAGGCAAGCTGTGTTGAATACCTTGGCTGGAATAGAGGTCCCCATCGATGCCGCGCCGGAGGACATGGTGGCTTTCTTGGGCGCACTTGCCCCTGACCCAATCATTACATTTTCTGATGAAGACCTGCCACCAGAAGGATCTGCACATAACAAAGCATTGTACATCACTGTTGGATGCAAGGGACAGCAAGTGCCATTTTGCCTGGTCGATACAGGCTCTACCTTAAATGTCTGTACCCTAAGGACTGCCACCGCCTTGGGGGTCAATGTCCTTGACATCACACCATCTGTGCAATCCGTGCGGGCCTACGATAACACCAAGAGGAATGTGATGGGAACTGTTTCTCTCCAAATCCGGGTAGGATCTTTGGTGAGCACTGAAGTCTTTCAAGTCATGGACATACCTGCCTCGTTCAACTTGTTGATCGGAAGGCCCTTACTGCATGTCAACAAAGCCGTATCATCCACTGTGCATCAAATGATCAAGTACATTCATGAGAAGGAGGTGAAAATCATCCTCGGTAACAGTTGGGGTAATGAAGCTTTCCCGAACTACGCTCCCATCTTCGAAGTCCAAATACCTGAGTGGGAAGAAGGAAAAATCGGGGGATTCTCCATGAAAGAAGTCCACATGATCAAAGATGAAGACAGGTTCCCCGAGGTTCACTCCACACTTGTCAACATTGTCCGCAAAATGAAGTACTTTCCTGGAATGGGATTGGGCCGACGCCAGCAAGGAATTCGGGAGTTCCCTCACATCAAAGGACAACAAGGCACTTTTGGGTTGGGGTACAAGCCCACTGAAGAAGACCTCGAGATACAGAGGCCATAGAAGAAAAGAGTGAGGAGTCTCTTGCCGTACCGCAATACCTTGAATGGACAATTCATCAAGGAAGGGGATGATTTCCCTTACTTTGGGTTCCCTGAACCTTGGATCTATCAGGCCACTGGGAAGAGGCACCCCAGGTTGGAAATCTTTGCTGATTGTGAAAGGTCTCCCTATCAAGATCCATTCTATCCCGAAGAAGTTATGAAAACCATAGGGGAAGACTTGTTGAAGTACCTGGACACTGAAGCCATCGAGAAAATGTGGGAAGAATTCGCTGAAAAGAAGGAAGAAAAGAGGGCCGAGAGCCAAGATGATCAGATCAAGCCAACTGAGGAGGGTCTGAGCAACCAGGCTGTTAAGCCATCTGTCTGTGTATCCCTATCCCCTGTTCCCCCAGAATCTGTACTGCCAATTATCGAGTCTGTACCAGAATCGGCTGCTATAAGCCCACCACTGTCCAATGTAATCACTTCACCTGTCATGAATGAAACGAAAAACGATTCTGCTTACTCCTCTGTGTCTAATGCTTGTGAATGCACATATCCCTCCGAGGATCTCCCAATTGAACTTAAGCAACTAATTGAAAAACCACCTGCTTACGAAATAATCGAAGATATTTTATCGATTAACCTAGGTGAAACGAATAATCCGCAAATTGTGCAAATTGGCTCAACCCTTAATAAAAAAGAAAAAGAAAAATTGACTCTCTTGCTAAAAGAATTCAAAGATGTTTTTGCTTGGTCTTACGAGGACATGCCGGGGGTTGATCCCAACATTGTCTAACATCATATTCCTCTCCTCCCCAATTCTAAACCTGTCAAGCAGAAACTGAGGCGCATGAGGCCAGAATGGGCACTCAAGGTTAAAGAAGAAGTGGAGAAGCAATTCAAGGCAAGGTTCATCATTGTCACCGAGTGTCCAGAATGGGTTGCCAATATCGTGCCAGTCCCCAAGAAAGACGGAAAAGTTCGTGTGTGCGTCGACTCCCGTAATCTGAACAAAGCCAGTCCCAAGGATGATTTCCCGCTTCCCCACATTGATGTCTTCGTAGATAACACCGCTGGACATAAGTTACTGTCATTCATGGATGGCTTTTCGGGGTACAATCAGATTCTAATGGCGCCAGAAGATCGAGAAAAGATGACATTCACTACATCTTGGGGAACCTACTGTTATAGAGTAATGCCTTTCGGACTCAAGAATGCCGGGGCAACCTACCAAAGAGATGTCACCACTCTGCTGCATGACATGATTCACAAGGAAGTAGAAGTGTACGTAGATGACATGATTGTGAAGTCCAGGGAGAGAGAAGGACACCTAGTAGCGCTGGAAAAGTTTTTTGAAAGGTTGCGCAAATACAAGATGAGGTTGAATCCAAAGAAATGCACTTTCGGTGTGACCTCCGGTAAACTCCTGGGTTTTCTCATCACACAAAAGGGGATAGAGGTGGATCCCTCTAAGATCAAGGCAATCCTAGAAATGACACCACCCCGGAATGAAAAAGAGGTGCGGGGGTTTCTCGGGAGAATCCAATTTATCAGCCGCTTCATTTCTAAGCTCACGACTACATGCGATCCTTTGTTCTGATTGCTGAGAAAAGGAGAAAAGTTCCAATGGGATGACCAATGCCAAGCCGCTTTCGACAAAATAAAAGCCTACCTTCAAAACCAGCCTGTCCTCTCACCACCCACTCCTCATAAGCCATTATTCCTTTACCTATTTGTCTCCGAAAATGCCATGGGTTGCATGCTAGCCCAAGAAGGAGAAGAAAGCCACTCCAAAAAAGCCATATACTACCTCAACAAGCGGATGACTGGGTATGAGCTCAACTACTCTACCCTCGAAAAAACATGTTGGGCCTTGGTTTGGTGCACTTGCCGACTGAGGCACTACATGTTGGCCTTCCCAGTTGTGCTCATATCCCACATGGATCCTCTAAAATACCTCCTCAAAAAACCCACCCTGACCGGTCGTATATCCCGTTGGTTACATCTACTATCCGAATTTGATATCAAGTATGTTACAAGCAAATTGGTAAAAGGGAGAACCGTAGCTTAGCATCTCGCGGAGCACGCCGTTGACTCCGAAGAAAGTGGGGACTTTCCATTCCCGGACGAGAATATCATAGAAATCAAGGAAGAACAGTGGAAGTTGTACTTTGATGGAGCAGCCAACATAAAAGGCTACGGGGTGGGAATGATTCTAGTATCACCTAGTGGGGACCACACTCCGCTGGCAGTCAAACTCAATTATAACTCCACCAACAACACTGCTGAATATTAAGCATGCATTCTAGGGATGGAAGTAGCCATAGAGCTGAAAGTTCAGAAGTTGGATGTCTTCGGGGATTCAAACCTCATTATATCACAGGCTAGTGGAGAATGGAAAGTAAAAGAAGAAAGGTTGAAGCCCTATAATGATCATCTCGATCAACTCAAAAGGAAGTTCAAGAACATCATATTCCTCTACTTGCCCAGGGAAGAGAACCAGCTAGCAGATTCATTAGCTACCTTAGCCTCCATGATCAAGATTCCTGTGGGAGTAAAGATGATGCCTTTGGTAATTGAGCAAAAGTACGAGCCTTCGTTCAACTTAGTCGCCGCAATCAAAGAAGAAGAGAATGAAACACCATGGTATCAGGATGTCTGGGACTTCATAGAAAAGGGGACGTACCCCCAAGGGTCTACCAAGAAAGACAAAAGGGCCATTCGAAGATTCGCAGCACAATTCATCATTTGCGGTGGGAAATTGTTGAAGAAAGGGTACAACGGTCACAACCTGACTTGCTTGTTTGGAAATAGCTCTAGAAGAATGACGGAGGAAATACACGAGGGGGTATGCGGTCCGCACATGAACGGTCACAAGCTGGCCTAGAAAATTATAAGATAAGGGTACTACTAGACAACATTGGAGAAAGATTGTTGCGAATACGTAAGAAGGTATCACAAGTTCCAGATCCATGCAAACATGATGCATGTACCACCATCCCTTCTATACAACATGACCTCACCTTGGCCATTCTCAACCTGGGGAATCGATATCATCGGTGAAGTCGTTCCAAAAGCCTCAAATGGAAATCGGTACATTTTGGTGGCCATACACTACTTCACAAAATGGGTAGAAGCCGCATCCTACACCAAGTTGGGGGCCAAGGAAGTGGCCGAATTCATCAAGAGAAATCTCATCTGCCGTTATAGAGTCCCCCATTAAAATTATTTCGGACAACGGAAGTCATTTCAAAGCAGAAGTCAGGGATCTATTCGAGGAATAGAAAATCACTTATCATAAGTCATCACCATACAGACCACAGACTAATGGGGCAGTCAAAGCTGCAAATAAGAATATCAAGGCCATACTGCAGAAATCAGCCGATGCATACACAGACTGGCATGAAAAGCTACCATTCGCACTTTGGGGATACAGAACATCGATAAGGATGTCCACAGGAGCAACTCCTTACTCAGTAGTGTATGGGATGGAAGCAGTACTTCCAGTCGAGATAGAACTACCATCCCTACGTGTAATGGCAGAATGTGAGATTTCAGAATCAGATTGGTTGAGGAAAAGGTACGAAGAATTGGCTCTGATAGATGAAAAGCGCCTAGCGGTAGTCGACCATGTTCGAATCTATCAAAAGAGGATAGTCCGCGCTTTCAACAAAAGGGTTCGTCCGAGGAAGATTGTCAAGGGTGACCTTGTTCTTAAGGAATTGCGAGCCCCGATCTTTGATCCACGCGGAAAGTTCAAGCCCAAATGGGTCGGTCCTTATATCGTCAAAACCATCCTTTCCGGGGGAGCAACCTACCTCATGGACGTTGATGGCGTTGAATTCAAAGAACCAATCAACATGGATCGCCTAAAAAAGTATTATGCTTGACGATTCCCCAAAACCCCTTTTCTTTCAAGAGCTTTGGCCCGAACTACGCTCGACCTGATTCCAACTCGGGGATACGTAGGAAACCACATCGGTTCGGTCGCTCCACCCACAAAAATGGCCGATGTCTTTCAAGCTTTGGCCCGAATTACGTTGGACCTGATCCCCGTTCGGGGGTTCGTAGGCAGGCTTTCAAAAAAAAAAAAAATTAAATAAATAAAAAAAGGATGGCTCGCTAGGTCGAAAATTCGAAAGGACGCCTAGGCAAAAGTTAGAGTTAAATCCAAAGTGAGCAATAACAAAAGAGAGAAAAGAGCTCGCTAGGTCACCTAACTGGTGCCTAGGCAAAATTATGAGCATGTGAGAAAAATAAAGTCGCGGTCCTTACCATAACCCAGAAATCACCGTCCACACTAGGGGCAAACTTCGGACACTCGCCTCGTTTGCCTGAACCTCTTCTAAACTAGGGGCAAACGTCAGGTCATCTACCTCGTTTGCCTCACAACCATACATATCCTAAACTAGGGGCAAACTTCGGTCACCCGCCTCGTTTGCCTCTAATCGTCCTAGCATGCCCGAATAAGTACCAAAAGCAAACGTTTAATCGAAATCATATTACAAGTGTTTTCAGAAAACCAAATGCATAAAACAAGGTTCTCCAAGTAACCAAGGTTCACCGATAAACAAACTTTGAATATTACATAAGCAGGGATAAATGAAAGCACAAAAAGTTCTTTCAGAAAGCAATCACAAATATCAAAGACACTTGGAGGGAAGAAGCAGAATCAGTCAAGTCTAGTTTTATTTGGTGTGTTTTATTTCTTCAAAAGTCCCTAGAAATAGGCCCTTGCTCGACTGGCCCAGCCCCTGATGAAAGCAACGATAGTAGTGGCTCTGACTCTGGAAGCAATGACCCTCTCAGTAAACCCCAGGGGGACCTCTTGAACTTGCCCATACTGTCTGGCCAATCAACGAGGATGATAGAAGGAGGTCTCTCTCAGTCCCATCAGCCACACTCTCTGGAAATCCCCAAGATTAGTGGTCACAGCATAACGGCTCCAACGCTTGACGTTCCAGCAAATGTCAGAACAGATAAAGCATCCATCATGCCCACCTAATTGGCAAAAGTAAAATGAGGATAAAGCACTGCTCTGCAAAAATAAACTGGCCGCACATTACCTGTCCATAACTGAAGACGCTCGTAGAGCCAAGCCTGTAACACCAAAGGCGCCCCAGAAAGTAGAAGCATTCCCTGATTAGAAGCGCAATCCAAACCATTCAGGGTTTCAGCCAGGACCATGGCCATGGGGATCCTTCTAAGTTTCAGCTCAAGGTACACGTGCACCAAGTCAACCGAAGCGCTCGAGAATAGAAAATGCAAAGTCATGCATAGTATCAGAGCGGCCCCGCGGGAAGCAACATATATGCTAGGATTCCTAAGACTGGCATACCGAGCAATGATGGAAGCAATGTCAAGAACCTTACATTGAATCAGCCGGCGGGAAATAGTAATGGAACAATTCAGATATTCAGGCAAGCCTCGCGTAGGACTATGGGTATCAGCAGAAGGGAGAATCAAATCAGAATCAGAATCATAGCCAAGGATAGCACAAAACTCCTCAAACAGGGGGCATATCTCCAGGCCATTGAAATTGAAGACATGGTTCACCGGGTCCCAGTGGACAATAGCAGCACGCAAGAACTCAGTGTTCAGGGTCATCTAGCGAAGAGAGAATAGCTCGGTCAAGCCGTAGCTAAAGAGGTTGATCCGTTCCACACCATCCGTGATGTTCAGCCAAGCTGTGAGTTGAGCGGGATCATATAAAGCCATATTTTCGGTCGCAGCTCTAGCAAAATTTTAAATTTCGACAGCACCTCCCCGTTTCACGGACTATCCCACCTGCAAGGAAAAAACACTCACTATCACAAAACTGCCCATCGCAGTAATACCCAACAATCACAGTGCACATGAATCATCACACGATTATCAACTAAAACAAGCACACAACTGCGCCTTCAAACCGGAAGCTATCCGGCCTAAAAGGCAAAACATCATAATACTCTGTCAAAGGTCACAAACTATTCCACACATCATCCCACACTGTCCAAATAATCAAATCACCAGTATAACCCAATCGAAAACATGAAAAGAAGATAAAACAAAATTCCCGGAGTGTATGTTGGCGACGGCCTCCTCCTACCACCTCTGCACCTCGGTCCAGTCCTCAATGAACCAGCCCCGCCCCCAGGGTTTGTCACAAACAAATAAAATGAAGGCAATCAGTAGGGAAACAATAAAAAGTACTAAAACAAAGTCGAGTCAGAAACCTACCAAGGACGCCATCTGGCTAGTGCCGAACTGTCGCATGCCATCCATCTGTCAAAGGGTGAAATCCAGGGTTAGAACCTCGTAACCTTAAGAAAGTGCAAAATTAGAGACATACCCGATGGTCTCGCGTGAGGACCAAGGATCGTAAGCTAGCCGCCAAGGCGTGACCCTCCTTAGCGTAACTCCAAGGAACGTTGAGGACGCCCGCTGGCTGAGTAGGGTACCCGCATGTGACTTGTGGCACCTCCATCACTTGGGGAGTGCCATTAGCGCCTAGAACATTGACGGTCGAATCCCAAAGAGGGATAGGATCAGAAGCCGGAGGAGCCTATCTCCTGCACATCTCGCGAAGCTGTAGGCACAAAACAAGTTAGGAAAAAGATGAGTCAAAAACATAGGCAACGGATAGAGACAAAAATGTAAAGGAAACTCACCTCCAGGAGTGGGAAGTTGGGCATCAGAAAGCGGCCACGGTAAGCCTCATAGCCGGTCTCAGAGAGAAAATGATCCCAAATGTCGATGCCAGCTAAGGCCGCCAGCAAAGCATTACCAGAGAGGTCACTAGCATCCATCGCAAAGGAACGCGATACCTTGAACCGCCAACTACCTGTCGGGACACTCGCTCGCCAAGGAACCATTGCCTGCACTCGGTACTCTCCATCAGAAGTCGGCAAGAGGAAAGAGGTTTGACCGCTTGTATCTCCTCTGGGGCGGCATAGGCGACGTGCTCCCAAGGCGTCCAGTCAATACTAGCAGGCGTCAGCCCGGTTAAAAAATTTCTGAGCAAAACAATCCAGTAGGCCCCGCTCTTTACCCCAACAACATCCCTCCGCCATCTCAAGCCTCGTGGAAACAGAGGCACAGGAGCTATGCCATCCTCGTCTTCACCTGATTCATCCACAGGGGAGGGAGCTAACATCTTCAGGTACTCAAAGATCCAAAGCTGCACAGACAAAGGAGAAAATCAAAAAGAGTACAGAAATCGAAAAGCCAAAAGATAAAAGAAGATGCAGTACATACCTCCCAAGCTCTTCAGAATCCCCCTGTCGATTTAATATCGCCCCGGGAAATCTCACCCATGTGCTTGTAAAGATGGGCCAGGGCAGCACCGCCCCAGTCGTAGGAGGGGATCTCATCAATGGTCGCCAGGCAAGAAAGGAGTCTCAAGCTCACCCGGTCATTCCGTGTCGCAAAGATCGAACAACCAAGGACATATAGAGGATACACCCTCAAAAGCTGAGAATTGTTCAGGTTATGATTCCCTCTGCCATAGGCCCGGTAAAGCTAGCCACAAGGAAACCAGTGCCTCTCCAGATTAGGGGGAACATCCCCGATCAACATCTCGACAGACTCAGGGTCAATCTCATAGAAAAAATCCAGAATCAGGCGTTTCCTGCAAACCCTCAAGCCGGTAATCATAGAGAAATCAAAGGGCGTCATTGTCATCTCACCAAACGGCAAATGGAAAGTATTGGTGGTGTCCCACCATCTCTCAGCCAGATCATAAAAGTGTGCCAGATCATTGCAACTTTTTGAAACCAGACAGACAAAGCCACCAAACCCAGCATCGTCTACCATCCTCTTGACGGTAGGTGAGAGTTGAGTATACCACAGAAAAGCATGAGCAAGGCTACCGTGGCCCTTCAATGTCACTTCTAGCACCTGCACATACCAAAGACAACAAAAACGATGCACAAAATCAATATTCACGACCCGAGATCCAAATTCACAAAATCAATGTTCGAGCACAAATCGGACTTCTAACAATCTCTAGGTGCACACTACGGCTCACAAAACTAGAACAATACATGAAAATAGTCCTAAACTGTCGAAAGTTTCACATACCAAGCTTGCTAGAGCCGAGGCCGAAAGATGACGTTGGGGGTCCCATAAAATCAAGTGTGGAGTTTGCATCTCGGCTTTCATTCGTTCCTTGGCCTTCTTAGATGGTCTCCTCGAGCTCGAAGCCATGGTTCTACAAAGAAAATGGAAGTCAAAGTTAAAATTTCTTCTTGAAAAATTGAGCAAACCAAAACACCAATCGAAATTCCAACCACAGGGAAAGATTAGTCACCTCAGCACGTACAAGCTGTGTTTTGACGGATTTTGGCTCCAAAAACAACCCAAAATGGCCAAGAATGAGCTTGAAAAACTCAAAAACCCGAAATATACAAAAACAGAATCCGACCACTCAGTGCCGCCGCGACACTGGCCAACTGCCGCCGCGGCATTGGCCCAGTGCCGCCGCGATCAGCCCCGATGGCCCATTTCGATCAAGATTTATGAGGTTTTACCCCCAATAGTCCAAAAGTTGTCAGGGCTACCTCCAGTAGGCAGAAATTAAGAGAAATCGACTCCCGAAGATCCGAATCGGCTGGGTCAGGACGACCGTCACAAATTTTGATCAAGCACGAGAGTTTCGATAACGAATCAGGGATTTTGACCGATGCACCAAAGAAATAGAAAAAAGAGATTCTCCGAGGACAAAAATAGAAAGATACCAGCTCTCGGAGGCCCTGACCGGCCCTCTTGGATTGAGCGCCAAAAGACTCGATCAATTGTGAGAGATTTAGAGATGGGTCCTGGTTCCCGATCAAAGAAAAAGAGATTCTCCAAGAACCCTACATCATCCCCTGAGGACAGAAACAGAAAGATACCAGTCCCGGAGGCCCCGACCGGCCCTCTTGGATTGAGCACCGAAAGACTAGATCAAGCGTGAGAGATTCAGAGATGGGTCCTGGTTCCTGATCAAAGAAAAAGAGATTCTCCGAGAACCCTACATCATTCCCTGAGGACAGAAACAGAAAGATAACTGCTCCCGGAGGCCCCGACCGACCCTCTTGGATTGAGCGTCGAAAGACTTGATCAACCGTGAGAGATTCAGAGATGGGTCCTGGATCTCGATCAAAGAAAAAGAGATTCTCCGAGAACCCTACATCATCCCCTGAGGACAGAAATAGAAAGATACCAGCTCCCAGAGGCTCCGACCGGCCCTCTTAGATTGAGCGCCGAAAGACTTGTTTAACCGTGAGAGATTTAGAGTTGGGTCCTGGTTCCTGATCAAAGAAAAAGAGATTCTCCGAGAACCCTACATCATCCCTGAGGACAGAAACGGAAAGATGCTATCCCCAGCGGAAAATAACAAAAGAGGAATCGACTCCCGAAAATCGGCCATTAGGAATAATAAGAACCTCGCCCGCATTCAGATTTTGAAAATTAAAGCATCGTCCTTCCACGGCTCCATGTCTCCTGATTATCATGAGTTTTCTCATCTGTCCATTCTCATAGCATTTATCACAAGATCCCTCAGACACCTTTAGCTGTCATCTTCTAAAAAAATATGCATCTAACCTATCTCACTCGTTTGCAAAGCACACTTCCCAAATTCCAGAAGTATGCCCCTAGACCCAGAGTCTTCCAAATGTCCTTATCCGAGTCATCCACCACATCGCAGTCGTAAATATTAGCACAACACCAGCCCACTCGGTGTGGCACACCCTACAGCACCTGCTCATACTAGGATCATAACAGTAGACATAATAGGACTCATGTACACAATCATATCACATCCATGCATTGCATATCATCCTCATAGCATAGCATCCGCCTGATTGTTGTATATATGCATATGTGATTTATTCCTCTGTGCCCTGAACTACGTCTTGGTCTGATTCCCCTTGGGATACGTAGGCAGCTCCCGCAGAGCAAGACTAGCACGAGACCTCAGCATCATTGCATCTTTTGCAACGCTTTTTTTATCCTAAATCTATAGCCTCAAAAAAGTCCTGTCTCTTCAAAGCTTTGGAACTCGCTTGTGACATGTGTTGCCTCGCAAGTTCATGCCAAAGAGGGGCAAACTGTAGACACCCCATTTTTTCGGCAATCAGATTTAGGAGACCCATAGCTTGGAGGTTCACAATGATCGAAAAGACTCAAAAGGACTCCTGGAAGTCAGTTCTATCTCTCAGAATGCTCGGAATGACCAAAATGCCCCTGAAAGCCCAAAAGCCCCTAGATTTGGACCAAAAGTTCTGGAAACATGCTACGTCGTAATAAAAATGATAAAATGAGTTTTTAGGTAATATCGGATGAAATCGTCAGCTCCCAGAGACCCCCCGGAAGACCCGAAAGTTCCCGAAAAGTCCCCGTTGACAAGGTTTGACCAAGTTTGACCAAGTTTGACCGAAATCGTCCAAATTCGCCAGAATCATTCTAGATCATGTGAAAAGTATTAAAATGAGTTTTAAAAGAAAATCGAGCGAAAACGTCAGCTCCTGGGAGCTCCCAGAGGTTTCCAGAACTTCCCGGGAATCCCAGGTTTGACCAGTTTGACCAAACTTTGACTTTAGAACCGGAGCACCATAACAAATTTCAAATATTTTTCATATATACTAGAGGTCAATAGCTTTCCAATGGTATATCACACGTAATTTTTGGATTTAAAACGTTTTTATTGTGAATTTCCGAAGGAGAAAAAGGCGATCAAATCGGCTTTTATCATAAATACCGCAAAACTTTTCAAAGTGACCTATCCCCGAACTTTTTTTATGTAAATTAGACTCCATTACCTTTCCAATGGTATATTACAACCTCAATTTGGAGTTCGTACGCATTTCTTGTGAATTTCAGACGAAATAGGGCCTTTTCGCGAATACCGGAACCTCTGGGGGCCTAAATGGGATTATCCAGACGATTGAGGAGCAGTGCCGCCACGGCACTGGCCTTCTACCACCACGGCACAGGCCCAGTGCCACCGCGGCACTCTCCTCCAGAACAGTATGTTTTTACAAATATTTTTGGGGTCCCATTTTGATTAATTAAAAACCAAAACGACGTAGTTCTATGTTTTCAGATGTTTGGAGCCAATGGGAACACTTCTAAAACCCCAAAACCACCCCTAAGTTAGCCTATGTAAACCCCCCTTGGCTTCTCATTTTGGGGGTGTCAAATGTAAGCTTTGAAAAGTTTGGGAGAGAAAGTTGTAGAGATAAGGTTAGAATAGAGAGAAAAGAAGCTTTCTTCTTTGATTTTCAAAACAAAAGTGAGTTCTAAACTTTGTTTTTACTTCATTACTCCTATTTACTTCAACATTCAATACACCCAACCACCATTTTAGTGAGCATTTAAGAGAGAAGAAGCTTCTTCCATGTCCAATGTCATCATATATGAGTGAAACACCAAACTACAAGTTCAATACATCATGAATATCATCTATTGATTGCTATCTACTTGCTTATATATAATGTTCATCTCTTCTTACCTCATTTCTTTTTTTGATTTTCTTTATTTACTTATTAGTTCATCATCATCTAGATGATGACATGAAGTTTGAGGTGAGTGAATGCTTATGGATAGTAGCACTTGACCTCAAAAACATGTTTGATAGATGATGATCATAACTTCAATACCTCCAAGGTATCCTTGAAGTTATGTTCAAATATGAAAATAAATCTCTCCAACAATCTTGGAGGTTCTTGATGATGAGTTTGATGTTGACATTTTAAGTGGCAATAATCTTCATCGAGTATTGAAAATATCCTTTCAAAATCTCTATTTCAAAACCCCTCTTAAAACCCTCATTTTGATCTCAAGAAAGAAAACTCTAGTTTTTCCCAAAATCTTCAAAACAGTGAGTCAAAACAGTGACTGATCTGAGTTCAAAGATTTCTTTAGAGCTCACTACTCAATGTATGGATGCAAGGCCACTTGGAAAGTTTTCCTAACTCACTAGAGAACACCCACGATTTTTGGTTTGACTTGAAAATACTTGAAAATGGTCCATTTGGACCCAAACATTCCTTCCAGACATTCTGCCTCTGCTGTCACAGCAGCTTGGTTGACTTCCAACTTCTTTTTGATAACATTTTTCCAAAAGGGGTGGTCCCAACTTATGTTTCCCTTAAACTTCAATGTCTTAGGGAACGTTCTGTATAAAATGGGCCTCTAGATCATTCGTTTTCATTTTCTAATATTTTTCAACATTTTCAGTCGACAGTACGGACTTTGTTTCTGAGTGACCTCTATTGTTTATATGATTTCTCTCACTCTGTGATAGTTATTAAATATTGGCTTTTTGGGTTGTGTTCTAGACACAATAAGGAAGATCTCCATAAACAATCATGCATTGAAAACATTTCTAACCCCTCTTTTCAATTTCTAAAAGATCATGTTACTGTTCTGTCCACTATTCACAGCAAGCACATTTTAACTTTCATTCTTTGATTTGATGCTTACATGCATTCCAATTTGGCTCATGTCTTAGGAAATAGTTCATACTACATTTTTACATATCCCATGATGATTTCATTCATACATTCATTCATTCTCTAGATTTTTAAGTCACTTCAAAAAGTCCATGTACACAAACACACTATAACCTTTGCACATTTTAGGATCATACATTGCATTCAGGCAAGATTTGGGACTTTTGCGAGTCCTAATCTAAGAAGATTATAAGGAATGATCATGATCACACGTTCATGCTTCCCCTCGATCTAATCCTCCTTTCTCATCCGTCCTGGGGATTGAGAGATCTTCTTTTCTCAAAGATTTACATGCATCATACTAGCTTGCTAAGCATATTTTGATTTCTTTGATTATTTTGTTTCAAGAACAATTCATGTCCCCTTTAGATTAGGGAAACTTAATTACTTGATACATGATTAGACGATTTTTCCTAGATTTATTTGTGTGATTTTTCAGTTTACATTGTATGATATTTGACTTAGATTTTATGAATGATATCTTATCTTTTGATTTTCCATTTCAAATTTTCTTATGGGATGTAATATACCTATCATAAGTATTAATTGTCGAACCATGCATAGTATAAGATGATTATTTGGATGCTAATTGAGGCCCGTCGAAAGACGGGGCGAGTTGAGGGTGTTTTAGTCACGACAAAGGCTCCTTCCTCTCTCGTACCAAAACCCCGAGCCAAGTTCTTTGGTTATGAAGGGCCGGTGCCCTTTATCCATTTGGGTGAGTCAAAATTAGGTTTCTTGGTTCCTTAGTGACCAAGTTGCGACTTTGTATCTGTTTTCAACAGGCCATTTTCTTTCTTTGATCTAAATCAAATTTCAAACAAAAACAAACAAAGTGGATGAGCGATTCCGCGTGCGGAATCGTGTCCACACAAAGATATAGAAGTAAAGGTATTTTCAAAGATTTTCTTTTGATATCCTTATTTTCCTCTTCTTATATGTCATGTATTGCAAAATTAGTGCTTGATAATGAATGCAGGCATGATCTAATATGTATCCCTCATGACTAATTTCATTCTTTGGGCAACACAAGCCACAATTTTTCAAAATTTGGGTTTTCAAATTATGCATACAAGGTGTTCATCAATTTATTTTCTTTTCTCATCCTAGGTGATCAAGATCACTTTGAAGGGGCATGGGTGCCTGATCTATGGCTATGAGTGGTACGAGAAAATTCTACAAGCTGTGAAAAACAAAGTGAAATCTGCCGGCATTGGGGAATTTGTTAAGTTTTTGGTTGGAAGTTCCAATGACTTAGCGCACTTATCTAGCCTAGCAAGAACGATGGTGGGACTCTACCAACACCTTCCATCTTCCTTTTGAGGAGATGACCATGACACCTAATGACTTTTCCATGCTTATTGGGCTTCGGGTAGGGGATCTCCTATCATCACTGACCCTTCCTGGGACACCTCTAGGCAAAAGGTTATAAATCTATTAGGGATATATAATCCTCGGGTGGTAAGTGGCGTGGTTCCTTGTGCTTGGTTCCTAGAGACTTTCCAAAGATATAATCAATTCACCACCAACCAAGTTACTTGAGCTTTCATCATGTACGTTCTAGGATGCTCCCTTTTTTGCACTAAATCAAACTGTATCCATCTATCTATCTTAGGGAGCTTGGCTAAGGTTGACCGAATCCGTGAATATGACTTGGGTAGGGGAAGTCTAGCAATTCTCTAAAAGCAGATAGGAGAGATCTCTCAAATGGGCTCTCCCTCAATTGGAGGCTTTTGGAGGGCTTGGGAGGTATCACTCAATCTATCCTTTTTCTCTTCTTAATTCACTTTTTGTTTCTTTTCTTCTCTTCTCACGTTTTCTGGTATACGAATGGCTTTTTCTCTTTCTTGTTTATAGTTATGGAGCTTTGAGTCCTTTAGAATTCTAGCTCCTAAACCTATGGATTTGAGTGCTTCTATTCCCCCAGGGTCTTAAATAATTATAGGAAAAAGTGGGGTGAAGGTTGGAGCTCACGATCTCAAGAAATGCCGGGACATCTTTACTTGTCTCACTGGGGAAAGGGTTACATGGGATTCTTCATCTAGGATTCATCGTACTTCAAAGGCTCCCTATGCATCTATGATTCAACTATCCAAAAATCATATCTGTGGACCACACACATGGGCGGAGCCAAAGGGAAGTTGTAATACCCTGTATTTGTGGTTATATAATAAGTTCTGGTATTTCTTTTCTATACTTATACAACCTTTTCTTTTCTTTTGGTGAAATTTGGTTACCAATCGATTGCCTTGTTTCCCAATCGATTGCCATTTTTAGGTACCATCGATTAACATCTTTTCCAATCGATTGCATTCCTACCGACTTGAAGTTATTACGAGGCAACATACCAATCGATTACCATCTTTCCAATCGATTGCCATTATTACCAATCGATTGGCATAAGCTGAGACAAGTTTTCTTCTTTACTTGGGCTTTGGACGTGTGGCACTCTCAATCTCTATATATAAAAGAGTATTTATGACCTTGGGCCAGTTTTCACAGCCTTGAGAGATAGAGACACATATCTTGTGAGAGATATACATATATCTATATCTATATCTATATCTACATACACCCACACTCTCACACACACTCACTATCTGGACCATAGAAAGAACAAGAAAGAAAGAAGATAGAAGGGAAGAGAAGGAGAGACAGAGAGAGAGAGAGAGAGAGAGGAAGCTTGAATTTTCAAGCACACACTCTCAAACACACCCTTGGTGAGTAACAACTCACTTGGTCCCTTTATATTGATGTTTTACAAGTTTTTATGAAGATTAAAGGTATAATATGCATGATTTCTACATTTATGTATGCTATTTATCTAATCTGCTGGTGAAAACGAAGTGCCAATCGATTGGTATAATTCCCAATCGATTGCAACCAGTCAGGACCCAATCAATTGGATAGAATTCCAATCGATTAGCATCACAATCGATTGCCAATGTTAGCAATTGATGACACCGTTTTAGATCCAATCGATTGCCAGTTTCATCAATTGATTGTTATAACTTTTAACCCAATGGATTGGACCCTCATCCCAATCGATTAGTATTGGTAGAACATGGATTCCTTTGCCTATTTATTATATTAAGGGTTCAATTATTTGATTGTCGATTCGGACATCCGTATACGATTTTGGGTTAATTAGGGATAATGTGACAACATCGGTAAGTTTGATTAAGAACAATGGGTTAATCAAATGACGTGAGATATTATGTGGTTTAGGTATGAGTTCGATATCTGTTTCTTTTAATCAGAGTAGTCAGACCGCATTGGGAATTGTCATGTTTCGTTATTAGAACGTAACTTAGGTAGGTTTGGTAAGTTCTGGGAATGGTACGTGGATGAACGTTTGGTCATGATATGTTCTTATTAGTCGGTGAACAGATAAATGTTCTTAAAATGCGGTAAGCTGGACCAAGTAATCCTAGGATAAATTAGAGGATTCGTGATATGCTCTTAAAAGCAGTGAACTAAAAAATGTTCTTAAAAGGTTGTGAGCTGCCTATTGTATTATAGATGATGCTGAGTCGTGGCAATAGATGATATGCCTTGTTCAAAATGTTATGTCCCTGAAATGCGGTGATCAGGATATATTGAGGGGGGGGGGGGGGGGATGGACGGACGTGGAGTCCATAACATGCGGTGAGCAGGATACATTGCCCTTAAAAGCGGTCTTCGAATATCGGTCAGAGTATGTTTCATTCAGTCAAAGTATGTTGAATATCGGTCCTCGAATAACAAGATGATAAGGGTTGGTAAACGATGTCGAATAAAGGAGCAAGATAGTATTATAGTAGAATTTCAACTCGTGTTTTCAAAAGCTTGTTTTACTTCAGATAACTGACATATTGTTAGTTTATACTCACTTAGCTCTTAGAAAGCTGACAGCCTTTATTGCCAGGATTTTCTCCGTCTAGACTATCCTATACCATATTTTGTAGATGACGGAGCCTACAACGATGGTTACTATTCAGGAGGAGAATACGCACAGGGTGGCCCCATTGAGGATGTACATGCCAGGAAAGACTACTACGCTGATGTTTATGCCAGCTGAAGATCTGGAGATAGTTATTAGTTTATTTCTTTTTATTTAGACTATTTTATTATATTTGGTACTTGGGCATATGATGCTTCCAAACCTTATATACTTCCGTTGTAGCTTACTATTGTAATAACTCTGATGTTTGTAATAGAAGCAACGACTATATATATCCAGTTTGTTTTTATTACTATTCTTGTTGTAGACTAGTACTATGTAGTGTGGATCATTAGGGACATTGACCAGTCATTCCATATGGACCCAAAAAAAAATTTATTTTTCTCTATTTTTGCTGCTCTGGGGTGTGTCAGGATTTTTGTATCAGAGCTTTAGCTTGTGATACTTTTATTCACTAACTATTCCACACCATCTGGTCCTAGCATATTAAGATCCCTGAGATCAGATAACTTTGAGATAAGCTCGTTCTCCTGACAATAGAAAGTTTTCCTTGCAGGTTAGCATGGATCCAGCATTTCATAGATTTATGGATAACCCTTATGGTGGACACGTGATCCATGGGGATACCGTCCCCAGAGCGTTACCAAGATCACATGTGGTAAATAGCCAGTCGTTATTTGGAGGAGGATGTGTGGAAGGCCCTCTATGTTGATGGACAGACCCACCCGACCCAGATATGTATGGATGCTTACCATTCAGCGAGGATTGGCAGAGATATTTATTAGGAGATTTTACGTTTGACCCAGAGTAAGTTGGAGATGGATGCTATCGAGCTATGAGCTATTCTTGGAGGACATATTGAGGTAACACCTGTAGTAGTGCCCCATCACCAGTACTTGAGGTACCTATTCCAGAGCCACAGGAGCAGTCCGAGGAGCCACAGTCTCCAGAGGCCTAGCTGATGGTAGAGCCTGACCCAGAGGAGGATCCCGTAGAGGACATCGAGCCAGTTGAGGATGATGACGAGCCTGAGGAAGATCAAGAGCTAGTTGACGAGAAGGTTATGGCAGTAGGGGATGATGCAGGAATGGTGGAAGATGATGTAACACCTGTAATTTTGTTTTCATTAACAATGAACGTTTTTTGAATTTCTGTTTTGGACCGACTTTATTATTAAATTATTATTTTATTTACGTGGCGGTATGGATGTGTTGTAATATTACCATATAGACTATAGTAACCATACCGACTCGACCATAATAAGATTTAACTTAGTCCCGTACCCGAACCCAAACATTAGAAATAATATTCGATTGAACGTAAATGAAGATCGACACGTATATCGAGGAACTTATGCACGTAAATCATGAAATTGGTACGCAACCCGAGGTGGGCCCCACATGGCCGGCCATATGGCAGCCACATTTCATCCCTTTGGACACATGTCCACTTAATCGACACATGTCCTATGCATGTAACATGCAAATGACACCTAAGCTAATGCACTTTCTATATATAACAGGCACATGCATACAATTGACACAATTTGTCTCCTATAATCTGCACTTAAGTAAAGAAAATAGAGATGGAGTTATAAGTTCATATAGGAGAAGAAGAAGGTGACACCATTGAAGTTGAAGTTGAAGCTCCATGAAGCTCAAGAACAACATCAAGCTTAATTTCAAGCTTTGGTGAGTACATAGTGAGTAAATTGTGAGTAATTATGAGTAATCTAACTCAATTTAGAACATATATAGCATGTATTAATGTTTAGTAGGAGTTTGATGTTGTTGTGTTGAAGTTTTTATGACATGCAAGACAAATCCTTAAATCTGAGAAACAGAAACTTCAAGCAGAATGCAGTTTAGTAAAATGAATGTTTTATGCAGCTCAAAAATCCAAATTGAGCTAGGTTTTTTTTAAGAAAGATAACTCATACATCTACAAATAACTCTTCTATAGATCAGTCTAGAAATCACTCCTTCATGGGTGAAATGCATGTACAACGCAGTGTTATGAATCTGAGAAACAGAAACTGCCAGCAAAATGTAGTTTAGTAAAATGAATGTTTTGTTCAGCTCAAAAATCCGAATAGAGCTAGGTTTTATTTTTGAAGAAATCTAACTCATATATCTACAAATAACTCTTCTATAGCTCAGTCTAGAAATCACTCCTTCATGGGTGAAATGCATGTACAACGCAGTGTTATGAATCTGAGAAACAGAAACGGCCAGCAGAATGTAGTTTAGTAAAATGAATGTTTTGTACAGCTCAAAAATCCGAATTGAGCTAGGTTTTATTTTTGAAGAAATCTAACTCATATATCTATAAATAACTCTTCTATAGCTCAGTATAGAAATCACTCCTTCATGGGTGAAATGCATGTACAACGCAGTGTTATGAATCAGAGAAACATAAACTTTCAGCATAATATAGTTTAGTAAAATCAACGTTTGGAGTAGCTCAAAAATGAGAATTAAGCTAGGTTTTGTTGTGGAGAAAGATAACTCATTTATCTACAAATAACACTTTTGTATCCTGGTCTAAAAATGAACCCTTCATAGGTAAAATTCACGTATAACACAGTGCTAAAAATCTGAGACAGAATAGTCCGAGATATAAGAAATGTCTTGTAAAATAAATATTTTCAGTAGCTCAAAAATATAATTGAAGCTAGATTTTTTTTGTACATGAAGATGATCAAAATACCTATAGTGTTCTAGTTTTGAGTATAATCTACAAAGCAATTTATCATGCCCAAATAAATCATGTTAATTCGGTCAACACAGAAAAAATGTATCCTGGCAGATTGTGTAGCTTTTTGTATAATATTTTGTTATGCATGGTATTAATTGTTGATTCTAGTTTTCCAGTATCTGTGTTGTTATGAAAATCTTATGCTATGGTAGTGCTAGTGCATAGATGAGTATGCTAAGGGTTTCATCTATATTTTTATTGGTATTAAATCCATTTTAAAAATCCATGAGCTATGTGCTATGTTTTCCATTGTTATGAATATAGTTTAATAACCGTTGAAAGTTCATACGCATGCTTTAATTAGGTTGTACAGCACGATTATTGCATTGATAATGATTGGGTAAGTTCTCATCGTAAGTATATTGAGGGGATATCGAAATGTTGACGATTGTAATTGGAAACTATTAATGAACTCGTAAAAGAACGATAAAACCTTCAATAACAGATTTTATGCGAAGAAGGGACATTGGGTCCCATTTCTAGTCGTGTGACTACCGATCAAAGCTTATTCGTGAACCTTCGGCATGACGTGTTTGGTCAAGTTCGGATGACCTGAGGATCGTCATGGCGTGTTCGATCAAGTAGTAGAATAGTTTTCCGCACCCTTGGACTGAGGATCGGCATGAAGTGTTCAGTTACGTGCGGGTGACCTGAGGATCGACATGACGTGTTCGACCAAGTGAATGTTAACATCCCGCAGGAGTTGTGAAAGGTTTTGTACCCTTGATCTGAGGATCTTCATGACGTGTTCGGTTATGTGCAGGTGACCTGAGGATCGTCAATGACGTGTTCGATCAAGTGTTTGTTAATATCCCGCATTCTTGATCTGAGGATCGTCATGACGTGTTCGGTCGTACGGGTGACCCGAGGATCGTCAGTGACGTGTTTGATCAAGAGATTCATTGTCAAGTGTTGTTCTTTCTTGACCCGTACATACGTTTGGAGTTAAGTCTTCCTTCGGTCAATACCGTTGATCAGTTCAATTCTGGACTAAGTTTCGAAAGGGAATGGTTGGGTATGAACGAAATATGGTTTTGGGAATAAGGAATGATGATGAATAACTTACCTTGGTGGTGGTAACCTTAAGGGGACCCTCACATAGCTTAACCGCTAACGGCTTTTATGCCGCTGGACCTTCCACGTCCAGCCTTTGCAGGTCCAGATGGAGCCGACTGCTATCAGGATGTGGACTTTACTACTGAAGGATCTGCTGGTGAAGATTAGTACGAGGAAGGCTATGGTTTCACCAGCTAAAGACTTTGGAGTTTTTCTTTTGTTATAGTTATGTTATTATTATGTTAATGATGAAATAGTTTAGCTGGACTTGTAATATGTATCTTTTGGATATCATTTTGGTCTTTAATATACTACTAATGTAAGACTTGGATGTTTTCAATTTTTGCTTCTGCTGAACTTAGTCACTTTCCCATATCACATTATTGTTATCCGCATGTTTGGAGAATCAGGTGACACTCTCAACCAGTCACGTGTCTACGAACCCATAAAGGAAATTCATTTTTCCCTATTTTTGGTACTTCGGGGCGTGAGTGGGATTTTTTGTATCCGAGCCTTAGGTTTTGACACGCTCACTGATTGTCCTATACCTTAAATTATGAGCAGAAGATGTACCTCATATTAGTACTGACACTAAGTTAGTTCCTCATGCAGGACTATGGAGCCGATATTTGTTCACGATGATTTCGGAGCGCACTATATTCTTGACGGTCGTATCCAGCCTGCCGACCCTATACAATATCGACAGCGGATCTGCCAGAGGACAGGGCACATTTTAGAGGAGGACATGCGGAGAGCCGTGCATACCGATGCACTGTAGTATCCAGATCGAGTTCAGCTTGAGTCGATTCATGCTTCAAAGACTACCATACTTATCCACCAGGAGCTTATCAGCATGGCTCAGGATGAGGCACTATACGATGATATACTCTTCCCAATTATCATGGCCGTACCAGCACCACCATTCTCACACGAGCCCATACCAGAGCCAGATGCAGATTTAGACCCCATGGATACAGATAGCGATGACGATAGAGCGAGTGGAGAGGATTCTGCAAGCAATAGCCACACAGCAGACGACCCATCTGACGGTGATAAAACAGATGATGACGATGACCTATTGATTGAGGACGACCCGACGAGTAGCGATGACGAGCCGATCGAGGAGGCCGATCCAGTAGAGGATGCTCAGGGACCAGAGGATATTGTATACGATCATCCAGTACTGCCAGCTGATGAGGACGTGATAGTACTGATACCCGAGCAGGACCACGGGGCAGATCCAGCTGATGTTAAGAAGAACCCAGTGGAGGAGTTCTTGGAGGACCCCGCAGTCGATCTAGCTATAGAGCTAATTCAGGACGATCCTGATGCACAGCTTGACCTATACGACGACGTGGATCCAAATGATGTCGATGAGCCTGATGCGTTAGCTGTCGAGTTTGACGATGCGCCACTAGAGGTTGTAGAGCTAGACGATGAGGATGACATCGACTTGGATGGAGTTGGCGGAGATGGCGTGGCACCAGGATGGATATTACTAGATGGTGGAACAGATGAGTTTGACCAGTGGCTGGATTTTATGCCAGCGGAGGTAGTTACCGTTCCAGGAGATGAGATACCACCTATGGTTACCGACGATGAGGCAGACTTCTATGACCTACCACATTGATATGATCTTTAGAGAGCTGCTATTACTTTTATATAGTGATGTGCATATTAGTTTTTTTTGGTGTAGCTCGTATTATAGATATTTCAGTTGTAAGTACTTTGTACATGTTCTTTTTGTAAGCACACCTAGTAGATGCTTAACCTCTTGTATAGTATGTACTGGCCTTGGATGTAGTACTTGAATGTAAATCTTTTTGGTATAATATAATGGTTTCAATTATATCGCTTTATTTCATTGATATTTAGTATTATATGCTTGCACATTATATTTTAACTTTGGTACACATCAAGACCACCTATAAAGACTCAAAATGGAATCAAAGGATATTAGTATTAAAACTTGTGCGTTGTTTTTAGATGGCTGGAGGGCGTAGGGGGAACCGCAATGGTCATAATGAGGAAGAACTGGAGATACCTAATGAGATAGACCCTACAAGACTACTCTCAGCCTTGGTCAGAAGGATTGAGAGGGCTTCAAACAATAAAGAAAACAACAACAACCGCCAAGCACCACCCCCAAGGCAGATGGGGGATAAGTTACTTGAACTTTTCCACGCATTATGACCGGAAAAGTTCGATGGGATGATGGAACCATGGAGGTCTGAGCAATGGCTACGTGAAATGGATCTCATTTTCAAAGCCATAGATTGCAGTGAAGCCAAAAAGCGCCGCTTAGCTGTATTTCAGTTGACGTTTGCCGTCGTAGACTGGTGGAAAGCAGAAGAGGCTACTTTGGGAGAAAGAGCCATAAAGGAAGTGACATGGACCATGTTCAAGGAACGGTTCCTAGGATAATATATCCTGTTAGTGGAACAAAATCTAAAGAAGAAGGAATTCATGGAGTTGGTACAAGGGAACAAGTCTATTCAGGAGTATACAACGCAATTCGAGCACATGTCCCATTTTGCGTATCACATGGTGGACACACATGCTAAGAAGAACAAACAATATCACCAAGGGTTATCTCTATCACTACAAGAGACGACTGCAGTATACGTGAATCAATCCATTGGATCTTTAGTAGGGTTGGCTACACAGATGGAAAATATACAGAAACAGAAGCAGAAAAGGTTTACTAGTAGATTCCCATCACGAAATGCCTAAGGATTGAGACCACCCATACGTGATCAAAATAACAAGCGCACCTAGAGTGGAGAAAGAAAGTCGCACCAGGCACGGAGACAACCACAGCAAACTAGAACTGTAGGACCACAAGCACCAGTCCCAGTTGGATATCAAGGAGGTTATGCCATCCAAGAAAAAGGCCCAGGGAGTTGCTTCAACTGTGGCATACCCGTTCACCATGCCAAGGATTGCCGAGTTGCAAAGAACCACAATCATGGTGAAGTCATATACTTTAATTGTGGAGAAAAAGGCCATTAGAGCCGAGCCTGCATGGCATCGCGTCGATGATACAATGGATCCAATGCTCAAGGGTAAGCTGCCAAGACTCATCTAAATGCCGTTATTCCGAAAGCAGCAGGCTTTGACGTCGAAGCGCATCAGAATCTGGAAGGTACGCTCACTCTTTTCAGCAACAGAGTTAAAACATTATTTGATACTGGAGCGTCGAATTCGTTTATTTCTAGTAGAGTCATACAAGATTTGGGCTTAGTACCTCAAAACCTTACTGTAGCATTGAATATCGTATCTCCAATGGGTACATTTGTTAAGTTGAATAGGGTATGCAGAAACTGTAACATCAATATAGAAGATAGAGACCTATTCGCAGATTTGGTGATCTTGTCAATGAAGGAGTTTGACGTCATCTTAGGAATTGACTGGCTCACCAAATACCATGCTATCTTGGATTGTACTAGCAAGTCGATTACCTTTATGATACCTGGAAGTCAACCCTTTTTCTTTCAGTATAACCCGTTCAGTGATGGTTTTCTTACTAGTCGCTTGGCTGCCATCGAGGGCACAAGCTCAGAGATCACAATCGCAGAGATTCCAATAGTGCGAGAATTCGAGGGCATATTTAAAGATCTCTTAAGTTTGCTGCCAAAGCGAGAGATAGACTTCTGCATAGAACTGGCACCAGGAACCATGCCTTTCTCCAAGACCCCATACAGGATGGCATTGACGAAAATGCAAGAATTGAAGAAGCAAGTACATGAGTTGGAGGATTTAGGATTCGTGCATCTAAGCACATAACTGTGGGGAGCACCGGTACTGTTCGTAAAGAAGAAGGACAGATCATTTCGACTCTGCATAGACTACAGGGAGTTGAATTAAGTAACCGTCAAGAATAAGTACCCTCTAGCGCGTATTAATGACTTGTTTGATAAACTAAAAGGAGCTACGATATTTTCAAAGATCGATTTGAGATCAGGATACCACCAATTGTTAATTCGGCCAGAAGACGTGCCAAAGACAGCATTTCGTACCAGATATGGACATTACGAGTTTCTTGTGATGCCATTCGGGCTAACCAATGCCCCAATAGTGTTTATGAACTTGATGAATAGGGTATTAGGACCTATATGGACCAATTTATTATCGTCTTCATAGATGATATACTGATTTATTCCCAGATCGAGGAAGAACACGAAAGACATTTGCAAGTTGCTTTGCAGACACTTAGGGATAATCAACTATATGTAAAGTTCAGCAAGTGCGAGTTTTGGCTCAAGGAATTCATGTTCTTGGGACATGTTGTCTCTCAGAATGGGATATCAGTGGATTCTTCAAATATAGACGTAGTGCTAGATTGGAAAAGATCGAGCAATGCCTCAGAGATTAGAAGTTTTCTTGGTTTGGCTAGCTACTATAGGAGATTTATAGAAGGATTCTCTAGAATCGCAGGCCCTTTAACTAGTCTTACGAAGAAGGAGTCAAAGTTCGAATGGAAAGATCAAGATGAACATGCATTTCAAGAGCTGAAGAAGAGATTAACTTCGGCACCTGTGTTAGCAATACGCAAAAGCGATGAAAGGTATGCCATCTATAGTAATACTTTATACCAAGGATTAGGTTGTGTGCTTATGCAGGATGGGAAGGTGATAGCGTATGGATCGATACAGTTGAAGTCGCACGAGATGAATTATCCAACGCATGATCTAGAGTTAGCCGCAATTGTGTTTGCACTAAAAACATAGAGACATTACCTCTATGGGGAGTAGTTTAATTTATTTTCAGACCACAAGAGCTTGAAGTACTTGTTCTCTCAGAAGGAGCTAAATATGAGGCACAGACGATGGATGGAATTACTCAAGGATTATGATTTCACTCTACAGTACCATCCCGGTAAAGTAAACGTTGTTGCAGATGCTTTGAGTCGTAAACCTCGCGGGGTAGTTGCTATTCTCATGATTCGAGAATGGAAAGTATTGGCAACCATAGCATAATTTGATCTCAAACCCGCAGAGACTGAAGGAGGACACCATTTTGGATGTTTGGTAGCACAAGCGACACTTTCAGCCGTATTTTGGAAGCCCAGCAAAAAGACGAAGAGTGGAAGAAGTGGTTTGCTAAAGTTTCGACAAAGGAAACAGAGGAATGGAACGTAGGCTCAGATGGAGGATTTCGATGTAGGAATCGACTGTGTGTTCCTGATGAGGAGACTCTAAGGAAGAACATTCTGGATGAAGCACACAAGTCACCTTTGGCCGTTCATCCTGGAGGTATAAAGATGTATAGAGACTTAAAGCGGAATTTCTGGTGGGAAGGCATGAAACGAGAAGTGGCAGAGTATGTTTCTAAGTGTCTTACTTGCCAACAAGTCAAAGCAGAACATCAGAAGCCATCAGGATTGTTATAGCCATTACCTATTTCGCAGTGGAAGTGGGAACACATTACCATGGATTTTGTGGTAAGTCTTTAATCAATCTTTTTAAAATAGATTCTAAAATAACATATTTCCCAAACAATGCCTTAAAAACTTATTTCAAAATGGTTCCTTATAAAGATATCAAAGCGGATTTAAAACTTGTCCCGCTTATATTGTCTCTTCGCAGTATCAAAACGATTTATACAGACCAATATCAATAAATCCATTTTTGCTTTAATCTGATTCATAGAAACTGATTCTCTAAGAAAATAGTAAGGTACAATAGCTTATAGTAGCATGTATAACTTTATGCAGCTCCCAAAATCTTCCTTCAGTTACTGTATTAAAGAGATGAATCATTCTGTCATAGGGGGCGGGACCGGCCATGGTCTTTTAGCGGGACTAGTCATGGTCGCGACAGGTCCTGGTCATGTTTCGGAACCGGTCAAGGTTGCGACCTATCCTAGTCCAGTATCACGACCGGTGCTGGTCGAATTCTGCACCAGTTTTCTACCTTGTTTCGATTTTTGAGGCTGATTTTTACCCATTTTCAGTTTCGAAGTTAAACATGATATGCAATATATGATTCTTTTCTTTTCTCCACAAGGATCGTGAATACGTGATCTGATTAAACTGATTCAAACCGTAGCTCTTAGATTTTAACCGAGAGGTGATGAAACTTCATTTCTAATATACTTTCATGTACGAATAAATTAAGCTTTAATGCTTTAAATACAACCTCTAGGGACTCTATTCTTTCATTTTTATCTATCAAAACAAATTTTAGTTAAGTTTAGAAAATCACTATTTTTAAGCTTGAACTCCATGGATGAACACAACAATGGTGATTTTCAATTCAAACTACATAAGCAGTAATGAAACATGAATTACATTCAATGTGAGTTTAAAATACTCACTGTGATATAAGATTGAAGTATTGTTGAGAAATAAAATCAAAATAACCAAACCCACTTGTAAGCTTGTGGCTATGGAGTTAAGCTCTTACTCTCTCTCTAGAGTTTCTGTAAATCTCTCTGTACTCTCTATTTTCTTCTTTGGAAATTCAGTTTGTAAAAAGGTGCAAATTGTGAGAAAGGGTGTGAGCATATAAACAAAATTCCAACTTGGAACCTAAGCTCATTGAGCTTCACTCAACAAACCAAAATTGATTTCTAATTTACTAAAAGCCTAAATATACATATACGTAATATACATACACAAACATAAACAATCTGCTGAAGTGAGATTGTAGGGGTTGTATTAGTTAGCTAGGGATCAAGCTTGATGTTTGGTAAAAAAGGCTTTAGGCACAAAGATAAATCACACACAAATAGCATTTCCAAACAAGGCATAGCATAATCCTTGGGTAAATTAAATGAACTAAAGAGTACACGTCAAATCCTGATTCAACAAGATTCCAAATCTGTGGGAGTTGATTGCGTCGTGGCCAATTTTCATTTATAAATTGGTATTTTCACGGCACAGTGATCACCACAAAAATACAGAAATTTATATTAACATAAGAAATAATTTTCCGGTTGTATAAAAATACAGTTTGAATCAAAAGTAAATATTTTCAGCATCTTGAAAATACAATTTTGAAATCCAATACAGGGATTCCTAAATTTATAAAAATTACAGTTTGACCCCCAATTAAAGAATTTCCATTAAATCAAACAAGTAATAGAATACAATATTGAATTTGCATTTAGTTAATTAAAAGAAAATACAGGTTGTTACATGCTTCCCCCCTTAAACAAGATTTTGCCCCCGAAATCTAGACTAATTAGTCATGAAACAACTCCGGGTACTACTTCCTTATATCAGCTTCGACTTCTCATGAGGCTTCATTCTCGTCATGGTGATTCCACTGAATCTTCACCAACGGAATGTCCTTATTCCTCAACTTCTTGATACTCTGATTCCAAATTTTCATGGGCCTCTCCTTAAAGGAAATGTTATGACTTGTCTCAATATCGTCAAACTAACCACATGCAAGAGATACTTATGTAAAATACATTGTGAACCCCAAACATCTTTGGTGGCAGTGCAAGTCGATAAGCCACTTTCCCAACACGATCCAATATCTCAAATGGTCTTATGATATGCAGGGCTAACTATCCTCTCTTAAAGCCAAATCGCACCACTCCTCAGGTCGGTGAAACCTTAAGCAGTAATTGATCTCCTACACTGAATTCCAAATCCTTTTGGCATCGATCGGCATAACTTTTTTACCTACTCTGTACGGTTCTCATTCTTTCATTGACCCGAGAAATCTTCTCATTGGTTTCTCTAACCAAATTTGGTCCCAACAATTTTGTGTCCTCGACCTCTGCCCAGCACAACGGAGAATGACATGGTCGTCCGTACAATGCTTCAATTGGAGTCATCCCAATACTCGCATGATAACTATTATTATAGGCAAATTCAACCAAAGGCAAGTGTGTCTCCCAAGTTTCCTCAAAATTGATAACACAAGCCCTAAGCATATCTGTAGCACCCTGAATCTCCCCCGAAAATTCCACATAGGAATATTAGAAGTAGTGACATCACCATGATGACGGTAATAGAATGTCAATTAGGATTTCCTTAATTAGGGACCTTTGGATAGGATCCTTAGTAATCATCTTGATGACGACGACGACGTTAGTAATAAAACTAGTGTCTATTACAATAGACTTAACCTCGACGTGTTTTACAATCTTGTACACGGCCTCGTACATCCACATTTTCTATCTTGTACATAGTTTTAAAATCATGCACGTACTTAGGGTCTAAGACACACACTTTTAGACATTATACCCGAGATGTGGGACCCACACCACCACCTTATGTGGACCACCCTCAATCTACCTTTGGACACACACAAGCATACACATACCCATACACATTATGCACCCATTGCATGAGATAACTCCCCATCTTTCTCCCTCTATAAATAAGACACTTCTCCCTCACAAACACTCCAGCTGCTCCCTTATATTCAGCAGCACACTCACACACCCAGCTTAGTACAGAGAGAGAGACCCGAGAGCTTGTGATGAACAAACACACTCAAACTTTCCACTCTCGATTTTGATTCACCACACACAAATACATTATTTACACCCCTTCTGCACCATCTCTATCTCAGCCCCACTAATACACATACATGCAGAGAAGCTAGAGACAGGAAGAAGAGAACACCTCACACTTATACACCACTTTCAATATACCGTCTCTGCCTCACTGTGACCACAGCATCAACCACACTCCCGATTGTATACAACCACTCTCCCCCTCTATATTACCCTTTCTGTCCATTTCTCTCTCTGTGCACAAACACCCACTCCGAGAAAGAAGAAGGAGAGGACGAAGGAGAGAAAGAAAGTTCAATCTTCACAAGGAAGGTAACCCAGCCCCTCCTCTGCTCATTTAACAACTCTACATATTATATAAGATCCCCAGATGCACATGCATGTAGCCTTAATATAGCCTTGAAGCCCTTTGCATTTTTTGGCAACCACTAAAATTCAAGATTGGAGTTTGATTTTGGAAACTATGACCAATATCTCTTTTGATTACACCAAACAAACCTTAGTGACCCCAGATAAACCCCATTGAAACATCTTTTCATTGGGATCAAGTTTGAGTGGCCATGCAGGCCATTATTCCTTTTTCGGCCAAAAAGAATAATTGACTCGTGGGAGGTCTAAGCAAATAAACCGATCTCCCATATCATAGTATGTTATAAAGGGTCCCTAACCGGTCACAATGTCATTGGCCTTGTGCATTTTTGGTTAGAGATGAGGGAGATATGAAGGTTTGAATTTTTTCGGCATGCCGCGATTTTTCGGCTATACCACTTCGCCGAAGAAGATGACTTGGTTTTCGGGTTATAAAAGGCGGGTCAGGGTCAAGTACGGGTAGGTTTGGATTGTGAGAGGAAGTGGGTCAGGGTTTGGGTAAGGGCCGGGTTTTATAAAACCCGTGGGTACTTTAAGTAGGACGGTGTCGTTTTGACGTCGGATCCTATTCGGGTCGGGTTTTAAGTTAGGATCGGGTTATGGTGTGTCTAGGAATAGGTCACGAGTTGGGTAGGATAAAACCCGTGGGTCCTTTAATTGGAATGGCGTCGTTTTGATGCCTCGGTTCGGGTCACGGGTTTGGGGCAAATTCGGGGCAGGTCACTGAGTCAATAGCTGGGTTCGGGTTTGGGTTAGGTCTGGTTTATCGAGTTGGGTAGGTTTGTGAGTGAGACCGGGTTTGGGTTTGGGTTTGGGTTCGGGTTTAGGTTCAATCCAAATGGGTTGTTGGTTGGGTTTCTTTGTGTGTATTAGTGGGTAGTCCACTTCGGTTAGGTTCGTGTCGGGTTTGACCCAATGGGTCAACCGTGTGGGTTTTGTTGTGAGTGTAAACGGGTAACCCGTTCAGTGTCAATCGGTTCGGGTTGACCCGTCGGGTTTGAGATTATTATTATTATTATTACTATTATCCTTGTTATTTCGTATGGGTTAATTTCAAAAACACCCCCTCAACTATGACCCGTTTTCAACTCGCTCCCCTGAACTATTTTTTCCGACAAATTGACCCCCTCCGTTTGTTTTATTCGACAAGTTGACCCCCTTCGTTTGTTTGCAAATGAAAATGGGCATGCGCTCATCACGTGAGAGCAAAAATGGACACTTTTACCCTTTGTGTCCAAAATGTGTTTGATCTATCTTTACAGTCTACCCTGATTTCTCACTCTCCCCCTCTCCCTCTCTCTCTCATTCCCTTGCCCCACACCACCACAACTAGTGGCGGATGTAGGGGGGGGGGGGGGGGGGGGGGGGGGGGGGGCTTGGCTTTTGAAAAATTACACTTTGACATGTGTATTTTAGGAAATTTTTAAATTTTATTAAGCTTTGCCCCCCCAAAATAAGTAAACTTGTCATATAGCCCTCAAAAAAATATCAGTTAGGCTAAAAGAAAATGATTTTATGTGTAAGATGTTGGTCCAATTATACTTCATTCTCCCAAAATTTGAAAAAAAAAAACTTATTGTATGTAATATATTGGCTTAATTACAAATAGACCCAAAATACCTTATTATATGTAATACACTGGCTTAATTACAAGGAAAGAGTAATGCTATGCTTCCCAAATTTTGTATCTCAAATGGTTTCCAAATACATATGACGGCAGGACCAACATCAATAATGGTGGAACGACTTCAGCATCCTCCAATCAAAATCAGGTGGGCCTACTACCACGCGTTTGAGAACCACCAAGGATACAAAATTTGATAAGCACAGCATTACTCATATTTTAAATATTATTAGTTTTCGATATTATTAATCATGGATGAAATAGAAGGGAAAATACCTGAGATAATTTTCTTTTTCGATTTCATTTCTTCTTTTCTCTCCCTCACTAAATCCATGAACCAAATAAAGCCTAACAGTAATAAGGGTTGATAGTTGATTGAAATTTGTAAAATTTGGCATGATGATAAAACAATTTGTGTAGACTAAACTAAGAGATGAGATGTAAATGAGTTGGGACAAATGTTTAGGGTGTGTTGGATTACAGTTGGACCAATGTTTTATATGTAGTTATTTTCTCTAAATTGTGTGGTTGATTTTTTGGACCAACATATATACATAGTTTTTTTTTTTTTTTTTTTAAATTGGGACCTTCTAATTTAGAGACAGAAGTTGCAGAGAGAGAGAGAGAGAAAGAGAGGGAGGGGAATGGGGTGAAGTTATTCACTTTTTTTAGATCAGGGGGTGTACTCGAAAATGGGTCATAGTTGAGGGGGTGTTTTTGCAATTCAGACCAAGGGTATATGCGTCATTTCATTACTTCCGTTAACGGCGTTTGAGACTAAATAATTTTTTACAGTTGAGGGGGTGAAGTTGTTCACTTTTTTAAATCAGGGGGTGTACTCAAAAACGGGTCATAGTTGAGGGGGTGTTTTTGCAATTAATCCTATTTAGTATTAATTAGTTTTAAATAGTTTTAATTATGTAAAATTATATTATTAGTCCTCTTAAACTATGTAATATTTTCCAATATACTAAGTACAATTATATTATTAATATAACAATATAATAATTATTTATTTATCATTATCTGAGTATTAAATAATAGTTTTATATCTCATTTAAATAGATTTTAAATATCTATGTATATTTAAAATTCTGGAAAAATTAGGGATATGACACTAAGCATATTATATAATGTATTATAATTTATAAAGGTATAATACTATAGCTTATTATTTTTAATAATTGATAAAGTGTTATTTTATGAGTTTAATAATTATTATAAATGCCAAACGAGCTCCGAAGATTATGAAAAAAATACCCATAGTGTATTTTAATGTATATTATTTATTAAAAATACTTCCAAGTACTGATTTCTCAGTATAGTTATCTTTATGTATTTAAATACCTTTTTGGGTATTTTCTAGTACTTATAATCTTTAAAAAATCCATTCATAATAATCCATAATAATCCAGGACTCCGAAAAATATGCAAGCAGTTCCCAGAGTCTTAGAATAATGTCTAGATCATTCTCCTTAAGTTTTGTGACCTTTCAACTCAGTCAAAAATAAAGTCTGTCTTTTAGGGCGCGCAGTAGTATAGTAAACCCTGTATTTTATCTCGTAAAATGCAACGGATTCCGATTCGAGTCTAGTCAATGGCATTGGACATATAATGACATGTAGATCACTACCTTGAGGTTTATAACCTCATTTGGTAAAATTACCATTTTGCCCCTGTAGCTGCATTCATACTTTATTATTATTTTCTTCCATTTATTGTTGTAGAACTTGACGTATAGCTGCTTTCGAGGATCGGTGACTCGAGGTTTGTTTCCTAACCTCACTCTAATCCTATTAAGATTAATGAAAGATACTTATAAGCTATCTGAATGACGTGTTGTAGAATAATATGTTCTGTATGATGCTATATCTTCTCCAGAATCAATATCGCTACGATAATTCATGATATAGTAGTGTTATTGCTTATGTGAGCATGTTAAGGGTACTATCTATATGTTTATTGGTATCAAATCCTTGTTATGAGATCCAAGTTTATATGATTATGTTTTTGCTATTAAAACGATAAATGTACGTTTTGTGATGATTGCTAATCAGAGTAGTTAACACATGGCATGGTAATGAAGTAAATGAAATAAGTGGAAATGTATACGAGTAATTGATAATGGACACTTGCATTTCATGACATGAGTTAGTATGCATTGCATGAAGAGCAAGATGTGATTGAAGGAGAAATGTGATCGAGAAAGAGAAGTGAATTTGAGTAATGTACCAGTTGGGCGATAGTTTGAGTGCCAGTTGGGCGACAGTTAATGTGCCAGTTGGGCGACAGTTTGAGTGCCAGTTGGCTGACAATTAATGTGCCAGTTGAGTGAAAGTTTGAGTGCCAGTTGGGCGATAGCTGGGCAACAGTTTGAATGCTAGTTGGGCAACAGTTAATGTGCCAGTTGGGCGACAATTTGAGTGACAGTTGGGCGGCAGTTAATGTTCCAGTTGGGCGATAGTTAGCGTGCCAGTTGGTCGACGGTTTGAGTGCCAATTGTGTGATAGTGTGAATGCCAGTTGGGCGATAGTTAGAGTGCCTGTTAGGGCGATCGTTAGATTGTAAGTCGGACAACAGATAGATGAGAAAGAGGAATTGATGAGAAAGGGTTGACGAGTGAGACGTTTGCTTCTTGACAAGTGTTGTGAGTTTATTGTTCAGGTCATGGATTCGACATCCCAACATGAAGATAGTAGTATTCGTCGTACTTTGACACACACGAGCATGTTGATGAAAGGAGAATGTATTTTATGATGAAATGTGATTATATGCTTAATTATTTACATGTTTTGTTGAGACCTTTGCTATGCTCGTGAAAGAATGCGTCTTTTGATAATAGAATAACTATAATCTAAGATACTGAATTAACACGAGTTGAGTGATATTTATATTTATTGATTATTGTGCGATAAGACTCTCACTCAGCTTTGTTCCAAAACTGACGACACGTTACGCCCTGGGCATTCCTATGTCCAGAGCGATGCAGGTTTGTTATTAGAGGAAGGAGCTCAGGATGCACTGCTGAGGAGCTAAGAAGGATAGAGCCGAGCTAGAGATTGAAGATAGTTAGCTCAGTAGTTTCTTATGTTAAGTTTATATAGTATGTTTAGTATTGGCCTCTTGTATTAAGATTGATGATATTGTAACTTGCTCTATTTCCGCTGCTGTATTTGTATTCTGTTAAGTTTAAGTTATGTTTATACTTTAGCATTGCCCTTACGAATGTTATGCGGAGTTAGAAGGACAGAACAGTTAATCTACCAGTCACGTGTTTACGGACCATAAAGGAAAATTTTAATTTTTCACTATTTTTGGCTTACTCCGGGGCGTGACAAGGTTTTGTGGTATCAGAGCTTAGGTTTAGGCTTTCACCGTCTGTCCAACACTCTTAAGATATAAACCCTAAGATACTCATCTGTTTAGCGCTAGTACTAAGATTGTATCTATTTTAGACAGATAGCTCCCTTAGATGTTTTGTTAAAATGACTAGTCATATTGACGAGAGGTTTAGGCACTGACGAACTTCCTAAGATGGATATCGGAGAAGTTAGCTAGCCTAGGGTTTAGAAAGATTAAGGATAGAAAGGGCTTGCTGTTATGATTTTCATGATAAGATGTGATTACTTATGATTTGATTTAACTGTTGCTTGCTACGTGTCTTACCGAAGATAAGATAAGGTTATGATCAATAGTTGTTTACGTTAATGCACTCATATATAGATTATAGATGGCTTAGGACACTAGAGGAGCAAGGAACCAAAATGGAGCAGGACCATCAAATCCACTTCCGTCAGAGATAGATCCGAACGAACTTTTGGAAGCTCTAGTAAGAAGAATTGAAAGGGATAATGCTGCAATGTGGAATATGGAAAATTGAGGAAATAACAATGGGAATAACCACCATTCTGCCTATCACCTGTAGATGGGAGACAAAATTACTACGGCATTTTTGTGCTCTGAGACCTGAGAAATTTGACGGATTAATGGAACCATGAAGGGATGAATAGTGGTTAAGGGAAATGGACCTTATTTTTAGAGCTATCGACTATAATGAAGTAGAGAAACGTCGATTAGCAACCTTCTAGTTAACCTATGCACCTGCCGACTGGTGGGAAGCAGAGGAAGCTGCCATGGGAGAAGAAGCAGTCAGAGAACTTACTTGGGCCACATTCAAAGAAAAGTTTTTAACCAAGTATTTTCCGCTGGTGGAGAGGAACTTGAAGAAGAAGGAGTTTATGGAGCTGACTCAGGGTAACATGATAGTGCATGAGTACACTACTCAGTTTGAGCATCTGTCACACTTTGCTTATCACATGATTGATACCCCAGTAAAGAAGAATGAACAGTATCACCAAAGATTGTCCTTACCACTTTTGGAGACCACTGCGGTGTATGTACACCAGTCATTTGAGTCACTAGTTGGATTGGCTGTTCAAATGGAGAACATACATAGGAATAGGTAAGCAAGTTCTGCTCACAAATTTCCACTGAGATTCAATCCAGGACCAAGAAACCCAGTGCCCTATCAAGGAAACAAGCACACAAGGACAAAATAAATGAAAGCCCATAATGTTTACCCTCAACATCAGCAAGCTCTACCTACTTTACCCCAGGCACCACCCCAACAGATAGCACGCGTCATTGTGGAAGGATATCAGGGACCCCTAGCTGCTCAAGGAAGGAACAATGGGGAATGTTTCAGATGCGGAATGCTTAGACACCGAGCTAGAGACTTTCATATGCCTAAGGTGCACCAACAACAAGGAGTCATCTGTTATAACTGTGATAAACCAGGTCATGTAAGAAAGAACTGCAACGCACCTCGTCGTGGCTACCATGGGTCACCTGCTCAAGGACAAGTTGGCCGTGCGCAAGTGAATGCAATTATCCCAGAAAGAGTAGGCTTTGAGGAAGAAGGTCAACATAATGTGGAAGGTACGCCTGCACTCTTCGAAACTTGTATTGGAATGCCATGAGAAATTAAGAGCATTGATGTTGATTATGAAAAAGAAGTTTTGAAGATTCGAGGAGTGAGGACAACTTGCTGTGCACAGAGTTTTGAACATTCAAAAGAACTTGTGAGAAGATCTGATTTGTTAACTAGTACGAACCTGACAACGTTAGAATTTGAGATAAAGTTAGAACTTCGTACATTGTAAGACCTAGTAAACTCTAGATTTCGAGGACGAAATCCTCTGATAAGGTGGGTAGAGATGTAGCACCCTGAATTTTCCTCAAAAATTCCACGTAGGAATATTAGAAGTAGTGACGACACAATGATAACGGCAACAAAAGGTCCGTTAGGATTTCCTTAATTAGGGACCTTTGGATACGATCCTTAGTAATCGCCTTGACGATGAAGACGACGTTAGTAATAAAACTAGTGTCGATTAGAATAAACGTAACCTCGACGTGTTTTACAATCTTGTACATAGCCTCGTACATCCACATTTTCTATCTCGTACATAGTTTTACAATCATGCACGTACTTAGGGTTTAGACATTCTACCCGAGATGTGGGACCCACACCACCACCCTATGTGGACCCCACTCAATCTATCCTTGGAAACACATAAGCAAACACATACCCGTACACATTGTGTACCCATTGCATAAGATAACTCCCCATCTTTCTCCCTCTATAAATTAGACACCTCTCACTCACAAACACTCTAGCTGCTCCCTCATATTCAGTAGCACACTCACACACCCAGCTTAGTAGAGAGAGACCCGAGAGCTTATGAGGAACACACTCACACTTTTCACTCTCAATTTTGATTCACCACACACACATACATTGTTCAACCCCCCTCTATACCATCTCTATCTCAGCCCCACTAATATACATACACGCAGAGAAGCTAGAGAGAGGAAGAAGAGAGCACCTCACACTCATACACCGCTTTCAATATACCCTCTCTGCCTCACAGTGACCACAGTATCACACACACTCCAGTTTGTATACAACCACTCTCCCCCTGTATATTACCGTTTCTATCCATTTCTCTCTCTGTGCACAAACACCCACATCGAGAAAAGAAGAAGGAGAGGATGAAGGAGAGAAAGAAAGACCAATCTTTAAAAGGAAGGTAACCCAGCCCCTCCTATGCTCATTTAACAACTCTACATGTCATATAAGAACTCCCAGATGCGCATGCATATAGCCTTAACATAGCCTTAATGCCCTCTGCATTTTTCGGCCACCACCGAAACTCAAGATTGGAGCTTGATTTTGGAACTATGACCAATGTTTCTTTTGATTACACCAAATAGGCCTTAGTGGCCCTAGATAAACCCCATTGAAACATCTTTTCATTGGGATCAAGTTTTTTTGGAGATGTGAAAAGGATAAAATGAGAAGATAGACTTTATTACATACTAAGATGCACATTCTCTCTCTCATCATCTTTGGCTACTATATAAAAACCAAAAATTCAAAGTCTTAATGATTCTTAATGAATTAGTTTGAACATAAATGTGTGAGTTGAGTTATATACGGTATTTCGCTCCTCTAGTAAGTAGTATTCTATCCGTGAGACTATATACTCTAAACGTCCATTTTTTTTCATGGAGTCACGTATGAGAGCATTAGTATCCAAAATACACTCTTATCAAAGGTTTCACACCATGTGCGATCATTCTTAAGCAAGTTTCTCGAAAACGTTCTTTTACGAGTGTGAACTAATGTGAGAATTGAGTTAAAACTACAAGTTCGGGAGGTACGATAGTCTAAATAACTCTATACAAGGTTTGATGCATAGCTATTAACTTTGGACACACATGAATGTATGGATGTGATACATATGTTATATCTATTTTGGTGGCATGTGGAGCATGTGAATTTATTTCATGGTTTGATTAAGATTAATGTGTCTTTGTAGAGCCGAGTTAGCAATTGAATGGGAGGGGGTGTTGAAAGTTGCTCTTTATCTTTTTAAACTTAAATTTGAAATTTTGTAGGTATATTCACTGTAAACCCTCACGAGACAACACTCGTCCACTAGGGAAAACCTAAGGGTTTAACGGCATGTTGCATTTGCAAAATGCAATTGCGATCCCTGCGAAAGTGAGTTAGGATATCTCTCTCTATCTGGGTTAGTTTTTTTTTATATTTTTTTTTATTTTAGTCGTTGTAGTATTAGTTTTTCTTGTTTTATTATCGCTTTATCGCTAGGGACTAGCAATAAGCTAGTTGGGGGTGGTGACAAGCGGGGGTATTTGTAAATTAAAATTGCGCTAAAATAAGAAATATCCCAATTTAGTTTACAACTGCCTTTTATATCTGCAATTTGTGTCATAAAGCAAGCTTTTATACAATATGATAAATCTATGATGAGTTGGGTTGTTTTAGCTATTATTTTGTACAGAACACTATGCTACCATGTGCAGGAATGAATAACAGGAAAGGATAAAGTTAAATTACTAGAAATATAATTCAAAGCAGAAATGTGGAGTTCAAACGATCAAAGAAAGCTTAAGCGATCGAGTGTTCGATCGATCGAACACAGTTCAAACGCTCGAGTAATTCAAAGTTCAATCGATCGAATAAACTTCGATCGATTGAACATGCTTTTATCAGAATGATACGCGCATGTAGAAAAAACCTATTGTTATTAACCCTAAATAGGATTCCTGTATATATATGAGTTGTAAACACGTCCTGGGGACGTCCACATTTAGTTTTGCAATTTTAGAGAGAGATAGAGAGCTTTATTTGGTTTTGTAGTTTAAGCTTTGGATATTACATTGTCTTTTGGAGATTTCAACATTCAATGCAAGTTTTCAATTCATTCAAGTTTCGTATTATTGCTTATTTATATTCTGCAAGTAGTTCGTCATAGTATAAGTAGTGATAATTGTATGTTTGCATGCTAGTTTTGATAAAATCCATAGTTTTTTAAAGTTTTACGTTAAAAACACAAACAAACAGTCCCTTAATGATTTATCACGTTAAAAATCAATCTATGGTACTCCAGACCATGCCTGAGTAGTCCCAGAGTTGGGAGATCACGATGAAACAGTGATCTCCAGTCTTTGCCATGCACCAGAATAAAAACATGCGTTCGATTGATCGAAGTTGCGTCGATTGATTGAACCAGAGATATAGTCAAGTGATCGAAGACATTTCGATCAATTGAGAGATGATGATGCTCGATCTATCCAGAGCGCATCGATCGATCGAACACTCAGATTCTTGAGATGATCCTTTGTAGTATTCCCAGACTTACTATTTTCGAGATTTATTATCAAACTGTCCCCATATGCTCAGTTTGTCAAAAGAGTTTCTTAACTTTAAGCCTTAAGGCATTTTTATTTAGTAACTTTTGCAAACCACTTTGAATGCTAACACCACTCATAGTGCAAGTCTTAACTATTTTTTTAAACCATCTTCATGTATTTTATATTAACTGTGATGATATAGTCCCGGTCATGAAAGGACTATTGATTCTTTATCTTTAGAAAATACGGAATACTATAGTTGAATGTACTCCATAGGGCATTAATGACACTGCATGGTAGATAGCTTGGTCACTACGGATTCGTGTGATCCCAATGCTTCCCTTTTATAAAATTGAAAACCGTTTTAAATATCATTTTAGTTAGTTAGTTAATTACTAGTTAATTTAGTTGCTTTAATTTAGTAGTTGTTAATTGTGGAACTTCATGTTTTATACTTTATTTAGACATTGAATTTTTATTTTCCTTTTTTAGTTTAATCTATGTAAATAACTTAAACCTTCTCTGTGGGATCGACCTGGTCTTACAAGAGTACTATTTGCACGTGTACCTACACTTGGCTATTGCACAAGAGGGCACAAATAATTTTTGTGTCAATGGCACTAGAAGTTTTCTGACAAACACGATCAACACTGGCGGGGTTGCTTCGTCGAAGAAGATGAAGACTTGATTGAGTTTTCGGGTTATATCGTTTACCCGATGGGTCGGTTTGGGTTTGGGTTTGGGTTTGGGTGGGTCAGACTAAGTGTGTATTTGGGTTAGGACAGTGGGCAGGGTCAGGTTAAGAAAACCAGTGGGTCCTTTTAATTGGTACAGTGTCGTTTCGAGTTGTGGGTTCGGTTTGGGTATGGTTCGAGTTATGTTGTATCTGTTAGTGGGTCAAGTTCAGGTCAGGGTTAGTTTAGGTTTGGGTAAGTGGGTAGATTTAGATTGTGTGTAATTGGGTTTCGGTTCCTGGTTAGGTTCAACCCAGAAGGGTTTTTAGGTTGGGTTCCTTTGAGTCTGTATATGAGTGGCCTAGTTGAGTTCTATTCGGGTCGGGCATTTAAAATGATATATATTTATTATTTATATGATATTATTAATAGTGAATAATAGTTTCAAAAGGGTATTTAAATAGTTATTAAATAGCTTTATATATTTGTTGATACGTCCAGAAATATCCTGTTAAAGACCAACCGCCACGTCAGCAGAAAGACCCGGACTGTCCGTGACGAGAGCTTGGGGCCCACAGGTCAGAGGTCGTCGGACATTACCGCTCGGGATGATCAAACACCCCGGGCACGAGGCGCGGTGACTTTCCAGGAGGTGTAGCTCGGGCTGGACTTTCTAGGCAGTTTCCTTGTGTGGTCAGAACTCTATTAAGGAAGAATGAGCAGATTCCTAAACTAGTTGGACTACTTTCCTTAATTCGTGTAAATCAATTGTAATTGATTTACATACCATATCAATACACTTACCATGTAAGGGTGGACTCTTGCATCTATAAAAGAGCCCACCTACCCACTCCAAGGGGATCCAAAAATCACTTCTCTAAACATACAAGCATTTACTAGAGAACTCACCATCTGCACGCATATACCCGGCCGGTATTACTGGTAGTGCCGCCCATCCTTGTTGGCTCACCATGCCCGCCGGTGATCTGCTAGTGAGAAGCACACAGATGCAATCGTGGACGTAGGTCACCTTGTTAACGGGACCGAACCACATACAAACCCTTTCTTGTTCTTATTCTTGTCCAAATCTTTCTTACCAGTTTTCGGCATCATCAGTTTGGCGTCGTCTGTGGGAACCGACAAAGTCTTCTCATCAACAAAAATATTTGACTGATCAACATGCCGCCAAAGGGGGGTAAGAAAGCCACTAATTCAACCGGTCAGGAGAACCTGCAGATTGAGCAGCGGGCTGCCGCCATGACCACTGAACAGATCACGGCAGCGCTGGAGCAACTCTTGGAGGGCCAGCGCCGAACGCAGGAGCAGATAAAGGCGCTTATGGCCCAGCACGAGAAGCGCCCCGCGTCGGAGAGCCAGCCTGAGAAGAGTGTCCCCGTCCAAAGGCCTGTTCGGGCACGCAGGCAAGCCCGTTCCGCCCCGGTGTCCCCACCGAACTGGGAGCGTCCTGCGGACGGAGAGCGCAGCCAGGCCACCAGGCGCTCGCAAAGACGACCTCGGCCCGATCCTCCCCGAGTGAAGACGCCAGGACTATCATCGATCGGCGGTGCGCGGCCAAAGGGAAGGAGTCCGGACGGAGAGCCCGGGAATCGACCGATGACCCTCCGGCCTTGAGTCGGGGGGATCTTAGGCACAGACTTTCCCGGACCCAGAGCCGAGTTCTATCCTTGACGTCGACACGCATTGAGGAGGAGGCCTCGTCGTCCGACCCGACCTACCGCTCAAACACAGATAGAAGAACAGGGCAGAGTGACGTCAAAACCCAGGTTGAGGAACTGCAACAGCAGATCGAGAGGCTGAACCGCAAGTCCGGCCACGACCTCAGGAACACTGAGACAGAGTCGCCCTATACCGCTCGGGTGACACAATTCCCTATACCGCGGAAGTTCAAACCCCCTCACCTTAGCTCTTATGATGGCATAGGGAGCCCGGTGGACCACATCCGCACCTATAAGGCACAAATGGCGCTGGTCACGACGACAGATGAACTGCTATGCCTAGCCTTCCCCAGCACCCTCAAGGGGCCAGCCACACAGTGGTTCCACGCTTTGAAGCCCCGGACGATTGACAAATTCCAAGCCCTCGGCAAGCTGTTCATCAGCCAGTTTGTCGGGATGCTTGGCCGGTCACAACCGGACTCCCAGCTGTTGACCGTTAAGCAGCGCAAAGGGGTATCCTTGAGGGAGTATGTGGACCATTTCAATCAGCAAAGGCTCCTGATCCGCAACCTTAATGAAAGGGCCGCAATCATGGCCTTCTGTTCGGGAGTTCAACAAACCAAGGTTGCCACGTCGTTCCATTGTGACCAACCGGCCACCCTGGTGGAGCTCTCGGAGAGAGTCGGAAAAATACATAGACACCGAGGAGTTCTTAAAGGCGAAGCGCGCTGGCCAAGCGGGAGACGAATCCCCAAAGGCCAAACGCAAGTGTGAAGGATTTGAAAAGGGGTCGAGAAAGAAGCCAAAACAAGATCAGAGAGATACAAGGGGTCAGCAACCAACTGCTTTCACACCCCTTTCCCGACCTATACATGAAGTTATGGCTGCCGCTGAGGCATAGAGGCTGCTTCAGCAGCCAGCTAAACTCAGAGCCCCGCCCGAGAAGAGAAATCGGGACAAGTTCTGCCGCTACCACAGGGATCACGGCCATGAAACATAGGATTGCTTCAAATTGAAGATAGCCATAGAGAAGCTGTTCGAGAAGGGACACCTTGCCAAGTTTGTCACAGCTAACAGACGACCTCGGCAGGACACCCGAGCTCCTAATCAGCCACTACCACCACTTAGCCTCATCCACGTGATCTCTGGAGTAACGTTAGGCGGAGGCGATTCATAGTCGGCACGGAAGAGGCATGCCCGGGCATCCCGAGCGGACGTCTGGCAGGTCCAATCCACCGGCTTCTCCCCAACCAATGTTCGAATGTTCACGTCCGACGACTTGCAGGGTATCCACTGCCCCCAAGATGACCCATTAGTAGTGCCACTTTCTATAGCCAACTATATGGTCCAGAGGGTGCTAGTGGACACTGGCAGCTCGTCCGACATTATGTTTACGATGGCATTCGATCAACTTGGGATCTCCACGGATCGGCTCCGGCCGGTCACCACTCCCCTAGTTGGCTTTAACGGCTCCAGTACACAATCGCTCGGTACAATCGAGCTCCCAGTCCTCATGGGGGCCTACCCAAAGTAGGTTTCTGTGCTGACCAACTTTGTGATAGTAGAAGCCCCGTCGGCCTATAATGTCATTCTCGGCAGGCCGACTCTCAATAGGGCCAAAGCGGTTGTCTCCACCTATAGCTTAACAGTGAAGTTCCCAACTCCCCAGGGACCTGGATGCTTGCGAGGAGACCAGGTTACCGCTCGGAGTTGTTATGTTAGTTCATTCCGCGGGGAGGCAATCACAGAAACATTGAACGTCCAAGAGATGGACCCCCGGGACCAGAGCGACATAATAGGACCGATGGAAGAATTGGAGCAAATAATGCTAGATGCCCTACTGGAGCCCGCCTTGAAGGAAAAACTGACTCAATTTCTGCGGCTAAATCAAGATGTTTTTTCTTCGAGTCATGAGGATATGCCCGGGATTGACCCCCGGGTAATGTCTCATCGTCTTAATGTCAGCTTGGAGTGCCGCCCAATCAAGCAGAAGAGAAGGGGCATGGCCCCCGAAAGGCAAAAGGCAGTGGGCGAGGAGGTCGAGAAGCTCTTGAAGGCGAAGTCCATCCGAGAGGTCCACTATCCCGATTGGCTGGCTAACGTTGTTCTCGTCGAGAAGAGCAACGGGTAGTGGAGAATGTGCGTGGACTTCACCGACCTCAACAAGGCCTACCCCAAGGACTGCTATCCGCTGCCAAGGATAGACCTCCTTGTGGATTCAACGGCAGGCCATTCGCTCCTATCATTCATGGACGCTTACTCGGGGTACAACCAGATCAGCATGTACCCCGGGGACGAAGAGAAGACTGCGTTCATCACTAACCAAGGCACGTACTGTTACAAGGTCATGCCATTCCGCCTCAAGAATGCCGGGGCTACCTACCAGCGCCTGGTCAACTACATGTTCAAAGACCTCATTGGGAAGTGTATGGAGGTGTACGTGGACGATCTTCTGGTCAAGAGCTGGGATGAGCCCGACCACCTTGAGCATCTGGCCGGGTGTGGATATCGGGATTCCACCGCTTTGTTTGCTTTTGAAACTTGTTTGATTTTGATCAAAGAAAGAGTAAAGGTCTGTTAAAAACAGATACAGAGTCGCCACTTGGTCTTTAAGGAACCAAGAAACCTAATTTGACTCACCCAAATGGATAAAGGGCACCGGTCCTTCATAACCAAAGAACTTGGCATGGGGTTTTGGTACGAGAGAGGAAGTAGCCTTTGTTACGACTAAAACACCGTCAACTCGCCCCGTCTTTCGACGGGCCTCAATTAGAATCCAAATAATCATCTCATACTATGTATGGTTCGGCAATTAATGTTGTGATAGTATATTACATTACATAAGAAAACTTGAAATTGGATGATCTAAAGATAAGATATCATTCATAAGATCAAAGCCAAGTATCACACAATGCAAAGTGAAAGATCACACAAATTAACCTAGGAAAAATCGTCTAATCATGTATCAAGTAATAAAGTTTCCCTAGTCTAAAGGGGACATGAATTGTTCTTGAAACAAAATAATCAAAGAAATCAAAATATGCTTAGCAAACTAGTGTGATGCGTGTTAATCTTTGAGGAAAAGAAGACCTCTCAATCCCCGGGACGGATGAGAAAGGATGATTAGATCGGGGGAAGCATGAACGTGTGATCAAGTTCATTCCTTATAATTTTCTTAGATTATGAGCCATGAAGGCCCCAAATCTTGCATGGATGCAATGTATGTATCTAGAATGTGCCAAGGTTGTAGTGTGCTTTGTCTTTATGGATTCCTAGAATGACTTAGAAGACTATAATGTGTAAGAATGAATGAATGAAATCATCATGGGATATGTAAAAATGTAGTATGAACTACTTCCTAAGATATGAACTAATTTGGAAAGCATATAAGCATCAAATCAAAGAATTAAAGTTAAAATGTGCTTGTTGTGAATACTGGACAGAACAATAACTAGATCTTTAGAAAATTGAAAAACGGGTTAGGAATGTTTTCAATGCATGATTTTTTTTGGAGATGTTCCTTATTGTGTCTAGAACACAACCCAAAAAGCCAATCTTTAATAACTATCACAGATTGAGAGAAATCATATGAACAACAGAGGTCACTCAGAAACAGAGTCCGTACTGTCAACTGAAATATTGAAAAATCTTAGAAAATAAAAACGAATGATATAGGGGCCCATTTTATACAGAAAGTTCCCTACGACATTGAAGTTTAAGGGAAAAATAAGTTGGGACCACCCCTTTTGCAAAATAGTTCTGAAAAAGAAGTTGGAAGTTAGTCAAGCTGCTGTGACAGCAGAGGCAGAATGTTTGGAAGGAATGTTTGGGTCCAAATGGACCATTTCCAAGTACTTCCAAGTCAAGCCAAAAATCATGGGTGTTCTCCAATGAGTTAGGAAGATTTTCCAAGTGGCCTTGCATCTATATGTTGAGTATTGAGTTCTAGAGAAATCTTCGAAATTCAGCTCACTCACTCTTTTGACTCACTGTTTTGAAGATTTTGGGGAAAATAAGGTTTTCTTTCTTGAAATCAAAATGAGAGGGATTGAGGGGGGTTTTGAAATAGAGGTTTTGAAAGTGTATTTTCAATACTCAATAAAGATTATAACCACTTAAAATGCCAACATTCAACTCATCATCAAGAACCTCCAAGATTGTTGGAGAAACTTATTTTTATTTTGTACATAACTTCAAGAATACCTTGGAGGTATTGAAGTTATGATCATCATCTATCAAACATGTTTTTGAGGTTAAGAGCTACTATCCATAAGGATTCACTCACCTCAAACTTCATGTCATCACTTAGATGATGATGAACTAGTAAGTAAATACAGAAAATCAAAAAGAAATGAGGTGAGAAGAGATGAACATAATATGAACAAGCAAGTAAATAACAATCAATGGATGATACTCAATGTGATTTTGGACTTGTAGCTTGGTGTTTCACTCATAGATTTTGACATTTAGACATGGAAGTAGCTTCCTAACTCAAGAATGCTCAAGATTGGTGATTGGGGGTGTTTGGGATGTGAAGTATAAGAGAGGTAATGGAAGAACACAAGATTAGAACTCACTTTCTATAGCAAAATAGTAGGAGGAAGCTCCTTTTCTCTCTTCTAAACCTATCTCTCTCTCTCTTCTTCTCTATAACTTTTCAAGCTTTTGTACTTGGCCCCCCCAAAATGAAGAGCAATGGGGGGTTTATATAGGCCAATTTGGGGGTGGTTTTGGGATTTTAGAAATGTTCCCATTGGTCCCAAACATCTGTGAACATAAAATTACGTCGTTTTGGTTTTCAATTAATCAAATTGGACCCCCAAAAAAATTACAAAAATGGACTCTGCATGGGTTGAGTGTCGCGGTGGCATAGGGCCTGTGCCGCGGCGGCACTGCTCCTCAGACGACCAAAAATTTACGTTTAGGCCCCCAGAGGTTCCGGTATTCGCGAAAAGGCCCTATTTTGTCCGAAATTCACAAAAAACGCATACGAACTCGAAATTGAGGTTGTGATATACCGTTGGAAAGGTAATGGAGTCTAATGTACATAAAAAATAAGTTAGGAATAGGTCACTTTGAAAAGTTTTATGGTATTTGCAATAAAAGCCGATTTGACCGCCTTTTTTGCCTTCAAAAATTCATAATAAACTTGTTTTAAATCAAAAAATTATGTGCGATATACCGTTAGAAAGCTATTGACCTCTAGTATCCATGAAAAATATTTGAAAATTGTTACGGTGCCCCGGTTTTAAAGTCAAATTCTGGTCAAACCGGTCAAACTTGGGATTCCCGGGAAGTTTTGGAAACTTCTGGGAGTTCCCAGGAGCTGACGTATTCGCTCGATTTTCTTCTAAAACTCATTTCAATACTTTTCTCATGATCTAGAATGATTCCGGTGAATTCGGACGATTTTGGTCAAACTTGGTCAAACTTTGGTCAAACCTGGTCAAACCTTGGTCAAACCAGTCAACGGGGACTTTCCGAGAACTTCCGAGACTTTCGGGGGTCTCTGGGAGCTGAAGATTTCATCTAATTTCACTTAAAAACTCATTTTTTTTACTTTTCTTACAACATAGCATGTTTCCAGAATTTCGGGACCAAATCTTTGAGTTTTCGGGCTTTCAGGGGCATTTTGGTCATTCTGAGCGATAGAGATGATTTCCAGGAGTCCTTTTGAGTCTTTTACGATCATTGTGAACCACCAAGCTATGGGTCTCCTAAATCTGATAGCCTACAAAATGGGGTGTCTACAGTTTGCCCCTCTTTGGCATGAACTTGCGAGGCAACGCATGTCGCAAACGAGTGCCAAAGCTTTAAAGAGACAGGTCTTTTTGGAGGCTATAGATTTAGGATACAAAAAGTGTTGCAAAAGATGCAATGACGCTAAGGTCTACTGCTGGGGCTAGTGCTGGTCGCGCTCTGTGTGAGCTGCCTATGTATCCCAAGGGGAATCAGACCAGGACGTAGTTCAGGTTACAAATAGGCAAATCACGTATGCACAACGAGACAGGCGTATGCTATGTTATGAGGAGGATATGCGATGCATGGATGTGATATGAATTCTGTCATGAGTCCTATCATGTCTAGTGTTATGATCTTAGTATGAGCAGGTGCTGTGGGGTGTGCCACTCCGAGTGGGCTGGTGTTGTGCTAGTGTTTGTGACTGTGATGTGGTGGATGACTCAGATAAGGACATCAAGGTTTAGAAGACTCTGGGTCTAGGGGCAAACTTCTGGAATTTGGGAAGTGTGCTTTGCAAGCGGATGTAATCGAACGTGGGGTCCCAGAGGACTATAATCGGAGATGCCGTTTAACCGACGGATACGAATGCCCTGGGAATTAAGAGACGGACACAGAAGTCAAGTGATGGACATGAAATCCTGAGATGTCAAGCGATGATCATGGAAGCTCCATTGATAGAAGGCTAAGATGGCATATTTTTAATGAGCACGATTGGTAAAAAGATGATAAATCGATAATGGACTATTGTGACTATCATCGAACGGCGGCGCGCGGCCAGAGGGAAGGAGTCTGGACGGAGAGCCCGGGAATTGGCCGATGACCCTCCGGCCTTGAGTCGGGGGGATCTTAGGCACAGACTTTCCCGGACCCAGAGCCGAGTTCTATCCCCAAAGTCGACACGCTTTGAGGAGGAGGCCTCGTCGTCCGACCCGACCTACCGCTCAGACACAGATAGAAGAACAGGGCAGAGTGACTTCAAAGCCCAGGTTGAGGAACTGCAGCAGCAGATCGAGAGGCTGAACCGCAAGTCCGGCCACGACCTCACGAACACTGAGATAGAGTCACCCTATACCGCTCGGGTGACACAATTCCCTATACCGCGGAAGTTCAAACCCCCTCACCTTAGCTCTTATGATGGCACAGGGAGCCCGGTGGACCACATCCGCACCTACAAGGCACTAATGGCGTTGGTCACGACGATAGATGAACTGCTATGCCTGCCCTACCCTAGCACCCTCAAGGGGCCAGCCACATAGTGGTTCCACGCTTTGAAGCCCCGAACGATTGACAAATTCCAAGCCCTCGGCAAGCTGTTCATCAGCCAGTTTGTCGGGATGCTTGACCGGTCACAACCGGACTCCCAGCTGCTGACCGTTAAGCAGCGCAAATGGGAATCCTTGAGGGAGTATGTGGACCATTTCAATCACCAAAGGCTCCTGATCCGCAACCTTAATGAAAGGGCCACAATCATGGCCTTCTGTTCGGGAGTTCAACACACCAAGGTTGCCACGTCGTTCCATTGTGACCGACTGGCCACCCTGGTGGAGCTCTCGGAGAGAGTCGGAAAATACATAGACACCGAGGAGTTCTTGAAGGCGAAGCGCGCTGGCCAAGCGGGAGACGAATCCCCAAAGGCCAAACGCAAGCGTGAAGGATTTGAAAAGGGGTCGAGAAAGAAGCCGAAACAAGATCAGAGAGATACAAGAGGTCAGCAACCAACTGCTTTCATACCCCTTTCCCGACCTATACATGATGTTATGGCCGCCGCTGAGGCGCAGAGGCTACTTCAGCAGCCAGCTAAACTCAGAGCCCCACCCGAGAAGAGAAACTGGGACAAGTTCTACCGCTACCACAGGGATCACGACCATGAAACAGAGGATTGCTTCAAATTGAAGATAGCCATAGAGAAGTTGTTCTAGCAGGGACACCTTGCCAAGTTCGTCACAGCTAACAGACGACCTCGGCAGGACACCCGAGCTCCTAATCAGCCACCACCACCACTTGGCCTCATCCACGTGATCTCTGGAGTAACGTTAGGCGGAGGCGATTCACAGTCGGCACGGAAGAGGCATGCCCGGGCATCCCGAGCGGACGTCTGGCAGGTCCAATCCACCGGCTCCTCCCCAACCGATGTTCGAATGTTCACGTCCGACGACTTACAGGGTATCCACTGCCCCCAAGATGACCCGCTAGTAGTGCCACTTTCTATTGCCAACTATATGGTCCAGAGGGTGCTAGTGGACACTGGCAGCTTGTCCGACATTATGTTTACGATGGCATTCGATCAACTTGGGATCTCCAGGGATCGGCTCCGACCGGTCGCCACTTCCCTTGTTGGCTTTAACGGCTCCAGTACACAATCGCTCGGTACAATTGAGCTCCCAGTCCTCATGGGGGCCTACCCACAGCAGGTTTCCGTGCTGACCAACTTTGTAATAGTAGAAGCCCCGTCGGCCTATAATGTCATCCTCGGCAGGCCGACTCTCAATAGGGCCAAAGCGGTTGTCTCCACCTATAGCTTAACAGTGAAGTTCCCAACTCCCCAGGGACCTGGATGCTTGCGAGGAGACCAGGTTACCGCTCGGAGTTGTTATGTTAGTTCATTCCACCGGGAGGCAATCATAGAAACATTGAACGTCCAAGAGATGGACCCCCGGGACCAGAGCGACATAATAGGACTGATGGAAGAACTGGAGCAAATAATGCTAGATCCTGAGTACCCGGACCATACAGTCAGCATAGGTGCCCTACTGGAGCCCGCCTTGAAGGAAAAATTGACTCAATTTCTGCGGCAAAATCAAGATATTTTTGCTTCGAGTCATGAGGATATGCCCGGGATTGACCCCTGGGTAATGTCTCATCGTCTTAATGTCAGCTCGGAGTGCCGCCCAATCAAGCAGAAGAGAAGGGGCATGGCCCCCGAAAGGCAGAAGGCAGTGGGCGAGGAGGTCGAGAAGCTCTTGAAGGCGAAGTCCATCCGAGAGGTCCACTATCCCGATTGGCTGGCTAACGTTGTTCTCGTCGAGAAGAGCAACGGGAAGTGGAGAATGTGCGTGGACTTCACCGACCTCAACAAGGCCTACCCCAAGGACTGCTATCCGCTGCCAAGGATAGACCTCCTTGTGGATTCAACGGCAGGCCATTCGCTCATATCATTCATGGACGCTTACTCGGGGTACAACCAGATCAGCATGTACCCCGGGGACGAAGAGAAGACTGCGTTCATCACTAACCAAGGCACGTACTGTTACAAGGTCATGCCATTCCGCCTCAAGAATGCCGGGGCTACCTACCTGCGCCTGGTCAACTACATGTTCAAAGACCTCATTGGGAAGTGTATGGAGGTGTACGTGGACGATCTTCTGGTCAAGAGCCGGGATGAGCCCGACCACCTTGAGCATCTGGCCGGGTGTGGATACCGGGATTCCACCGCTTTGTTTGCTTTTGAAACTTGTTTGATTTTGATCAAAGAAAGAGCAAAGGTCTGTTGAAAACAGATACATAGTTGCCACTTGGTCTTTAAGGAACCAAGAAACCTAATTTGACTCACCCAAATGGATAAAGGGCACCGGTCCTTCATAACCAAAGAACTTGGCACGGGGTTTTGGTACGAGAGAGGAAGGAGCCTTTGTCGCAACTAAAAAACCCTCAACTCGCCCCGTCTTTCGACGGGCCTCAATTAGCATCCAAATAATCATCTCATACTATGTATGGTTCGCCAATTAATGTTGTGATAGTACATTACATTACATAAGTAAACTTGAAATTGGAAGATCTAAAGATAAGATATCATTCATAAGATCTAAGCCAAGTATCACACAATGCAAAATGAAAGATCACACAAATAAACCTAGGAAAAATCGTCTAATCATGTATCAAGTAATAAAGTTTCCCTAGTCTAAAGGGGACATGAATTGTTCTTGAAACAAAATAATCAAAGAAATCAAAATATGCTTAGCAAGCTAGTGTGATGCGTGTTAATCTTTAAGGAAAAGAAGACCTCTCAATCCCCGGGACAGATGAGAAAGGATGATTAGATCGGGGGAAGCATGAACGTGTGATCAAGTTCATTCCTTATAATCTTCTTAGATTAGGAGCCATGAAGGCACCAAATCTTGCATGGATGCAATGTATGTATCTACAATGTGCCAAGGTTGTAGTGTGCTTTGTGTTCATGGATTCCTAGAATGACTTAGAAGTCTATAATGTGTATGAATGAATGAATGAAATCATCACGGGATATGTACAAATGTAGTATGAACTACTTCCTAAGATATGAACTAATTTGGAAAGCATATAAGCATCAAATCAAAGAATTAAAGTTAAAATGTGCTTGCTGTGAATACTGGAAAGAACAGTAACTAGATCTTTAGAAAATTGAAAAGAGGGGTTAGGAATGTTTTCAATGCATGATATTTTTTGGAGATGTTCCTTATTGTGTCTAGAACACAACCCAAAAAGCCAATCTTTAATAACAATCACAGATTGAGAGAAATCATATGAACAACAGAGGTCACGCAGAAACAGAGTCCGTACTGTTGACTGAAATGTTGAAATATCTTAGAAAATGAAAACGAATGATCTAGAGGCCTATTTTATACAGAAAATTCCCTAGGACATTGAAGTTTAAGGGAAAAATAAGTTGGGACCACCCCTTTTGGAAAATATTTCTGAACAAGAAGTTGGAAGTTAGTTAAGCTGCTGTGACAGCAGAGGCAGAATGTTTGGAAGGAATGTTTGGGTCCAAATGGACCATTTCCAAGTACTTTCAAGTCAATCCAAAAATCATGGGTGTTCTCCAATGATTTAGGAAGATTTTCCAAGTGGCCTTGCATCTATATGTTGAGTATTGAGTTCTAGAGAAATCTTCGAATTCAGCTCACTCACTGTTTTGAAGATTTTGGGGAAAATAAGGTTTTCTTTCTTGAAATCAAAATGAGAGGGATTGAGGGGGGTTTTGAAATAGAGGTTTTGAAAGTGTATTTTCAATACTCAATAAAGATTATAACCACTTAAAATGCCAACATTCAACTCATCATCAAGAACCTCCAAGATTGTTGGAGAAACTTATTTTTAATTTGAACATAACTTCAAGAATAGAGATTGAAGTTATGATCATCATCTATCAAACATGTTTTTGAGGTTAAGAGCTACTATCCATAAGGATTCACTCACCTCAAACATCATGTCATCACTTAGATGATGATGAACTAGTAAGTAAATAAAGAAAATCAAAAAGAAATGAGGTGAGAAGAGATGAACATAATATGAACAAGCAAGTAAATAACAATCAATGGATAATAATCAATGTGATTTTGGACTTGTAGCTTGGTGTTTCACTCATAGATTTTGGCATTTAGACATGGAAGTAGCTTCCTAACTCAAGAATGCTCAAGAATGGTGATTGGGGGTGTTTGGGATGTGAAGTATAAGAGAGGTAATGGAAGAACACAAGATTAGAACTCACTTTCTATAGCAAAATAGTAGGAGGAAGCTCCTTTTCTCTCTTCTAAACCTATCTCTATCTCTCTTCTTCTCTATAACTTTTCAAGCTTTTGCATTTGGCCCCCGCAAAATGAAAAGCAATGGGGGGTTTATATAGGCCAATTTGGGGTGGTTTTGGGATTTTAGAAGTGTTCCCATTGGTCCCAAACATCCGTGAACATAAAACTACGTCGTTTTGGTTTTCAATTAATAAAATTGGACCCCCAAAAAAATTACAAAAATGGACTCTGTGAGGGTTGAGTGCCACGGCGGCACTGGGCTTGTGCCGCGGCGGCAGTGGGCCAGTGCCGCGGCGACACTGCTCCTCAGACGCCCAGAAAATTTATGTTTAGGCCCCCAGAGGTTCCGGTATTCGCGAAAAGGCCCTATTTTGTCCAAAATTCACAGAAAATGCATACGAACTCCAAATTGAGGTTGTGATATACCGTTGGAAAGGTAATGGAGTCTAATTTACATAAAAATAAGTCGGTAATAGGTCACTTTGAAAAGTTTTACGGTATTTGCGATAAAAGCCGATTTGACCGCCTTTTTTGCCTTCAAAAATTCATAATAAACTTGTTTTAAATCCGAAAATTATGTGCGATATACCATTGGAAAGCTATTGACCTCTAGTATCCATGAAAAATATTTGAAAATTGTTACGGTGCCCCGGTTTTAAAGTCAAATTCTGGTCAAACTGGTCAAACCTGGGATTCCCGGGAAGTTCTAGAAACTTCTTGGAGTTCCTAGGAGCTGACGTTTTCGCTCGATTTTCTTCTAAAACTCATTTTAATACTTTTCTCATGATCTAGAATGATTCTGGTGAATTCGGATGATTTTGGTCAAACTTGGTCAAACTGTGGTCAAACAGTGGTCAAGCCTGGTCAAACCTTGGTCAAACCAGTCAACGGGGACTTTCCGAGAACTTCCGGGACTTTCGGGGGTCTCTGGAAGTTGACGATTTCATCTGATTTCACTTAAAAACTCATTTTTTTTACTTTTCTTACAACATAGCATGTTTCCAGAATTTCGGGACAAATCTTTGAGTTTTCGGGCTTTCAGGGGCATTTTGGTCATTCTGAGCATTCTGAAAGATAGAGATGATTTCCAGGAGTCCTTTTGAGTCTTTTACGATCATTGTGAACCACCAAGCTATGGGTCTCCTAAATCTGATAGCCGACAAAATGGGGTGTCTACAGTTTGCCCCTCTTTGGCATGAACTTGCGAGGCAACGCATGTCGCAAGCGAGTGCCAAAGCTTTAAAGAGACAGGTCTTTTTGTAGGCTATAGATTTAGGATAGTAAAAGTGTTGCAAAAGATGCAATGACGCTAAGGTCTACTACTGGGGCCAGTGCTGGTCACGCTCTGTGTGAGCTGCCTACGTATCCCAAGGGGAATCAGACCAGGACGTAGTTCAGGTTACAAATAGGCAAATTCTCGTATGCACAATGAGACAGGCGTATGCTATGTTATGAGGAGGATATGCGATGCATGGATGTGATATGAATTATGTCATGAGTCCTATCATGTCTAGTGTTATGATCTTAGTGCAAAGCGGGGGTATTTGTAAAATACAACCGCGTTAAAAGAAAGAATTGTATTAGTTTTTATCACAACTTCCCTTTTTATCTACAATTTGCATTACAAGGCTAATTTTCATACAATATGATTAATCTATGATAAGTTGTATTGTTTGAGCTGTTGTTTGTGCAGATCACTGCTGTGTGGACTAAACAGATGAACATCAGGATAAATGGAATGCTGGAATAAAAACAAAAGAAGTCAAAGTTGAAATTTGGAGTTCGATCGATCTAATCCAGTTCGATGGATCGAGCGTTCGATCGCTTAAAGAGTGTTGAAGCGCTTGAGGATTAAGGGTTCGATCGCTCGAGAGCAGTTCGATCGATCGAACGTGGTATTTCCAGTAACCTTCACGTGCGCAGCTAATGCGGGTTTTCTACCCAAGTTCTTAGTTTTTCTTATATATAGGTGTATTATATACGTTCCAGGGACGCACACATTTTGGTTTTCCAGTTTTAGAGAGAGAGATAGAGGTTTTGTGTTTATTTTGTAGGTTTTTCATTGGAGTTTACTTGGTGCATTGGATTTCTTTAGTTTAATACAAGTATTCTGCATTCCATGTTATTTATATATTGTCTATTTACATTCTGCACTTTGTAGTCGTAGTTTAATCGTTTATCTAGTAGTATTACATGCTAGATACTTCCAAATCCATAGTTTTTATAGTTTCCATGAAAAACTCGCAACCAAACAAGGCTTTAATGTTTTCTTATGTTAAATATCAATCTGTGACACTCCAGACGATGTCTGAGTAGTCCCAGGTTGGGAGAACACGATGAAACAGTGATCTCCAGCCTCTGCCATGCAGTAGGATAATCGCTGTGTACGATCGATCGGAGTTAGTTTGATCGATCGAACCAGAGACAGTCAAGCGATCGAAGCCATTTCGATCGATTGAGGGATGAAGGTTTTCGATCGAACGAAAGCGCATCGATCGATCGAACTCCCTGATTCTTGAGGATGTTCCCTACAGTATTCCAGGACCTTTTGTTTTAAGATTTGTTATCATTCTGTCCCAAAAAATGCTCAGTTTGTCAAAACAGCTTTTAAAACTAAGGCCCTAAGGCATTTTCTTTCAATACATTTTGCAAACCACCTTCAATGCTAACACCATTGAGAGTGCGAGTCTTAACTATTGGATTAAACCGCTTTAACGTATTTTAACTTAACTGTGATGATATGGTCCCGGTCATGAAAGGGCCATGGATTCTCCATCTTTAGAGGAATACGAAAAACTGTGGGTAATGTACTCCTTTGTGCTTCAAGGCAAATGCATGGTAGATAGCTAGATTACTGTGGATTCGTGTAATCCCAACACTTTCTTTTTAAAGCCAAACATCCTAATTTAGAGTACTGTTTTAACTAGCTAGTTAGATCGTTAATTTAATCTGAAGTATTTTCATTAGTAATCTTAGTTTGTGGAACTTCGTGTTCCGCACCATTGTTCAATCTTATTCGTTTTTATTTTGCTTTCTTTTGAGGTTAGTCTAATTCGATAGGTTAACACCTTCCCTGTGGGATCAACCTGGTCTTACAAGTTATTACTTGCACATCTACCTACACTTGGGTATTGCACAAGAGCGCACAGAAAAATTCTCGTGTCAAGTTTTTGGCGCCGTTGCCGGGGAAGGCGACAATCAATTCCTTAGATTACCTCAGTCTCTCTTCATCTCTTGCTATTTTTATTTTCTCTTCTTTTGAGGTTCTTTTGGGTAAGCACTCACCCTAGGGACTCTCTTGGTTCATGTCCAACAATTCTATCGAAGGAATTTTTGGAAATCCTTTCTACCGCTCTGATTCTGATAGTTCCATCAACCCGATAGCCACTCCAACTGAATCGATGGATGATCATCAGACTGAAAATGGTGACAATGTTGTGGTACCAATTGATGAGGCACTACGTCCTCTTTGCGATCTCATGCAACCAGAACATGCACCTATGCCCTCTTGCATTCAAATCCCACCGCATAATGGCGAATTTCAGTTTCGCAATGGGATGATTCAACTGCTTCCCACGTTTCATGGGATGGAAAGTGAGAAGGCGTATTTACATGTCACTGATTTCGAGGATGTTTGCAAAACATTCTCGTAAAATTGTCCTAGGGAGGTGACGCATCTAATGCTATTCCCATTCACTTTGAAAGATAAAGCGAAGGCGTGGCTCCACTCCCTAAAACCTAATTCAATTTTTACCTGGCATGCGATGAGCACCGCGTTTCTAAAGAAATTCTATCCTACTCGCATGACCACAGACCTTCAGCGTCAAATCAATTCCTATAAACAAAAGAGCAATGAAACATTCACACACGCGTGGGAGCGTTTCAAAGATTTGCTTCTCTCGTGCCCACACCATGGGTTTGAGAAGTGGCGAACTATCAGCTTCTTTTATCAAGGGTTGAATGGTGAAACAAAGAAGTTGGTGGAAACGATGAGCTCTGGACCATTTCTGCGTAAAAACACTGAAGAGGCTGAAGCCCATTTCAAATGGTTAGCTGAATACGCTCATGAATGGTCAAATTCTGACAATGTCTCACGCTCATAGATATCCTGTGTAGAGGAGAAAAGCCTATACCAGCTAACCAGTGAAGATCACCTCATGACTAAGTATGCAGAGCTAGCAAAGAAGGTAGAAGAGTTAAGCATGAAAGGAGAGAGCTCTAGGCAAGTCATGCCTGAGGAACCATGTGGCACATGCAACATGTTGGGACATACAACTCAATATTGTCCTAATGTGCCATACTTTCAAGAGCAAGCCCCTATAGAGATGAATGCGATGCAAGGTTTTCGAGGGGCGGGGAATTCCAACAATAACTTTCAAAGTAACAATAGATGGAATCACCCCGGGTTTGATTGGAGAAATAATGCTGGGACCCAAAATCAATATCAACAGCAGCCCTAAAACAACAATCAATATCAAGGGCAAAACAATAGGCCGTTCCAGCAATACAATCAAAACAGAACCAATAACCAAGCTCAACCCTCCAATGCACCACAAACCAATACCTATGTGCCACCGCACAAGAAGGTACAAGAAGAAGAGCCACTTGCTAATGCCAATCTAACGCAGCAACTCATACAGATGATGAGTAGAATGTCTGCCACATTAGAGAGAATAGATGCACGGCAAGAAGGTTCAGGAGGAACATTCCCTGCCCAACCACTTCCGAACCCCAAGGGACATAACAATGGTCCTAACAATCAAGAACATGCTAAAGCTGTGACTACACTGAGAAGTGGAAAAATCATAGAGAAAAGCATGCCTCTGTCCACTCCCGAAGTGTACAAAGGGGAGGAAGTGGTGGATGAAAAAGTTGAGCTACCATCTACTCAAGAGGAGGAGCCGTCTACTAACGACGAGGCAATAAAGGCAAACATTGAAGCTCCTAGAGTAGAGGAAGAAGTTGAGCGAAGGCCTGGGAGGGAGTCTGTTAAGGAGGAACCACCAAAATGCCCTTTTCCTGCACCTTATCCTCAACGGTTGAAGAAACCCAAGAATGAGACAAAGAATCAGGAGTTTCTGGAATTGTTTAAACAAGTTAAAATTAACCTTCCACTCCTAGATGCTATCAAGCAAGTGCCGGCCTATGCTAAGTATCTCAAAGATCTATGCACGGTCAAGAGGAGGCAAAGCGTGAAGAAACATGCTTATGTCGCATGCCAAGCCAGTGCTATCATTCAAAATGAGTTGCCTCCAAAATTCAAAGATCCCGGTACACCTACTGTCTCATGTAGAATTGGGAATCAAAGGATAGATAACGCACTCCTCGATTTAGGAGCAAGCGTGAACCTGCTGCCATATTCAGTCTATAAATAGCTAGGGTTGGGTGAACTCAAACCCACCAGAGTCGCTTTGTAATTGGCAGACAGATCTATGAAGTACCCTAGAGGAGTGTTAGAGGACGTCCTTGTCCAAATAGACTCTTTTGTCTTTCCGGTTGATTTTGTAATATTGGACACAGAACCTGTGTCTAATCCTGGTGCACATATCCCGGTTATCGTTGGATGTCCCTTCCTCAACACCATTGATGCCACAATCAAGATTAGAAGTGGTATCATGACTATCGTATTCGGGAACATGACATTGAATGTCAAGATCTTTTCTAATCCCCGACCTGAAGAATACGATGATGAGGAAGAAATCCATTACATTGACACAGTCATTGAAGATGAAGTTGACTTGGTCGACTACAAAGATCCTTTGGAAGTTGTGATGACTCAATTTGGCAATAACTATCAACCTGCGGAGTCAACTCCATTGGATGCTGATCTGAAACAGACGTGTCTTATGATGGATACGATAGAGGAGGATAGAGCAGAATGCATGTGGGTAATGCCATATGAACAATTGCCTCCGAAAACCAAGTTGGTAATGCCTTCTAGTTTCCAGTTTCCGGAGTTAGAATTGAAGGAGCTTCCCAAAGAGCTGAAATACGCATTTCTAGGGATTGGAAAAACTTATCCTGTGATCATTTCATCTGCTTTAACTCATGAACAGGAAGGTAAGTTAGTGCAAATGCTGACCAAGCATAAGGATGCTATGGGATGGACGATTGCTGACCTCAAAGGCATAAGCCCATCCATATGCACGCATAAGATATATCTGGAGGAAGACGCTAGACCTTCAAGGCAAATGCAAAGGTGTCTGAATCCCAACATGCAAGAAGTAGTTAAAAAGGAAGTGCTTAAACTACTTGATGTTGGGATGATTTATCCGATATCTGACAGTCCTTGGGTTAGTCCTACCCAAGTAGTTCCAAAGAAAGCAGGCATAACGGTCATCCCGAACAAAGATGGTGAATTAGTACCAACACGTGTCCCCACTGGATGGAGGATGTGTATTGACTACAGGAAGTTAAATATTGTGACTCGAAAGGACCATTTTCCTTTGCCATTCATGGATCAAATGCTAGAACGTGTGGCGGGTCACAAGTATTACTGCTTTTTGGATGGATACAGTGGATACAATCAAATTGAAATTGCTCCTGAAGATCAGGAGAAAACCACATTCACTTGTCCATTCGGTACATTTGCCTACCGACGAATGCCGTTTGGCTTATGTAATGCACCGACTACCTTTCAGCGGTGCATGCTAAGCATATTCAGTGACATGGTCGAAAACATCCTTGAAGTCTTCATGGATGATTTTTCGGTGTTTGGCCATAGCTTTGAAGATTGCCTCAGCAATCTCGAGCAGGTTTTAATGAGGTGTGAGGACAAACACCTAGTTTTGAATTGGGAAAAGTGTCACTTTATGGTGACTAAGGGAATAGTCCTCGGCCATATAATATCCGATGAAGGAATCCAAGTGGATAAGGCTAAAATCGACATAATCTCAAATCTACCTGTCCCCCGTACAGTAAGAGACATCCGTTCGTTCTTGGGGCATGCAGGATTTTATCGTCGGTTTATCCAGAACTTTAGTGCAATTTCTCGACCCCTTTGTCAACTTCTTGTCAAAGATGCACCCTTCGAGTGGTCAGAGAGTTGCCAGAAGTCCTTTGAGGATCTAAAAAAGCTCCTCACCTCCGCACCTATAATACAGGCACCCGACTGGAGTTTGCCTTTCGAATTAATGTGCGATGCTAGTGATTACGCCATTGGCGCAGTCCTCGGTCAGAGAAAGGACAATAAGCCATATGTGATATACTATGCCAGCCGAACTTTGAATGAAGCTCAAATGAATTATACAACCACTGAAAAGGAGTTGCTGGCCGTAGTATTCGCTCTGGACAAGTTTAGGTCTTATCTGATAGGGTCACCAATCGTCTGTTTTACAGATCATTCGGCCCTCAAGTATCTGCTGTCAAAGAAAGACGCTAAACAACGGCTTATTCGCTGGATACTCTTACTCCAAGAGTTTGATCTAACAATCAAAGACAAGAAAGGAGTAGAGAACGTGGTTGCGGATCATTTGTCCCGGTTAACTTTTGTTGACAACACTGAATCCCAATCCATTAAGGATGAGTTCCCAGACGAACAGCTACTGGCAGTAAGTAGTCTGCCTTGGTATGCTGATATTGTAAACTACCTTGTCACGGGTGAAACACCGACTCATTGGTCGAACCAAGACAGAAAACGGTTCCTCTCGTTCGCGCTTCATTTCTCCCATACCTTTTCAAGTACTGTGCTGATCAGGTTATCCGGCGCTGCGTCCCCAATGAGGATATAACCGTAATATTAGCATCATGCCATTCTGAGGCATGCGGTGGCACTTCGCGTCACAGAAGACCGCACAAAAAGTTCTACAAACCGGTTTTTATTGGCCCACAGTCTTCAAAGATGCTTATTCCTTTTGCAAGACATGCCAACGCTGTCAAAAGCTTGGAACTATTTCTAAACGGAATTCTATGCCTTTAACCCCTATCATCACAATTGAGATATTTGATTGTTGGGGCATAGATTTTATGGGTCCATTTCCCAAGTCTAATAACTGTGAATACATACTCCTTGCTGTAGAGTATGTATCGAAATGGGTAGAAGCGATACCAACGAGACGAAATGACCACAGAACGGTCATTTCCTTTCTCAGAGAGCATATCTTGTCTCGTTTTGGTACTCCGAAAGCTTTACTAAGTGACCAAGGCAAGCATTTCTGCAATAGGCCCTTGGAGTCACTTCTCAAGAAATACGGAGTCCATCATAAAATCGCTCTTGCTTATCATCCACAGTCAAATGGGCAAGAAGAATTGGCTAACCGAGAAATCAAGCACATTCTCGAAAAGACGGTTAGCTCCAATCGAAAAGACTGGGCATACAAATTGACTGACGCGTTATGGGCATACCGTACTGCTTATAAGACGAATCTTGGCATGTCCCCATATAGATTGGTTTACGAGAAAGCGTGCCACCTTCCTGTTGAAATTGAACATAAAGCTTACTGGGCAACACGCTCATTGAACTTTGATATTCAAGAGGGAGGTCAGCTACGCAAGCTCCAACTTGCAGAGCTAGAGGAAATACGACGAGATGCGTATGACTCTGTAAAGTTGCATAAGGAAAGGTTGAAGGCTCGCCACGATAGTACGATTTGTCGTAAATCATTTGAGCCGGGGCAGAAAGTATTGCTGTATGACTCTCGCCTCCACCTTTTCCCAGGAAAGCTCCATTCCCGTTGGACATGCCCGTTCATCGTAAAAACTGTTTTTCCACATGGGGCGGTTGAGATCGTCAACCCAAAGAACGATGATTGTTTCAAGGTCAATGGCCAAAGATTGAAACCGTTCTTGGAGAACTTCCACACTGAAGTTGAGCACATCCAGCTGGATGAGCCCAGCTATTCTACCACTTAAAAATCCAAAGTGGAGTCCCAAATTGTTGTTGTATTTCTTTTCTTTCCCTGCATTTTAGTTTCTCTCTTTTGTTTTTAAGTTTTTGTTCGTTCTTTTGTATTTGTGACCTAGTTCTAATCCATTATACCTTAAACCACTCTGTTGCAGGTGCATAAATGCGAGGTGATGATGTTCATTCTATCGGTTCTTGGGCTGATTCAGAATGTCGTTGTGGCACCTGGACTGAGGGTGAACTCACACCCTGCCCTTTGCTTCATCAAGACCCTGAAGCTCATTCTCTCATTGATGCTTTTCAAGGGTACATTCCATACCCACCAGCCCTCCTGAACATCAATCCATACGAAAATATGGGATTTCAGGATGACGAGGATGTGGACGAGGAAGAAGACCTGTACATGGGAAGAATGGTGGATGATGCACTCATGGCACAATGCAAAAATGATGATATGTGGGAGCCATGGGAAGATCATGACCTCCAGGATGTCATCCCAGACCGTCACAATGCCGTCTTTGTTTTCATGGATGATTTCCTTGTTCCTGAGTTGGTCCCATACCGCTATGTGCACCTGAGCTTCCTGCTATTCAGGCTCCAATGCCCCTTACCAGCCAGTGCATTTTGGGAACCTTTGCCTATAGTGAGGTTGGAACTTGTCACATTTCTTTGTATTTTTGTTTATGTTCATTGTTTTTCTTTTCTTGTTAATCCGTGTTTCTTATGTTCTGTATTTTTTAATATCGGTTTGTTGTCTTTTGTCCAGGATTGTCACTATGTTTCTAAATGGTATTCCGGTATTCCTTCCACATCAAGTAGTTCATGGTTTTGCGCCCTACATAAGGCCCCCACACACTCCGCCGCAAGAGGACAGTCCGTTGCGCAATTACACTCCTTTATCCTTGTCTCCATCCGGATCACCTCTTGCATGGGCTTTCAATTCTTTGGAGATGCCAGACTGGTTTGATGATGTCCTTGCGGCTTTTCGATTGTCCTAGGAAAGGGAATCATCGAGTTTGGACTTCACTTCTGAAAATTCGGCGGGTTGTGAAGAGATTATGGAAGAGGAAATCTTTATACTCGAAGATTAGTGCTGCATTTCAGTTGTTTCCGTTCATTTCATCTTTTGTTTATCCACTGGAATGTAATCCTTGACAGAATTTTATTGGTTTTAGTTTTATTTCTGGTTTTCTTGAGTTAAATAAGGCCTTAAACACCATTGGGGGTAATAATGTTGCAATTTGGATGCAATTATAAAGTTTTATTTTTATTTAAATTGCAATTTTCTATTCTGAGGATGAATTTCTGCCTACATGCCTATACTTCAAATGCTTTTCAGTTTCTCTGCATGTCCAGATTCGTTTCTGATAGTTGGGGGTGATGTGATTCATGTTTCCCATTGAATTCTGAGATTTTTGTGTTCGATCGATCGAACCCATTCCGATCGATCGAAACCTGGATGTCCAAGCGCTTGCATTTTCTATTCAATCGATTGAGGGATTTGCTTTCGATCGCTCGACCATAGTTCGATCGATCGAACGCAGCTTTTAAACGAGGCGTCATCAGAACACCTCTTCAGTTCCCTCACTCACACACACTCAAGCGATTGAACTCAGAGGAGGGGGGCGACTCGGCGAATTTTGCGTCATTGCACATCAATTAGACGCCCAGATTGCCCTTTCATTCATCCTCATCCTCACCTGATCATCTACACCTCCCACTGTGTGTTTCCACACCGAGGTAGGCCCCACGAGCTTTTGTTACTTTTGTTTTCTTTTTCTTGTTGTTAGAAATCCCAAGGGGGTGTCCCCTTGGTCTTAGATTTTCACTACCATATCCTTTCGTTGTTTCCTTTTCGATTCTGCGATCGCTGCACATCGCTGTGTTCGATCGCTTTAACTGCCTTCGAGCGATCGAAGGGGCACTGTTCGATCGATCGAACATAGATCAAGCGATCGAAGAATATGAAAGTTCGATCGATCGACTATTGTTCAAGCGATTGAATCCCCACAGTTCGATCGATCGAACCCATTTCAATCGATCGAACTCAAGCAGTGGCAGTTTTATTTTCCTTTCTCCCTGTTCTTATCTGTATCATGTTGTGGTCTATTTTTAGGGCTGCCGCGATGAATCCAGTGACGGGCTACCATAAGTCCAAGCCCCTCAGCCTTATTATACCAGATCCGGTACCCGCACATGGGTTCCGGAATGACGAGGACAGGCTATGGTACGAGCGGCATTTTCAGACGCGGATGGTAATGATCGAGCGACCTATTGAGTACGTCTGGACAGAGAGCCCGTGGTTCCTGACACGGATCCGCTCTATGCCCCACTGGTTCCATCTCCTTTCATTGGCCAAGAGTGTAAATCTGTCCTGGATAAGTGGTGCATGCGCGACGATGATCCGCGACCCAGTTGCACCATTCACATATCATGCCTTCTTCCGGAGTCGCCCGTTCATCATCAGTCCCGCTACTGTTTCGGCCGCGTTGGGGGTACTAGATTATGTTTGCCCCCCACAGGCCTGATGCACCTGAGACCCCACCCTCCACCATTATCCGTGAGCTCACTGGAGGCGCCGTTCTATCTTGGGATGGCGATGCTTTGATTGAGGACCACTTTCTCACTGATGGCTACCACATGATCCACCTGGTCCTCAGCAACTGCCTCCTAGTGACCTCCTATCGAGAGAAGATCGCGGCTTGGTATGCGCGAGTCTTATTTGCAGTGGGGACGGGATAGCCGGTTTGTATACCACGCCTCTATATCGACTTTATGGTCCACCCCACCCGTTTTATCTCGTCCAAGAAGCACCTGAAGGGTGCTTGGGCTATTCATAGGGTTATGGCTGATGCCGGTTTCCCCGAGCTTGCTGGAGATGATGTTCGCCCTTCCCCCCGCCGTTTCAGCGAGGCGGCGGCTCGCCGCTCCGACGGTCAGAAGAGGAAGCGAAAGGGAAAAGGGAAATCGCGGGTGAGGGGGAAGAAGAAGAGGCGTGGTGGGACGGACACGGAGGCGGGAGCTTCAGGGACACCCACCGAGGTGGAGGAGCTTGATTCCGATGATGATGAGGATGATCCGGTTGCTGCGGTTCGGCAGTTTGAGCTGCGACAGCGGTCGCAGACTCAGGCCCAGGGAGAGTCTTCTTCCTCTGTGCCTCTCCCGACGGTTCACGAGCTGCTATTGGAGGAGAGAGAGGCCAGGATTCGACTTGAGGGCCGGATGGACCATCTGCAGACCTTGCTGGAGTCCATATTGGTTCATATTGGGGTTGATCAGGCTGTTCCCTCTACTCAGCATCCATCGATGGCCCCGTCTGCACCACCTACTACTGATCCACCACCTACTACTGATCCATCATCTACTGCTGTCGATCCTTCTGCTGCTGCCCCTGCTACTACTCTGTCGCCACCTGCTCCCATCGACATCCCTTCTGATGTAGCTGATGATGCGCCGTCCGGTGTCGATTAGTTTAGTTGGGGAGGTGGTGTTTATGTGTTTTTGGTAATTATTGTACTGATGTTGGTTATGGTTTTGGTTGGTTGTACATGTTGGTTGTTTTGGTTGGATTATTTGGTTGGTTGGTTCTGTATGGACATTATTTATCATTGCTTTTATCTTATTTTGTTCCTATTACAGTGGTTTAAATTGTTTGGATCATGGTTTTTATCGTGTTACTTTTATCTATTGATCTTGGTTGTTTTGGAGATTGTGTTCCACTTTTCTATGCTAGGTTGCTATGCTTGCTATCATCAATTTGCTCCATACAGGTGATACCCATCTATTTCATTTATTGAAAATCAACTTCTAGGGACTTTGTTGTTTTTAGTTGGGGGTAGGAGACAATAGATCGGTATACACCCGGAGTTTTGCACTTGGATATGTTTTAAATTTAATGAGAACACAGTCTGTTAAAATTTTGAAATTTTGAAAATTTTGAAAATTTTTAATATTGAATCGTATTGATAGAATAACTCTGAATAATCTCTCATGCTTGTTAATTAGACAATGACACATTTGTAGTATTCTCATTTTTTTTTTATGAATTAAATTCACGCGTTTTCTGTATCACTGAAATGAATTGCATTTGTGAAGCTATTATGTACCCAATACTTTTGCGCACTAATTGGCAGCTATGTAGAAAACCTGAAAGTTGAGTTAGTATGAATATTGTGCGAAAAGAACAAGTAGTGGAAGCTAATAACCCTTTGTGAGCTATTGAGCCAATCGTCATTTCTGAGGGGATTCTCATACATTGTCGAATGGTCTTTCTTGCATATACTTGGTGAATTCGTTGTTAAGTCTCAGTTTTCTTTAAAAGTTTTGATTGCTTGTCAGAGGAGAACGTTCAGGATTTACCAATTACACTCAATGAACACTTAAGTGCGAAAAATTGAAAGTTGAGAAAATGATTTAAGCCATCGTTTACCCATTCTTTTACCTGATATAGCTTTCACTTACATTCATTGAATTGTTTCATCCCTGATCCCACCCCAATTAAATATTTCCAATGTAATCACAAGAATCCAAATCCTTGATCTATACCGTGACCTAATTGAGCCGTTTGATATATTTGTTGAGAATGAGTCATCGAAGTATGTGAAATGGAAGGAAGTAGTTGTGGGACGTTGCAGGTTAAAAAAAAAAATGAATGATGAATGAAGGAGAAGAGAAAAGAGCATATGAAATGAATGGGAGATTGGGTGGAGAAAAGAATAAAGAATAAAAAGAGAAGTTGAAATTCCATCACATACTAAAAAGCACACTCTTCTCTACAACACTCCCACCTACTAAATAAAAGCCGCAATTCAAAGTCTTGAAGATTCTCAACAATTGATTTGAACATGGAAGGGTGAGTTGAGTTATCCACGGTATTTCGCTCCTCTAGTAAGTAGTGCTCCATTCATGAGACTATAAACTCTTAAATGTCCGTTTTTCATAGAGTCAAGTATGAAAGCATTAGCATTTAGAATATCATCCGTGTCAAAGCTTTCATACGATGTGCGATCATTGTAAAGCAAGTTTCTGAGAGACGTTCTTTTCGAGTGTGACCAATGTGAAAATTGAGCTAAAACTGCAAGTTTTTTTTTAAGTACAATAGTCTAAATAACTCTTCATAGGGTTGGACGCATGGTTGTTAAATTCACACACACACGGGTGCATGATGGTAATACATTTGTTATATTTTACTTGGTGATATAGGGGAGCATGTGGATCTCTTTCATGGGATTGATAGAGGATAGTATATTATTGTAGAGCTAAATTAACAATTTAATGGAAGGGGGAATTCTACAAGTTATTCTAAATCTTTTTCAGCTTAAAATTGGAGAATTTTGTGGGTATATTCACTGCAAACCCTCACGAGACAACACTCGTCCACTAGGGGGAACCTAGGGGTTTAACGGCTTGTTGCATTCGCTAAATGCAACCGTGATTCCTGCGAAAGTGAGTAGGATTTTTCTTTCTATCTTAGTTTAGGTTGTTTTTAGTTTTCCTTTGTTTTCTTAGTCGTTGTAGTATTAATTTAGGAGTTTTTATTTTATTTTATTTTCGCTTTATCGCTAGGGACTAGCAATAAGCTAGTTGGGGGTTGTGCAAAGCGGGGGTATTTGTAAAATACAACCGCGTTAAAAGAAAGAATTGTATTAGTTTTTATCACAACTTCCCGTTTTATCTACAATTTGCATTACAAGGCTAATTTTCATACAATATGATTAATCTATGATAAGTTGTATTGTTTGAGCTGTTGTTTGTGCAGATCACTGCTGTGTGGACTAAACAGATGAACATCAGGATAAAATGGAATGCTGGAATAAAAACAAAAGAAGTCAAAGCTGAAATTTGGAGTTCGATCGATCTAATCCAGTTCGATCGATCGAGCGTTCGATCGCTTAAAGAGTGTTGAAGCGCTTGAGGATTAAGGGTTCGATCGCTCGAGAGCAGTTCGATCGATCGAACGTGGTATTTCCAGTAACCTTCGCGTGCGCAGCAGATGCGGGTTTTTTACCCTAGTTCTTAGTTTTTCTTATATATAGGTGTATTATATACGTTCCAGGGACGCACACATTTTGGTTTTCCAGTTTTAGAGAGAGAGATAGAGGTTTTGTGTTTATTTTGTAGGTTTTTCATTGGAGTTTACTTGGTGCATTGGATTTCTTTAGTTTAATACAAGTATTCTGCGTTCCAGGTTATTTATATATTGTCTATTTATATTCTGCACTTTGTAGTCGTAGTTTAATCGTTTATCTAGTAGTATTACATGCTAGATACTTCCAAATCCATAGTTTTTATAGTTTCCATGAAAAACTCGCAACCAAACAAGGCTTTGATGTTTTCTTACGTTAAATATCAATCTGTGACACTCCAGACGATGTCTAAGTAGTCCCAAGTTGGGAGAACACGATGAAACAGTGATCTCCAGCCTCTGCCATGCAGCAGGATAATCGCTGTGTTCGATCGATCGGAGTTAGTTCGATCGATCGAACCAGAGACAGTCAAGCGATCGAAGCCATTTCGATTGATTGAGGGATGAAGGTTTTTGATCGATCGAAAGCGCATCGATCGATCGAACTCCCTGATTCTTGAGGATGTTCCCTACAGTATTCCAGGACCTTTTGTTTTAAGATTTGTTATCATTCTGTCCCAAAAAATGCTCAGTTTGTCAAAACAGCTTTTAAAACTAAGGCCATAAGGCATTTTCTTTCAATACATTTTGCAAACCACCTTCAATGCTAACACCATTGAGAGTGCGAGTCTTAACTATTGGATTAAACCGTTTTCACGTATTTTAACTTAACTGTGATGATATGGTCCCGATCATGAAAGGGCCATGGATTCTCCATCTTTAGAGGAATACGAAAAACTGTGGGTAATGTACTCCTTTGTGCTTCAAGGCAAATGCATGGTAGATAGCTAGATTACTGTGGATTCGTGTAATCCCAACACTTTCTTTTTAAAGCCAAACATCCTAATTTAGAGTACTGTTTTAACTAGCTAGTTAGATCGTTAATTTAATCTGAAGTATTTTCATTAGTAATCTTAGTTTGTGGAACTTCGTGTTCCGCACCATTGTTCAATCTTATTCGTTTTTATTTTGCTTTCTTTTGAGGTTAGTCTAATTCTATAGGTTAACACCTTCCCTATGGGATCGACCAGGTCTTACCAGTTATTACTTGCACGTCTACTTACACTTGGGTATTGCACAAGAGCGCACAGAAAAATTCTCGTGTCACTTAGTATGAGCAGGTGCTGTGGGGTGTGCCACTCCGAGTGTGCTGGTGTTGTGCTAGTGTTTGTGACTGTGATGTGGTGGATGACTCGGATAAGGACATCAAGGTTTAGAAGACTTTGGGTCTAGGGGCAAACTTCTAGAATTTGGGAAGTGTGCTTTGCAAGCGGATGTAATCGGACGTGGGGTCCCAGAGGACTATAATCGGAGATGCCGTTTAACCGACGGATACGAATGCCCTGGGAATTAAGAGACGGACACAGAAGTCAAGTGATGGACATGAAATCCTGAGATGTCAAGCGATGATCATGGAAGCTCCATTGATAGAAGCCTAAGATGGCATATTTTGAATGAGCGCGATTGGTAAAAAGATGATGAGTCGATAATGGACTATTGTGACTATCATGGATCAGATCAAATAGTTGGGCTAACCGTGACCGGAAGAAGTGTCGATGATGGGTCAATAGTGAACTACTATAACTGTCGTGATTAAACTGACGGTGTATAAATCGATACGTCCGCTGGGGATTAAACTGAATTTCCTGGGGACGAAGCGACTCTTTCTGGGATCTCTCTTCAACTGCTTCTCTTGATCGGGATTCAAATTTGATTTCATCAAGATCTTTTGGCGCTCAATCCAAGAGGGCCGGTCGGGGCCACCGGGAGCTGGTATTCGTCTGTTTCTATTCTCGGGGGATGATGTAGGGTTCTCGGAGATGGTCTGTGGCAGTTAAGGTTTTGATATTGAAAGAGGAGGGTGATGGACTTATGTTGCTTTAGGATGAAAGAAGGTCATCAACGGCCACTCATGGACTTATGTTGGACAGATGAAAGAAGATCATCAACAGCCACTCATGGACTTATGTTGCTAGGATGAAAGAAGATCATCAACAGCCACTCATGGACTTATGTTGCATGAAGAAAGACGAAAGATCAACAGCCATTCATGGACTTATGTTGCTAGGAGAAAGGAAGATCATGTTGCTAGGATGAAAGAAGATCATCAACAGCCACTTATGGACATAAGTTGCATGAAGAAAGACAAAAGATCAACAGCCACTCATGGACTTATGTTGCTAGGAGAAAGGAAGATCATCAACAGCCACTCATGGACTTATGTTGCATGAAGAAAGATGAAAGATCAACAGCCACTCATGGACTTATGTTGCAGGAAGGAAGAAAGATCATCAACAGCCACTCATGAACTTATGTTGTATGAAGAAAGATGAAAGATCAACAGCCACTCATGGACTTATGTTGCTAGGAGAAAGGAAGATAATCAACAGCCACTCATGGACTTATGTTGCATGAAGAAAGATGAAAGATCAACAACCACTCATGGACTTATGTTGCAGGAAGGAAGAAAGATCATCAACAGCCACTCATGGACTTATGTTGCATGAAGAAAGATGAAAGATCAACAGCCACTCATGGACTTATGTTGCAGGAAGGAAAAAAGATCATTAACAGCCACTCATGGACTTATGTTGCATGAAGAAAGAAAGATTATCAACACCCACTCATGGACTTATGTTGCATGAAGAAAGATGAAAGATCAACAGCCACTCATGGACTTATGTTGCTAGAAGGAAGAAAGATCATCAACAGCCACTCATGGACTTATGTTGCATGAAGAAAGAAAGATCATCAACAGCCAGTCATGGACTTATGTTGCATAAAGAAAGATGAAAGATCAACAGCCACTCATGGACTTATGTTGCTAGAAGATGATGGTTAACTTTTGGCGGTTTGGAAAGGGATGAAATTTTCCCCAAGTTTGGACGCTGATCGGGAGATAACTAATCCTAATTATATGCCTTAACGAACATTTGTTAGTACCTTTTTATCCTGTTTTTGTATATTTTTACTCCGTTTTCTAGTTTCTGACAGGTTTTGGAAGAAATCAACTAAACCAGGATAAACAGGGTGAAAAAGCACAAAGAAAGAAGCTGAAAAAGACAAGTCGCGTGCGCGACCCGCGCCCGCGAAAATTCGAGAACCGCTCGCGCGATCCGCTCGTGCGAGATCCCCAAAACCGCTCGAGCGATCCGCGCGCGCGAAGGCCAAAATGTCGCGCTCGCGCGACCCGCTCGCCTGATATGGGTAAAAACCAAAGTTGCGTATTTCAGTATACTGAAGACTCCTGTCCAAACGAAACTGCTGAATGACGTCCAGATTGTAAATTACATCAGTTTCAGTCCGTTTCGAGTTGGGAAGGCTTCCAAAACTTGTTGTAAATCTATATATACCTTATTTTACTTCAATTGAAGGGTTGGCAATTGTTACACACCCATACATACACATTCTACAACCATACTTCCAGCCATTGAAGGGAGGGAAGCAAGGAGAAGAAGAAGAAGACCAAGGGTTTCCATGGCCTCCTCCATCAACTACTTGCCATCCATCATTTCCATGGACGGCTAGATCATAGATCTAGGGTTTCAATGAAGCCCTAGACGAGTATTAGGGTTTTATTTATGTTTTTATTTTAGTTCTATTATGTATGGATGACAGTCACATGTTTAGAGGATTTTTATAAATAAATCGTACTTCTATTGATTAAATCATTGCTTTCAGAATTTATTCTTGTCTTAGATTTGTTTTGACTGTGATGTGCTCAACGATCTATTCTTGCTGTGCTTGTTTAGATTGTTTACATGTGATGGTGCTTTATTGATTCGTGCTATCAAGTATCCGAATAGTCCATGCCTAGGTTAGACGGATTAGATCACAACCCTAGTTTAGTGTGAGATAATTCGTGCTACCCGAAGATGGATTATGTTGGTGCTTGAACCATGATTATCTTCTTGTCGGAGGAATTGGGCTTGTAGTTACAATTCTCCATATTCATCCAACGTAATAAGCTAAAGTAATTCATAAATATTCCTATTATGAAACTAGTGGTGTATTTGCAATCCTAGGTTCCCTTTACATATTCATTAAAAACACTTTTAATTGCTTTCATAGTTTAGATTTACTTTTATTGTTATTAGTTTAATTAAATTCAAATTCAAATCCGTTTTTCCTAATTAATTAGACTTAGGTTTTAAAATTAAGAGCTGTAGTAATCAATCTCTGTGGGTTCGACCTTTACTTCCACACTGCAAATCTTTTGAAAAGTAAAGAATACTTTTTATATCTTGATTTTGACAAGATCAGACGCTTCTCATGCTGATGCCTTGACTGGTGTAGTAATAGTGTTTGGTACTCCTGCTTGCATTGTCATTAGAATGCTCTTTATAACTTGATTCAAAAAATTCATTATTCGTCACTATTGACTTACACATTTGAGACTACGACAGACTCTTTTTCTGAAAAAGACTATGACAGACTCAGAAACTGACAGACACCGACGCGCCAGGGCGACACATTCGACACTGAAAGGAAACAAGCTCGACTTGCCAAAACTTAATGTGCTCTTGTCATAAATGATGTACCATTTCTCTTTTGTGTTTACTTCTCACCTTAACGTGGCATCACTTTGATGGTGAATCTTATTTTGAAAATTCCTCCCTACTGATCTAATCAATTTCTTTGCTTCTCTCAAGATGTGCTTTGAATTAGTGCCTTAGCTTATGGATTAAAAGATGCTCCATTTTCATCTGTTCAAGACAATGTTTGTGACTTGAAGGCTTACCATTGGTGTATAGGGATCGGGTGGCAAACGAAGTTTGACCCTAGTTTGAAGGCCATGAAGTGGGATCGGTAGGCAAATGAGGTAAATGACCGAAGTTTGCCCCTAGTTTGGAGGAAGGTTCATTGGAGGTTTTGGGCAAACGAGGTAGGTGACCGAAGTTTGCCCCTTGTATGAAGGGTAGATAGTAAAATTTAGGCAAACGATGCGAGTAGCCAAAATTTGCCCCTAGTGTGGAAGGTGATTTCTGGCTTGAGGCAAGGACCGTGACCTTAATCTCTCAAATGCTCATAACTTTTGCCTAGGCACAAGTGAGGAGACCTAACGAGCTCTTTTCTCTCTTTTGTTATTGATCACTTTGGATTTAGCTCTAATTTTTGCCTAGGCGTCCTTTCAGATTTTCGACCTAGCGAGCCATCCTTCTTTTTCTTTTTTGAAAGTCTGCCTACGTACCCCCAAGTGGGGATCAGGTCCAATGTAGTTCGGGCCATGGTCGGAAAGAAGCGGGTTGATTTTTAGGTAGGTGGGGTGACCGAACCGTTGTGGTTGCCTACGTATCCCCGAGCGGGAATCAGGTCGAGCGTAGTTCAAGGCAAGGCTTGAAGGAAATTGGTTGAGGGTTTTTCAAACCAATCGTCAAAGAAGTTCAAACTTGAGCCACTTGTGGTAGCTTTGAATAAAAGGATTCAGTTTCAATCTCCCCTTCTTTTCTTTTTCTTTTTTCTTTTTGTTTTGAGGATTGATCCTTTTCACTTTCGCCTAGCCAGTCAATTTTGCTTTTTAATGTAGTCGATTCTTGTGAGATCTTTCAATCGCAATCTCAGAATTCCAGAATGTGCATGTCAGTTCTCGAAATTTATTTGTGGTCATTCCGTGCCTTTTGAAATGTGATCTTGGCACGTTCTTAAGATGTATCTTGAAGCGTATGATTCTCTCATTTGTTTCATCAAAATTTTCTCCAACATTTTGACTGGCTAGGGTAAGATTTTGGAAATTAACACCTTTTTCAGCTCTAACTTTTGGCTAGGTGCCCTTTCGGGTTTTCAACCTAGAGAGCTTTTTCTTTTCTTTTTTTTTTTTTTTTCTTCTTTTTCATTTTTTTTTCTTTTTTTTTTTTTTTTTGAAAGTGGAGATGAAACTTGCTAAAATGTTTGGCTACCATCGAGGACTAAGTCTGTGTTGCTTTCAATCGGACAGATTGCATGGCTTCCAATTGGATTGGGCTTAAGACTTTGAAACGGTGGAAAAGAAAAAGGTGTTGGGCAAGCCCTAAGTCAGTTTCAAGTATGTCTTTTCAAGATTGAGGCAAGAGCATCTTTAAATTCTTAAAGTAAGACTATTCAATTCTTGGCTCTTCATCGGTGTCGGCGCAAAATTGACTTTGACCTTTCAGGATTTTGAGTAAAAAAATTACCCTTTTTTTTTAGCATAGCAATATCCATGGTAATTTGAAAAGTGACACTTCAGTTCAGCGATTCATGCATCTATGACTAGGCACATCAGATTAGGCAAAGTGAGACTTCATTCCATCAGTAGAGAAGGATTACAGACTCATTAACAACTCGGTGACAGACAGACTCGACCACAAGACTAAACTTGAAATAGACAAAACATACAACAGACTCGACTAGACTCGACTTGATCTCAAATGGAATGTCACAGTGACTCACTTATTCTTTTTATTTATTTTTTTTAAAGAGCGTCTTCATTTGGTTTTCTAGCAAGAGTCCCAAACACCATCACTTCACTGGCACAGGTTCAACATTCATGGTCCTCAGCGAAGGGGATCATTTAAACGGATAGGTCAAGGGTTGGTCGAGGCCGAGGTGGTGGATTGGATTGGGGTGCGGCGCATCATCTAAGAGATCCTGAATTGAGTGATGGAGCCTCTTACAGTTGTCGGTCTCATGGCCTTGGTCTTGGTGGTAATCACAATACTTGGATTCATTATATCCAGGAGGTGGGTGATTAGGAGGCTTACTGGGCTCCAAAGGTACAAGGTGGCCCTTTTGCACAAGGTGATTGAGAGCGGAGGATAAGCTCATGTCAAGTGGTGTGAAGACTCTTTGGTTTCCTTTCTTGTGCCGCTTACTGCAGTCATTTTGGCTTGATGATGGGCTTAAGGTATTGACATCTAGGCTCTCTTGATCTTCACCAAAGGTGTGGGGTCTCTTCTCCTTTTTCAGTGACCCAGCTCCATTGATCTTGCTTTCACAGATAGCATCCTCGATTCTAGTTCCAACCTCAAACAACTCTTCAAATATTGAGATGGACTGGTAGAATAGTTTTTCATGGTATACTGGTTGCAGGTTCTTGACCAGCATACGTACTTGCTCTTTCTCAACAGGCCTGTGGATCATTTGGGCTATTTTATTCCTCCATCTGCTCAAGAATGTAGTGAAGGACTCGTTGAAGTTCTGCCTGGTAGTCTCTAGATCCCGGACGGTGATATCAAACTCTTGGTTGTAAGAGTAGTGATCAATAAAAGTTCTAGCAACGTCTTCCCAGACTCGGGTCTTAGAGGCTTCAAGGGTTAGGAACCAGGATAGTGCGGCATTCTTAAGGGTTTGCGGGAACAGCATCGCAATGTGCTCATGAGTGCACCCCATCGATTGGAAGATGCTCATGCACAACTTGATGTGACTTTTTGGATTCCCTGTTCCATCAAAACGATCAACTTTAGGCATTTTGAAGTTCTCGGGCAGCCTTAGCATGATGGGCTCAAAGAGGCATTCCAGGTCTAACATGTAATCATCAACCCCTTTGCTCTTCCTCAACACATTTTCAAGCTTGTCAACTTTGTCCATTTTCTCCTGGAGCTTCTTCTCATATGCAAGCAGTGGGACCCCTTGAAACCAGTCTTCTTCCCCATTATTCTCGGAAGGCAGTCCAAACCCAGACGGTGGTGGTGGTATGAACCCTGGTTGTGGTGGGAAGCCAGGTGGGTACTGTGGCTGCTGTTGTTTCAGTTCTTCAATGAAACTCAAAACTTGGGCCAGGCGATCAGATTGCTGGCTTACGGTTGTTCCCAACACAGTGACCTTATTTTCCAATTCCTCTTGATTCATGCTGGAGTAACTTGGTGGGCAGATCTTGACCAAACGACTGTTCGAACTTCTGACCCAGGATGGGGATCTCAGTGGCTGACTTTGGGAATCTATAATGAATTTTAGATTCGAGAAGAGTATATTAGATTCTGATAGTGATGACTGGAGAGACAATGACAGTGACGTTAACAAACGTGGACTGACTTGTGTACAGATTGACTAAGATAGTGCATGTAGACTGATAGGAATGGTGCATGCATACGAGGCAAGCATGCGGATGTAAGCCCTAATCTATATGATGCTCCTATTTCTAACAGATAGCAGTTAAACAAATAAGGTCCTAGCCATACAGAGTGTGCTAACCTTACTTTCCAGTATGATCACTAACGGATAACAGGGATTTTAAGGATAATTTGGGAATTTCGGATAGAGTTTCTGGGAGAAACATGGGTTTGGAAGATTCAGAGAAATTTCTAGAAGCCATTTGAGCTTCTAGGAGAAATAAGGATTTCTGGTTGATTTGGACTGAGCTTCTAGGAAAAACTGGTATTTTGGGTATTTTTGAGAAATATGGATAGAATTTCAAGGGGAAACAAGTATATCTGGGCATTTCTGGATGATTTGGGCAGAGATGCTGGGATTTTTGGAGAATTTGGGAGATTTGGGCAGAGCTTCTGGAAAAACAGGTACTTTGGATATTTCTAGGAAATTTGGATAGAGTTTCTGGGAGATAGGACAGAGTTTCTAGGAGAAACTGGGATATCCTGATGAGTTGGGTAGAGTTTCTGGAAGAAATAAGGATATACGACGGGAATAGGTGATGATGGTGATCATACTGTCTAGCAAGTTTTCATACTCCTATGTCTCAGGACCAACAAACAAGGTTTACGGTGTATATCTTTGTGAGCATGGAGCAGACATCCTTATCATGGTGCCTAGGCAAGTCAACTCAATGTGATCACATGTGAGTGATTGCCTTGGGAATCATAAGAAAGAGGTTCTGTTCTATGCCACATAAGCGTCTACACCGCGCAGGTAATCCCGTCAGGGCATACAGCAGTTATATCACATTGTCCTATCTGAAAAGATAAATGAACAATCCTATGAAAGGTTCTACAGGAATCTATATGCAAAGGCTGGGTTTAGTCAAAGAGGGTCCGTTGACGAGAGTTCCAATATACCGTCAGGGAGACAGTACAGAGGTTTTTACTCTTTTTGATATACCTTGGAAGGTACAGTATCAACAGTGACTTGTGCCCTGGCACAGCAAGACCTGAACAATGTGAGCGCCGCGTTTCAGACACAGTCGAAAGGGGGAAATGCAGAAGTGCAATGCGGTGAACCAGACACAGTAAAAAGATGATTTTAAGGATGCTTCTTATGAGTCAAACCTCTGTATTATTTTGTTTTGAAAATAAAATCCCCAGTGGAGTCGCCAGATTGTGGATACCGGGATTCCACCGCTTTGTTTGCTTTTGAAACTTGTTTGATTTTGATCAAAGAAAGAGCAAAGGTCTGTTGAAAATAGATACATAGTCGCCACTTGGTCTTTAAGGAACTAAGAAACCTAATTTGACTCAGCCAAATGGATAAAGGGCACCGGTCCTTCATAACCAAAGAACTTGGCTCGGGGTTTTGGTACGAGAGAGGAAGGAGCCTTTGTCGCGACTAAAACACCCTCAACTCGCCCCATCTTTCGACGGGCCTCAATTAGCATCCAAATAATCATCTCATACTATGTATGGTTCGGCAATTAATGCTATGATAGTATATTACATTACATAAGAAAACTTGAAATTGGAAGATCTAAAGATAAGATATCATTCATAAGATCTAAGCCAAGTATCACACAATGCAAAGTGAAAGAACACAGAAATAAACCTAGGAAAAATCGTCTAATCATGTATCAAGTAATAAAGTTTCCCTAGTCTAAAGGGGACATGAATTGTTCTTGAAACAAAATAATCAAAGAAATCAAAATATGCTTAGCAAGCTAGTGTGATGCGTGTTAATCTTTGAGGAAAAGAAGACCTCTCAATCCCCGGGATGGATGAGAAAGGATGATTAGATCGGGGGAAGCATGAACGTGTGATCAAGTTTATTCCTTATAATCTTCTTAGATTAGGAGCCATGAAGGCCCCAAATCTTGCATGGATGCAATGTATGTATCTAGAATGTGCCAAGGTTGTAGTGTGCTTTGTGTTCATGGATTCGTAGAATGACTTAGAAGTCTATAATGTGTATGAATGAAATCATCATGGGATATGTATAAATGTAGTATGAACTACTTCCTAAGATATGAACTAATTTGGAAAGCATATAAGCATCAAATCAAAGAATGAAAGTTAAAATGTGCTTGCTGTGAATAGTGGACAGAACAGCAACTAGATCTTTAGAAAATTGAAAAGAGGGGTTAGGAATGTTTTCAATGCGTTATTTTTTATGGATATGTTCCTTATTATGTCTAGAACACAACCCAAAAAGCCAATCTTTAATAACTATCACATATTGAGAGAAATCATATGAACAACATAGGTCACTCAGAAACAGAGTCCGTACTGTCGACTAAAATGTTGAAAAATCTTAGAAACTGAAAACGAATGATCTAGAGGCCCATTTTATACAAACCGTTCCCTAAGACATTGAAGTTTAAGGAAAAAATAAGTTGGGACCACCCCTTTTGGAAAATATTTCTGAAAAAGAAGTTGGAAGTTAGTCAAGCTGCTGTGACAGCAGAGGCAAAATGTTTGGAAGGAATGTTTGGGTCCAAATGGACCATTTTCAAGTACTTCCAAGTCAAGCCAAAAATCATGGGTGTTCTCCAATGAGTTAGGAAGACTTTCCATGTGGCCTTGCATCTATATGTTGAGTATTGAGTTCTATAGAAATCTTCGAATTCAGCTCACTCACTGTTTTGACTCACTGTTTTGAAGATTTTGGGGAAAATAAGGTTTTCTTTCTTGAAATCAAAATGAGAGGGATTGAGGGGGGTTTTGAAATAGAGGTTTTGAAAGTGTATTTTCAATACTCAATAAAGATTATAACAACTTAAAATGCCAACATTCAACTCATCATCAAGAACCTCCAAGATTGTTGGAGAAACTTATTTTTATTTTGAACATAACTTCAAGAATACCTTGGAGGTATTGAAGTTATGATCATCATCTATCAAACATGTTTTTGAGGTTAAGAGCTACTATCCATAAGGATTCACTCACCTCAAACTTCATGTCATCACTTAGATGATGATGAACTAGTAAGTAAATAAAGAAAATCAAAAAGAAATTAGGTGAGAAGAGATGAACATAATATGAACAAGCAAGTAAATAACAATCAATGGATGATAATCAATGTGATTTTGGACTTGTAGCTTGGTGTTTCACTCATAGATTTTGACATTTAGACATGGAAGTAGTTTCCTAACTCAAGAATGCTCAAGAATGGTGATTGGGGGTGTTTGGGATGTGAAGTATAAGAGAGGTAATGGAAGAACACAAGATTAGAACTCACTTTCTATAGCAAAATAGTAGGAGGAAGCTCCTTTTCTCTCTTCTAAACCTATCTCTATCTCTCTTCTTCTCTATAACTTTTCAAGCTTTTGCACTTGGCCCCCGCAAAATGAAGAGCAATGGGGAGTTTATATAGGCCAATTTGGGGTGGTTTTGGGATTTTAGAAGTGTTCCCATTGGTCCCAAATATCTGTGAACATAAAATTACGTCGTTTTGGTTTTCAATTAATAAAATTGGACCCCCAAAAAAATTACAAAAATGGACTCTGCGAGGGTTGAGTGCCATGGCGGCACTGGGCTTGTGCCGCGGCGGCAGTGGGCCAGTGCCGCGGCGACACTGCTCCTCAGACGCCCAGAAATTTATGTTTAGGCCCCAGAGGTTCCGGTATTCGCGAAAAGGCCCTATTTTGTCCAAAATTCACAGAAAATGCATACGAACTCCAAATTGAGGTTGTGATATACCGTTGGAAAGGTAATGGAGTCTACTTTACATAAAAAAATAAGTCGGTAATAGGTCACTTTGAAAAGTTTTACGGTATTTGCGATAAAAGCCGATTTGACCGCCTTTTTTGCCTTCGAAAATTCATAATAAACTTGTTTTAAATCCGAAAATTATGTGCGATATACCGTTGGAAAGCTATTGACCTCTAGTATCCATGAAAAATATTTGAAAATTGTTACGGTGCCCCGGTTTTAAAGTCAAATTCTGGTCAAACTGGTCAAACCTGGGATTCCCGGGAAGTTCTGGAAACTTCTGGGAGTTCCCAGGAGCTGACTTTTTCGCTCGATTTTCTTCTAAAACTCATTTTAATACTTTTCTCATGATCTAGAATGATTCCGGTGAATTCGGACGATTTTGGTCAAACTTGGTCAAACTTGGTCAAACTTTGGTCAAACCTGGTCAAACCTTGGTCAAACTTTGGTCAAACCTGGTCAAACCTTGGTCAAACCAGTCAACGGGGACTTTCCAGGAACTTCCGGGACTTCCAGGGGTCTATGGGAGCTGACGATTTCATCTGAATTTCGGGACCAAATCTGCGAGTTTTCGGGCTTTCAGGGGCATTTTGGTCATTCTGAGCATTCTGAGAGATAGAGCTGATTTCCAGGAGTCTTTTTAAGTCTTTTACGATCATTGTGAACCACCAAGCTATGGGTCTCCTAAATCTGATAGCCGACAAAATGGGGTGTCTACACCGGGGCCTTCAGTATTTTGAGAAAGTTCAAGATGAGGTTGAACCCGGTCAAATGCACCTTTGGTGTCTCATCCGGGAAATTCCTTGGCCATCTAGTTAGGAGACGGGGAATCGAAGCAGACCCCGAGAAGATCAAAGCTATCATCAACATGCGGTCGCCCAAATCAACGAAGGAAGTTCAAAGCCTAGCCGGACGGGTGGCTGCACTGAATAGATTTGTATCCCGAGCTACCGACCGGTGCTTGCCGTTCTTCAAAATCCTCCGCAAAGCGTTTCAGTGGTCAGAAGAGTATGAAGAGGCATTCCAGGAACTCAAGAAGTATCTAGCATCCCCTCCTCTACTCTCGACACCCGTACCCGGGGAAGAATTATTTCTGTACTTGGCAGTATCACCATCGGCGGTTAGCTCGGCACTTATTCGGGAAGAGCACGGGATACAATTCCCAGTGTACTACACTAGCCGGGCGTTACAGGGTGCGGAGAGCAGATACTCCCGTATCGAGAAACTGGCATTCGCCCTTATTACCTCGGCTCGAAGGCTCCGCCCATATTTTCAGGCCCATGCCATTGTAGTCCTGACCGATTAACCTCTTCGCAGAATCCTCAGTCGCCCGGACACTTCTGGGAGGTTCGTCAAATGTGCATTGGAACTTGAAGAGTTTGACGTGATCTATCGACCCCAGACAGCCATCAAGGGACAAGCAGTAGCAGATTTTTTAGTCGAGTTTACATATCCCGAGGACCCTGTCGAAGAGTTTGAGCCTCCTTCCTTACCTCCCGAATTACACTCCGACATCCCAACCTAGGTATTGCATGTGGATGGCTCCTCCAATCAGCAAAGTTGTGGGGCAGGAATCATCTTGACTACCCCTGACGGTATCCAGCTCGAATATGCACTAAGGTTTGGGTTTCGGGCCTCCAACAATGAAGCTGAATACGAAGCCCTCTTGGTCAGGTTACAGTTAGCCATCTCAATGAGTGCGTAACAGGTTCAGGGTTACAGTGACTCCCAGCTCGTGGTTAATCAGGTTAACCAAGAGTACGAGGCGCGGGAAGACAGCATGGTAGCCTACTTGGCCCTCGTCCGAACGATTTCCAAACAGCTCCGAGGATTCTCCATCACTCAGATACCCAGAGAGGAAAACACCACAGCCGACCAGTTGGCTTGCCTCGCTTCGTCTTTTGAGTCAGACTTGCCCAGGATAAGGATACAATTCCTACCCGAGCCTAGTGTGATCAACTCAAAGGGCATGGTGGTCGATCCGGTCGCTCTGGGACCTAGCTGGATGGACCCGCTCGTCACATTCTTAAAACACAGGAAGGCTGCCAGACAACAAAGATGAGGCATGCCGGGTCAAGTATCGGGCAGCGCGGTATCACCTTCTCGACGGCATCCTCTACAAGAGGGGATTCATTATCCCGTACCTCCAATGCGTTCACCCTGCGCAAGTGCCGGCAATACTGTTTGAAGTTCATGAAGGTGTGTGCGGGAACCACATCGGAGGTCGGGCCCTTTCCAGAAAGGCCCTACTACACGGGTACTATTGGCCAACAATGGCCCGAGATTCGCAGGAGTATGTTCGAAGGTGTGACAATTGCCAAAAGTACTCTCCCATGATCAACCGACCGGGAGAACTCCAAACACCGATTCACAGCCCTTGGCCATTTGCCCAGTGGGGAATTGACATTGTTTGTCCTTTGCCAACAGGGAAAGGACAAGTCAAATTTGCCGTGATAGCTGTTGACTACTTCACCAAATGGGCGGAGGCCGAACCCTTGGCAACGATCACCGAGCGAAAAATGGAGAGCTTTGTGGAAAGAAATATTCTCAGCCAGTTCGGTATTCCCCGAGTCCTGATCAGCGATAATGGCAGACAATTTGACACACCCATCTTCAGACAGTTCTGCTCGGGGTACCAGATACTTAATCATTACTCTTCCCTCGAGCACCCACAAGCCAACGGTCAAGCTGAAGTAACCAACCGGACAATCTTGCAATCAATCAAGACAAGACTTGAAGGTGCCAAAGGGCTGTGGGCTGAAGAGTTACCAACCCTCCTGTGGGCTTACTGCACTATACCCCGAGCGGCTACAGGCGAGACCCCATTCTTCTTAACCTATGGTTTCGAGGCAGTGGTCCCCACAGAGCTCGGGCTGCCAACATACTGGGTGGCCAACTTCAGTGATCAGGACAACGAAGAAGCCCTCAGAACAGAACTGGACCTAGTGGAGGAAAAAAGAGACCAGGCCTATCTGAAGGTGGCGGCCTACAAGCAAAGGGTCTCACGGTATTACAATAGCAAGGTAAATCACCAAAGTTTTCAAGTGGGAGACCTCGTCCTCAAGGCAGTGAACCAGTCTACCCGAGTCCCGAGCCACGGGAAGCTGGGAGCAAACTGGGAAGGCCCATATAAAGTAACCTGGGTCAATCGACCGGGAACCTACTGGCTACAGTGCATGGACGGGCATGATCTCACTCATCCTTGGAACGTGCAACACCTTCACAAGTACTATCAGTAGCATCTGACCACGGGAATTTAGTACTATAGGGAAATTTCTTCATTGTAGCTCTGATTGGGCAACCATTATAGATTATTATTTTTCAAATAAAATCAAGTAGTTTGCTTTTGAAAATTTATTCCTGTTAGTACCCTATGCAATGCAAGAAAAAAGACCTCGGGCCTAACCCCGAGGCAGCAAAGACCTTGGGCCTAACCCCAAGGCAAAAAGAAAAAAGACCTCGGGCTCCGAACCCAGGCACAAAAGGACCTTGCAACCACCCATGTTCCAAGTCGGTTTCCTATGGCCGCTCCCCAACACGCCCTTGCCTTTACAGGACGCCCTGGGGCAAGGGGATTCTGGACCTAAACAGGAAATTACTTAAAGCTTCGTTTAGGCCCAGCCGACGACGGGGCTAAACCCCTAGGTGGCCGACGATGGCGAGCTTCAAATGCCCCTGCAACCACCCATGTTCCAGGTCGGTTTCCTACGGCCACTTACTCCCGTACTCCCGCCTTATCAAATGCTTGGGGGGTAGAGGAATATTAGGCCAAAACAGGGAATCACACCGGTCGCTACAAGAGCTTGGGAAATCTTCCTAAGCACTTACAGTGATCAAAGATATATCCCGGATTGTAAAACAGGATACACCTATGATACGCCGGGACAACCCGGACGGTAATACATAGTATTCCTATAGTACACCGGCGATCCTGGATGCTCAGTAGGGCTAGTCCCTATAGCACTCCGGGCAATTTCCTTTTAGAGAGGTTAGTAAGACTAGGTGCTCTGTTGGTTACGGTTCTAAAACATTTGCTAAGGCAGGTGTTAGGTCGGCCAAAACCAAACGAATACTAGCAATTACAGAGGCATAGTGCAGAAAAAGAAGATAGTTAATGGAAGGGAAATCTGACCTCAGGGGCCTTTTCATTAATTGAAACGAAATGTACAAAGCCTGGGGGGCAGTTGTAGTAGCCTCCCCAAAATAAAAAAAAAATAACAACAAACAAGAGGAAGAGTCCTTGAGACGGGAGCCTAGGGGTCGTCTACATCAACAATGTCCACATTCTCATCGACCTCTCCCCCGGCCTGCCCTTCCGGTGCAACATCTCCCTCTTTGCCAGCCGGGACAATGGCACCCTCAGCCGCGGTAGCGGCCCCATGGGCCTCGATAGCAGCATCCTCAGTGGCCTCGGGTACCATGTCCCAGTAGTCGGAATCCACCACCTGGTAGGGAGTGGTGTCCAACTCCGGGTGGTCCCGGGCCAGCCTCCTCTTTAAGTCTTCGTACCCGAGGAAGAAGCCGTCATCGAAAGTTTTCCCCGGGGGACCGGTCACTGCCGTCTCCAAAAGTGCCCTCTCTCGATCTTTCGCTGCCGCGCGGCAAGCCCGCTCGGCCTCCAGCTCCGCCAGAGCCACCGCTAGTTCTTCCTGGGCTACCCCGAGGCTCGAAGCCAGGCCCTTGACCCTATTTTTCTCCACGGTCAAGGCCCTCTCTTTGGTCTCCAGGGCAACTTCTTTCTCGGCCAAGGCCGTCTCGGCAGCGGTGGCCCTCCCGGCAAGGGCCGGCATGAAGGATTCAGCTCCGACAGCCATGCAGCCGACCTGCAATCAAAGTAAAAAGGAAAATGGTCAGTCATTATTACCAGCAAAGTAGAAGAATGCAAAAAATGCAGAAAAGTTACTTACCAGATGGGAGATTCTGTATAGCCAAGCCTGAAAAACTTGGGGAGATATGCCGGCACACCTCTCCACCTGACTAGGGAGTAGGCACGGTCTGACCCTCTCCCGGGTCTCCCTAGATTCGTCCAGGGGCGTCCCGGCGGGAGTCTCGGCTCGTGGGGCAGATGTTTCCCCCACTACCACCACCCGGGGGGTTGCTGTCTCCCCGGGAGCCTGGGCCTGCGATGGACCATGTATGAGTCGCCTAAATGGGTGTACGCTGCCCGAAGCCTCAATAGCCAGCCTCTTTCCCGTCACCGCCATCTGTTCGATAGCAGCAGCCTGCAGAGCCCTCAGCCGCTCGGGATCTCTCCTGGGGGCCATGTCTGTAAAAGGAAAACAGCCATGATATCAGCAACCGGGATGACAAGGTGACAAAGAATAGCCGAAGCTAAGGCAAATGATAAAATTCATACCTGGGATGTTTGGGAAAGTTGGTGCTATGGCAGGATGACGGGGTCGGCAATTGACTTTTCAGTCTCCTGTGCGGGTCAGCACGTCCCAGACGTTGACAGGCCGCTCAATCAAACCCCTGATCCTCTCCTCACAATCTTCCGGAACACTTGGGAGATCGACGGATCCCGCTGCAAAGCAAGACAAGACGATCAGTTCGGAACCATACAACAAAGCCTGAAAAGAGGCTAGAGAAGATAGGGGACAGGCTTACCCCTCAACTCCTCTGCCCAGGAGGACCTCAGTTGCCTCCCAGGGGCTGGCTCACAAAACCCAGGGGTGGACACTTGGAAGAACTTTTTCTTCCACCCTTTGTTGTTGCTCGGGAAGTTGACGATAATCTTCTTCCCCTGCTGAGCCCCTAGGGAAAAGAATTCGGCCTCCCCGTGAACTGGGAATGGTCGGTGGATCCAGAAGAACTCTTGAAGGGTGAGTTCGTACCCAAAGATTTGGGGCCACAATGAGATGGACCCCATAAGATACCTCCACCCGTTCGGGGCTAACTGCCCGGGAGCTATCCCCAGGAAGATCAAAATGTCCCGAGTGACCGGATGGAGGGGGACACGAAGGCCGGCCATGAAGGCGTCCTCGTATAAGGTAACAAAACCCCTATGGTAAATATGAGCCCTGCCGGGGTGGACGGACAAAGAACTGTTATCAGGAATGGCGTACCTATCCCTGATCCGATCAAAGTCCCAGGCATGCAAGGCCGAGGGGATAAGCTAGCAGGTGAATGGTACCTCGGGAGCAGACTCCCTTGGTGCCTCATCACCAGAATCCCGCGACATCGAGGCAACGGGGACCTCCTGGTAAGATTCGTCGCTGAATACTCGGGCTGGGATCCGGCCCTCGCTGTGATGATCAGAGGGGGGACCTGAAGGTGGGTCTAAGCTGGTATCGGGCGAGCCCGACCGGAACATCTCACTCTCTGACTGGGAAGTTGAGTTGAAATCGAAATGTTCCATCTCTCGTATTCCCGCGGGAGGGGAGAGAAGAAGGACATGGCCTGAGTACGGGTCAGGGACTCCGAGCCGGATGTATAGAGGGGGAAGGACCGCTAACCTAAGGGGCAAAGAATAAAGAGTCCTTAACACCAAGTGGCACTCTCTCAAGACTACTCCGGAGACACTCGATCGCTCTAACAACCCTAAAGTACCCCCTGCCCGGAAGAAGAAACAGAACCTGAGAAAGAAAAAGTCCCACTCTTTTTCTAACTTAAGGAGGTTCGCTTTCTCCAGTGTCTTTCAGAAAAGAGGAAAGAAGGTGACAGAGAAAGAAGAAAAAGCGGAACTTACAAAGTTTGGCACAGAAAAGGGGCTCGGGGCTCTTGCTCGGGATTGCTCTCGCTCTTAAGGCGTTCGGTAGTCTAAACTCTGCAGTAAAGAGTTGAAGAAATGGGCAGAAGTCCTTTATATAGAAACTAGGGACGGCCTGGATCAAAGCAAATCCAACGGCCTCTACGTTTTCGAGCCCAAAATGGCAGACAGATGTCACCTCGGGCACTTGAAACGCTGCCTCAAAAGGCGCGTGCATTAAATGCACGACGAACATGTTTTGGTTACCACAGAGATGGTTTGGTTACTCTCAAGCTGGTCCCGTTGGATCCTGACGAGACCAATGACCGGCTGACACGTGGCATAACAAGGGCCCGGGCTCACCCAGTCACCGCTCGACCCGTACCCCGACTGTTGATCTCGACCAGTACCATCCGGCCAGGGTTCCGACCTATTACCGAACTGTTCGTCGGAGGCTGTCTTAATTTTAAAATCTGCATCGGATGAAGTATCGGACCGGCTCGGGGAAAGAAGCCATTACGGGTCGGGCATTGGCAATCACATACGACACAGTTGAGGGAAAAAGGTGGCCTCAGAGGACCTTCTTATTGATTGCAATATTTTGTACAACGGGGGGAAGTTTTAGTAGCCTCCCCGAAAAAAAAAAAAAATAAAATCTTCAGGCATCCTTGCCCTTCAAAGCCTGAATCTCCTCCTCCAGGGCAGCTACCTTGGCCACCAGCTCTTTGACGGTGAGCTCTAGTGCATGAAAATCCACTACCCGCATGGCCGAGTCCGTCTGCGGGAGAGCGTTTTTCTTTTCCACCTCCTGCAGACAACTTTCCAGATTGTCGAGGGAGAGGCCCGTCCTGGAGCTTGGCATATGAAGACCGGCGTGCACTTCTGGCCGACTACTTTTCAGTGGGGGCGGAGACTCTTCCTCAACCATTTTTTCTTTGCCTTTCCTGGTCAAGCCCGGTTGTGGACCAGTGTCCTCGAACGAGGACGAACTAGAGCTGGTGGTCAGGGCGATTGGTCCTTCAGATGTGGCAGCCCCTCTCATGGTGCGCGAGCCGGATGCCATGGACCGAGTATAGCGGCGCGATCCGGAGGCAGCCGCTACAGGAGTTGCAAGGGGAGCTTCGCCGCCAGCCTCACCAGCAGGTTCCCCGATCAAATCGGAAAAACTGAAGCCGGCTTCTACCGCTCGGTTGATCGCCTCCGTATCAGCCACGGAGGAAGCAACGTCGTGGAAAGCGGCAAAGTACATCTTGCAAAGTTCGGGATTGAAGTTCGCAGGGGGCAAAGATAGGGGTCCACCAGCCAGTTGCCAGAGACAACGACCCAAGGATAATGCCGCAAGTTCTTGTTTGGGAAGTCCAAGCTCCGGATTAGGTCTCTTCCCTCGGCCCCGGGGCGTAAGTAAGGACCCCCGCGGTCGATGGCCAAAACGTAACACCTGGTGACGTCCACCGAGCGAAGGAGCAACCCAAGTCGCTGGTTCAGCACCGGTATACCCCAGAGAAGGCGGGCGATATTCCGGTGGCACATGGATAGCGAAAAGCGCAATCTCTGTAACAGGTCGAAGAAGGAAGCGAAAAAAGGGAAGCGTAGCCCCACTATTAGCAGCAGATAACTGCTAATGATGACTGAGGGGAAGGCCACCTCCTCGCCTTCGACGTAAGGGCAGACCCCGACGTCGTCAGGGATTTGGCAGTCTCTCCTGAAAGCTCTGAGTCCTTCGTCGGAGTTCAAATTGACACGAGAAGCCATCGGAGGGAAGCTTGGATTGTAAGAAAGTAGAAGAAATGAGCTCGGGGAAAGCTGTGTTCTCGGGAACCGCACGGTATACTCAATCTCAAACAGTGGGAATATTTTGAATGAGCACGTACATCTTATATAGAAGTCATGAACGGATCGGATAGAAACTGATCCGACGGATCAGACACTCTCCCGCTAAGAGTCGTCGACAGTTGTCAACTCGGGCACGTGAAAGGTCGCCTAAAATAGCGCGCGCATTAAATGTGTGACATGACGGTCCGGTTACCACGCGACTGTTTGGTTACATCCGAACTGATTATACTGGACACTGACCAGGCCAATTGCTCCCTGACACGTGGCAATACTCACATCCGAACTTCCACCTGAACAGGTCGGTAAATCCACCGAGCGACCTGGAGTGTGGACCCCATCTCGAGCTGCACCCCCGGATGATATCCGGACGGTTTCCGAGACAATACTGATTTTCGAATCCTCACTCGATAATACATCCAGTCAGTTCAGAAAATGGGGGGCAGCTGATACATCCAGAAATATCCTGTTAAAGACCAACCGCCACGTCAGCAGAAAGACCCGGACTGTCCGGAACGAGAGCTTGGGGCCCACAGGTCAGAGGTCGTCGGACATTACCGCTCGGGATGATCAAACGCCCCGGGCACGAGGCGCGGCGACTTTCCAGGAGGTGTAGCTTGGGCCGGACTTTCTAGGCAGTTTCCTTGTGTGGTCAGAACTCTATTAAGGAAGAATGAGTAGATTCCTAAACTATTTGGACGACTTTCCTTAATTCGTGTAAATCAATTGTAATTGATTTACATACCATATCAATACACTTACCATGTAAGGGTGGACTCTTGCATCTATAAAAGAGCCCACCTACCCACTCTAGGGGGATCCGAAAATCACTTCTCTAAACATACAAGCATTTACTAGAGAACTCACCATCTGCTCGCATATACCCGACCGGTATTACTGGTAGTGCCGCCCATCCTTGTTGGCTCACCAGGCCCGCCGGTGATCTGCAAGTGAGAAGTGCACAGAAGCAACCGTGGACGTAGGTCACCTTGTTAACGGGACCGAACCACATACAAACCCTTTCTTGTTCTTATTCTTGTCCAAATCTTTCTTACCAGTTTTCGGTATCATCATTTGTAAATTTTGAAAAATTACGGATATATCCCTAAGTGTATTTTATACTATAATATAATTCTTAAAGGTTTAATACTATAGTTTAGTATTTTTAATAATTAATAAGGAACTATTTTATGAGCATATTAATTATTATAAATACTAAACGAACTCCGAAAACTATGGAAAAAAAACTAGTGTATTTTGATATATAGTATTTATTTAAAATAGTTCCAAGTACTGATTTCTCAGTAAAGATATATTTATATATTTAAATCTTTTTTCAGGTATTTTCTAGTACTTATTATCTTTAATAATTCATAATAAATAATCTAAGACTCCAATAAATGCGCGGTCAGTTCATAGAGTCTTAGAATAATGTGTAGAATGTCCCCCTTAAGTTTCGTGACTTTTTGACTCAGTCAAAAATATTATTTGTCTTTTAGGGGCATTGGTGTAAAAAGCCCTGCCTTTTACCTCATAAAACACGATGGACTCCGATTTGAGTCTAGTCAATTGCGTTGGACTTAGAATAACAAGTAGATCACTACCTTTAGGTTTATTACCTCATTTGATAAAATTACCATTTTGCCCCTATAGTTGTACTCATACTTTATTATTGTTTTTTTTTCCATTTATGGTTGTAGAACTAGATGATTGTCTACTTTTCGAGGATTAGTAACTCGAGGTGAGTTTCCTAACCTCACTCAAATCCCAGTAAGATTAATATAAGATAAATATCAATTATCTGTATGATGTATGGTATTAGAAAGGTGTTGATTATGATGCTATGCGTTCCCGAAATTTCTATTGCAATGATTGTTCATATTATGGTAGTGCTATCGCATACATGAGCACGTCAAGGTTTATATCTATATCTTGCTAGTATCAAATCCATGTTTGTACGATCCATGTTTTATATGTTATGTTTCTGCTGCTAGAGGTTAAATGCAAAATTTATCATGGTTTCCAATCAGAGTAGTTAACGCATGGCTTGTTAATGATGTAAAAGAAAGCAGTAGAGATGTATACAAGTAGTGGATAATGGACACTTGCATTTCATGACATGAGTCAGTATGCATGGAATGAGAGCTAGATATGATTGAATGAGAAATGTGAGCGAGAAAGAGAGGTGGATTTGAGTAAAGTGTCAACTAGGCGACAAAGTGAGTGCCAGTTGGGCGATAGTTAGAGTGCCAGTTGGGCAATAGTTAAAGTGCTAGTTGGGCGACAGTTAGATTGACAATTGGGTGATAGTTAGAGTGCCAGCTAGGCAACAGATAGATGAGAAAGAGATAGTGATGAGAATGTGTTGGTGAGTGACACGTTTGGTTTTGGATAAGTGTTACGAGTTGATTGTTCAGGTCGAGGATTTAGCACCCCGACGCGAAGGTAGTTGTATAGGTCATGCATTGAGATGCACAAGCATGTTAACGAAAGGAGAATGCATTCTGTGATAAGATATTATAATATGCTTAATCGTTTACATATTTTTGTTGAGACCTTTGCTATGCCCGTGAAAGAATGTGACTTTTGATAAGAGATTAACCGTATCCTAAGATAGAGAACAATAAGGTGTGTTGAGAAATATTTGTATTTATTAATTATTGTGCAATTAGACTCTCACTTAGCTTTGTTCCAATGCGGACGTCACGTTACGTCCTAGACATTCCTATGTCCAGAGTGATGCAGGTTTGTTAATAGAGTGGTGAGCACTGGATGCAGTGCAGAAGAGCTAAGAAGGATAGAGCCGAGCGAGAAATTGAAGATAGTTATCTCAGTAGTTCTTATGTTTAAGTTTGCGTAATAAGAATAGTACGGACCTCTTGTATTAAGATTTATATTATTGTAACTTGCTCTATTTTCGCTACTGTATTTGTATTCTATTAAGTTTTAAGTTATGTTTATACTTTAGCATTGCCCTTATGAATGTTGTGCGGAGTTAAAAGGACAGATCGGTTAATCAACTAGTCACGTGTCTACGGACCCATAAAGGAAAATTTTAGTTTTTCCTATTTTTTGCTTACTCCGGGGTGTGACACGGATTGATCCACCGAATGTCAGCCACCGACCCCATAGTTTGGGTGCCTGTATATGCTTTGTGGCTCTTCTTTCTTAATCAGTCCCTCTTGGATATCATCCTCTATTCTTGTCCTTACACTGGGTAAGATTAGATAACCTAGTGACTGAGTCAGTGGGGTATTAGTACTTTCAATGTGGTGTTTACTTGAGCGGATAATTCGCTCAGGTTGAATCCGATAAACGAGTAACAGGGATTTGACCAGGATAGTGGGAGCTATGAGTGTATAGTACTTGCAAGCGTTCTTAAAAGTGATTAATAGTAAGAGTTCTTAAAAGTGGTGAACAAGAGTAGTACGTCCATAGACTAGTCATTAGATGAGAACGATGTATAGTGTTCGCAAGAGTCCTTAAAAGCAGTGAACAAGAACACTAGTATGTTGTGATAATACGATCAGTTCATGGTAGCCAGTCAAGTTTTCAGTCTTAGAGTTGGAAGATGATAAGTATCGAATAATGATGGGTCTAAAAAAAGAGGAAAATATATTATTAATATCACTACCTTATATCGTGCATAACTGGTAAGGACTTTTTACCTATGATATTGTGGGAGTTTCTATTCACTCAGCTGAAGTAAGCTGGTGGCGTTCATACTTGGACATTACCCATCCAGACTACCATGTCCCTATTAATGCAGGTGATGGAGCCTACGATGATGGCTACTACCCGGAGTTGGATTATGCAGAGGGTGGCCTTACTAATGACGATTATGCCAGGGAGGATTACTATGCTAACAACTACTCTTACGCCAGCTGGAGATAAAAAAGTTATATCTAGTTTATGTTTCTATTATTTTTGTCAAACTTTTGTAGCGGGTACTTGGGCATGTGTTGTCTTCAGTCCTGTTGTGATCATAAGGACCACTCCGAAATTGTAATTGATAGAATCATCATTATTTTATAGAGTGGTTTACTATTGCTTCTAGTTAGACTAGTACTATATGATGTGGACAATTAGTGACATTCACCCGTCATTCCCTATGTACTCATAAAGGAAATTTAATTTTCTCTATTTTTCCTGCTCTGGACCATAATATTTTCTTTTACCCATAAGTCATCTCATGCTTGAACATCCCCTGAATTCTTTTCCTCACTCTTTTACCATAAATCTTCTTCTACCTAAGCAATGCTTCAACTATCATCACCGTTATACCAAATAGAGTTGTCAATCTCTTGGGCCCAGCAGTCTAAAGCGGCTTTTTTCTTTGTTGTTTCCTCCTCCACTTTCTTTTGACTTTCCTTAGTTGGCCCCACTTGGTGATCAATTTTGATGGATCGAAAGAAGTCTCTTCAAACTCCAAAAAATAGATACCCATTTGTAGCACGACAGGGTGATTTGGAAATGGATTCTTGGTGACATTGGGGGTGTTGACGGGTGGCATAGATATTACTTTGTTGTTGATGAGATCTTTTATTTCATGCCTTCATCTCATACATCGATCCATGGCATGCCCTTTGATCTAATGGAATTTATAATACAGATCATCCCAAAAGTTTAGAGAAGGTGGGTTCAATAGCGGTCATGGTTCTAGTAGACAGAGATGCCCTTTTGACACTAACCTGTCAAGGGTAGTGGATAATGATACTCCCAAATTTGAGAATTTTCTTAACGGCTTATCTCTTCGCAGACGAGCCTTTTATGTCAAACTTCCTTTCGGGCTCGCTCAATGCATTAGCATCTGATATGTCCAAAATAATCTAGCCATAAAGATAGTGCCAGGTCATCAAGAGGTGCCGGTTATTCCGGTAAGGGCGCCCACAGCCCAGCATTCCTGAGGTGTTCACTCAGATCGGGCGGTTTGTGTCAACAAGATGGGCATGCAGTTGTCAACGTCCCGCGATCTTGACCAGTCCAACAGTTTTCTTAATCAACTATAAGTCTACAAGATAGAATGTGGCAGTTTCCTAAACCATTTAGGAAACTTTCCCCAAATTATGCCAATCAAGTGTCATTAGATTAGGCTTCCTAATCCTATTAACTTACCATGTAAGGGTGGACTCTTGTACCTATAAAAGAGCCCACCTACCCTGTCAATAGGGATCCAAAAATAATTCTCTAGCTTACAAGCATACAACAAAGAACTCACCATCAATACGCATATACCATGCCGGTATTACTGGTAGTGTCGCCCCTAGTTGTTGGCTCACCAGGCCCGCCGGTGATCTGCTAGTGAGAGCGCACAGACGTAACCGTGGATGTAGGTCACCTCGTTAACGGGACCGTACCACATACAAATTGTTCTCGTCTTCTTTTCTCTCTAAACCATTCTTACCAATATTAGGCAGCATCATTTTGGCGCTGTCTGTGGGAACCGACAGAGTCTTCTCATCAACAAATTCTTTACTGATCAACATGCCGCCGAAGACGGGTAAGAGAACTACTGTTCCGACCGGTCAGGAGAACCCGCAGCTTGAGCAGCCGACTGACTCCATGACCATCGAACAAATTATGGCGGCGCTGGCGCAACTCTTGCAAGGCCAACGCCGGACACAAGAACAGATTGAGGCGCTTTTGGCCCGACAGGAGAAGCGCCTTGCATTAGAAAATCAGCCAGAGAAGAGCATCCCTACTCAAAGGCTCGCTCGGCTACGCAGGCAAGCTCGTTCCGCCCTGGTGTCTCCACCGGACCGGGAACACCCCGGTGATGGATAGCGCAGCCAGGCTACCAGGCGTTCACAAAGGCGAGCTCGGTCTGACCCTCGCTGGGTAAAGGATGCCAAGACTATCATCAACCGATGGCGTGCGGCCAGAGGGGAGGAGTCCGGACGGAGAGCCCTGGAATCGACCGAGGACCCTCCAGCCCTGAGCCAGGGGGATCTTAGGCACACGCTTTTCCAGACCCCGAGTCGGGCCCTATCACCGAGGTCGACGCATTTTGAGGAAGATGCCTCATCATCCGATCCAACTTACCGCTCGGATATAGGGAGGAGAACCAGGCGGGATGACGTAAAGGCCCAGGTCGAGGAATTGCAACAGCAAATTGAGAGGTTGAACCGCAAGTCCGGCCACGTCCTCACTAACACGGAGACTGAGTCACCCTATACCGCTTGGCTGACACAGTTTCCTATTCCACAGAAGTTCAAACCCCCTTACCTCAGCTCCCACGACGGCACAGGGCATCCGGTAGACCACATCCGCACTTATAAGGCTCAGATGGCACTGGTCACCACGGTTGACGAGCTACAGTGCCTTGCCTTTCCCAGTACTCTCGAGGGGCCAGCCGCACTGTGGCTCCATGCTTTAAAGCCCCGGATAGTCGACGACTTCAAAGCCCTCGCTAAGCTGTTCATCAGCCAGTTCGTCGGGATGGTTGACCGGTCGTAACCAGACACTCAGTTGCTGACCGTCAAGCAGCGCAAAGGGGAGTCCTTGAGGGAGTATGTGGACTGTTTCAACAAGAAAAGGCTCCTGATCTGCAATCTCAATGAAATGGCCGTAATTATAGCCTTCTGTTCGGGAGTTCAACACACGAAGGTTGCCACGTTGTTCCACCATGACCGACCGGCAACCCTGGTGGAGCTCTCAGAGAGGGTTGGAAAATACATAGATACTGAGGAGTTCCTGAAGACAAAGCGCGCCGGCCAGGCAGGAGACGAATCCCCGAAGGCCAAGCACAAGCGTGAAGGATTCGAGAAGGGCTTAGGAAAGAAGCCGAAGCAAGATCAGAAGGGCGCCCGGGGTCAACCCCGATTGCTTTCACACCCCTTTCCCAGCCCATTCAAGAAGTCATGGCTGCCGCAGAGGTACAGAGGTTGCTTTCGCAGCCAGCTAAACTACGAGCCCCGCCCGGTAAGAGGAACCGGGACAAGTTCTGCCGCTACCACAGGGATCACGACCATGAAATAGAGGATTGCTTTAAATTGAAGATGGCAGTAGAGAAGCTGATCGAGCAGGGACACCTCGCGGAGTTTCTCACAGCAGATAGACGACCCCGACAGGACACCCGAACTCCCAATCAGCCACCACAACTTAGCCACATCCACGTGATCTCCGGAGGAACATCAGGCAGAGGGGATTCATAGTCGGCACGGAAGAGGCATGCTCGTGCATCCCGAGCGGATGTTTGGCAGGTCCAATCCACCGGCTACTCCCCAACAAATGTTCTAACATTCACATCCGACGACTTGCGTCCACTGCCCCCATGATGACTCGCTAGTAGTGAAAATTTTTATAGCCAACTATATGGTCCAGAGGGTGCTAGTGGACACAAGTAGCTCGTTCGACAATATGTTCACATCGGCATTCGATCAGCTCGGGATCTCCAGGTATCGGCTCCTGCCAGTCGCTACACCCCTGGATGGATTCAACGGCTCAAGCATACAACCCCTCGGGACAATCAAGCTTCCAGTTCTCATGGGGACCTACCCTCAGCAGACCTCCGTGCTGACCACTTTCGTGATCGTAGAAGCCCCGTCGGCCTACAATATCATCCTTGGCAGGCCGATCCTCAACAAGGCTAGAGTAGTCGTCTCCACCTACAGCTTAACAGTGAAGTTCCCAACTTCTCGTGGACCCGGATGCTTGCGTGGAGATCAGACTACTGCCCGGAATTGCTATGTCAGCTCATTACACCGAGAGGCTATCACTGAAACATTAAATGTTCAAGAGATGGACCCCTAGGATCAGAGCGATGCGGTAGGTCCAGTAGAAGAATTGGAAAGTGTGACATTGAATCCCAAGTACCCTGGCCGCACGGTTAGCATTGGCGGCCTACTGGAGCCCAGCCTGAAGGAAAAACTGAGTCAGTTCCTGAGGCAAAATCAAGATATCTTTGCTTGGAGTCACGAGGATATGCCCGGAATTGACCCCCGAGTAATGTCCCATCGGCTCAATGTCAGTCCAGAGTGCAGGCCGGTAAAGCAGAAATGGAGGGGAATAGGCCCCAAGAGACAGAAAGCAGTGAGTGAAGAGGTTGAGAAGCTCCTCAAAGCTCGTTCCATAAGAGAAGTCCACTACCCCGACTAGCTAGCCAATGTGGTTCTTGTCAAGAAAAGCAGCGGGAAGTGGAGGATGTGCGTGGACTTCACCAACCTCAACAAGGCTTGTCCCAAGGACTGCTATCCGCTTCCCAAGATAGACCTCCTTGTGGACTCAATGGCGGGTCATTCACTCCTCTCATTTATGGATGCTTACTCGGGGTATAATCAGATCAGCATATACCCCGGGGACGAAGAGAAAACTGCGTTCATCACTGACTAAGGCACGTACTGCTACAAGGTAATGCCATTCGGCCTCAAGAATGCCGGGGCTACCTACCAATGCCTGGTCAACTACATATTCAAAGACCTCATTGGAAAGTTTATGGAGGTATACGTGGATGATCTGTTGGTCAAGAGCCGGGACAAGCCCGACCACCTCGAGCATCTGGCTGGGGCCTTCAGCATTTTGAAAAAGTTCAGGATGAGGTTGAACTCGGCCAAATGCACCTTTGGCATCTCGTCCAAGAAATTTTTGGGCAATCTAGTTAGCAGACGGGGAATCGAGGCGAACCCCAAGAAGATCAAAGCCATCATCAACATGCAGTCGCCCAAATCAATAAAGGAAGTACAGAGCCTTGCCAAACGGGTGGCCGTACTGAACAGATTTGTCTCCCGAGCAACCGACCGGTGCCTGCCATTCTTCAAAATCCTCCGCAAGCGTTCCAGTGGTCAAAAGAGTGTGAAGACGCATTCCAGGAACTAAAGAAGTACCTGGCTTCCCCTCCTCTACTCTCAACACCCGTACCCGGGGAAGAATTATTTCTATACTTGGCAGTGTCACTATCAGTAATTAGCTTGGCACTTATTCAGGAAGAGCACGGGATACAATTCCTGGTGTACTACACCAGCCGGGCATTATAGGGCGCAGAGAGCAGGTACTCCCGCATCGAAAAACTGGCGTTCGCCCTTATCACCTCGGCTCAAAGGCTCCGCCCTTACTTTCAGGACCGACAAAATCCATGAGCTACGTGAATATAGTTCAATGACCGTTGGAAACTTCATGCCCAAACTATAACTACGTCAAATGGCACGATTATTGCATTAGAAAGTGATTGGGAAAGTTTCCATCGTAAGTATATTGAGAGGAAAATGGAATGTCGAGCGTAAAGCGCAATACTGATGGTTATAAATGGATGATATTAATGAACTAAACTACGAAACGTACGAATGTGAAAAATAATGATAAAACCTTCAATAATAGATTTAATGCAAATAAGGGACATTGGATTTCGTTTCTAGTCGTGTGACTACCAGTCAAAGTTAATTCGTGAACTTTTGTGTCGTGTTTGGATAATTCTTGCAAAGTTGGTCTCTCGATTATTCCATGGAGTCGATTGGTGAGTTATGTTTTGTTCCATGATCTGAGGATCGGCATGACGTGTTCGGTCAAGTGCGGATGACCTGAAGATCGTCCTGACGTGTTCAATCAAGTAGTTGATTAGTTTTCTGCACCCTTGGACTGAGGATCGGCATGACGTGTTCGGTTATGTACGGGTGACCTGAGGATTGGCATGACGTGTTCGTCCAAGTGATTATTAATTTCCCGTACCCTTGGTCTGAGGATCGGCATGACGTGTTCGGTAACGTGCGGGCGATCTGAGGATTGGCATGACGTGTTCGACCAAGAGATTGTTAATGTCCCGCATACTTATGCCATTTGGGAGATAGTTTGAGTGCCAGTTGGGCGACAGTTAACTATTCATTATTGAGTGTTGTTCTTTCTTGACCAGTAAATGCGTTTTGAGTTATGTCTTCTTTCAGTCAATATCATTGATCAGTTCAGTTCTGGGTTAAGTTTCAAAGGGAATGATTGGGTTTAAATAAGACATGGTTTTGAGAATAAGAAAAGATGAACAAGACATAGTATCGAGAATAAGAAATGATGAATGAGATATGGTTTTGAGAAATAAGAAGAGGTGAAGAATAACATACCTTAAGTGGTGGTAACCTTAAGGGAACCCTCACTTAGCTTAACCGCTAACGGTTTTTCATACCGCTGGACCTTCCACGTCCAGCCTTTGCAGGTCCAGACGGAACCGACTGCTATCAAGATGCTGACTTTACTACGAGGAAGGCTACGGTTTCGCTAGCTGAAGACTTTAGAGCTTTTCTTTTGTTATAGTAATGTTATTATTTTGTTAGTGATGTAATAATTTAGCTGGTCTTGTAATAGGTAACTTTTGGATATCTTTTTTGCTTGTAATATACTACTGATGTAAGACTTGGATGTTTTAAATTTCTGCTTCCGCTGAACTTAGTCACTTTCCCATATCACATTATGGTTATAAGCATGTTTGGACAATCAGGTGACACTCACAACCAGTCACGTGTCTACGAACCCATAGAGGAAATTTATTTTTCCCTATTTTTGGTACTTCGGGGCGTGACAGTGATTTTTGGTATCAGAGCTTTAGGTTTAGACACGCTCACTGATTGTCCTACACCTTAAGTTATGAGCCTAAGATTTACCTCGTATTAGTACTGACACTAAGCTAGCTCCTCTTGCATGACTATGGAGTCGAGCTTCGTTCATGATGATTTCAGAGGTCATTATAATCGCAACGGTCGTATCCAGCCTGCCAATCCTGTACTATATCGATTGCAGATCTGCTAGAGGGCGAGGCATATCTTGGTGGAGGATATACAGAGAGCTGTGCTTACCGATACATTGTAGTATCCGGATCGAGTTCAGCCCGAGTCGATCCATGCTTCAGAGACTACCATACTTATTCACCATGAGCTTATCAGCATGACTCAGGACGAGGCACTATATGGTGATATACTCTTCCCGATTATCATGGCCGCACCAGCACCACCATTTTCACCCGAGCCCATACTAGAGCCAGATGTCGATTCAGATCCAATGGATACAATCTGCGACGACGACATAGCGAGTGGAGAGGATTCTACAGGCAGTGACCACTCAGCAGACGACCCATCTAATGGTGATGACACAGATGACGACGATGACCTGACAATTGAGGATAATTTGACAAGTAGCGACAACAAGTCGATCGAGGAGGTTGACCCTGTAGACGATCTTCAGAGAGCAGGGGATGATTTACATGACCATCCAGCACCAGCAGTTGACGGGGACAAGATGATACCGATGCCTGAGCAGAACCATGAAGACCCTGAGGAGGAGTTCTTAGAGGGCCCGTAATAGATAATAAGAGAGGCAAACTTTACCTTATATATGGTAAGGGAGTACACCATAGTAAGCAGTTATATCCTTTCTGCTCATTCCACTCCTTTTGAGTAAATCGATGCCTTCTATTCTTATGGCAATTTCTTCTTAAAATGGTATCTATATATTTTGTAAAGTAGCTCTGATTACCGTCAATAATTATTATGATACATTCCTTCATAAGTAATTCATTTCCTTGAATTTTTAGAAATTCCCCAGTCAATAATTCTTGAGTATGTACCTTGATCCTTCGATTTTTGACAAATTCTTTTGAGAACAAGTTCTATCACTAGTACTGGAAAGTCATTCTTTTGACTTATTATTATTTGAACTAAAATCTTGAAGTTCATTGTCTTTGAGATTATTCTAAATAAAGTTGATTACTAATACTGCAAAGTTATTCTTTTGGACTTATTATCCCTTGAACAAATTCTTACAAGTTCATTTCATTTGAAATAATTCTAAATGAGTTCTGTGTTCTTGTTCTTGTTAGGACCTAAAAAACGTTGTACTCTCTGTACATCTTGACCTCTTATTGTCTCTCTCAGTTGCTCCCTTATTCTTTATCAGTAGGGTTTCGTTTAGACTATTTCACTTATGAAATACCTAATTCTTATTTTATTCGTTGAAGGCCTTATGCCATCAGTTACTTTCATTTCCTACAAATCTTCAGATACTACGATTACTTCCATAGTAATCGGTCATCCTATTATTGTTAGATTTACATTTTATTCTTAAAATGGATCACATCATTCTACAATTATACTTCTATCTATAAGGATTCATCTGCCTTTTCAGACTCGGCTTCATTTTGGGTCGATCTGTTCAATCGTTTCAATCATTGTATTCTAGCTACCGGGATTATAATGATAGCCGTAATGTGAAATATAATAGGTTATGATTGCTTTGCATAAGGTATGATAGAAACCTTATAGACAAGAACTCTTATGTGGGAACGCAAGAATCTTCTCGATCTCTGCTATGGATGAATCATCTCAAACAACTGAGGACCAGTCCAGAAGGCAAAGCAACATAATACCTAACGAGATCGATCCCACTGGTATATTTGGAAGACTAATACAAGACTTATGGAAGACCGCAGACAACACTAGCACAAGTGACTACGGAGACGAGTTGTTTAGACACCTCCATATCGCCCATTCAGAATCGCTTAGAGACCATTCAAGCCACAACCTGCTACACTACCAAGGTCAACCCTACTACAAGGATAACTCGAAACAACGAACAACGATCATGGTATTTGTTTCAACTATGGAAACCCTGGATGTCTGGCCAAGGAATGTCAAGCTCCCAAGACCTATAACCAACCAAACGTTATTTGCTAGAGCTATCGCAAGAGAGGACATTTTAGCAAGGACTGTAAAGCACTAGAGATGGACGCTACGGAGCACATGCAGCTCAGACAAGCCCAGCTCAATACCACCATCCCCAATATAGCTGGATTAGGCAAAGAGGCAGAACGAAGACTGAAAGAACACATGAGGAACAAGAGAAAGTCCGACACAACAATAGCATCAGTCTAACGCAAAACATGCCAATGTTGTTTCAACTTCAAAAATCGCGGACATAACTTCGACGAATGCCCAACACCAAAACAAATTGGAGGACATGGACCGCGATGATACAAATGTGGTGGAATGGACCACATTCGCAAGGATTGTGAGGCAATGAAGAACATCAATCAAGATTTGTTGATGAACTTGGAAGAAGAAGGGGAGTTGATACAACCTATGCAATCGATTATGCAAAATTTTAACTTATTAATGAATCTAGTTTTGTGTATCTAGTATTATTGTAATGATTAGTGTTCCGATATATATATATTATTGTAGAGGTACAACAATTCAGCAGTTAGTAACTATAAGTATACAATGAGTATCGTATCCCACATTTAGACTGACGGTCAAACCAGACGAGCTAACCTAATGATAGAAGACGTCTCACCATCTCACATCATCAACAACATCACAGACACATGGAAAATTTTACACCATCAATTATAAAAGCTTGTGGCGCATCCGGAAGAAAATTACGAGAGAACCCACTCGTCGCTGATCAAAATGTTCGCCAACTAAGATAAAGTCAAGCATAGGCATGATGTCACTCGAGATTCTATATAGAAGGCCATGTCAATCATCATCGCGTCAGAAAGATCAAAAATGAAGGAAGATCCTACAGTTTGTCGAAGATAAAGTACCATTAAAATATCGATCGGTCGAGGCAACATGCTATTAGACCAAAAGAAAGGAAGCTATCACTGTGACACATTGGAGTATTTACGATTGAATTGCCCACCAACTCGCGTACGTTATCACCAATGGTGTAGTAGATCACGACGCATTTTGAGTGGATACGCTAATCTACAACGTTCTTCGTAATAACATGCTGAGGTATACATTCACGACCCCTACAAGTTATAAAAGACAATCATGAGACCAACTTGAATTCTCAACCATCGCATCAAGAAGCTGAGAGGTAAGAATCTTGCCGATCAAAGATGCAGAAGAAATGATGAAAGAAAAGTTAATCAGACTATCGTTGAGACAAATCCAAAGCAACGTGATATCTGCGACGGCTGCGGAATATCTGGACATCACTCCAAAGAATGCAAAGCACCGAAACAGCTAACAAGTTGATAGGTGCAGTGCTTCAATTGTTGAAAGAATAGACGTGTGCACAAAGATTGTCCAGAACGAGTAATTCAGAACATGGTTCTACCACAAAGAAGGTCTAATTAGCTAGCTAGTGGGAACCTCACAACCTTAAAATCTGAGATATGATTAGTACCTTGTACTTTCTAAGACCTAGCAAACTCTTGATTTCAAAGACGAAATCCTTTAATAGGTTGTAGAAGATGTAACACCTGTAATTTTCTGTCATTATAATATCAACTTTTTTGAATTTTTGTATTGGACCGACTATATTATTATATTATTATTTTAATTACGTGACGGTATGGACGTGTTGTAGTATTACCACATGGACTGTAGTAACCATACCGACTCGACCATAATAAGATTTAACGTAGTCCTGTACCCGGACCCGGACATTAGAAATAATACTAGTTTACACGTACTTCAAGATTGATACGCATATCGAGAAACTTATGCACATAAACTAAGGAAGTGACACAGAACTCGAGGTGGGCCCATATGGCTGGCCATGTGGAAACCACATGTCATCCCTTTGAACACATGTCCACTTAATGGACACATGTCCTAAGCATGCAACATGTAATGGACACCTAGCACATGGAAATTCTATATAAACAAGCACATGCACACACTACACTCTCTTAGTTGGATCATAATCTAAATTTTTGGAGAGAAATTAGGAGACTTGGGTAGTTCATGAGAAAAAGAGAGAAGAAAAGTTAAGAAGAAGAAGAAGAAGTTCGTCCAAGAAGTTTGAAGTTCAAGCTCCATTAAACTCAAAAACAACATCCAAGCTCAATTTTAAGCTTTGGTGAGTAAATTGTGAGTAATTGTGAGTAATCTAACTCAATTTAGAACATATATAGTATGTATTAATGTTTAGTAGAAGTTTGATGTTGTTGTGTTGAAGTTTTCATGACATGTAAGACAAATCCATAAATCTGAGAAACTGAAACTTTCAGCAGAACATAGTTCAGTAAAATGAATGTTTTGTGCAGTTCAAAAATCCGAATTAAGCTAGGTTTTTTTGTGGTAAAATCTAACTCATATATATACAAATAACTGTTGTATAGTTCAGTCTAGAAATCAATCCTTCATGGGTGAAATGCATGTACAACGCAGTGTTATAAATCTGTGAAACTGAAACTTTCAGCAGAACATAGTTTAGTAAAATGAATGTTTTGTGCAGCTCAAAAATGAGAATTAAGCTAGGTTTTTGGGTGGACATATCTTACTAATTTATCTACAAATAACCCTTCTATATTTCAGTCTAAAAACCCATCCTTCATAGGTGAAATTCATGTACAATGCAGTACTATAAACCTGGGACAGAATAGTCCGAGATATAAGAAATGTCTTGTAAAATAAATAGTTTGAGTAGCTCAAAACTGTAATTGAAGCTAGATTTTTTTTTTACATGAAGATATACCTATTATCTATAATGTTTTAGTTTTGACTTTGATCTACAAAATAATTTATCATGCCCAAATAAATCTTGTTAATTCAGTCAACACAGTGAAAATGTATCCTGACAGATTGTGTAGCTTTTTGTATGATGTTTTGTTATGCATGGTGTTGATTGTTGATTCTAGTTTTCTGGTACCTGTGTTGTTATGAAAATCTTGTGCTATGGTAGTGCTATCGCGTGGATGAGTATGATAAGAGTACAAAAATGCAGAAATACATCCATATACTAATAAACATGGGTAAAAAGGCTATTGTTACATCTCTGTACCACCCAATAAATGATTTGATCCCCGAAATCCAAGCTAAGACTCAGGAAACAACTCCGTGTACTTCTCTCGCATAACGGAGTCCATCTCCCTAGAAGCTTCGCGTTCATCATGGTGCTTCTATTAAACTTTTACCAGCAGAAGATGTACACTGGTCTTTTGGTATATGTCACTCTACTATCCACCTCAACATCTTTGAAGTCCATCTTATGCGTTAATCCATGCACGTCCTTTCTCAGCATGCTGACGTAAAACACGTTATGTACTCCGGATATCTTTGACGGTAGTGTTAATCTGTAGGAAACATTTCCCACACATTGAAGAATCTCGAATAGTCCAATGTAGTGAGGCAAAAGCTCTCCTCTCTTCTATTTGAATCTCACCACTCCTCTGACTGGCAAAACCTTTAGTAGGATGTGGTCTCCCACGCAAAATTCTAGGTCCTTCCAACGCTTGTCCACGTAATTCTTCTATTGGCTCTGGGTTGCCTTCATCCACTCCTTGACGATGTTCATCTTTTTATTTGCTTCCCGAACTATATCAGGTCCCAAAAGCTTGTCTTTTCTAGCTTCTACCCAACAAAGAGGTGAATGATATGGTCGTCCATAGAATGCTTTGAATAGTGCCATTTCGATGCTCGAGTGATAGCTGTTGTTGTATGCAAACCCGATGAGCGACATATGTGTCTCCCAGGTGCTTTCAAAGTAGAACACGCATGCTTGTAGCATATCCTCAATCACTTTATTCGTCCGTTCCATCTATCCATCTGTTTAGGGATGAAATGCAGAACTTAACTTCAGTGAGGTTCCCATAGCTACTTGCAACTTTCCCAAAATTTAGTAGTGAAATGTGAATCACGATCAGAAACAATCAAAATGGGTACACTGTGTAGTCGTATAATCTGCTATAAGCAGAATCGTCTCATCTTCTGGACTAGATACATCATATTGTATGTGATGATATGTGCTGACTTAGTGAGTCAGACTGTGACTACCTAAATAGCATCATGGTTCTGTTATGACCTTGGGAAACCCACAACGAAGTCCAAGGAAATGTGCTCCTACTTCCATCCTGGTACCAGTAGCGGTTGCAGAAGTCCTGACGGCTTATGATGTTCTGCCTTGACTTGCTGGCACGTAAAACGCTTCAAAACATGCAACTAATGATATCCTAATTGAAGGTCTATCTTCGAGAAGGTCGTTACACCCTGTAACTGATCAAGTAGATCATATATCCGCAGGAAGGGGCTCTTGTTCTTGATCGTGACTTTGTTTAACTCTCGATAGTCAATACAAAGTCCGACCGATCTATCCTTCTTTTACACAAACAATACCGACACTCCCTAAGGTGATGTACTTGGCTAAATGAATCCCAAATCTACAAACTCTTGAACTTGCTTGTTTAACTCCTGCATCTCCATTGAGGCCATCCGATATGAGGCTTTGGAAATTGGCAATATCCCTGGTGCAAATTCTAAATAGAAGTCGATCTCCCTCTTTAGCAGTAGTCCAACGATATCTTAAAACTCTTCTAAAAAGTCTTGAACCTCGGGTATCTGGGTCACAGAACTCTCTACGACAGCTTGATGTCTAGATAGAAATGCGTCACCCAATGGGTCACATTGAAAAAAGAAAGGCACCCTCCCAAGTATGGAGTATAGAATTAACTTACTAAAATAGTCTAACTTAGAAAGATACTTTGTAAGCCAATCTATTCCAAGAATCATATAAAATTCCTTTATCAACAACACAATCAAATCTACAGGAAGAACTCGATCTTCTATGGTTAGAGTGCTATCCTTATACACCTTACTTAACTTAACCGAGACTTCTAGGGGTGAGATAGCATTAAGTGCATCCTTAAGCATCTGGAATTCTAATCCTGACTTCAAAATAAGTGTAAAGCCAATAAATAAATTCATAGCTCTCGTATAAAACAAAACTCTAATCCGATGATCATGTAACAGGAGAGTACCTTCCATATTCTGCGACGCTTCCTCTTCGTAGTTGGCTTCTTCAGGAATGATCGTGTTGAGCCTAGCTTGAGTGGTCGCTCCATAGTATCCACCTAGAGGTGCTCAGAAATCTCTACAAACATGTCCTAGCTTATTGCAGTTGCAGCAGACAATCGCAGTCGTAGCACAAGAGAAAAGGTCATTAGAGGCTTCTTCTCTCCATTCCAGGTCCTCTTCTTTCCTTAAAAGTGGCCCGATGTCTTAGAGCGAACTTTCCTCTCACAGGGGGTTGGGTAACCAATTGCTTGGGTCCTTGACATCCATCTTTCTCTAACTCGAACGCTAATCTCACCAATGCTTCAAATGTTGTATTCAAATATCCCAACGTCATGTGGCGCAGATGGGAATTCAACCCTCTGTGGTACCTCTTGATCTTTTTCTGTGGAATATCTATCTGATGCTGGGCAAAATGAGACAAACTCTAAAATTATGTAGTGTACTCGCGCATCAACATGTTGCCCTGCGTCAAGTCCATGAACTCCCTCTCTCTCTAATCCTTCTCCACTTTAAGGAAATTCTTCACCCAAAACTTTTCCCTGAATGCAATCCACATCATCCTCTCCGATTCTTCAGCTTCCATCGTTGCTTTCTCAAACTCCTACCAATCGTCAGAAACACAGGTGAGCTAGAACGTAGCTAAACAATTTTTCTCTTCTTTGCTGCACCTCATTCTCTCAAAAAATGCCATCTATATTTTTCTGCCACTTCTCAGATTTCCAGGCTTCACCGGTTCCATCGAATGTATCGGGTCGTAGAGCTCTGAATCTCTCAAGTATCTTATCTCCAGTGATCAGTAGTGGTGCAGCTTGGTGATTAGCCCAATTGTTGTTATTGTTATTGTTATTGTTGTTGTGGTTTCCATAAAGATCATCGCCAATATACTCTAAGCATTGCAAAAAAGCTTCAAAAGCTCCAATAGGATCCATATTCTAGGGGATGGGGGCCCTTCCTTGTTGATTCCTTGCGTTCCCCATTCTGTCGGCCATAATGTCAACCTCCACAATCGACCCAACATTACTCTCCAGTCATCGAAACAAGATATGGCAATCACAAGTAAGAGAATCAATACCCAAAGAGATAGAAATAAATATCTAGCAAAATGATTACTAAAAATAATACATGCAAAAGCATGCTACTGATATATATATACGACCAAAAACATTTGCATTATGGTATGGTAACGGTATTTACATCACATTTACATAAGTAGCACTACCATCAAAATCATATGCAATATGTACACAAAAGAAAGTGGGCTACATGCCCTAATCAACCAAAATAGAAAGAGAATCAAAATCCTAGGGCTCCCATCCCAAAAGTCCTTCGCATCTGACTCAAACGGAGACAACTCGTCTGCTAAAACATCAATTTCCTCTAGTGGCGCACAGTCAAGCCATAAATCAAACTCATTAACCATCTCAAAGATCAGATCAGCCTTAGGATGAACGTCTGCTATCTGCCCACCTGTAGGTAATCAACCTCCATCCACTACGTGCTGTGGTAGAACCGGTCCTGCAACAACACCCTGGGGCACCTGTATCACCTCGAACTCCTCCCCATCATCATCATCCATTGGCTTGACCTCTCCCTCCTGAGTATCATCCTCATCCTCGTCGTCCTAAGGCTCCTCCTCCAGTACACCCTTATGCTCGTCATTATGTACTCCCTCCTACTCATCCTTAGGGGTGCCCTCATGTTCATCATTGCCTCCCTTAGGCTTGTCCTCATAATCGTCAGCGTGATCCCTTTCATCCTTGGGCTCATCATCAAAATCATCCTCAAGTTCATCCTCACCTCCGTCATATTCCTCCATAGGGTTCTCCTCCGGATCGGCATCAACATCATCATCATCGTCTTGTTCTAGCTCAGGTATGACTAGTGCTAAAGGTGTTGGCTATACTAGCGGTGCCGATTGACCAGCTTGAACTAGTGGCATGTGTGTAACTCAGGCCAGAATCTCCTGATAATGCAAAATGTCTTGTAATATAGCCTCTATTTTCTGATCAACTCGTAAGAGAGTGAGTACTCAGTTTAGAGCATTAGAACGTACCCTCTCTAAATCATAGACACCATCAATTGTGTATAGCTCTACAAAAGTCATCCTCCACCTGATCCTGTGCATGTAATCTAACCACTATAGATGTTGCTCTGGATCACCGAGATGAAGGTTGTCGGGAAATAAGAATTATCCTCCAAATGCACCCTCTATGAATATTGGCTCCATTCTAACCTAAAAATGAAACTATCTTATCGTCAATACTAGCTTAAGGTATCTTTAGGCTAAAAAATTTATAGGACAATCAACGAGCAAGACTAAACCTAGTGCTCTGATACCAAAAATTCCTATCACGCCCGGGCGTAGCAAAGTAGGGACAATTTAAAATTTCACCCTTTAGACCAATGGATACATGACTAGTTTGAGGATCACGTACTTGTCAATACAAGAAAGAACCAAGATAAAACCAATAAATAATAAACGAAACCTGTAATAATAAGCATGGTGGTTCCAGGCTTACATAATACTACACATCATCAGAGTCTTAAATCCATTAATAAAGCAGAAAAGAAAAGGAAAGATAATAGCATCGTGGGCATGAAGCCCTACAATATAATAATAATAATAATAAGATCGCCATCTAGTTCCTCAACTAACAACAATAGATAAATAAACAAAGTCTTCTCTTCCGCCAGCTAGCTTGCAAACCAATATCTTTCCTCGGCAATCTCCTCGTCCAAGTAATCAGCCTCTGGATGATTTCGACGTTCGATTGTCCAGGACATGAAAGTCATCAGCTTTACTGCAAGCTGAGTGAGTAAACCTACTACACTGAACAGGCACAAAAAAGTACTTGTTAATCCGTTAAGAAAGTAAGCGTTCCATTTTTTCTTCTTTAATGAAACCATGTCTTTAAGTTTTGATTATTCTAATTTCAAGGTAATGCATACATTTGGGAAACGTTCAGTGATATTACTCAGATATTTGAACACAAATGACATCGATTGACAAATCACTTTGGCCTTATCGGTCTAATCTTTACAAACTCAACACATAAATTAAATCACAGGTTCAATCTTTACAACCCCACTCTTTGGATCACCGATTCAATCTTTGGCTATATGCCTAATCCTTCACGAACATGACTCTTTGTATGCATCTGGCATGAACGCCATTGGGGTCTATAACATTGCCCTTTCCAGTCATGGGTTACCATTTTCTCATCGAGCCCAAACGGAAAATTAACATCTATTCTGTTGTCATCATGCCCAAACAGCTAATTGACATCTGCCTTACAGCCTTTTATTACTTGGTGATCCTAATCTTATTCCATTTGGCCTTAGTTGATTTGTCATCTTACCTAAATTAGACACTTGCATGATGTTAGCCCATCAACTATTAACCATCTCAGCAACTGAACCAGACTCTTCACTCTTTCTCGAACTGACCGAGAAAATGAATGAAACACAAGGAACAGACCGAAGAATACAACCATATTGTTATTAACTTATCGCATCTTTTGCGTCATCAACAACTATTATGCATCGTATAAGTCATTAAAGCACATTATTCTCACAGTCGTGTACTTAAGTACATTGCATTAATGTTCACACATTTCTTATATGGTCACATGAATAAGTTCTGCCGATTAATCGCATCACCGTGCTAAGAATACATCTTTCTCTTTTCTTCATAGAGTGGTACATTACTATAGTACTACTCCAATAACATAACGTATAACCCTCAATAAGCACACATAAGTATATTTACAAGTATAACCCAAGATTCAACTATCACACCTTATAGTAGTATTATACATAGCATGAATCCTTATAAAATAACATATAACAAACTAATCTTTTACAGACTGCTGAACTCGAGCACTCATGCCTCTCGAGCGCTTGGGCCTGGCTTGTTCGTTGGGCTCGAGCGCTCGCGCTTGGTCTGAGTGCTCGGGTTTGACAATTCAGAATAGTGATAGTTTTAATAACTCAAATCCAAACTTTGATCTTTATGCATGTTACATGCATGGCTCTAGATCTCGATGATCGAGATGAAGAAATATGATGAAAATCTGTATATATAGCCTTTATCTTCAAGAAGTTCCAAGTACAAGCTTCAAGCAAGCTCCAAGGCCATGATTCTCTTCTAAACTTCTTTAATCCTCAAGTTTTCAACCCTAAGGCTTCATAGTAGCAGCCATGCATATGTATGTGTGTGTTAATCATGAAATAGAATATATGCATGCATAATTGTATGTGTGTGTGTGTGTGTGTTTATGAATGGAATGTATATAACTCACAAACTCTCTCTTAATGGAACTCTCTGGAATATAGAGCTTCTACACCCAATAATGCTGAGAAATGCTGGTATTTATAGACTTTTTGGGACCCAGGGGCAAAATAATCATTTTACCACTTTTTAGGCTCGATCCCTCACTCCTCGATCACTCCCAATGTGCGAGCGCTCGGGCCTCCTGCTTCAAGAATACTACTTTTGTTTGAAGATTTCTAAGGCCCTAGTAAAGACACTCATAAGAACTAATCATTAACGTTAATCCATACATGTCACGCCCCAGAGTAAGCCAAAAAAAGGGAAATTTTAAAATTTCCTTTATGGACCCATAGATACTCGACTGGTTTAAGGATCACGTGCTTGTCCGTACAAGAAAGAACCAAGATAAAAGCAATAAACTATAAGCATGGTGGTTCTAGGCTTACATAATAATAAACATCAGAGTCTCAAATCTCATTACTACAGAACCAAGGAAAAGGACAAAGAATAATATCCTGGGCATAAGCCCTACAACATAATAATAAACTGGTATCTAGTGCCTTGACATAACAAAAGATAATAATTGTAGAGTCTTCCCTTCCTCGGCGTACTCCTCTTCTGGGTACTCTGCCATGGCAAGAGCTGGACGTTTGATTGTCCAGAACATGAAAGTCACCAACTTTACTGGAAGCTGAGTGAGTAAACCTACTACACTGAACATGCTAAAAAAATGCTTGTTAATCTATTTATAAGTAAAATGTTCCTTTTTATGCTTTAGAAAAACATTACATCAAGTCTCGCTTAATCTCTGTCTTATTGCGACTTGTATGTTAGGAAGCATTCAACGACATTTTTCATACTTGGAACTACAACTGACATCAATGGATTGACCATCTTAGACTATTGGTCCAATCTTTACAACTCAACACTCTACTTTGAACCATAGGTTCCATCTTTACAACTCGATTCTTTGGATGATCGATCCAGTTTTTGGACCATAGGTTCAATCTCGTACGACGTAACTTACTTTGGATCACCGATCCAATCCTTGGACCACATGTCCAATCTCTTTCACACACACGACTCTTTGCATGAATTCGGTGCAAGTACCGTTGGCTTGGAATATCTTTACCTTACGGCCATTGGGTCGCCATCATGCTATCTTTACCTTACGGCCTCATTACATGGCAACTTTACCTTATGGCCTCATTCTTGGCAACCCCTAATATTATTCCATTCAGCCTTGGTTAGCAAGCAATTCGACGTACCACTGCTTGCCTAGAATATCTATCCCTTACAACTGTTGGGTTACCATCTTTCCATCCTTACCTTACGACCTCATTCTTAGCAACCCCAATCTTATTCCATTCGGTCTAGGGTAGCCTATTAACCATCTCAACACAAAGACCTTAATAGTACTGACAAAATACTAACACTACACTTGCCACCATGGCATCCACAATAGACAGTACTGACGAGATATGAATACTCTTGCCACCGTTGCCCTTATAGCCATAGTGACATCTCGACGACATCACAGAACTCTTTAATCTTTTACAGGCTAAATACAGGAACTAGACTGACAAATATAATCGTCTCGTTATTAGAGTTAACACAACTTACACGATGTCATCTAATGCGCATTATTCTAGGATTATCGCACTTAAGTACATCTCATGTTACTTTTCGAGTTTACGTATCTCACATGTATGCATCTACTAATTCAATTCATCCTCTTTCTTATTGTAGAAAACATGTTATTTATGAAATCAATAAGCTCGAGGGCTCGGGTGAGCTCGAGCACTTGCCTGTATAACTTCCAGGATTCCTTCCTCTTTACATTGTATATGTAATCTATAATTAAGAAATGGAGGCCATGCAAGCATTTTATGTGTCTATGAACTCTCAAGACTCTCTCTCTATGGTTCACTATTTTAACAGAGTTTAGATACGCCCAAAATTATATGAATGCTTGGTATTTATAGTGTCTTGAGACCCCAAGGGCAAAATAATCTTTTTACTACTTTGTAGCTCAATTGCTTGCACTTCTCGAGTTCTCCGATCTTGACTGCTCCAGCGCCTCAATTGCTCAAGCTCTTGGTTCTCTAATCCTTTTATTATTTCAAGAGTTCAAGAGATAATGAAATAAGTACTCATATAAACTATTATCAAAGTTCAACCTTAAATGATCGTTACTATCATCTATGGATACGAAAATATGAGAATACATCTAGATATAGATAAATACAGATAAATGGCCTGGTGTTACATCTCTCCACCACCCAACCAAAGATTTCATTCATAAAATTTGAGCAAACACTCACTAAACAACTCTGGGAACTTCCCTCGTATTACAGATTCCATATGCCACGTCGCTTCATGTTCGTCATGGTGCTTCCACTGCACTTTCACCAGCAAAATCTCCTTATTCCTTAGTTTCTTGATCTCTCTCCCTAAGATTTGGACCGGTCACTTGGTATGCGACACTCAACTTTCCACTTCAATATCTTTGAAGTCAATGTTGTGCGACGATCCATGCACATACTTCCTCAGCATGTTAACGTGAAACACATTATGAACTCCAGACATCTTTGGCGGCAGTGCAAACTTATAGGCGACCTTACCTTAGCACTCTAGAATCTCAAAAGGTCCAATATAGCAAGGTAAAATTTTTCCTCTCTTTTGTCCGAACCTCACTACTCCTTTGATTGGAGAACACTTAGCAGAACGTGATCTCCGATGTAGAATTCCCCGTTCTTACGAAGTTTGATCGCATAGCTTTTCTATCGACACTATGCTGTTTTCATCTTTTCTCTCACTATTTTGATCTTCTCACTAGTCTCTTGCACCATATCTAGGCCCAAAAGTCTGCATTCTCCACTCTCAGTCCAATAAAGAACCAATCGACACGGTCTTTCGTATAATGCTTCAAATGGTGCCATTTCGATGCACGAATTATAACTGACATTGTAGGTGAACTTGATGAGCAACAAATACGTCTCCCAAGTACTTTCAAAGTTGATCATGCATGCACGTAGCATATCTTCCAACAATTGGTTAGTCTTTTTTTATTTGTCCATCAGCATGGGGATGGAAAGTAGAACTCATCTTCAGCGAAGTCCACATGGCTAGTTGCAAACTTTCCCAGAATCTGATGGTAAAATGCGAGTCATGATCTGAACTCATCGTCATGGTTTTGTTATAACCTTGGCAATCCCACAATAAAATCCATAGAGATGTGCCATCAGTTCTATCCTAGTACTAGTAGCGATTGTGAAAGTCCTGATGGCTTCTGATGTTCGGCTTTGACTTGCTGGCACGTAAAACATTTTGAAACATGCTCCGCAATGTCTCTTTTCACCCAGTCCTACCAAAATTCCTCTTCATGTCTGTGTACATCTTTGTACTCCATGGATGAACTATTAGTCTTGACCTGTGTGCTTCATTTAATACTTCTTCTCTCAATCCATCGTCCTTTGGTGCACAGAGTTGATTTTGACATCGGAGGCTTCCATATTGCCCAATTCTCCATTCTTCTGGGTCCCTAACTGCTGCTTTATCAAACCATTGCTACAATCCTTCACTCTTCTTCTGAGCCTTAATAATGTGGCTAATAAGAGGTAGTTCAATGACAAGGCATCCAAAATGTTTTCCTTCTTTTGAGCATGCGGACTGAATATCCAATTCTACCAAGGTTTCTAATGCTTGCCACTCTCTAATCATCAGAGAAGCGAGTTTGCTATGGGGTTTTCTGCTCAAAGCGTCTATGACTATATTTGCTTTATCAGGGTGATATTGCAGAGTGAAGTCGTAGTCATTAAATAACTCTATCCAATGTTGCAGCCTCATATTCAACTCCTTTTGAGAGAATTCGTACTTGAGGTTCTTATGATCAAAGAATTGATGAAATTTCTCTCCAAACAAGTAATTCCTCTAGATCTTGAGAGAGAAAACAATGGCTGCTAACTCTAGGTCATGCATTGGGTAATTTACCTCAAGCGATTTCAATTGTCACAATCCATAATCTTACCTTCTTGCATGAACACACATCCAAGTCTTTGATAAGAAGCGTCGCTATAGATAGTTAGTCTTTCTCCACTACTTGTTATGGTAAGCACTGGCAATAATATTCATCCAAATCTTGAAAGGCGCGTTTATGCTTGTCTGACCATACATACTTTGAATCCTTCTTCATCAGGTTAGTCAAGAACGCAGCTATCTTTGAAAATCCTTCTACAAATATCCTATATTAACCTACAAATCCAAGGAAACTCCTTACTTCCAAGGCATTAGATGTCCTTTTCCAATTCAAGATAGCGTCAGTCTTCGCCATGTCTACTGTAATTCCTTTTAAAGAAAATACATGACCTAAGAACTTTACTTACTCCATCCAGAACCTGCACTTGCTAAACTTAGCATATAGTTTATGATCCTAAAGCACTTACAATGCCCTCTGAACATGTTTCTCATGTTACTCCTTCATCTTTGAGTAAATCAATATAACGTTGATAAATATAATTATAAACTTATCCAAGTATGGTTGAAACACCCTATTCATCAAATCTATGAATACTGTAGGGGCATTAGTGAGTCCAAACGACATCACCAGGAACTCATAATGACCATATCTAGTTCTGAAGGCAGTCGTTAGTATGTCCTCTGGTCGAATGAGTTGCTGATGGTATCTCAATTGAAGGTCTATCTTTAAAAAGGTTGCTTCTCTCTGCAACTGATCAAACAGATCATCTATCCTAGGGAAGGGATACTTATTCTTAATCTTGACCTTGTTTAACTCTCTATACTCAATATAAAGTCATAGCGACCCGTCCTCCTTCTTAACAAACAGCACTGGTGCTCCCCATATGGTGATGTGCTTGGTTGAATGAATCCCAAATCTTCTAACTCTTTAACTTACTTATTCAACTCTTACATTTCTATTAGGGCCATCCGATAAGGGGTCTTAGAGATTGGCAACGTCCCTGGTACCAACACTATACACAAGTTAATCTCTTTCTTGGGTGGTAATCCAGTGATATCCTAAAGCACCTTAGGGAAATCTCATGCTGTGGGTATCTGGGTTATAGAACAATCGATGCTAGAGCTTCCCACAATAGCTAAAAAACTAGTTAGAAAAGCTTCACTCGAGGGGTTACACTAAAAATGGAAAGGTGCTCTTCCAGGTATGGAAAATGAAATCAACTTTCTAGTACAGTCTAAATTAGTATTGTACTTCGTAAGCCAGTCGATTCCCAGGCTCACATCAAACTTGTTCATCGATAACATAATCAAATCTGCCAGAAGGATTCGATCTTCTAAGGTTAAAGTGTAACCTTTGTACACCTTACTTAAGTTAACCATAACTCCTAAGGAAAAAACTGCATTAAGGGCAGCCTCTAGCACCTGGGGTTCTAATCCTAACTTTTGAACAAGTCTAACAGTGATAAACGAATTTAAAACTCTAATATCAAATAATACTCAAATTCAACTACCGAGTAACATAAGTGTACCATTCATATTCTACTGAGCTTTCTCCTCGTAGCTGGCTTTCTCTAGAATGACAGTATTAAGCTTAGCCTATTCGGGCTTAGCTAGAGTAGTCACTCCATAGTATCCTCCTGGTCGTGCTCGATAGTCCATGGAAACATTCCCTATCTTGCCACAGTAATAGCAGATAGTGTCCCTGTAGAGGTTCTTCTTCGGTTGTCGACAATCCTTAGCTATATGTCCTGGTACTCTACATTTGTAGCATTCTCCTAGTCTTTCCTCAATCATAGCAGGAGGTGCAGTTATCTGGTTGCGAAGAAAGGTTGGTTGTGGCTTTCTCTCTCCATTCCAAGTTCTCTTTGTTCCTTGGACACGAGTTGGGGGTTACAGCATGAACTTTCCATTCATTGCAGATCGGCCTACCGATTGTTTCAGCTCCTGGCATCCATCATTTTCTAACCCAGAAGCTAGTCTTACCAATGTCTCTAACGTCGTGTTTAAATAGGCCAAATTCATGTGGGGCAGATATGGGTTCAATCCTCGGTGATACCTCTTAATCTTCTTCTGGGGTGTGTCTATCTGGTGCTGGGCAAAATGAGATAACCTCTTGAATTGAGTGGTATATTTGTACACTGACATGTCCCCCTGAACCAAATCCAAAAGTCCCTTTCTCTCTAATCCTTTTCTTCTTTGGGGAAATGCTTCTCTAAAGACTTCTCTCTTAACACAGCCCAGGTCATCTTTTCTGATGCTTCAGTTCCCATTATTGCCTTCTTAGCCTCCCACTAATCGTCAGCAGAATAGGTGAGCCACAAGGTCGCTAGATGACGCTTCTCTTCATCATCACACCTTACTCGTTTGAAAATACGATCCATGTTCCTTATCCATTTTTTTTGCCTACCAGGTTTTGCCAGTTCTATCGAACATATCTGGGTAGAGAGCGCTAAATTGCTCGAGTATCTTATCTCCAGTGATTGGAAGTTATGGTGCAGCTTGGTGGTTATTACCGCAGTTACTGTTATTCTTGTTGTAGTTTCCGTGGTGATCATCGCTGATATACTCTAGGCATTACAGAAAAGCTTTGAATGCTCCAATAGGATCCATATTTTTGGGAACACGGGCCCTTCTTTGTCGCATCCTTACGTTCCTTATCCCGTCAGCCATGAGAACCTACACAACCATCTCATTGTCACTTGCTAACCCTTGAGACAAGATACAATGCACACAATCCAAATGGATCAACATCTAAAGTGATGAATATATGTAACCTAGTAAAAATGGGTACTCAAAAACATCATTTGTTAAACTATTAAGGGTTCAAAACATTCCTTTTTGTGCTTTGAATACATTATCTATAGCAAAGCCCTAATGTACAAGAACTACCTCAAACTCTTCATCATCACCATTGTCCATACTAGGGTCATCATTACCCTCCTCAGGTTCCAACTCTGAAAGAAACTAACTTAGCTCAATACCAATAGCAAGGTATCTTAAGGCTTAAAAATGTGTGGGACAATCAATGAGTACGACTAAACCTACGACTTTGATACCAAAAATCCCTGTCACGCCCTAGATTAAACAAAAAATAGGGGAAATTTAAAATTTCCTTTATGAGTCTGTAGATACTTGACTGGTTCTAGGCTTACATAACAAGAAAGAACCAAGATAAAAGAAATAAACAATAAGCATGGAGGTTCTAGGCTTACATGATAATAAACATCAGAGTGTTAAATCTCATTATTACAAAACCAAGGAAAAGAAAAGAGAATAATATCTTGGGTATAAGCCCTACGACATAATAATAAACTGGCACCTAGTGCCTCGAGGTAACAAAAGATAATAACTGCAAAGTCATCCACTCTTGCCAGCTAACTCAAATAGCCATACCCTTCCTCGGTGTATGTCTCGTCTGGGTACTCTGCCTCTGCAAGAGCTGGACGTTTGATTGTCCAGGACATGAAAGTCAACATAATTTTGATATTATGGATGGACTTTTACCACCCAATAATAATAGTAATAACTCTATTAATCCAATAGCTACACCTTCACATTTTGATATTATGGATGGACTTTTACCACCCAATAATAACAATAATAAAATTAATAATGGAAATAACGGGGAAGATAACCTAGGCTTAAAAGATGATGTAGAAAGTCAACATAATTTCAACCTTAGAGAGAGGATAGATGATAACTCATGCCCCTTGTGAGAGTTAGCTCCCAATAGGAACACAACTCTGTCTTGCATAGCTATTCCACAACATCATGGTGCTTTTCACTTTAAGAATGGCATGTTATAACTCCTAACCACCTTTCATGAGATGGAGACTAAATGTGCCTACAAACATTTAAAAGATTTTGAATCGGTATGTGAGATGTTTGTTGATCAAACATGCACACAAGAAATTATTCGATTAAAGTTGTTTCCTTTTTCATAAAAAAATAAAGAAAAAGCTTGGCTTTTAACTCTTATACCTGGCTCAATTACCACATGGTCTTCCATGTATGAGGAATTTTTGAAAAAAATCTTTCCAAAGCATTTAACAAATGACCTCATGCAACCAATCAAGCCTTTTACCCAAAATGACAATGAAACTTTTGCTAAAGTTTATGAACATTCAAAGATCTACTTTTATCTTGCCTATACCATGGTTTGAAAAATGGCATCTCATGAGTTTTTTTTTTCAAAGGATTAACCCCAAAGTCTAAAAAGTTAGTGCAAACAATGTGTCAAGGTTCATTCATGATAAAAGCGCGAATGAACCTAAAACATATTTTGGATGGCTGGCTGAAAATTCACCTCAATGGGAACATCGTGAAGTAGTGGGAGTAACGAGTAGTGAACCTGTTAGGGCTAAACAAAAGTGCATCTTCTTATTAAGAGTTGAGGATGAATTATCTATCAAGTATGATCAACTTTCAAAGCAAATAGAATCACTAACGAAAGGAACGGTAGAACAACCTAAGCTATTGTACCAAGGAGAAGTGTGTGGTAATTGTAATACGGTAGGACAACAGGCACATATCTGTCCGAAAATACCTATTTATCAAGAAACATAGCCTGTAGATATGAATGCGATGAATAACTATAAGGGTCCTACAAATTCTTACGGTGAGTATAGTTAGGGGAATCATCCTAATTTAAATAATTGGAGAATTGAAGCAAGTCAAGCACCAAATAATTTTAATCAACAGTCTCAACATAATCAGTACTTCAATATAATCATCAATATCAATCCCCACAACAACAAAACTATCAATGTAATGCACAGCATAAATCTAATCTCTATGTGCCTCCTCACAAGAAGGCACACGAAGACGCAAAACAACAAATGATGCAACAAATGGTTCAAGTATTGAGAAAATTACAAACAACGATGGAAAGAATGATTAATCAACTTGACCATAAAGAAAATGTAGTTTTCCCAGCTCAAACACAAGCAAATCCAACAGGTAACCTCCCTCTTCAACCACAACTTAATCAAAAAGGCCAGTAGTTCCCATTTTAACAATATAGAACATTCCAAAGCCATTACAACGTTGAGAAGTGGGAAAGTACTGGAAAAGGAAAAAGAAGTAGATGAAGAACAAAATAAAGAGAAATTGGAAGAATCTCATGTTGAGGAAGAACCTCCTTCTGAAATTGAAAACTTAAAATTGGATTTCATATAAGAAATAGAGAAATTAAAAAGAGAGCATAGAGAGGAAATCAAAAAATTTAAAATCAGTGGGAATAATGAAATCGGAACAGAAAACATTGAATGTCCCTTTCCCGTTCCGTATCCATAAATGTTGAAACCATGACAAGAAACCAAGAGTTAGGAGTTTCTTGAACTTTTTAAGCAATCTCCCTCTCTTGGATGGTGTTCAACAAGTACCTGCTTATGTAAAGGGCCTAAAAGACCTTTGCACTATCAAACGCAAGCAAAGTGTTAAAAAGAAAGCATACTTAGTAAAGTAGGTAAGCTCAATCATAAAACATAACTTACCTCTAAAGTTTAAAGATCCCAGGACCCCGACAATTTCTTGCATCCTGGGGAATCAAAGAATTCAAAATGCACTCCCAGATTTAGGAGCAAGTGTTAATTTGCTCCCGTATTCTATTTACCAGTAATTGGGCTTAGTCGAGTTCAAACCCACCTGGATTACCTTACAACTCACCGATAGATCCATTAAAGTACCACGAGGCATGTTATAAGATGTCTTTGTTCAAATCAATACTTTTGTTTACCCCGTTGATTTCATTGTCTTAGATATGGAGCCTGTACCTACTAGCAATACACAGATACCTGTTATATTTGGTAGGCCACTCTTAGCAACAATCCACACAACTATTCACATTAGAAATGGCCCCATGACTATGGTGTTTGGGAATGACTATGAGTGTTAAGATATTTTCGCATCCCCATGTAACATCCCATATTTTTTCTGATATAAATATTCACTTTTAAATATGTTAATGAAGCAACCTGAATTTTTTACGTGTTATTAATTAGCTGTGTGCATTTATATTTTTATGGTCATTTATTTATTTGTGGGTAATAATTTTTTTAATTGTTATTAATTACTATATAAAGTTTTGTAAAGTCAAGTGAGGGTGTTAAAGTGGAAAATGTTTAAATTGGCCAAGTTATTGAAGAGTGATGTGTTAAAAAAATTTGGCAGTATTTATAGGCCTGTAAATGTGTTAAATGGTGTAATTAACATTAAAACTTACTACTGGATTCATGGCTAACCATTGGGCTACTCATTTTAATACTTTGTACTGTTTTTTGATCCCATTAGACAAAAAATGGGATTTCATATGTTTATATGTGTTATTTGCATATGCTGTGTATGTATATAGTATATTATGTGTAGTACATATATACTTATATAAAACCCTAGCCTCCATGTAATACTAAAAAACAAAATTAAAAATAAAAGAAAAAAAAGAAAGGAAAAAAGGAAAAGAGAGAACAGAAGAGAGAAAGAGATAAGAGACAACCCTAGCCACCTAGAAGAAGAAGTAGAAGAAGAAAAGGAGAAGAGAAGGGTTAGAAGGGAGGAAGAAGGAGAAGGGTCTCGGATTCGTAGGCACGTGTGGAATCGCAGAGCGTAAGCGGTTTGTGTTATCGATTTTTGATCAAACTAGGTGAGTTAAATTTGTGTATCCGAGTATATATATACACACATATGTATATATGTGTACAGAAGTAAACCAAACTCTTACATCTTTAATTTAATAATTGGGGTTAAATTTTTGTATTGGATTGCACGTTGTTATTGTCGAATTAATATAGATATCTCTTTCCACTCAGTGTGATTTTGTTATTATGACATTAGTGTATTCGAAAGGGTTAGGTAAATAGTTAGTTTGATGAAACCTTATATGAAATATTCATGATAATTAAGAAATATTTGTGAAATTCATTTTTTTTAATTCACACAATTGCAGAAACTTTAGAAAAATATTAGAAAATCGTGGCTTAGAATTTTAGAATCATGTCCACGTGTCCTATGTAAAACATGATTCTGCACACTTTTCGTGTTTTAAGTTTTTCCTGATTCTACACCGTTTGGGCAGAAATTTAAGATTTTAGTAGCAGTTTTAAGTATGCTTAAATGTGCAAAATTTGGGGAATATGATTTCTTTTTAGATTTTCTATTCGTTAATATGAATTAACAAAAAATTACTTCGAGATACATGAGTTCTCATATAAAGTTGAGCTATGAAAAATGGGTGATCGTCATTGACTTTGAGTCCGATAAAATTTTATAATTCCGATAATGCAGAAATGGTTTCAAGTTCCTTAGTATTCACCGCTCCCTGTTGTGTGATATGTTTTTTTTTTGGCAGCTCGACTTGTTGAGTGTACCCTTCTGCCAGTGGCTTCGTGATCCAGCTGGCCTAGGCCTTATGCTCGACTTAATTTATAGATGTCTATGGCATATTGACCGGCCTTCCGTTGTGTATACCTGGTTTACCCTAACCAAACTATCACTGGAGTGGATATTGGTAGTATGTCCGGGCACACATGGGATATATGTGTGTGTGTACCATGGAGGGTGGCCAAGTGGTAAACCTAGGAAATTGAATAATGAATCGTTCATAAAAGTAAGAGTGTGGTTGTAAATAAATTCCCGAAGAGTTAACCGTTCAAACAAATTACTTCTTTGATTGTTGTTAGTTTAACTTCAATTGTTTTTAATATGTAGCCTAGGACTAAGATTTCCATTCTGATGATATTTTAATAAAAAGGTGTTTCACACATCTTCATGGTATTTTTGTGGTTACTAACTTTGTATTGCAGGATGGTGGGCCCATTAACGTTTTACAGGTTTGACTTACCATAAGTAGATTAGTAAGTATGAAATTCGTAGTAGTTTTGAGTTTCGGGCAAGAAACTACTTTCCACCACATAAATGAAAACTACTCTATTGTTCAGATATGTGTGTGGAACTACCTGTCTTGGCCCAAGAGTGTTGGAGTGTGCTTTGTAGTTTACGGGTTCAAGTTGGATCCCTAAGACTTGTTGTTTTGTTTAACTCGTACCAGTCATGTGACTGATCCTAGTGTGTTATGTATTCGGGGACGTTTCTATATGAAACATAGTCGAATGTATGTGCAGGTTTAGTTTTTGGAGATTTTCGTTGGAACTTGTGTTTGGGTGAAGAGATTGTCTCTATGTTATTTATTATTAGAGTTGTGCTTATTTTTGTTGTATTTGATTATTTATTTCAGGCAGTCTGGGCCACATTTGTATTGTTGTAATAAGGATTGTATTATTGAGATTGGGAATGATGTAGTGGCTCTTGACCAAAGGATGTCTAGCATTTATTTAATTTCCACTTAACTCTGTATGGAGATTTTATTAATGAAAATGATGCTTCATATTTTTTTAAAAATTGAAAAGGGAATAAAAATTGCAATGGAACTTTATTTATTTTATAATGAAATGGATGTTTGGGAATACACATTTAATACTGAAGAGTTTTTCTTAAAAACAAGATCACATGTCCTTATTTAATGAGTATTAAATATTACTTTTAATAAACTATATGTTATCCTCTGTGAGGGTGTCACTGTTGGAGTTTTGGCAATTGGATATTAGTCCGGATACATGCTCTGGATTAAATATTGGGTTGTCCAATAATTGAGGTGTGGAAAAATATTATCGGAATTGCGTATCTATTTAATTGCAATTGGATATCATATGGAAATTAATCTGCACAATCCTATGAGCTCAATCTTATGAGCTCATTGCAATTGGATATCAAAAAAATATTAGGAAAATGGCAATGAAGTTCATTGCATTTAATCTGCACAATCCTACGAGCTCGTAGAACATGTACACCATTCCATCCCATGGGAACCTAGAAATAATATAGATAGTGAGGTCGATGAATTTTTATATTGTGTTGATGTAAGCTACTTGGAGGGCGATTATCAAAAGGCCAAAGAATGGGTCAATTTTTCAGTAAATATGGAGTTGGATGAATGGGAAATTCAGTTAGATCAATTTCTAAATACCGATTCAATTTCCCTTTCCAAATGTATTAGTGATCTACCTTGGAGTGCTACTGTCGATTCAATAGGAGTGTCTAATCTTGAGTATATCATTTTATATCATGTAGAATGGTTATACTACATACTCCTAAGTCTCCTATACTTTCACTCTATTCGTATTTGAATACAATATTTCATAATTATTTTTAAAATACAAAAGGTGGTGAGGTCATATATGCTAAACCTCTAACCCTATGTTGAAAGTTAGTTGTTTAGAATTTCCGCTTTTCAAAGGACTTTTTGAACTCTTAATTGCATATCTATTTAATTTCAAGAACCATTTGAAATTCTGATTATTGGTGTATGACACTCGTTTTGAGTAATTAATGCTAGTAAAAATACCAACAGTTGAGGGGATATGTTATGAGGATACCAATTTCTTTTCGGTGTAAAATTATTTCATTGGGATGATCTGCAATGATGATTATCTTGACTAACCGCTTACTTTGTTTACTGAATAGATGTATTATATTTTCTATCTCGCCTTGTTGCTAATAGATTTTGCAGGCACATTAAAATTCTTTGGACGTTAATGCGTGAGGTAACATCGTTCCTTCTCTCACTTTACTGTAAATGTCCATATGCTTAGCTTTAGAACATTGAGGACAATGTTTAGTTTTAGTTGGGGGGAGTGAGTCATTGCATACCTTGTTTCTTTCTTTTTTGCGCTTTTTTATGCTTAGCAACATGTACTTAGTAGAGTAAAATTTTAAATTTTAAATTTTTTTTTAATAATGTAAAAGTTTTCTTGTATCTATTTCAGTTAATGTAGTTAGTTATGATGCATTTATGTCATTTCCTGTATGTCACTAGTTTACGATGCACATAATTGTTGTTTGTTTACTATCTTAGTTACAGTATGGTTTATACTTTTTATTCTTTAAACACCTTGAGCACGAGTTACAACCATGTATTTAGCTAAAATGGATTAGTAAGTATAGCTTAGATATCTTAAGAGACATGTAGTAGAGACTAATAAACCAAGTGAGCATACTAAGGCATTCTTTCATTTTAGAGGTTACTCTTACCTTTTGAAAAGCGTTGAATTCGTTGAAAGTCTCATTATTCTTTCTATTGGACTGATCACTAGAAGAGAACGTTAAGGATTTACTAAAATCTAGAGCTCTTTATTTACTGAAATGGATAAACTAATTTACTTAGAAGATAAATTAGGCCATCTTATGACCATACACGCATAATACAACTTTGGTCTACCTTCATACTATTCCTTTACTCCACCCTTTTGAGCATGTTATAATTGCCTTGTCTTTACAATCCTAATATCTAGACCTAACTCCAAAACAGGAGTTTACACCTCATTTCATATCTAGGTGTGATTGGCAGATGATGCTTTGACAAGAAATATGTCATGTAAAGAAAGGAGAATTGAAAGAAAAAAAAAACAGAAAAAGAAAAGAAGTGAAAAAAAAATAGAAAAAGAGCTGAAAAGAAAAAAAAATAGAAAGAGGGGTGAGTTATGAAGATTGGAGAAGATGAGAAGTTGCGAAAAAATTGTAAATTTATGTATTCAAATTGAGTAAATACTCCAGCCAAATGCTAAGACAATATTGAAAAATTCTAGATTTCTTTCCCTTACATCGATACATTTCAATGTCCTAATGATTCTAAGTAAATTGGATTCGAAGTTAAGGTAGTGATAAAGTTTTCCACGGTATCTCACTGTAACAACCCTAATTTTCTAAGTACTTTTAGTAATTTTTATATTATTATTTTCGAGTATTAGACATTAACTATGTGTATATATCTTAGTGACACCTAATAAAAATGTTGAAGTAGCGTGTATGGGTCGTTAGTATGTTAAGTAGTGTGCTTAACATAGAAATTTAGTGCTCGGGGTCATGGGTATCTATTGGGCTGCTAACATTTAACAATTGACTATATGAGGCTAAATATATATACACGAGGGTTTCCTTGTTTGGATTATTCGCTCGACGTACTAAGCCTGGTATTGTTGAGAGCTAAAAGTGAATCAGTGTTTTCTATTAGTTGTGTGTTTAACAATATTTATAAATAAGTATTTGTTTTACTGTCGCTAAAATTTCGGGACGAAATTTTCTTTAAGGAGGGTAGAATGTAACAACCCTAATTTTCTAAGTACTTTTAGTAATTTTTATATTATTATTTTCGAGTATTAGACATTAACTATGTGTATATATCTTAGTGACACCTAATAAAAATGTTGAAGTAGCGTGTATGGGTCGTTAGTATGTTAAGTAGTGTGCTTAACATAGAAATTTAGTGCTTGGGGTCATGGGTATCTATTGGGCTAATCATTTGTCACATTAGAATGCATTTTCGGGTCCATATAAAGCCTTTTTGTAAGGCCCTTAGATAAAAAACGGGATTCACATGTTTGTGTGTGTTTTATTTATAAGTGTTGTGTGTGAAATATATATACACATATATTAAACCCTAGCCCCCATTTTAACAAAAAAAAAAAGAGAAGAGGAGAGAAGAAATTAGAGAACAGACGTATGTGAGAGAGAGAGATAGAGAGAGGGAGAGAGAGGGAGAGAGAGGGAGGAAGAAGAAGAAGAAGAAGAAGAAGAAGAAGAAGAAGAAGAAGAGAGGAACCTCAACCTTTGGTTTGTGTAATCATCATCAACCTTGAAGCCCTAAATTGGTGAGTTAACTTGTTATTTTCTTTCAATCTCGTTTGATTGAAATTTAAATAGATAGAATATTAAATTAGTATAGTTATGGATTATGAGATTTAAGTATTTTTTTTTACAATGATTGAAGTTGTGATTTGAGATTTGTAGATGAGCATTGAATATGCATTTGAGCAATTATTCAATTTTCGGATTTGGGGTTTTCACGGATCAGATTTGAGTAGAAAATTCATAATAAATCATACGTTCCAGTTTACGTGATTCAGTTCGCGTTGGGCTGTAGGAAACACAATTCTGGAAAACTTTCTCTTAATGGTGTTTTTCCCAATTCTGTACCGTTTGGGCAGAAAATTTATATTACAGTAGCAGTTTTATGAATGTTAAAATAAGTGTTTTTGCCATATCACATTTTTGGTGTGATTTCGTGTTCGTTAATATGAATTAATTTGTTTGTACTTAGGGAGCTATGAGTTCTCATGTATAGTTGAGTTTTCTAAAATTGTGATTGTGCAATTTTGTAAGAGTTATGAATCTGTGTGAACATGTAGCTGTTAATATGATTTTAATGGGAATTTGATTTGAGATATATGAATCTCTTATAAAGTTGAGTTTTGTGAAAAACGTGAATGTATGAACGTTAGAAAAGTCCTTATAGTTCACCACTACTCCTTATAATTTTAGGCGGCGACTTCGTGGATGACCCGTCCTTGTGTGATTAGACGGCGACTACGTGGATGACCCATCTCTTCATTTTTAAGCCTTATGCCCAGCTTGTTGGTCTATTTCATGTGTATTTAGACATTGTTTTATTGACGTCAAGAACGTAAGGACTAGCCTTTTGGTGGATACTCAAATCCCAGTGATACCCCATGGGAGTTGGGACCGGAGTGGAAGTTAGTATTAAGTTAGGAGACACATGGGATATATGTGTAGGCTGAACCATGGATGGGTGGCCGAATTGGTGAACATAAGGTGTAATTTGGGTCGAATATTATGTGTTTTTTTTTATTTGCGGATTTACAGTTGTAATGTGGTTTATGATTTTCAGTTATATGAAATTCTAGGAATTGGTAGTCGTGTAGTTTTCAGGATTTTAAATAATTTCGGTGTTGTGCCCGTTAGCTGAAACCTAGCATTCTATGTGTAATGTACCATTTTTGGGAACGTAGTAATTTGACAATAAACTGGACCAGATTAGTAAATTGAATATTTTGGATACTTAGATTCATAGTTTATGGCCGTTTCGCGTAAACTGAAGTAAAACGAAGATCCGAACAACTTTCGTGTTTCACACTTTTTTTAAAAACGTCATCTTGACACTATTTTCATCGATTTTCAGAATCTGCTGAACATCGTCTATGTAAGAGCTGAATTTTAATAATTAATTTCTGAATTATCTATTTCGAATTTATGAACGCGGGCGCGCGTCATTCCTTGAAAATTTTATTCTTGACATTTTTCGTGTTTTAAGTTTTGTCTAATTCCTGTTCTTTGTTAGAGATAATATCATTTTAATTAATAACACCTTATTATTTGTTTATATTATTGTGTTAAGTTTTATTTGTACAGGATGGTAGGCCTACTAATGGTTTGCAGGTATCGGCCTACCATAGTTAAGAAAGGTAAGTATTTAATTGTTTTTATTCGGGCAAGAAACTACTTGCCACCACATAAATGGAAACTACTCTATTGTCCAGATATGTGTGTGGAACTACCTGTCTTGGCCCAAGAATGTTGTAGTATGATTTGTAGTCTACGGGTTCAAGTTGGATCCATAAGACTTGTGTTTTGTTTAACTCATACCAGTCATGTGACTGACCCGAGTGTGTTATGCATTCGGGTGCGTTTCTGTTTGGAACGTAGTCGGATGTATGTGCAGGTTTAGTATTTGGAGATTTTCTTTGGAGCTTCTGTTTGGGTGAAGAGATTGTCACAGTGTTGTTTATCATTTTTTAATAAATAAGAATGGGGAAAATTTGAAACGTGGATTTTTCTTGTAAAGATTTTGGGAATAAATTTGATGATAAATGAGTTTTGTTTAAATAGAAATCATGTGGCTTATGAAAGCAATTAAAATCAGTTTATCTTAAAATGGTATTTTAAAATTGGGTATGGGTTGTCACGCTTAGAATTTTGGGTGGTTGAATATTGATCTGGATACATGCTCTGGATTCAAAATTTGGTTGTCCAAAAATCGGGGTGTGACAGTTTGGTATCAAAGCCTAAGGTTAGCTTAATTAGCGAGTCTAAGTGATTCTCGGAATGTGGTTAATGGGTTGGTCAGAGCCTTAGGTTTGCAGATTTTTGGGACAAGGATTATGTGTTATTTCGTGCTTCTATTGCTTTGTGCTATAATGTGTTTCATGGTATTGTGTGTTTTGTTCTACTGTGTACTTTATAACGTGTTAGTCTTAAATGTATGTCATTTTCGGGATGACTTAATAGGAGCATACATGATATTGTTTAGATTTACATGTTAGTGCATGCATCTTTGGTTGTAATGTTGGGGGTCTTATCAAGGGTAGTGTTGTTTTGGCTCATGGAGTAGCAATGTGGATGACTATCTATGTGAAGGACTGAAAGTCTTATTTGAGATTTGGAGGCAGAGATTGGATATTTGGACTTCTTATGTGATCAACTGGTTTTCTTATCTCTATTGATTATCTACTGCTTTTCTGATGCGGAATCTATTACTATTGGTATTCTGGATTTCTTATCTTCTGATGTGAATATTATCAACGGATATTCTGGATTTCTTATGATTATGTTGTTGCTATTATTATATATGGGAACTCTATTCTATATGATTTCTCTGGAGTGATTATCGACGCTATTCTCTTCTCTATGACATATTATGATCCGGATGGTTATGGATTTCTCTTCAACGGCAATATCGTCTTCTCAAGCTTATTATTAGCAAGGAGTTTTGGAAGAATGAGCATTCTCAGATACATTGGTTGATCAGCGAGTATTGAGTATTCCATGGAGTATTACAGTGGGGGTAAATGGTTTCATTCATAATTTTATCCTTATATGTTGCATTATTATCTCTATCTTAATTAGCTGCTAACATTTAACAATTGACTATATGAGGCTAAATATATATACACGAGGGTTTCCTTGTTTGGATTATTCGCTCGACGTACTAAGCCTGGTATTGTTGAGAGCTAAAAGTGAATCAGTGTTTTCTATTAGTTGTGTGTTTAACAATATTTATGAATAAGTATTTGTTTTACTGTCGCTAAAATTTCGGGACGAAATTTTCTTTAAGGAGGGTAGAATGTAACAACCCTAATTTTCTAAGTACTTTTAGTAATTTTTATATTATTATTTTCGAGTATTAGACATTAACTATGTGTATATATCTTAGTGACACCTAATAAAAATGTTGAAGTAGCGTGTATGGGTCGTTAGTATGTTAAGTAGTGTGCTTAACATAGAAATTTAGTGTCCGGGGTCATAGGTATGTATTGGGCTAATCATTTTGTCACATTAGAATGCATTTTCGGGTCCATAGAAAGCCTTTTTGTAAGGCCCTTAGATAAAAAACGGGATTCACATGTTTGTGTGTGTTTTATTTATAAGTGTTGTGTGTGAAATATATATACACATATATTAAACCCTAGTCCCCATTTTAACAAAAAAAAAGGGAAGAGGAGAGAAAAAATTAGAGAACAGACGTATGTGAGAGAGAGAGAGATAGAGAGAGGAAGAGAGAGGGAGGAAGAAGAAGAAGAAGAAGAAGAAGAAGAGAGGAACCTCAACCTTTGGTTTGTGTAATCATCATCAACCTTGAAGCCCTAAATTGGTGAGTTAACTTGTTATTTTCTTTCAATCTCGTTTTATTGAAATTTAAATAGATAGAATATTAAATTAGTATAGTTATGGATTATGAGATTTAAGTATTTTTTTTTACAATGATTGAAGTTGTGATTTGAGATTTGTAGATGAGCATTGAATATGCATTTGAGCTATTATTCAATTTTCGGATTTGGGGTTTTCACGGATCAGATTTGAGTAGAAAATTCATAATAAATCATACGTTCCAGTTTTCGTGATTCAGTTTGCGTTAGGCTGTAGGAAACACAATTCTGGACAACTTTCTCCTAATGGTGTTTTTCCCAATTCTGTACCGTTTGGGCAGAAAATTTATATTACAGTAGCAGTTTTATGAATGTTAAAATAAGTGTTTTTGCCATATCACATTTTTGGTGTGATTTCGTGTTCGTTAATATGAATTAATTTGTTTGTACTTAGGGAGCTATGAGTTCTCATGTATAGTTGAGTTTTCTAAAATTGTGATTGTGCAATTTTTTAAGAGTTATGAATCTGTGTGAACATGTAGCTGTTAATATGATTTTAACGGGAATTTGATTTGAGATATATGAATCCCTTATAAAGTTGAGTTTTGTGAAAAACGTGAATGTATGAATGTTAGAAAAGTCGTTATAGTTCACCACTACTCCTTATAAGTTTAGGCGGCGACTTCGTGGATGACCCGTCCTTGTGTGATTAGACGGCGGCTACGTGGATGACTCGTCTCTTCATTTTTAAGCCTTATGCCCGGCTTGTTGGTCTATTTCATGTGTATTTAGACATTGTTTTATTGACGTCAAGAACGTAAGGACTAGCCTTTCGGTGGATACTCAAATCCCAGTGATTCCCCATGGGAGTTGGGACCGGAGTGGGAGTTAGTATTACGTTAGGAGACACATGGGATATATGTGTAGGCTGAACCATGGATGGGTGGTCGAGGTGGTGAACATAAGGTGTAATTTGGGTCGAATAATATGTGTTTTTTTTTATTTGCGGATTTACAGTTATAATGTGGTTTATGATTTTCAGCTATATGAAATTCTAGGAATTGGTAGTCGTGTAGTTTTCAAGATTTTAAATAATTTCGGTGTTGTGCCCGTTAGCTGAAACCTAGCATTCTATGTGTAACGTACCATTTTTGGGAACGTAGTAATTTGATAATAAACTGGACCAGATTAGTAAATTGAATATTTTGGATACTTAGATTCATAGTTTATGGCCGTTTCGCGTAAACTAAAGTAAAACAAAGATCCGAACAAATTTCGTGTTTTACACTTTTTCTAAAAACGTCATCTTGACACTATTTTCATCGATTTTCAGAATCTGCTGAACATCGTCTATGTAAGAGCTGAATTTTAATAATTAATTTCTGAATTATCTATTTAGAATTTATGAACGCGGACGGGTGTCACTCCTTGAAAATTTTATTTTTGACATTTTTCGTGTTTTAAGTTTTGTCTAATTCTTGTTCTTTGTTAGAGATAAAATCATTTTAATTAATAACACCTTTTTATTGGTTTATATTATTGTATTAAGTTCTATTTGTACAGGATGGTAGGCCTACTAATGGTTTGCAGGTATCGGCCTACCATAGTTAAGTAAGGTAAGTATTTAATTGTTTTTATTCGGGTAAGAAACTACTTGCCACCACATAAATGGAAACTACTCTATTGTCCAGATTTGTGTGTGGAACTACCTGTCTTGGCCTAAGAATGTTGTAGTATGATTTGTAGTCTACGGGTTCAAGTTGGATTCCTCTGACTTGTGTTTTGTTTAACTCATACCAGTCATGTGACTGACCCAAGTGTGTTATGCATTTGGGTGCATTTCTGTTTGAAACGTAGTCGGATGACATGTGCAGGATAGTATAGTTGGAGTTCATTGTGGAGCAGCCGATCTGTTCGTGAAGTTGAAGATTCCTTCTTTTTATTCTTTAATTACTATATGATACTCTTTTTTTTTTAGTTGGCATTGTGAGCCATGGTTGAGAACTTGTATTAGATGTAGTTATATTTCAGTTGTATTATTGGACTTTTGGGGACGTTTATAGCAGATCTGATCTGAGATAGTGTAGTGTTGAAATTATTCCGTTTATTATTATAACTAGATGCTTTTATTGTGATTCGATGGAGGAAATTATATTATTTTTATGTAATGGGAAACGTTTGGTTTTCATTTTGTAATAAATAAGAATGGGGAAAATTTGAAACGTGGATTTTTCTTGTAAAGTTTTTAATTGGGAATGAATTTGATGATAAATGAGTTTTGTTTAAATAGAAATCATGTGGCTTATGGAAGCAATTAAAATCAGTTTATCTTAAAATGGTCTTTTAAAATTGGGTATGGGTTATCACCCTTAGATTTTTGGGTGGTTGAATATTGATCTGGATACATGCTCTGGATTCAATATTTGGTTGTCCAAAAATCGGGGTGTGACACTCACTCTCCTAGTGAAAATTATTGTTTCATGAGACTTTGTGCACCACAATTTCTGTTTTTTAATTAGATATGAGAAGAATTAGATTTCATTTACATTACCTCTTTATAGCTTCTATATCATGAGTGATAATTATTACACCTAATTCAGAGTAATTTCATCTGAGAGTGTAATGCCAATGAGAGTTGCGTCAAATGAACGTCTTGATAGTGTTTGAGGTTATGCGAGCTTTGAAATAAAAGTTTTGTATTTTAGTTGTCCGTTCATACACATACTTGAAGATTAATAGGTATGGAACACTCTAATGATTTTGATAGTAGATTAACTGTGATGTGTGTGTTGCAAGGCTAAAGCATACTAGAGAATTTCATAGTTGTTGATCATAACTGCATTGATATAGGAGAGAGAGCTTTCTTGAAAGATTTAAATGAGAACCATAAATAGGAATTTTGTGGGTAGATTCACTATAAATCGTCACGGAACAACACTCGTCCACTGGGAGGAACCTAAGCGTTTAACGGCTTGTTGCATATGCTAAATGCAATCGCGAATCCTGCACAAATGTGTTAGAATTTTTGTTTATTTTGTTTGTTTTTGTTTTTGTTTTTGTTTTGGTTTTTAGAATTTAAATAAATCTTGTATTAGATCACTACATTGCTAGGGACTAGCAATGAGTCAATTGGGGGTGTGATTAGATATAGAAAGTGTATATTCATAGCATGTTAGATGGTCTCTTATGCATACTTTTATTCCCAAGTCCCTAGAGTTTCACACATTTTAATAACATTGTGCTTTCATGATGTTCATGTTAAAACATGTGTATTTCTATGCTCTCATAAGCTATTGGGTGCGTTTAATGAAGTAAATCTTGAAGCTTGGCAATGAATGTCACACTTTTTGTCATACAACCTTTTTATATTTCATTTACATCATTTACACAAGGTTTGTGAGTGTTTTGTAGGTCAGAGAAAGCATTCATTGCTTAAAAGGTGATTCCAGTGGAAGAGAATGACAACAATAGTTGAGAAAAAGACATTTTGACATTGAACAATATAGAATTGTGCTTTTCTCCAGAGACAAAAGTTGTAGTTTGTCGAGTTACGGTCACGTGGCCACAAACTGGGCTTCAATCCGAGGTCCGATCAAAGAGATATCGCAATTTTCCCATCGGTGCATAGAGTTGTCAACTGCAGAGGACCATGACCGATCCTGAAACATAAGTAGGACCGGTCCTAGCCATGACCGGTCCTAGTGGTGTAGTGGGACTGATCCCACTCGGCAGATTCGCCCCATCAGCTTCTTTTTAGGTATAGGATTCCTATATTCATATAATTAACTTTTAAACGTAATGCATGCAAATTTTATCATATTTTACATATAGTAGGTATTAGAGAGGCTATTAGAGCTCTCCTAAACCCTAGTTTAGGATCTCTAAGGCCATGTTTGGATGCTATATCAAGATTTAAAGTCAACAAAGTAGTTTTTCTTCATTCCAAGTTCTATTGCTCTCTATTATTTATATTTTCAGTCTATTAATCAGTGTTCAATCATGATTTTCATTATGTTTTATGCTATCTATGATTGTTAGATTTATTTTGCTAATGGTAGGCTAAACCTAGCATTAGGTTAAAGCGATGAACTATAAAAAGGCAATTTTCATACATGTTCTCAAAGGGCAACCTTCATAATTCAACTTTTTCATGGAATACAATTTAGAATTATTGTCAGAATGTTTTCTAACTATATTAAACATTGGTCTTACATTCTAATCTAATTTTCAATTCGTTTCTTGAACTTAGACACTTAAATCAAATTCTCACTTCAAATAATTAGTATTTGGACTTGTTAAATTGTTTTGAATGGAAATAGGAATTATTTCGAATCTGCCCGTAATTAATTCATAGGCTCATTTGGCGTTGTTTTATGCTGTTTAAAAAATATTTGGTATTGACTCAACTCAAGCAAGACACAAATATCAAGAGGTAACTGTTGAATTATAGTAGGTGGCCATATCCTTCCTTAGGCATGATAATTGGTGACTCTAGTGTGAATTCGTGTAATCTTAACCCGCTAATTCATATTTTACTTAGTTTAAGTTAATTTCCTGCTTTAATTAGTCTTATTAAATTTTCTGGTTTAGTTTACTCAATCAATCTAGTTTAAACATCAATATCAATTAGTTTAATAATCCTCTAAAATCAATCATCTTTTCTTTTCTTTAAGAAGTAATTTAGATAAAAGCATTTTAATAATCTATTCCTTCCTCGTGGGATCGACCTGGACTTCCAATACTATATTACCTGCACGATCACCTATACATGGGTGTTGTACCCAAGATCGCACAATATTTTATTCGTGTCACCTTGCTGCCCAATGCCGCAACTAAGTCATCGTGATCCAGAAGCTCAGCACTCCTCAAAGGAACAAAGAATCTAGGGGTAAGGATGGACTATTTTGTCACCCTCTCACCCAGATACCACTCTCCACATACACCTCCGTCCATCCATATCTGCATCCGTGATTGGCCAAGGGCATTCTGGAGCTCAGCACTAGCAGCTAGAAAAGCCTCAGCCCATGGGTTCCAGGTTACATGTGCCTCGCGCAGATTGGTAAGGAAATTCCTAAAGGCAATGAATCGTGAGCTCTAATTTTTCGACCCGTCACTCCCTTCCTCCACTTTAAGCCTTGGGGGAGGATCGCAGCTCATTGGGTCTGGTGAGAGAAGTCATCATGCGTAGATACTCACATGACCATATCTGCAAGAAAGTCACCATGTGGATGAGATCAATGTTGAAAATTTTATAAGAAATTTTAAAAGACAAAAGGAAAGGAGAAAAAGTGAAGTATTAACCTCCCAATCATGCCAAAAGCCCCCAGTAGAAGGGAACTGCTCTCGAAAAACATTGTTTATATGGCGATAAAGCATGGCTAGTCCTGCACCTCCCCAATTGTACTGATTGATCTTGTCCATGTTTTGTAAAGATGCCAGGTGTAAACACCCCAATTTTGACCGACCGTCGAATTCAGGCGATGGTTACTTCTAGACCGATGATTACAGCGTCTGGAAAACTTTGAAGGTTTTTTAAGTGATTCAAGTTCTCCGGAAAGCTCTATGGTCCTAATAAAAGTTTTCAAAATGAAAAGGAGAGAAAAAGGATATGGGAGAACCGGGTACTCGGGAAAACCAGGATACGAAATACGTATGAGAAAGATGGTTCGAAAGTTAATTTCAAAATAAAAAAATAGGAATGGTTTTTAAAAGAAGAGAAAAAAAAAAGGAAAACATAAAAAATTTTAGAAAAGAAATTTAAAAAATAGAAGAAAAAACTTTGAAAAAGAAAAGGAAAGGAGAAGAAAAGAAGAATATGTGTATACATATATTGGTAATCTATATGATGTATATTAAATGTAGACTAGTATGAATATATAACAAGTACACATTTGAAAAATAAATGAAAAGTGAGAGATTCTGTTAGCTGCGGCTCGCGGCATAGCCGGCGGCACTCACTGGGTGCCGAAGCGGTGGCAGTCAGTGAGTGCCGGAACGGCATTCACTGAGTGCTGCAGACAACTCAGTGAGTGCCGCTCGCTGTAACAGACTATTTTTTTAAATACGTATGGAATATCCTTGGACATAGGTTTTTCACCTGAATTTACTCAATTGGCCTTTAGAGAATGGCCTATATAAGTGGAGGTTCACCTCCATTATAGGGATCTTCTCTCTGTCTTCTCCTATCCTTTTGAAAAATAAGAATTCTATATAGATTATACACGCAAGAGAGATAGATTAAGAGAAACAAGAGATTATTTGAAGAATTAAAGAATTTGAAGACGAAGTTGAAGAACTTGAACTTGGAAGATCTTCATTGAACAAAGAAGAAATCCTTGAGGTTATAGAGGTAACCTTATAATCCTACCAAGAATTAGGATAAAATTCAATCACAGTTCATAGATTTAGGCCCTTTTCACATTTTCAAAACCTTTCTTCTTACCTCATTTCATCACACACCACATAGAATTGTGATTGAATTTTTATTTTCCTTCATTAATTTGGATCTAAATAGAGCTTTGGATCTAAGATTAAAAGAGTTTTGACTTGAATATTCAAATAAACCTTGATCTCCTGTCTTTTGTTTAGATTTTTCTCCTAACATCTTTAAGATCTTCAATATCTTATGGGATCTCTTTGAGTTTGATCTATAAATTCCTTATGATCCTATGATTTATATTGGGATTAAGATTGATCATAGTAATATCCATCCATGTTTGGATAGGTCCAAGTCTTAGTCTATGATTTGGGTATTCCTACTTGGAACGTCATGGAATCCGCTCCATTTTCCATAGAAGTTTATGTGGATTGTTTTTGTTTAGTCTCCAAGGAACTTGGGAGGAGAACTTAATAAAATGAACACATACTCCTCAAGGTCCATATATTTGGTAGAGGGAGTTGATATAGATCTATGTGGATTTTATAGTATTGGATTTGAGTGAATCCAAGGGTCCTAGGTTCATTCAGGAGATTGAGTAAGACTTTAGGACCCATTTCTCTCACAAGATTTATGATGGATTCCCTTAAATGTTGAATCCATGGATCTTCATAATAACTGAGTATCATTGTGTTGATTGCAATCATACTTGATCTATATTCTCCATAGAATTATAGATCAAGTTCGGTGTAAGTTATGGATGTTATTTCATCTATGGTGTAGTGATTTCAATTACAATCTACGACCAAAGATTTTTATTTAAATCATAGTTCACGGGAATTGAATGAGACCAATTGTAGACTCTTCTTAACTCATATATGCATCAATAGATTTTTTGGTTTGATGAAATTTTACACTTAGGATGGTTTGGCCTTATGATTTTTGAGTTAACCACCCTCTGTCCAAATTTTCAGAATAGTAAACCAATCTTGTTTCAAATAAATCAGAGCCTTAACCATAAATTTCAGAATAGGAAACCAATCTTGTTTCAAATAAATCAAAGCCTTAGCCATATATTTTTTACCTCAAATAATTTTTTCTATATCCTTAAATGTGTTAAGGAGATCCCCTACAAAGAATAAAGTCATTCAGATTTATTTGCTATTTTTAGAAAATTATACAAAATTTCTGGATAGAGAGTTGTAAAATTCTGAGTAGTGTCTAGTTTTGGTTCAATTCCTGGAGATTAAACCGTTTGATCTTTGATTTTCTTTTTGGGTTAGAAACTAGACTCACAGAGGCATCTTCTGTCAAAAAATCATTAAGATCCAACCATGGTATCTATGGTTTTTCTGTTTTCTAAATTCAGGCTTCTCCTCTATAACTTCTGAAATTCAGTCACAGCTTTGATATTTTTTGTTAAGTCCAATCTAAATAAGTTCCTAATGCTTTAGGACTAAAACCATGTTTTGAACAACGAAAATTAAGTTTAAGTCCAGAGACAACGTGATCCAAATTGATGAATGACTAATAGCTTACTTATGTTCATATTCATGCATACTTCACATACATTGATTCTAGTAATTAGGATGTCATGTTTGCATTGTGTTAAGCCATAAACCTTGTTGAACATAACTATGGGTTCTTCATGATCATGTTGGGATTATCTCATCTATATATGGATATTACATTGGCTCCTAGTTGAGATTTGCATGTCTGTAGAGGTGTTGTATCTCCAACTAGTTAGAAGGAATTCATAATTATATCAACTCTTTCTATGCTTAGTGGATTTAAGCTAGAAATTTAAGCATGTTACTTAGGACTCTAACGTATATCTTGTTCAAAGCATGCGGACTAACCCTTTGTTTTGTAGCGCTATTGAGGTACGATTTTTCAACCCCTCTCTAGTTTCATTTTATTCTTTGATTTTAATTGATTTTCGACTCCATGTACGACACCTTAGAACTAGGTCCTACTTTATTTGTATATATGAATTAGAGACCATTTCTTATTTTTTTTTTAATTTTTTATTTTTATGCATTGCACATTTAATATTCGTGGCTGGACCCCGGATAAGATCCCTATTTCCCTAATTTTACATCATATTGCTTGCTACTTAAATTATATGGTTTTGAATGCTACTTTATCATTAGCAATTTTACACCGTTTCCTACATGTTTATGCAAGGTATATTTATATATATGTATTAGTTAAGGGCATGCTTAGATTGATAATTTGATTAAAAAGGATGTTGAGTAGAGGCTTATCATGAGATAGGATGAGAGGGGGTGTTTTAGTTTGCTAGGCTCCTTCCCCTCTCATTCCATAACCTCCGATAGAAATCTCTGGTCTCCAAAAGATCAGCTTGCTTTTAAAATGGTTTCTTAATTTTTCTTTGAAAATTAAGTGGCGACTCGTAATTGAATTTGAAAAAGTTTTTAATTGAAAAGCTTGGGTAAAACTACGAATATCCACACCAGGTAGGATAGATGAATCCTATCTCCTTTATTGCTCATCAAGGAGCGGCCCATCATCTACATGATAAAGGCCTATATCATCTGGTCATCAGTAAAGTCTTGATCCTTGAAAGTGTCAAGGAACCATCTGGCCGAAACTATGGGGTCTGTCAGATGAGCACCAAAAAGTACAATGTTCAATTCATGCTGGTTTCCATTATCATCAAATCGAGCTAGAGGGAGACCACCGAATGGAATGCCTGTGATCATTGAGAAATCCAATGGGGTCATCCTCATCTCTCTGAAGGGGAGGTGGAAGGTGTTTGTAGTTTCCCACCACCGTTCTTCTGGGGCATGGGTCTACGCCAAACCATTTGAACTCTTTTGCAATAGCAACACAAAGAGCCCAAAGCCAACAACGTTAATCATATTCTTGATGGAATAAGGAAAACTTTTGTACCAATCATATCCATGGGAGCATCCTTGTGCACCTGAAAAGAGAAAACGAGCAAGCAAGCAAGTGAGATAGAAGGAAAATTAAAAGAAAGAAATAATGAAAAAGGAGAAAAAAGAAAGAAATAAAAAGAATAATGATAAATAAAAAATATGAATTCTTTGAGTCCGCGTGACTCTTTTTTTGTAAATCATAAATTCTTTGGGTCCGCGTGATCCCATTTTTGTAAACTATGAATTTTTTAGCCCGAATGACTCCATGCTTGTAAAATATGAATTCTTGAGTCCGGGTGACTCCATGTATGTAAAATATGAATTTTTGAGGCGATAGGACTTCCATTTTGAAAAAAAAACCTTGTTTGAGTCAATGTGACTCCCATTTTTGAAATGAAAAAAAATCAAGAACTTGTTTGAGTCAATGTGACTCCCATTTTTTGAAATGAAAAAAAATCAAGAACTTGTTTGAGTCAATGTGACTCCCATTTTTTGAAAAAGAAAAAAAAATCAAGAACACAATTCCAGTCAATGTGACTCCCACTTTGAAAGGAAAAAAAATCAAGAACCTGTTTGAGCCAGTGTGACTCCCATTTTTGAAAAAAAAAAAAATCAAGAACTTGTTTGAGTCAATGTGACTCTCATTTTTGAAAAACAAAATCAAGAACTTGTTCGAGTCAATGTGACTTCCATTTTTGAAAAGAAAAAAATCAAGAACTTATTCGAGTCAATGTGACTCCCATTTTGAAAAGGAAAAGAAAGGAAAAAAAATAAAAACAAAATTTTCGGCATGGTCCTGGTACACAATCAAAGAAACCGAGGCAATGGGGAACACGCAAAATGCATAGTCTCAATCCTACATGTAATCCTAGCACTCAAAATCAATCCCTGGAAATATAGGGAATCCGCGATAATAATGACTTAGGGAAATTAAAAAAAATCGCAAAGTGGACAAAATCAAAGTCATTCTCATACATGCATGAGCATCATACATTGCATTATCATCAAGGGAAGCAAAGGATTGAAGTCAAAGTTTGGGTTTTACCTCTCGAAAGATGCAACTCGGGATCCTGAAGGAGAAACGATGGATCATGGCCTAACGAGGGTTTGTACCTCTTCCTTTGAGGTCCCAGGAGCCTGAACCACTAGCCATTTAGGCAGATTTGCAAAGAAAGAATGAGGAAAATAAAGTTTCGAAAAAAGATAATAGAATGTGAAATGTTGTGATTTTGAACATAAAATGAAGCAAAAGAGTAAATTTGATGAGAAAAAAAAATTAACAAACCTTGGATTGAGGGATTTATGAGCTAAAAAAAAAAAAAAAAAAAAGGAAAATCATGGAGAGAAATCACATAAAGAGGAGAAGGGGAGAATGAGAAAAAAGAAAAAAAAAATGTTTTAAAACAGACTACCCAACCGAGTGGTAGTTGATGAAAAGACAACGACACTCGATGAGTGTTGTGCGGCAGTTCCTGACTGCTGCAATGATTCTAAGTGAGTATCAGCGCGTCAATTTTGAGTGCCTTTAGGAGGGGCAGTTCACCTTCTCCCTAAAATTTAACATATTCGCATGGGGACCACCGAATTTTTCTTAGAAGTCCCTCAAAATTTTCCCTCTTTTCGAATAAACCCCCAAGAGTTGAAAAGTATTCTTTAAAGTCCTCCCATGAGCCAAAACTGTCCCCAAATTTTGTTATGTTGATTCTTTTGAGTTTGATTGACTGTCAATTTCTAAAATTAGAGATTCCTTTATTGACTCCCGATTTAGAAATTGAAAATTCTTTTGAGTCTACTTGACTCCCGATTTTGTAATAAGAAATTCTTTTGAGTCTGATTGACTCCTGATTTGAAAATTGGAAAAATTTTGTGTCTGATAGACTTCAGATTTTGGGAATTGAAAATTCGTTTGAGTCTGATTGACCCCCGATTTTGAAAATAAAAATTCTTTTTTGAATCTGATTAACTCCCGATTTAGAAATTGAAAATTCTTTTGAGTCTACTTGACTCCCGATTTTGAAGTAAGAAATTCTTTTAAGTCTGATTGACTCCCGATTTGGAAATTAGAAATTCTTTTGGGTCTGATTGACTCTAAATTTTGGGAATTGAAGATTCTTTTTGAATCTGATTCTTTGAAGTAAAAAAAGTTCTTTTTAGCCTGATTGGCTCCCGATTTAGAAATTAGAAGCTCTTTTGAGTTTGATTGACTCCCGATTTTGGAAATGGAAATTCTTTTAAGTTTGATTGACTCCTAGATTTTTAAAATTTGAATGCTCTTGAGGTCGAATTGACTACGAATTTTGAAATTTGAAATTTTGAGTCAAATTGACTCTAAATTTTTTTTAATTTGAATTCTTTTGAGTTGAATTGACTCTTGATTTTGAAAATTAAAATTCTTTTGAGTCAAGATGACTCCAATTTCTTTTTAGTCGAATTGACTCTGGATTTTGGAGCTTTGGAATTCCCTTCGGGTCGAATTGACATCGATTATGAAATTAGAAATTCTTTCCGTGTCGAAGTGACTCTGATTTTGAAATTAGAAATTCTTTCTGATTCGAAGTAACTCGAGTCTTCACAAATTGAAATTTTCTTTTGAGTCGAACTGACTTCGGGTTTGGAAATTTGAATCCTTGGGAACGAGGTGGATATAAATGCTGATGAGCACTTATCTGAGTGGCCGAGGTGGCTACGGATGTTGAAGAACATTTATCCAGGGTGCTGAGGTGGCTACGAGTGCTGAAGAGCACTTATCCGAGGGATGTGGTGACTACGGATGGTGAAGAGCACCTACGGATGTTTAAGAGCAATTATCCAGTTGGCTGAAGTGGCTACAGGTGCTGAAGAGCACTTATCCAGTTGGACGAAGTGGCTACGAATGCTGAAGGGCACTTATTCGGGGGGCCGAACTGGCTACAGATACGAAAAAGCACTTATCCGGTTGGCCGAGGTGGCTACGGATCTTGCAAAGAGCTTATCCGGTTGGCCGAGGTGGCTATGGATGCTGAAAACCGCTTATCCGATTGGCCAATGTGGATACAAATTCTGAAGAGGACCAATTTATGAATCAAACTCCAAGTTCTGAAGAGAGCTCATCTTTATGTTGTAGTGATCCAAAGCATTAAAAGCATAGGGCATGAAATGCATCTATGTACATCAAAACAGCATGATTTTGAATCATCGTATTTGTGCAGCCTGAAAATATGAAGCACGAATTGCATTAGCAGCCATCATTATATAAGCACGTGGGCACACACCCTGATTTTGACCGATAGTCTAATTCACGGGATGATTACCTCTAAAATTGATTTGATGACAATAATGTCTGACGGAATTCGAAGATCCTTAAAGTGATTCAAGCTCTTCGGAGGGTTCTTCAATCTCGAAGAAATTTTTAAAAGGAAAAGAGAGAGAGAGGTAGGCAATTTTTGGGTGTACAATGAATATTTAAATTTTTAGTCTGGAAAGTAAAATAAAAAAAAGATGGATGTTGTTTTGTTACAAAAAATAAAGAAGAAAGAAAAAGGAAAAGAATTTGAAAAGAGAATGAAAAAGAAAAAAAAATAAAAAGAATTTCAAAAGAAAAATAAAAGAAAACATAAAATATAAATATATGTATATATAATCTATATAAAAAGATGTGTATAAATAAAAAAATAAAAAAGATAGAAGTCTGTTAGGAACGGCACTTGGCGAAGCTGGCGGCACGCGAGTGCCCCGCTGACTCTCGCTGTGTGCCACGCTGGCAGTCAGTGAGTGCTAGACCGGCACTCAGCGAATGCCGAAGACAATTCAGTAACTGTCGCGGCCTGTAACAGTCTATTTTTTTTTAAGAATGCTTATTGAACTCTAGAAGATGCCATGGCACATGCACAAGTACCCAAAAATTACTAATTAACCTCTCAAAGTTAGGCCACCTACTATATAGAATTAGAGACCATTTTCTTAGGATATCTACCTTTGTATACATTGCACGTTTCCCATTTTGCGGCTGGATACCGAGTAAGTTCTCTTGTTCATTATTGTATATCATTTTCCTTACTATTTGATTTATGTGGTTTTGTATGCCGTTTTACCATTAGCAATCTTGTACCCTTTTCAACAGGCTTTTGTAATATATATATCTATGTATTCGATGAGGGCATGCTTAGATTATTAATACGACTAAAAGGATATTGAGTAGAGGCCTTTCACGAGATAGGATGAGAGGGGTCTTTTAGTCTATTGGGCTCCTTCCTATCTCATTCCTTAACCCCTGGACCTACAAATCTCTGGTTTCAAAAATATTAGTTTGCTTTTAAAATGGTTTCTTAATTTTCCTTTAAAAGTTAAGTGGTGACTCGTATTTGAATTTGAAAAAGTTTAAAAGCGTGGCTATCCTGCAATATCCACAATCTGGCGACTCTATTAGGAATTGAACCTAGAATCTCTGGTTTCGCAGACCAGGAATTTTTAATTTTGGGTTCACTCGAGGATTAGACTTGAAAGCATCATTTTAATTAATTAAATAATTTTTGTGTGCCCATTGCATTGCACTTGCATGTCTCGCTAGTCGATTGCACAAAACTATAACCTTGGAGGCTCGGGGCAACTTGGTCGTTCAAGTTATCATGGGACCGTGTGATCGCCTTTGATCTCATACCATGTGTTGTTATATGAAGCATCCAATCGGATGTATGTCAAGGGTTCCTTGTTTGATCAAAACCTGACCTTGGCATAATAGCTTCTATAGAACCTTTCAATCTTTGGACATCAATTCTTCATTAGGATTATATGCTAGGGAGTTTTCTATGCCCAGAAGAGATCATTTGAGTTGATGATGATACTTGCTTGATAAAAGATGTGTAACCTCTTAATCACATTTTGAGAAAATTCCCTTTAATGTCCAGTGACATTTGGGAACATGCCGAACTATGATTATAAGATTACACTGCTTATACCTTGTAAAGATAAGCATCATTGACCTTGTATTCATCCGAATTCATGAAGAGTACAGTGATAATTCAATCGTGTGATTCTTCAACACGAAAGTTTTAAAATTCACTTTTGAGAGTAAACAAGATTTTGATAGACCATCATCACCTTTTATCCCAAAATGTTTTTCAAAATGTATCTGAAATTTTTTTTTTCTTTTGGTCAAGCAAAGCTCCAAACTAACCTTGTTAAGGTATATTTTCACATTCTCATCTTCGAAGGAAGAACATTAGGGATATATACTAAAAGCCATGCTTTATGTAGTTGATTTATTATTCCTTTAATAAAATCAGTTATTCCATTTTTATAAGAAATATGTGTGGGCAATGTTTTGCATTACATTGTTTATTTAATATTATGCATGTGTGTCTCTTATTCTATATAGTAGGTGGTCAGGTGTGTAGAGTTCGACTTATACACAGAAGATCAGACCATCGGATCTTGTAGAATGTAATATTTTAGTTTATAGTCTTAGATGGGATTGGACACACCATCAGTAGGACTGTAGCTTGGTAATGTAGTAGGCTTGTCTTGACTACAGGAAATGGTATAGTTTAACTCACTGTGCTGGTCCATTTTGTGTATTAAATGGGACTAACTTGGGATAATTATATTTGTACTGACTTATAAGATACTTAATACCTCATGCTACTATGAGTGCTTATGCTCTAAATCCTAAGTTAATTTATAGACACGTACAATTGATATTTATGATTTGATCCCTAAAAGGGTGAGATCCTTGATTGGGTCAATATCTCATTGGATTGGGTGACGATATTAATTTTGTGGTGGATATTAATTAATGATGTAAATTCATGTAGCAATTTTGGGATTGGTGATATCCCCTTGAGAAAGCTTATAAGTTTTGATTATGTCAAACCCTACAAGTGGATTTTGTATCCGACATATTAGATAAGTTAAGCAGAGGATCTCAAGGAATTTTAAGAGATTAATTAAATACGATTGTCAGAAATTATATTTAATTAAAGGATATCTGTAATCTTAAGCATTTGATAACATGGAGCTCGAAATTTATTTTTGAGATAAGGGTAGGAGTGCAATTATAATCTCTAGTGTTATAAATTTTAATTTATGGAAATAGGAATCTGATTCAGTTCGAAATATGGTTTCCTAATTCAATAAGGAAGCCTATTCCTTATTGATTTCTAATTGTCCCTATTGTAGCCTATATATATATATACTACTTTGGCTCTGTTTTCAATTTGTGTTTTTCCATCAAGAGTATTATATAACTCGAAATAGAAAAGAGAGCATAAAAGGGGAGAGCAGAAAACAGAAAGGATTTCGAAAGAGCCCACACTCAGTCCGATATTCTGGCAGCAGAAGAATACGGTCGAAGATCATGAGCTATTATTGAGCCCGTGTTCTTAATTTGTCTACTACAGCAATCCAATTTTGCAGTTAAAGGTAACCCTAGTTCCGCCCTCGTAGGATATTGTAGCTTTCACATAAAAAAAATTTGTAGTGCCAACTTATATGCTCTATCAACGGATTCTGGGAATGCAGTTTCCTTACAGTGATATCAGAGCAACGTTGATTCCACGTATTGGTTGGATGTAACCATGAATTCCAGTAATACAGATCTTATGCATGCATTGATGGATGGATAGAGTGTAGATCTATGCTAACCCTTATTTTACAGCGTTCTTATTATACTATTATGGTCATTAGTTTTGTGTGATTGGATCCCACCGATTAACATTACTGTTTTGATATAGCATGTGAACTTGTTTATGGAGCCATAGGATTTGTATGTATTGGATCCCATGCTTGATTGATGCGTGGTTAATTTATTACAAATAAATAGCATGTGAACTCCTTCATGGAGGCATAGGGTTTATGTAATATATCTCAAGTAAATCCGTGAAGATTGTACGTGAGAGCAGTATACATGCAGTTTCAAAAAGCAATCTGGAATCAGTTTCAGAAAGTATTTTCATAAAACAGTTCTGGAAGGCAAATGCTGATGGTAGATCGGATTTAGCTTCGATGGCGCTACTCCGGAAACCCCGCGAGCTGACCGGGTAGCTCGACCCCCGTGCGTTGTGGTAACATATAGCTGATCGGGTTCAGTGAAGATTTCTTCACAATAGTTACAGCTTGACTATAATAGTGGGATTCCTATTTTATTGTGGTTAACATATTTATATGTGATTGAATGATTATTATTGTTTCATGTTTAGTGAATGGGACAAGATGGATAATTATTCCTAGACAAATTTCAGATGTCTAGTTGCATGTTTAATTTATATAATTATGGTGCATATTTTGAAAATATAAGTACTTATTTTCTAAAATTATGAGAATAGAATAATTTTATTATCTACACATGTGGGTTTGACAAGTAAGGATGAATTAATCCTTGCCAAGTGTTTCATTATTTTTTATTCATTAAATTAAAAGCTTTTTTTTAAACTATAACCCTCAATTTTTTTTTTAAATTCTAAGTGGGAGAGGGAATTTATCAAGTATAAATCTCATGGTCTCCATTACTGGTTTGTAGATGATATAATTAATTTTGTTTTGATGGCTCTAGTGTCATCCCCCCATCGGATGAATTTGATAATGAAATCATCAGAACAAACTTCTTTAAAAGATTGTTTTGAGCGATTGTTAGTGTGAGTCACCTCTCCATCAGAGTTGTTCCTCTCAGAACTCTTGACCTAGAATTAAGTGATGGTATACAGTTTGCTATAAATGATAATATCCTCTCCATTTGAGTCACTGTTATTATTTGTAGGACCAAAGCAAGTCAGCAGTTTAATTTTACTAGGCAAGGTACATTGCATGGATAGTAAAATTCAAAGGCAATTGCCTATCTGAACAAATGATGGATATCATATGGCTTCCCATCGAGTCATAGTTTGGTAAAATAAAGCTTTACCCTGTGTTTATTTTATTTTCATCTCTGTCTATCTATGAAGTCTGTCTCTTAACCAGAGTTTGGATCTCCAGAAGATACTCAGCAGTAGGCATGACTTAAGCATGAACTCTTCGAAAGGAAGTTTCCATCTTGTCATGCCAAGCCTCAGTAAAAGCCTACACAATGGAAGAGCGCATGGCAGAATTCCTCGTAAAGTGGTAACATGCAAGCCAAGCAACCAGATGTCAGGTCGCCCAAAAAATTGTATTGCAATAGAGCAATAAGCCCACTGTTGGAAGACCCATCAGATGTCATCAGAAGAGAGACCATGAAGCTAATCAAGCCAAGCAACGACATAATGGAATAGGTGATGGATCTCCAGACGATCGTAGGGAAGTGACTTGTGAAGGTGTAGAGGGTGCAGAAAGAGATCCAGATGCTCCATGATCCAAACCTGTAAGACAAAGGTTGCCCTAATGGATAACATGGCCCCAGCTGTGTGGGCGCGATCTAATCCCATCAGAGCGTCACAAAGGACCGACATGACGACACTTTTCATTTCCAGAAGATCATAGTAATCGATAATGCGCTGCATCGTATGACCTGGTACTCGTTGTCATAGGGGTCCCCTATGGGAGCATAGACTTAAGAAAGACACTCAAAATTGATCTGATTGTCTTGAACGAAAGAGTATGCAGCATTTTTGGATATAGGAACGAAAGCAACCAAATCCTGAGCATAGCCGGCATACACTAGGGGAACCATCAAATCCACAAAAGGATCGGTGTGGAGGATAGAACTAAACTCCTCAAACAAGGGGCAAATCTCTTGGTAACCAAAGCAGAAGACGTGGAGCATAGGGTCACAACATTGGATAGCAGCTCGAAGCAAACCTTCATCCAGGGCCATCTGCTAAAAAACGAAAAGATCGTTCAGCCTAAAACACTCAAAGTTAAGCCTGTCAATGCCAGAGAGAGTATCCATCCATGGGAAGATGATCTTAGAGTTAATAGGAGCCATTTGAGAGTAAAATAGAAGAGGGAGAAGAGTTTTGCAAAGTTTTGGAGAAAAGAGGGTATAAAAAGAGAAGTGGATTCTGTCTAGACCACTGAGCGGCACTCGAGGTACTCAACTGCACTCGCGATATACCGCGCGACAGTTTGTAATTGCCGCATGGCTGTCACCGACTGCCACTCTGGCACTCGCCGAGTGCCGCTAAGCTATAACCGAGTGCCATAGGGAGCTAATTTTTGCCAAAACCTATTTTGAAATATTTCTATCCCAACCTGCAACGGAAAAGCAAGATATATAAATCAAACATGTGCATCATATCGCATCACGTGCACAAGAACAAGCCATGGTCGCATTCATCATTCACAGAAAATAAATAAGAAAGTCGTAATCACATTCATGAGCATTCATTGTTCGCAGAAAATAAAAATACATGACCAAGCCATGATCTTATTCACAAAAATAGATAACATAAAAGACCAAGCCCTGGTCACATTCATGAAATACACTCACAAGCAATAGAAGCATGACCAAGCAATGGTCACATTCACAATAAAAACATGTAGAGTAATAAAGGAAGATCATGTCAGTAATATTAAGGTATGCAGGTGCCTATCTTATCCAAAATAGCAATCCAGGCTATCCAAGAGTCGTCATCAAAATAAGTGTGTAAATGCAATCATCCAAGGATATGTGCGTCCTCTCGAACACTCAAAAAATAAAAAGAAATGGAAGAAGAGATACAGGATCAACCCCGGTCCCGACCTCGAGTCTGGCGAGTGATGCGTCTGAGAGGCTCTTGATCTGACTCTGTGTCCCTCCCAACACCATCACCTCTATTCCTGCCTCTGCCTTTGACTCTGACATGACCTCTGTCTCCGCCTTTGCCTCTGACTCGTCCAACACCCCCATAAGCTCCACTCGGGCCCGCTCTGAGCTACAGCTCTAGGTCTCATACCCGCAAGGTCAGCATCCTGGTCTTGTCATCCTGAATAAATGAGAGGGTAAAACCATAAATGGTGAAGCAAAATTTAAATGAAATGCCGAATGGATAAAATGGTAATAACAGTGAAAATTTACCATAGCTCTCAATTGAGCCTCAGCGACTACCCGAGCTCCATCAGCCTAAATCGGATACCAGAAATGAGAATTAAAAAGTCAGTGTAATACTAGTACTTTTGCTATACTTATGACGAATACAACTATTCTATGATAACACTTGTCTTAATATATCTTTGGTAAAATTTTGATACTAATCGATTGCCATGATTTCCCAATTAATTGGCATCATTTGGATACCAATCGATTGCCTCTCTTACCAATCGATTGCCTTTAGCCGCCTTAGTACCAATCAATTGTTCTCATCACAATCAATTGCTAGTCACTAAACTTGGTCTCAAAGCATTTTCTGCGAGGATGACACCACATGCTTGTTACATGCAGCTCTTGCGTATATATGCTGACCCAAACTCATACCTAGACCTATTTGGTTGAGTTCTTGAGCTTTATATACTTATACATACATATATATTCATACATACAGATATATATACATACTTATACACACTCTAACTATAGGAAAAACTGGTTTAAAAAATTATTTTAAACACGCAGCGAAAAAGATTTAGTTATAATAACTGATTGGTATCCCAGGATCTACTACTCACTAATTCTATAGATGCGCACAAGAGGGGACAAGATTATACCTTGGTGTCTTGAACCCAATTCTGATATCTTCAACCTTGGTGATGCAGCAGCCTCCACTAGGTTGTCTTCACCCTTATGTCTCCTGCGAATGCCTGCCGGAAAGACTAGATATGGTGGGATCTCTAATATAGAGGATAGGAAGGTTTAGGAAGACTAAAACAGTTTCTGCAGCGTCTGGTTAATAAAAACGATGAACTCTTTTTCCAAAACGCAGCTGCCCTATTTATAGATTTCCATAACCGACCTAGACTTCGAGCGATCGAACCTTCAATCGATCGAACCATTCTCGATCGATCGAGACTGCCAAGACTTCAATCGATCGAACATACTTCAATCGGTCGAACTTGTCTTGACAACTTCCTCATGTGTTTTTCCAAGTATCCTGGTGGAGCTAAGAGTGGGACCTCCTAGGCTCTTTATTGTTGGCTCAGACTAGTTTTTTAATTACCGTGACCAAACTCTTTGATCACCAAACTAACTAACTGGTTCGTTAACGTTTACTCCACTATAAAACGATAACTGAACTCCAACGCAAAAGAACATATCCGAAGCGATAACTAGACTTGTATGTTGTACTAATGTCCCTCTACCTTCAGCATTCGTAATCATATTCAGGTAGTCGAATAACTGTTACTGTCAACCTGAATCATGATTACTTCTTGTATTCCTTGAGTCCCATTCACCTCTCATGATTACCACACATGTTGATAACTCTTATCAACAAGACTGCAGTACTCAGTAATTGACTTGGTGACATTCTCAAGGGAATGCTTACTCTGAAAGAGAGGGTAGATTTTGTCTTGACAATATATGTTCACAACCCTATGAATATGACATACCCAAGATACCCAGGTGTTGATCTTCTATAGACCTCACTGATTGGTAAGTCAAAGCAGCCATATCTACAGTCTGTGTTCATAATCATCTCAAGATTAAGAACACGTACCTTATACAAGTTATGGTTTCCTATTGACTGATTGACAGTCTTGAGTGTCAATAGGAAAGCTCAGGTCCGTCAATGCACTATAAGCACTAGCATGTTAACTAAGAGTTATACTCTAGTGATTGAGATTAATCACTCCATCCAATGGTAGTTAATCATGCTACAGTGTAAACCTGATGAGATATCCAGTCTCATCATCCACTGTGACACATTCAAAATAACAAAGAACAGTAATTCGTATCTCACTTGTATCTATCTCATACATACAGGAATTACTTACTATGATACTTAAGGATAACAATCATCTCAAGAAAGAAACATATATAACTAAATGTAAAGCTGATATCCATATATTAAAATGTCAATGTCTCATATATTAAGTAATGGTTTGAGGGCACAAACCCAACAAACTCCCACTTGCACTCATAACCATTCAGAATTACATCTAAGACCTAGACTATCTAGATGATGATCAAAGACCTTCTGTGGCAAGGCCTTTGTAAACGGATCAGCAAGATTGTCAGCGGTGGCAATCTTGGTGACAGTCACATGTCCACGTTGAACAATATCTCGGATAAGATGATATTTCTGCTCTACGTGCTTTCCCTTCCCATGGTTCCTTGGCTCCTTGGACTGAGCCACTGCCCCATTATTATCACAGTAAAGCTTAATAGGTGACAATGACGCTGGTACCACCTCGAGCTCCATAAGGAACTTCTTGAGCCAAACAGCTTCCTTTGCGGCTTCACAAGAAGCCACATACTCAGCTTCTGTACTTGAGTCTGCAATGCATTTCTGGTTAATGCTACTCCAACTAAAAGTAGCACCTCCCAAGGTAAAGAGATGTCTGGATGTTGACTTCTTTGAATCTTTATCTGACATAAAGTCCGAGTCAGTATATCCTACTGGAATTAACTCACTACCGCCGTACATAATCATGTAATTTTTAGTCCTTCTCAAGTACTTAAGAATGTGCTTAACGGCTGTCCAGTGCTCTAGACCTGGATTCGATTGATATCTGCTAACCATGCCAATGGCAAAATAGATATCTGGTCTAGTGCATAACATCGCATACATGAGACTTCCAACTGCCGAAGCATATGTAATTCCTGCCATGTGATTCCTCTCCTCCTATGTTTTTGGACACTGTTCCTTGGAGAACGCTAAACCATGCCTGAAAGGTAACAAACCTTTCTTCGAATTATCCATTGAAAACCTAGTTAACACTTTATCGATATAACCAGCTTGAGATAATCCCATTATCTTTAACTTGCGATCCCAAAAGAGCTTTATCCCTAGAATATAGCTCGCCTCTCCTAGATCCTTAATATCGAAAGTACTAGCTAGCCAAACCTTGACCGTTGACAATGCCACTTCATCATTTCCAACGAGTAGAATGTCGTCAATGTAAAGCACAAGAAAAGCCACCGCTTTCCCTTCACACTTCTTGTCTACACAAGGTTCATCCAGATTCTGTATAAAACCAAACGACATGACCGCTTGGTCAAATCGGATGTTCTAACTCCTGGATGGCTGCTTAAGCCCATAAATGGACTTTTGCAGCTTGCATACCAAGTTACCTTTCTGACCAGAACCCCTCTGGTTGTTGCATATAGATGTCCTCCTCAAGATTGCCATTTAAGAATGCAATCTTGACGTCCATCTGCCAGATCTCATAATCTAGGCATGCAGCAATGGATAAGAGTATTCTGATTGACTTGAGCATGGCTACCGGCGAGAAAGTTTCCTCATAGCCAATGCCCACCCTCTGAGTATAACCTTTCTCTACAAGCCTAGCCTTAAAGGTCTCAACCTTTCCATCAGATCCTCTTTTCCTCTTATAGACCCACTTACAACCAATGGGTTTAATATTGGCTGGAAGTTCTACAAGATCCCAGACCTAATTAGAATCCATAGATTCTAATTCAGCCTTCATAGCTTTAACCCAATGATCTGAATTAACATCAGCCATTGCCTCTTCATATATGGCAGGATCAGATTTAGTTTCTATGGAGACAGCCTCAAAAACTTCTCCTAAGAACATGTATCTATCAGGCTGGCTGATAATCCTCCCACTACGACGAGGTACCAGTGCAGAAATGGGTGAAGAAGTGGTATTTTCTTGATTTACATCGTTATTAACTGCGGGTTGGACTGAGGGCTCTCCTTCTATTTCTCTCAGATCCATCCTTCCCTTAGGTTTATGGTTCATGATATAATTATCCTCTAAGAAAACAGCATTTGTACTAACAAACACTTTCTGTTCTCTTGGATCATAAAAATACCATCTATAAGTACCCTTTGGATACCCTACAAAATAACATACTTCTGATCTAGAATCCAACTTGCTCATCTTTCCTTTTAGCACATGTACCGGACACCCCCATATCCGGAGATGTTTCAAAGAAGGCTTGCACCCAATCCACATCTCCCGTGGTGTCCTAGGAATAGATTTGCTTGGTACTAGATTTAGTATGTATGCAGCGATTTCCAAAGCATAACCCCAAAGGAATAATGGCAACTCTGAATAACTCATCATTGACCTAGTCATGTCTAAAAGAGTCCAGTTCCTTCTCTCCGCTACACCATTATGCTGAGGCGTGCCAGGTGCAGTCAACTGTGACAGAATCTCATTTTGTACGAGGTGATCAATAAACTCATTAGAGAGGTACTCGCCACCTCGATCAGATCGAATGGCCTTGATATGTGAGCCCAATTGCTTCTCCATTTCAGCCCTAAACTCTTTGAACTTTTCAAAGGCTTCAGACTTGTGCTGCATTAGGTGCACATATCCATACCTAGAGTGGTCATCGGTAAATGTTATGAAATACTCATAACCACCCCTTGCTCTAATATTTATTTGTCCACACACATCAGTATGAACTAATTCCAACAATGCATTGGTCATATTGCCCTTTGCGGGAAATGGCCTTTTGGTCATCTTACCCTCTAAACAAAACTCACAGACTTCCACTGGTTCGAGAACCAAATTGCCTAAGATCCCTTCTTTGACTAGTCTGCCTATCCTATTTAGATTGATATGGCCAAGCCTCATATGCCAAAGCTTTGTTGGATTAGTGGAAGGTTCTTTTCTTTTAGATGGTATAGTTACCATTGAGTTATTAAGTTCCAAGCAAGAATCTATAGAAATATTGGGAGAGATCACATACAAACCATTTGATTTAACACCAGAACATATAAAAGAACTATTTCTTTTAATAACAACTTCAGTTCCAAAATGAAAAGAATAACCATTATTCGATAAATTAGAAACTGAAATTAAATTACGTCTCATTGAAGGGACATAAAGTCCATCTGATAAAATCAAAACTTTATTGTCTAGAAATTCTAAAACTACAACTCCTATAGCAACCGCAGAAACGGTTGCACTAGAACCTAGAGTAAGTATGATTTCCCCCTCACTACACCTCCTGGTTGATCTGAACCCTTGTAATGAATTACAGATATGGTTAGTCGCACCAGAATCAATGCACCAAGTGTTTGAAGTATCCGTAATAAAACTTACTTCAATCACATGTGATTCAATCATACCTTGAACTCTTGTAGCTAAGAATTCTGGACAACTCCTCTTCTAGTGGTCCTTCTCACCGCATTGGAAACACTTTCCTTTGCCTTGGCCACCCAGCTTCCCTTTGCCCTTACCTTTTTCCTTAGATTTTGCAATCTTAGGGACCGTTCCAACACTTGGACCACCAGTGCCAGGCTTCTTCTTCCCTTTCTTTCCTTTCGGTGTTGATCGGGAAACGGAAGTGCTTTTCTCAACGTTCAAGACGTTGACCCCAAGTTTGATCACCCCTTCCGCTGCCAAAAGAGAACTCATCAATTCGCTCATTGAAAAATTCATTTCATTCATATAATAATTAAGTTTAAATTGAGCGAATGAAGGCGACAGCGAATTGAGGATCATATCAACTTGGGTCTGTGCATCGATGTTGGCACCTAGGGTCTCCAGCTCGTTTAAATAACCAATCAATTTTAAAACATGTTCCTTGACTGGAGTCCCTTCTGACATCTTTGCACTCATTATCTTTTGCATGGCTACCTGTCTAGCAGGCCTGCCATGCTCCCCGAACAACTTTTTCAGGGATATGATAATGTCACTGGCAGAATCATTCGATTGGAATTGGTGTTGCAACAAACCAGCCATTGAGGCCAGAATATAGCAACGAGCCATTCCATTCGACTTCTTCCATTTGTCGAACTTGCATCTGGCAGCTGCCGAAGCATTTGCCGCGGGTTTTTCGGGCCATGGGGTGGTGAGGACATATATGTGATCCTCCACAGTTAATACAATGTCAAGGTTTCTTTTCCATTCAGTGTAGTTGTTTCCAGTTAACTTGTTTTGAGTGAGTATGGTGGAAAGTGGACTAAATGTAGATCCAGACATTATGATTTACTGTAAAAATTAGAAGACAAAATAAATATGAATATCAGATTTGACAGTTTGAAATAAAAGAATCCATAAACTCTTATTTTAAAACAAAGTCGCCGGAATATCGAAATGAAAGAATAAAGCCTCCATGTGGTGGTCAATGTTCGATCTTTCGATTAATCATGACTTGTCCGCTATGCAACTCTTGCAAAACAAGTTATGACTTCAGATCCCTTTTGATCTCTAAGTTTTTGAATAATGCCCCGTGTGGGATCCCTTATCCATAGCTTAGCTAGTGTGTACCATTAACTAGGATCCAATCACAACCGTCTCAAGTAGCGCCTCCGTATGGTGGTCACCCTCTAACACGTCTGATGGATCCTATCAAAAGAAGTTCACATCTAGTAACCAATGAGTAATGCACCCTCCGTATGGAATGATCACCCCTGGTGAGGTGACACAGAATGCTCCACTCATCTTACAGTGAACCGTTAATAGAAGATTGTGGGTGTTTAATTTAGTAAATATGGATTTTGCTTTTGAAAAATGTTTCCACACATTACCCATAAACATCCAATGTTCCCTAATGCGTTGAAATGGTTTTTTGAATTTTATTTTAGAAAACTTGTTTTACGTTCATGCAAGTAGTAACAATATAATTAAATTCCAATCACAAACCAAGCACATAAAACCAAAAAACTAAAATTGAAAATAAAGACATCCAAACGATGCCTCTATCTCCCACGGCTCTATCTCAATAGAACCTCTTTTTGGTTTGATCGCCTCCAACTCCATCTTCATGGACAGCGACTCCTTGCTCCATCTTCATGGATTTTCTAATTCTATTACATTTGTCCTATGCTTCTTTCTAATTCTACTACTCACTAATTCTATAGATGCGCACAAGAGGGGACAAGATTATACCTTGGTGTCTTGAACCCAATTCTGATATCTTCAACCTTGGTGATGCAACAGCCTCCACTAGGTTGTCTTCACCCTTATGTCTCCTACGGATGCCTAAAACAGTTTCTGCAGCGTCAGGTTAATAAAAACGACAAACTCTTCTTCCAAAATGCAGCTGCCCTATTTATAGATTTCCTGAACCGACCTAGACTTCGAGCGATCTAAGATCTTTGATCGATCGAACCTTCGATCGATCGAACCATTCTCGATCGATCGAGACTGCCAAGACTTCAATCGATCGAACATACTTCAATTGGTTGAACTTGTCTTGACAACTTCCTCATATGTCTTTCCAAGTATCATGGTGGAGCCAAGAGTGGGACTTCCTAGGCTCTTTATTGTTGGCTCAGACCAGTTTTTTAATTACCATGACCAAACTCTTTGATCAGCAAACTAACTAACTGGTCAGTTAACATTTACTCCACTATAAAATGATAACTGAATTCCAACGCAAAAGAACATATCTGAAGCGATAACTAGACTTGTATGTTGTACTAATGTCCCTCTACCTTCAGCATTCGTAATTATATTCAGGTAGTCGGATAACTGTTACTGTCAACCTGAATCATGATTACTTCTTGTATTTCTTGAGTCCCATTCACCTCTCATGATTACCAAACATGTTGATAACTCTTGTCAACAAGACTGCAGTACTCAGTAATCGACTTGGTGATATTCTCAAGGGAATGCTTACTCTGAAACAGAGGGTAGATTCTGTCTTGACAATATATGTTCACAACCCTATGACTATGACATACCCAAGATACCCAGGTGTTGATCTTCTATAGACCTCACTGATTGGTAAGTCAAAGCAGCCATATCCACAGTCTGTGTTTATAATCGTCTCAAGATTAAGAACACATACCTTATACAAGTTATGAGTTTCTATCGACTGATTGACAGTCTTGAGTGTTTATAGGAAAGCTCAGGTCCGTCAATGCACTATAAGTACTAGCATGTTAACTAAGAGTTATACTCTAGTGATTGAGATTAATCACTCCATCCAATGGTAGTTAATCATGCTACAGTGTAAACCTGATCAGATATCCAGTCTCATCATCCACTATGACACATTCTAAGTAACAAAGAACAGTAATTCGTATCTCACTTGTATGTATCTCATACATACACGAATTACTTACTATGATACTTAAGGATAACAATCATCTCATGAAAGAAACATATATAACCAAATGTAAAGTTGATATCCATATATTAAAATGTCAATGTCTCATATATAAAGTAATGGTTTGAGGGCACAAACCCAACACTAACTTCACACAAACACACACTATCAAGAAGGACATAAGATAGAGAAGAAGAAAAGTTAAAGGAGATAGAGAAGAGAGAAAGAGAAGAAGGAAGAGGGTGCTACCATTAAAGCTCAAGGATGAAGCTTCTCAAACACACCACAACACCTACACCCACTTACGAGTCCTCAAACTCACTTTGTACCGTTGTTAAGTATTATTAGGGGTTTTTGTACGAATGGAATGTATCCATAACATTTATATTTAGTTTTATATAAATTCAGTATGTTCATTGTGAAGAAGACAAAGTACCAATCGATTAACTATGCCCCAATCGATTTGTGATTTTCTCAATTGATTGGCATCCCAATCGATTCGCATATTTTGGATACCAATCGATTGCCATTAATACCAATCAATTGGCACTAAATTTTTCCCCAATCGATTGTTGAGATAGTCCAATCGATTGTACTAAGGTAGTATGTTATAAATCCATGTTAAATTATAATTATGTGTTCATATGTCTATAAGAGCTTTCTATTATTGTCATAATATGTTAGAATGAGACCTCAGTATGATATAAATCTACACGTTTGAATAGTAAACCTAATGTCAGTGAATAAGTAAATTGTTAATATAGGAATGATTATACTAAGAACCCGACATGAATAATTTGGTACATTTTAGTCCCGAAGACTAATTATATGTTCATATGGTATAAGTTAAGCGATTAAGGAGATTGTGAGTTATGTTGGGTTGAGTCTTCTTATATAGATCATGATCTGTTGTGGCAAGTGATAGCCATGACTCTGGGAAGAGAAAGGATGATTGAGATGGGTAATGGTCGGTATGATGATACCAATGCACATTGATTATGTGTAATGGCGTGTAACGGCTGGTATGATGATACCAAGGCACATTATAAATGTGTAACGGCCGGTACTCTGTACCACAAAACATCATAGAGAATGGGATAGCTGAGGTTTCGTACCAGGCTGACCATTACTTTACGAGAATGTGATAGTTGAGGTTTCGTACCAGGCTAACCATTAAAGTCATACCGAAAAGTGAATCAAGATCTTGGGAAAAGGAGTTTTCTGTCCAAGCCACGTATGGTTGGATGTGCATGGGACAATGGGTCAATAATATGGACACAGTCTATAATAGTGCAAGTCAGGTCATTGAGTCGTATGTAGCGTATCGGAACGTATTAGAGTGAGAACGTCAAGAGAACAATTTCTTAATGCAAATGCTATTAAAAACTTCTTATTTTGATACTCTGCTAGTTTATTACTCACTCGCTTCCCCAAGATTACGGCATTTCTGCTGCTGGATATACCCATGTCTAGCTTTCCAGACCTATGGCTATACAGGTGAGATGCCCATTTATAAGGACTACTATCAGGAGTATCTGGAGGAAGGCTATGGCTGTGATGGCAACACCGAAGAAGGGATCGAAGGGGATTACCACCAAGATGATGACAACATCTATGCCACTTGAAGCTTTAGGCTAGATTAGTTGTTCTTTATATTATGTTTTGACTATGTACTTTTGTTTGGCAAGTGTCCCTTGAGACGTGGATTTAAGTTTACTACTATAGTTAAGTGTTGTAATAAGATCCTTTAAGTTTAAGTTCTTTTAATATTCAGTTTGTATTCCAGTTACTGCATTCTTATCTCTGATGTTTTAGAACTGTGTGTGGACAATCAAGTGATATTCACCAGTTACGGACTACGGGTCCAAAAATGGAATTTATTTTCCCTATTTTTGGTACGTCGGGGTGTGACAGTCAAAGAGAATGCAAAGAGTCTAAATAGGTTTTTTTTTTTAAAAGTTACCCTCCACTCTTGACCATCGACCCAATGCCTCACGTTATGGGCATAAAGCAAGCCCTCCTCAGCATAGGCTCTGGGACGTGGTCATACTAGAGTGGGATAGTGGGAGCACCCTAGTAATATTGAGGAATCATGTTCATGCCCTGCTCACCCTAAAAGACCGTCTGGAGACTCCAATCCCACTATGGTAGAGTAGGAGGTCGGAACCATGGCATGAACAGGCTGCAAAAAATGAAGAGAGAATTCAATAAAAAAATAGAAAAGATGAAAAGAGAGAGTGAAAAAGCTAAACAAAACTTGCTCGGGTCACTTCCATCAGAGGGAAGTTCTTCATCGACTTAGCGGTGCGGAAGGCTGCATACCCCTCGGGAGGTTCCAGATACTCCTGAATGGACAGACCATTCAGAGCAGTCGTGAATGCGCTACCACGAAGAGTCTCTAGGGCCCTCATACAACTGGGAGGAGGATGTGGCACATGGAAAACAAGAGCCATCAGTGACTGCCTAGTCACACTCTCTCCCAGGTACGACTCTCGAGCATTTGGACCGTCCAATAACAACCTAATCGGGTCGAAACCCACCGATCTCCGCCTCTCTAGAGTAAGGGTAGAAAGCATGGCAACCTAGGGCTGCGAGTTGATGTGGGGCTCTCTCAGGTTCGTTAGAAAATTCCTAAATGCGATAAAATCATGGGCCACAGTCTTCTGCTTGATGCGATCCTTTTGCCACTTCCATCCCTGAGGCATAACGATGGCGTCCACTGGCCGTGTCGAGGACGGCATCACATGGAGATACTCGTAGGACCAAATCTGTATAAAAGAAAGATGTAAGGTTTATAATTCCGAATTCAAAAGTTAATGGAAAAGATAATAGAAAATAAAGTGGAAATGTACCTCCCATGGAGGCTAGACGGTCCCAAGAGAGCTCTCCCATGGGTCTATAAAGGATGGTCGGTCCAGTGCCACCCCAGTCATGCTTGTAAATGTGATCCATATGCTCCAAAGACCCCAGCAATGTGACAGAGATTCAGTCTCCCTTGGTGCTCAGTAAAGAGCACCCTAATAAGTACATGAGGAATCCTCGGGCCATCTGTTCATCCGTGAAACCCTCGATGTCCTGGAATGTGTCAAGGAACCACTTAGCCATGACCAAGGGCTCATCAGGGGCCAGTCCCAATAGCTCAGGTACTCGATCCCACTCTGTCACTATATCCAGTGTCTGGAGGCACTTACCCTAAACTTGAAATGAAATGTGTTGGTGTTGTTCCACCATTGCTCTGAAAGAGTGTGAATCTGCCTCAAGTCATTCGAGCTCTTCGTCAAGAGCATTACGAAATCTCAAAAACTAGCAGCATCAATGAAGCCCCTCATAACTCGTTCAGAGATTGGTACCACTCATAGTCATGAGCTAGGTTGGCATGACCCTTCAACATATCAGGCTGAAGCTACAAGGAATCACAAGAGTTAAATATCAGTAAAATTGACGGACAAAGGAAAATAAAAGAAAAAAGATGAATAAATAAAATTTATGAGAAAAGAATTATCAGAGTGCTTGAAACTTTCTAGAGCTGGCACATGCATTCCAACAGCCATTTGATAATCAAAAGAGAGCATTTCAAAATTTTATGTTATCATGCATTGCATCTATGGGGAGTAATGAGTAGAAAATCGAAAGTTGAAAAATTAAAAGGAGGGTATACCTATTGTTGAAATGCCCTAGCAGATAGGTGCTCATCAGGGTCTCAAAGTAAGAAGGTGGGGTCAGGGTGAGGAGTAGCCTTGTACTTCTTCCTCTTCTTGCTCAAGCTGCCCGAGCCGCTAGCCATGTCAATCGACCCGTTGCGAGAAAGAAAGTTGAAAATTTAGTTTTTGAGAAATAAATCAAGAAAATGACAAAAGTAAGGAGAAAATTAAGATTTTAATCGAGCAAAACTAACCTGCTGACTCCGTAGATCACTGTAGATCAATAAAAAATGTTGCGAGAGAGGGATCCAGTCTAGAGAACTTTGGTGAAAAGTGAAAGAAATGAATGAAAATGAAGCAAGTATAGAATTCTGCATCTCGAACGGCACTCGGGGATTCGCGAACGGCAGTCTTTGACTGCTGTGTGGCACTTGCTGAGTGCCATAGTAGCATTTACGGACTGTCGTGTTCCCGTGTAGGTGACGCGAAGCAGGCAGTTGATGGATCATCCCCAAAATTCAAAATGGGTCCCAAATTTTGTATTCAAACCCCCAAGGTTTGCCTTCCTTTTACACTTTGGTCCCCAAAAATTTATTTTTCAAGTCCATGTGACTTCGCATTTTGAAAGATAAGTTTGAATTAAGTCTACTTGACATTTGATTTTTGAAATTGAGTGGATTTTGATTCCGAGTTTTGAAATTTAAATTTGAATTAAGTTTGATTAACTCCCAACTTTGAGATTTGAATTGATCTGAGTTTAATTGACTGATGATTTTTGAATAAAAATTGATTCTGGGTCTGATAGACTCCTGATTGTAGAAGTTTGAAAATATTTGAGCTTGATGGACTCTCGATTATTTTGAAGGACCCTGGATTTTTGTGAATTGAACTTGATCAAGCCTAATTGACTCAAATTTTGAAATTAAAAGATTCTTCTAAATCAGATTGACTCCAGATGCTGTAAAATTAAAATTCTTGTTGGGTCAAATTGACTCCTAGTTTTTTAAAATTTTTGAATGTTTTGAATCTGATTGACTCCTGATTTGTTGAAATAGAAATTATTTTGAGTCTGATTGACTCTCGAGTGTAGAAATTTCAAAATTGGATTTAGTCTGATTGACTCCCGAGTTTAGAAATTGAAAATTGAATTGAGTCTGATTGACTCCCGATTGTAGAAATTTAAAAATAACTTTAGTCTGATTGAGTCTTAGTTTAAAAATTGAAAATTGATTTGAGTCTGGCTGACTCCCAATTTTTAAGATTGAGATGAGCAACCCTATCTAACGGGGCTGAAGGCCTACGGATATTTAGAATAAACATGTCCGACAGGGCCGAAGGGCTGCGGGAATTCAGATCAAACATATCCGATAGGACCGAAGGGCTGCGGATATTTAGAGCAAACATGTTAGATGTGGTCGAAGGGCTACAGATATTTAGAACATACATGTCCGACGGGGCCGAAGGGCTATAGATATTTAGAGCAAACCTGTGTTGACACCGGAGCCTAAGTGACAAAGCGCAGCCCAGTCAACTGCGTTCACCCAATTGGCCAAAAGGGTTACGGTTTCTAAAGAGGATCAGCTCAGTAGTCGAAGATACTCCAAGTTCTGAAGATAGCCTACCCAGTACATTGAAGTGGCCACAAGAATTGAGTAGCATAAGACGTGGAGTGCCTGAAGGAGCATCAAAGTAGAATCATTGCATTTTTTCAAAAGTATAGAGCATAGAATTGCATTGACGACCATCATTACGTTAGCACGTGCACCACAATATGATAGGTGCATCCATCCGTATGACTAATTATGTTTGTGTGTTTGTCCCTTGCCTAAACTACGTCCTGGTCTGATTCCCGTAGGGATATGTAGGCAACTCACCGTCGAGCACGACTAGCTTAGATCATTTGTGCTACTATTTTTTGCAACGCATTTTGTTTTTACCTTTGGTCAAAGGCTTCTCTTTACACACGCTTCGACATTCACTTGTGACACGCGTTGCTCCACAAGCTCTGTCGAAGAGGGGCAAACTATAGATACCCTGATTTTGACCAACTATCGAATACAGGGGAGTGTTACCTCTAAGTCTGATGATGATAGTGTCCAAAAAAAATTGGGTTTCCAATGTGATTCAAGCTCGTTGAAAGGCTCTTCAAATTCAATTTAGGAAAGAAAATGGCACACGGCAAGAACTGCATTAGTCACGTGGTGTCGTTACGGCACTAACTTGGTGCTATTCCAGCATTCAGTGAGTGTCGCTCCGGCTATTTCTAAATGCTGCAGACAACTCACCAAGTACCATAAAAATGGAATCTATTTTGAAAGCAAAAAAAAAAAGAAAAAGAAATCAAAAACAAAGCAAAATGAGGTGCACAAAAAGATGGCAGTCCGCGAGTTGTCTGTAGCACTCTTTGAATGCCGTTGCGGCATTTGATGAGTGTTGCACCGATAGTTGGCGAATGCCATTCCGGCGTTCACTGAATGCCGCGGACAACTCCACCAAGTATTTTCTAATAATTTGCATTAAACTAGTACAGTTTGTACACTACAAGGAAAAAGGCCTTTTATGTCACTTAAAAAGTGACATAAATAGGTATTTATGTCACTTTTTTTCCAGTAAAAAGTGACATATATGGAGGCGACATAAATGTTTTAAAAGTGACATAAATACTTTATAAAAAGTGACATAAATGTTTCATAAAACCAACGCATTTGTTAATAAAAAGTGACATAAATACTTAAAAGTCAGATAAATACCATTTTATTTATGTCACTTTTAACATAAAGTGACATAAAGTAGAAAGTGACATAAATACTAAACAAAATTATAACATCAAAGTCTTAAAAGTGACATAAATACCTAAAAGTGACATAAATACTATTTTATTTATATCACTTTTAACCTAAAGTGACATAAAAGTAGAAAAGTGACATAAATACCAAACAAAAATTAATACATCAAAGTCTTAAAAGTGACATAAATACTTAAAAGTGATAAAAATACCATTTTATTTATGTCACTTTTAACCTAAAGTGACATAATAGTAGAAAAGTGACATAAATACCAAACAAAATTATTACATAAAAGCCTTAAAAGTGACATAAATACTGTAAAAGTGACATAAATACCACCCTGTAAAAACAATATATACCACCCTGTACATATATACAATACCATGCATGCGCCCTGTATAAAATTAAATCCAACTCAATATTTCAACTACTAAATTTTATAGATTCATCTTAATATCAACCAATTAATTGGAATGAACAAAAAAAAAATATACAATCAATATGAGTCAAGTGCAAATCTAATAACATATATATATTACATATTCATCAAAAAGTACTAACAAACCTATGAAAGCAACAAAAAAGAATTAGCCCAACAAAAAGAGTGGTTTGTTTGTTAGAACCTTGCATCAAAATGTGAAACTTTGTACCTACAAAAAAGATAAAGATTTCATTAATTAGTTGTATGTAATTAAAATAATAAAAGAGTAAAACTATGTTTGGGGGATTCGAGAGATCGACCACAATGTGTTCGGGGACTTGGACTGATGAAAGAGTCATTTTTTTGCATTATTTATGAACCGTGAATCCGTTATGCAGTCCGTTAGTTCCCGCAAGTTTATTTAGGCATGTTTGAGGTGTGCGTAAGATTTCGTGGCGTTTGGTTAAGCGGTTTACCGATTCACTACTCAAAACCACAAAAACTACATTTTTTCAACCTAAGTGACTAACGAGTCATTTTTTCGCATTTTTTGTGAATCGTGAATCCCTTATGCATTCTGTTAGTTCCCACAAGTTTATTTAGGCATGTTTGAGGTGCGTGTAAGGTTTCGTGGCGTTTGGTTAAGTGGTTTACCGATTCACTACTCAAAACCCCAAAAACTACGTTTTTTCAAGCCTAAGTGACTAAAGAGTCATTTTTTCGCATTTTTTGTGAACTGTGAATCCGTTTTGCATTCTGTTAGTTCCTGAAAGTTTATTTAGGTATGTTTGAGGTGCGTGTAAGGTTTTGTGGCATTTGGTTAAGCGGTTTACCGATTCACTACTCAAAACCCCCAAAACTACGTTTTTTCAAGCCTAAGTGACTAAAGAGTCATTTTTTCGCATTTTTTGTAAACCGTGAATCCGTTATGCATTTTGTTAGTTCCCACAAGTTGATTTAGGCATGTTTGAGGTGCGTGTAAGGTTTCGTGGCATTTGGTTAAGCGGTTTACCGATTCACTACTCAAAACCCCAAAAACTTTGTGACTAACGAGTCATTTTTTCACATTTTTTGTGAACCGTGAATCCATTATGAATTCTGTTAGTTCCCGCAAGTTTATTTAGGCATGTTCGAGGTGCATGTATGGTTTCATGGTGTTTGGTTAAGCGGTTTACTGATTCACTACTCAAAAACCCAAAAACTTCGTTCTTTCAAGCCTAATTGACTAACGAGTCATTTCTTTCACATTTTTTGTGAACCGTGAATTCGTTATGAATTTCATTAGTTCCTGAAAGTTTATTTAGGCATGTTTGAGGTGCTTGTAAGGTTTCATGGTAATTGGTTAAGCGGTTTACCGATTCACTATTCAAAACCCCAAAAACTACGTTTTTTCAAGCCTAAGTGACTAAAGAGACATTTTTTCGCATTTTTTTCGCATTTTTTGTAAACCGTGAATCCGTTATGCATTCCGTTGGTTCCCACAAGTTTATTTAGGCATGTGTTGAGGTGCGTGTATGGTTTTGTGGCATTTGGTTAAGTGGTTTACCGATTCAGTACTCAAAACCCCAAAAACTTCGTTCTTTCAAGCCTAAGTGACTAACGAGGCATTTTTTCGCATTTTTTATGAACCGTGAATCCGTTATGAATTCCGTTAGTTCCCGCAAGTTTATTAGTCATGTTTGAGGTGTGTGTAAGGTTTCATAGCGTTTGGTTAAGCGGTTTACATCACTACTCAAAACCCCAAAAACTTCGTTCTTTCAAGCCTAAGTGACTAACGAGTCATTTTTTCGCATTTTTTGTGAACCGTGAATTCGTTATGAATTCCGTTAGTTCCCGAAAGTTTATTTAGGCATGTTTGAGGTGTGTGTAAGGTTTCATAGCATTTGTTTAAGCGGTTTACATCGCTACTCAAAACCCCAAAAACTTCGTTCTTTCAAGCCTAAGTGACTAACGAGTCATTTTTTCGCATTTTTTGTGAACTGTGAATTTGTTATGAATTCCGTTAGTTCCTGCAAGTTTATTTAGGCATGTTTGAGGTGTGTGTAAGGTTTCGTAGCGTTTGGTTAAGCGGTTTACATCACTACTCAAAACCCCAAAAACTTCGTTCTTTCAAGCCTAAGTGACTAACGAGTCAGTTTTTCGCATTTTTTGTGAACCGTGAATCTGTTATGAATTCCGTTAGTTTCCGCAAGTTTATTTAGGTATGTTTGAGGTGCGTGTAAGGTTTTGTGGCATTTGGTTAAGCGTTTTACCGATTCACTACTCAAAACCCCCAAAACTATGTTTTTTCAAGCCTAAGTGACTAAAGAGTCATTTTTTCGCATTTTTTGTAAACTGTGAATCCGTTATGCATTTCGTTAGTTCCCACAAGTTGATTTAGGCATGTTTGAGGTGCGTGTAAGGTTTCGTGGCATTTGGTTAAGCGGTTTACCGATTCACTACTCAAAACCCCAAAAACTTTGTGACTAACAAGTCATTTTTTAACATTTTTTGTGAACCGTGAATCCGTTATGAATTCTGTTAGTTCCCGCAAGTTTATTTAGGCATGTTCGAGGTGCATGTAAGGTTTCATGGTGTTTGGTTAAGCGGTTTACTGATTCACTACTCAAAACCTCAAAAACTTCGTTCTTTCAAGCCTAATTGACTAACGAGTCATTTTTTCGCATTTTTTGTGAACCGTGAATTCGTTATGAATTCCGTTAGTTCCTACAAGTTTATTTAGGCATGTTTGAGGTGTGTGTAAGGTTTCGTAGCGTTTGGTTAAGCGGTTTACATCACTACTCAAAACCCCAAAAACTTCGTTCTTTCAAGCCTAAGTGACTAACGAGTCATTTTTTCGCATTTTTTGTGAACCGTGAATCCGTTATGAATTCTGTTAGTTCCAGCAAGTTTATTTAGGCATGTTTGAGGTGCGTGTAAGGTTTCATGGCATTTGGTTAACCAGTTTGCCGATTCACTACTCAAAACCCCAAAAACTTCGTTCTTTCAAGCCTAAGTGACTAACTAGTCATTTTTTCGCATTTTTTGTGAACTGTGAATCTGTTATGAATTCCGTTAGTTCCCGCAAGTTTATTTAGGCATGTTTGAGGTGTGTGTAAGGTTTCATAGCGTTTGGTTAAGCGGTTTACATCACTACTCAAAACCCCAAAAACTTCGTTCTTTCAAGCCTAAGTGACTAACGAGTCATTTTCTCGCATTTTTTGTGAACCGTGAATCCGTTATGAATTCCGTTAGTTCCCGCAAGTTTATTTAGGCATGTTTGAGGTGTGTGTAAGGTTTCATAGCATTTGTTTAAGCGGTTTACATCGCTACTCAAAACCCCAAAAACTTCGTTCTTTCAAGCCTAAGTGACTAACGAGTCATTTTTTCGCATTTTTTGTGAACCGTGAATTTGTTATGAATTCCGTTAGTTCCTGCAAGTTTATTTAGGCATGTTTGAGGTGTGTGTAAGGTTTCGTAGCGTTTGGTTAAGCGGTTTACATCACTACTCAAAACCCCAAAAACTTCGTTCTTTCAAGCCTAAGTGACTAACGAGTCATTTTTTCGCATTTTTTGTGAACCGTGAATCCGTTATGAATTCCGTTAGTTCCCGCAAGTTTATTTTGGCATGTTTGAGGTGCGTGTATGGTTTCGTGGACGAATTATTTGAAGCTTGACTAATTTACTTTCTCAATGTAGAACAGAGATAAATTACCAAGTACAACAAAGATATTGTTCACCAAGTTAATAGTTTCAATGATTCTGAAACATTATGTTGAAAAATGAACTTTGCAAGCTTTTGGAGCTAGCTTTGACATATATTTTTGATGTGTAGGACACCAATTTTAGTAGTATAGAACTGTTTTGTTCGAATGTAGTACAAGAAATAAGAAATTGGCATCTAAATACAAAAATTTGTGACAGCAAAAGGGACCGAAAGAGAGAAAACACAAGAAAGAAAAAATCTAAATCACTAATGAAATGATAGGTTGCTTGTGTATTAGACCCCTAGAGGAAGTCTGGTCGCTGAAAGCACCTTATCCACACAAATGACCATTTCAAAGGAGTCTTCCACAATATAAAAAAGAGAAAGAAAAATAAAGCACTTACAGTTAATTCCCGTAACGCCAAGGGGTGTTCTACAAGCAACTTGAAAGCTAATGCCAATGTGATTGAAACAGAATCAGAGGAGACAAACAGAAGACTAAACATAAGCTGAACAATAAAGTCATCAATTAGATGATCAAGGACATCCCTTGGATGTTTCCCAAGTGACACTTGTCTCAATTTTAGAGCATCTCTCATCAGATGAAGGTCCTTTTTGTGATTCTAAACAATTTTTTTTAACAGCGATTAGTATCATCAATTATAGTTTGCACCCTTATAATTTGAGAGTGATGTCACTTAATTTGATCTTTATAATTATTTAATTTTGAGACTTTGATCCTTGTAATTTCAATTTAGATTCAATGTAGTTAGTTCTTTCAAATCCCCCATAATTTTTGACCGATTTAGGTACAATATACATGTGTATAGTGTGATTTCTCTAGTTCATTTAGTGTTATACTCCTTATGACAACTAATTAACTTGTGCATTATGTGTCTTAGTTTTATTAAAAAAAAATAGAGAAAATTTTCACATATAGCTAGACTACATTAAACCAAATTAAACCCAAACTATAAGATATACATTTCTTCTATTTGCTAACAAAATTTCAGAATCTTAAAAGGGGCTGTTCGGGGTTGTTGAAACTCAAGGATTAAGAAGAAGAAAAAAAAAATTTGTTCTAGTCACTGAAAAGGGTTTTAGAAATTGAAATTACAGAAAATCATATAAGATTCTAGTAGAATCGATAGATCAACTAGAACATTTGAGCTATGTAAATGAAGGAAATCTAGGAAAGATTAGTAACCATTTTACCTACAAGTAGAGAGTTGTTCAATCAATTAGGACCTGCATAATTTATCTTTGACAAAAAAGAAAACAACCAATGAGATAGAGAGATATAGAAAGTTTATCCAAAGCATAAAATGTAGGGTCCATTGAATGTTTACCCAAACCATAAACTCAGATCTGCGTGGACAGGCACAGAATCCTAGTCCACAAATAAGAGAGGTGTGATGATATACCGTTTGCGAAATCATAGTTGTGGGATTAAGTCACTTGCGAAATTATTTTTGAAATTTAAAATGGTTAGAATCACTAGTTGTAAGGTATACACTCATAGCTTTCATGAACAACATTGTTTGTCCTTTTACCGGGTTTAATTCGTAATGGGTGAGTGTACTATTTGAATCATAAGCCTGGCCAAGGTCACCTGCACAAAATGCTCATCAGGCCTGAGAGAGAGAACACAGAGAGAGTAGCAAACAAACCAGCACAATATATTGGTACATACAAATATAAAAACTTTATGAAGTCGAAGATCCCCAATAATAAGCTAATTATATCTCTAAACAAATATGTATATATATATAATAATAATAAATCTCAACACAAACTCTGGATGTACTTAAATTTTCCACAACGTACATCCAATTATGAGCTTTGTTGTTAATAAAAAAAGGGCCATTGCTTACTTATCAGCACAAAAAAAAAGGAAAAGGAAAAGGAAAAGAGACATTATTGCTCACAAAAGACTCACAATAAGCTCCTAATAGTGTCATTGGTTAACTTTTAAGACACAATCAATCAGTCATAAACATAAAGACACAATATTGGGGCGTTCACTTTAAATTCTTATTGAAAGAATTAATCAATTAAATATAAATTACAAATACCATCTTGGGATGTTTACATTCTTGCTCACAAAAGACTCGCAATAAACTCCTAATAGGTGAAATCTTAAGGGTAGCATGATGAAGGGTTTACTTGTGAATTGAAAATAGACATTTTCTGGAAAAAAACAAAAAGAGTAATACCTTCACCCACAACTTTTACACATCTTTTTGTTCACAACCCACAAAAGTGTGTTTATCTCTCTCCTATGTTATCATGTGATGTCACAGTGACACAGGGGAGAGATTGACACACTTTTGTGGGTTGTGAACAAAAAATTGTGTAAAAATTGTGGGTAAAAAAAAAACACTTTCGCCAAAGATTGCTGGAAAAGTTGCATCTCACAAATTCACAACTCATGTGGGCATGCAAGCCACAGGCACACAACAACTAGGTACCAAGTTAAAACCCTGTGAATATTGGGTCATCATGAAGGAGTCACATGATACTGTAATTATGCCAACCACAAGACAAACATCAACATGGGCTGTATAGTATGCCAACTGCCATATATAGATATAGATATAGATAGATATACATAGAGCATATGTCATAGTATATGTCAGCACAAAGCAATGCTGATAATAGGTAAGTATGTATGATAATGGATAACAAGCATTTATTAGGCCATTGATGATTTTTTTTTTCTTCAGAAAATGGCAAAATTCCAAATAGAGATATACAGATGTACAAGGGACATATCTGAGAATATGGCCACTGGACAAGTTAACATCAAACAAACACAAAATTATATCATCGAATAGAAATGAATTGCTACTTAATTCAACTTTTCACAACCAAATTACCAAAATAACTAGGATATATAATTCAGAAAAATGAGGTTGCTTAGGGAGTAACTGAAATTCAAATCAACATTTGAAAAATGGTTGATCCAGATATATATATTAGGAATAACAAAAGCTGGGTGCAATAGAGCGTCTGAAACATCTTCCATGGGACGACACTACAAAAGAACAAATACTCCTACTAGTAGTATAAATAAAGCTCATAACCATGAATTCTCATATCTTTCCTCAAAAATAAAAAGTTCTCCAAAATATAATGTTTTATCTCAAGCTTATATATTATTGCTAAAAATGGGACTTCTAAAGTCAAATTAAGTCTGATTCAAGAATTAACTACAAACTCTCACCTTAAAAAAACAAAGGAAATAGCAAAAATCATTTGGCCATAGAAGTGAGTATGAAATTAAAATTAAGTAACATCTAAGGTTTGGCTTGGGCAAATCATTTAAGTATCAAGCAATAATCTAAACCCAAGTCCGAATGACCCATTTGGCAACAGCTTTGCAATCCATATATAAGTGAATTTAGAACCCGTTTGGCATCAGCTGTGGAGTACACAAGTGGATATATATATGGGTAAATATCATCTAGACTCCCTGAGGTTTGCTCTGATCACACTTAGACCCCCTCACGTTTCAGTAATATCACCTACACCCCCTGAGGTATGAAGCGCGTATCACCTAGACCCCCTCCGTCAATTCATCATTAAAAAAGTAACAGACTGACATAAATAAATACAAAAATACCCTTGAAAGTTTGGTCCTTGTGTCATTTTATTCCTCGTAGTTTTAATTGGGTTAATTTAGGCCTAGAAGTTTTAAATTGAAGCAATTTGATCTAAATGTTCAATTCTGTAAGAAAAATTGATAGAATTTACTCACATACTATGCATTGTCAGACTTTTTAAGGGAAAAAATGGAACACCACCAATCTCCCAACCCTCTTATTAGCGTAATTGTGCATAACAATGGGCAAATTTTCTCATTTTTTTCTCACATAATGGGGCATTTGGATCAAATTGACCCAATTTAAAACTGTAGGGACCAAACCCAATTGAAATTACAGGGACTAAAATGACACAAGGACCAAACTTTTAGGGGTATGTTTAATTTATATATATTTATGTTAGTCCATCACTTTTTTAACGGTAAATTGTAGTAATTATTTCTATTCCGTTTGCTCTTTACAAGTTTGTATCTATATCTTTAGAGTATACATAAATCAACAATCCGAGATAGTTATGGTTGGCAAAAAACTCCCAATTTGCATTTCCCAAATTTTGTATCCCAAATGGTCTCAAACATCCTACATGGGAACCATTTGGGATACAAAGCAAGCCTAGAACTCAAGAATGAGACCTTAAATATTGGGTATATGTAATGATACATTGAATAAGAGTACAACTTTACATTGAATATCATCAATGTCAAAGTGTTTGCCTTTTAAAATTAAGTGAAGCAACTGACCTGCATAAACACATATAATCAAAGTGAAAAAGCCGAGCTGAAACAAAAAAAAAATTCACAAAACCATTAATCCACCATGAACCATAAGGAACTAAACAATGGTTAAATCACCCCCACAATGGGCCAAAAGCCAACGCCCCATCCAATATTTGAATTTCTTTTCTTTTCTTTTCTTTTTTTTAACAGTAACAAACAAATGTTTTTTTGATAATAAGATGATTAAATCACCCCCACAATGGGCCAAAAACCAACGCCCCACCCAAACAGCTTGTACATATGACACAGCCTTAGGAAAACTCACTTAGGACTCGAAACAAGCCTTTGGAGTGCAACACTCACAAACAAGCACCATGATTCCTCTATCAATCATAGTGAACCCCAGAAAAACTCAACAAAAGATAATATGCTATAATTAAAAGTGAGATGGACCATAGATTGGGACAATCGACATCTAGGGCATTAAATTAAGAAGAAGATAAGAAGAAGAAAGGGATAATTGGATAGAGAGGGTCACATACCTGAGATGGACCAAGATGATGCTTCGAGTGGTGCATATGAGAAGAAACTTTGAGATTGCTAGACAAATGGTCCAAGATGGTGCTTTGTGGCCATGATAGCTCGCAACGGCGATGAGAGGAGAGAGAGAAGTCTGAGGAGTGGTGAGTGAGTGCAGTTGGAGAGAGAGAGAGAGAGAGAGAGAAAGAGAGAGAAACCTGGAGAGGAGGATATCTTGGAGGAGCGGCTGCGACTAAGAGAGTGGGAGAAGGAGGAAGCAGCGGCTTGGTGGCAGAGGGAGGTGCGATGGAGATGGATCATGGAGAGGGTTTTGGGAATGGAGAGAGGTTTGGGGGGTTTGGAAATGCAGAGAACAAGTTTGGAGCGAATCAGCCAATTTTTAAGCGTGCAAATCTCATTTATGTCACTTTTTTTAAAACTCACGTTAAGCAACAATGAGAATACTCTTTTATGTCAAAATTTTTTTAAACTTTACTATTTTTTTTATGTCACTTTTTAGTAAACTGACATAATAATCAAATGTTTTTATTTACAAAATTGCCACCGCATTTCTATTTATGTCACTTTTTAAAAAAGTGACATAATATGACATAAATAATCAAGCTTTTATGTCACTTTTAAAAAAAGTGACATAAATACTTAAAAAGTGACATAAAAAGACCCCGCAAGAAATAATTATGTCACTCAAAATAAAAGTGACATAAATAGAAGTTTTAAAGTGACATAAAAAGCATTTTTCCTTGTAGTGGTACCGTCAAAAGTACATCCGAGATTAGGGTTTTCAACTTGAATTTACTAAAGTATCCCTCAGGAATATGCCCATATAAAGGGATGAATATCCCTATTAAAAAGGATCTTAAATCTTGAACAATTTCCAAAAGGGGGAGTCTTCTTCTTGAACAACTTTATTGAGATAATTAGAGAGAATCGTAGAGAGAATTAAAAGAGAATTAAAGAGTAAATTCTTACAAGAGTTAGAAGAAGCGCTTAAAGAACCTTTGGAAGACCTTCAAACCACAAAGAAGTTGATGATAATTGGAGGTAACCTCTAATCTTAATTAGTTCTTAGTTTAAGTTCAATCGCAATTCATAGGACTATTTAGGATCTTTTGCACATTTTCAAAAAGTCTCTTCCCACCTCATTTCATCACACACCACTAGAATTGTGATTGAGCCTCCATTTGTTCTTTTCATTTGATTTAGATCAAAGTAGCCTGGGGTTTAAGATTAAATAAATCATAAAGCAAAGTCTAACTTGGAATATCATTTGAACTTTGATTTCCTTTCTTTTGTCATATTCTTCTCTTGGGATTCATGAGATCCTCAATATCTCCTTGATTCCCTTGAGTTGGTCTTTTAAATTCTATATGAACTTGTGATTCAAATGGGAATATTTATATCCATACGAGATACCCTCAGCTACCCCATTTAATAGGTCCTTTTTAATAGGCCTTTTGGCAAAAAAAATGGTCATAAAACTAGTTTCATTCATATAAGATGAAGAAAGGTTAGCCCTTATCGCATTCCTTCCTCAAGTCCGGAATGGTGGGCCGAGTAACTAGCTAGATCGGTACGTTATCCCCCTAAGTCCCCCTCAAGAGGTCCTCCGTCTCCCATTAGAACAAGTCTCTAGTATTCAGAGTTTGCCTCGATTTGGTACCGCTCTCGCGGCCCACACCGAAATAGTACTTTACCCCTAGATGTCCGGTCAATTGCTGCGACTCAACGCATTTCAGGGAGAACCAGCTAGCTCTGGGTTCGAGTGGTATTTCACCGCTAACCACAACTCATCTGCTGATTCTTCAACATCAGTCGGTTTGGACCTCCACTTAGTTTCACCCAAGCTTCATCCTGGTCATGGATAGATCACACAGGTTCGGGTCCATAAGCAACGTAATTAGTAGGCCCAAGTCTTCAGAGTTTGCCTCGATTTGGTACCGCTCTCGCGGCCCACACCGAAATAGTGGTTTACCCCTAGATGTCCAGTCAATTGCTGCGACTCAACGCATTTCAGGGAGAACCAGCTAGCTCTGGGTTCGAGTGGTATTTCATCGCTAACCACAACTCATCTGCTGATTCTTCAACATCAGTCGGTTTGGACCTCCACTTAGTTTCACCCAAGCTTCATCCTGGTCATGGATAGATCACACAGGTTCGGGTCCATAAGCAACGTAATTAGTAGGCCCAAGTCTTAGTTCATGACTTAGGTCCTCTAATTTGAAGCCTTATTAAGTCCTTTCCATATTCCATTGAGGCTCACATAGATTAGTCATATTTAATCTCCAATGATCATCAATAGGAAGTAGAATTAGTTCTAGGATGAGTCAACCTTTATGGTTTGGTTGATAGATTTAACAAAAAATGATGAACTCAAAAATGATGTGGTGAATTGATAAACCAATTTTGATCAAGGATTTTTAATTAAATCATGATCCATTGGAATTGAATGCGACCAACTGGAGAGTGTTCATAACATAAAGATCCACCATTTTTATTTTTGTTTTAATGAGATTTCATAGCTAATATGGTTTAATCATGGGTTTTGCAACTCTACTGCTTTCAGAATAGTAACACCTTTTTAAAAAATAATGGATTAGAGTCTTAATCAAGCATTCTTGACTTAAAATAATTGTTTCCATGAATATTAATGTGTTAATAAGATCCCCTAAAAAGATTGGAGACACTCGGATTTGTTTACTATTTTTAGAAAATCACACAAATCTCTCGACAGAGAGTTGATAAAATCTTAGTAGTGTTCGGTCTTGGGCCAATTCCCAGAGATTGAACCGTTCAATTTTTTATTTTATTTTGGGGTTCGATACTAGACTCATAGAGGCACATCATATCCAAAAATCATCAAGATCAAACGATGGGAAGCATGCTTTTCCAAATTTTGAAAGTCTGGTCTACTCTCTGTAAAATTCAGAATTCTATGATTGTTTTGATAAACTTTGTAAGTGATTGCCTAAATGACCTTTTATTACATAGGGCTTAAGCCATGTTTTATGAATGATTAATTGGACTGAAATCCAGAGGATAAATGATCCAAATCAATGAATAGTATATAACTTACTCTTGTTCATGTTCTTGCATTCATCCATGTATGTTGACACTTGGGATTAAGACTTGTTTCACATTAGGTTAAGTTGTACTTAATTGAACCTAGTTGTGAGCTCCTCATGATCATGTTGGGATTATACCATCTCTACATGGACATTGCATTAGATTATACCATCTCTATAGTGACCGCACTTGTGAGCTCCTTTAGATTTGATATATATCTTGTTCAAAGCATGTTGGCTAACCCTTTGTTTTGTAGTGCTATTGAGGTATGATTTCTCGATTCCCCTTTAGTGTGTTTATTTCTTGATTTTGTTGATTTTCGACTTCATGCACGACACCTTAGATTAGGGTTTTCCTTATGTGTATATATGTATTAGAGACTCTAATTCTAAGATTTTTGTTTTATTCGTATGCATTGCACGTTTCTATATCACAACTGGATCTCGTGTAAGTGTCTTTGTCACCTATTTGCATGTCATCTAGCTTGTAATTTGAATTATGTGGTTTTGAATGCTATTTTATCATTAATAATCTTGCATGCTTGTGGAATGTATATTCATGTCTATGTATTAATTGAGGGCATGCTTAGATTAATTATTCAATTAAAAAGGATGTTAAGTAGAGGCCTATCACGAGATAGGATGAGAGGGGATGTTTTAGTCCGCTAGACTCCTTCTCCTCTCATTCCATAATCCCCGGACCTAGTAAATCTATGGTTCCCAAAAAAGATCAGTTTGCTTTTCAAATGGTTTCTTAATTTTCCTTTTAAAAATTAAGTGGCGACTAGAATTTGAAATTTGAAAAAATTTTAAAAAGTATGGCTAAACTGCGATATCCACAGATATACTCAAGGATATCTCGGGATTACAACCCAAGCGTGAAATAGACTTCAGCATAGAACTGGCACCTGGTACTATCCTGATATCCAAGACTCCATACCGAATGGCACCGACAGAGATGTAGGAGTTGAAAAATCAAGTCCAAGAGTTGGAAGATTTGGGTTTTATTTTACCTAACACATCACTGTGGGGAGCACAGGTGTTGTTCGTAAAGAAGAAGGATGGATCGTTTCGACTCTGCATAGATTAGAGAGAGTTAAACAAAGTTACTATCAAGAATGAGTACCCACTACCGAGAATCGATGATTTATTCACTCAACATCAAGGAACGCCAACATTTTCAAAGATCGACTTGAGATTTGAATACCATCAGATTTTGGTTAGACTAGAGGATGTGCCAAAGACAGCATTTAAGACTAGATACAATCATTACGAGTTCCTTGTTATGCCGTTTGGATTAACCAATGCCCTAACAGTGTTCATGGATGTGAACAGGGTATTCAAGCCCTACTTGGACCAATTTATCATTCTCTTTATTGATGATATTTGATATGTTCCAATATGAAAGAAGAACATGAGAAGTATGTGCAGATTGCGTTATAGACACTCAGAGATAATCATTTGTACATAAAGTTCAGCAAGTGTAAGTTCTGGCTTGAAAAAGTCAAGTTTTTAGGACACGTTGTTTCTTAAGATGGGATTTTAGTGGATACATCAAAGATTAATGTAGTGCTAGATTGGAAGAGATCAAGTAATGCCTCAGAAGTTAAGAGTTTTCTTGGTCTGGTTGGCTATTGTCAGAGATTCATGGAAGGTTTCGCCAAGATTGCTGCCCCATTAACTAGTCTTACAAAGAAGAATCTGAAGTTTAAATAGAAGGATAAGCATGAACGCGCATTCCAGGAGTTAAATGAGAGATTGACTTCAGCGCTAGTTCTTGCAATTCCGAAGCGCGGTGAGAGATGTACCATCTACAGTGATGCATCACGCCAGGGATTAGGGTACGTTCTTATACAAGATAGGAAGGTTATAGTGTATAGTTCTAGACAGCTGAAGCCACATGAGATGAACTATCCTATGCATGATCTTGAGTTATCCACAATCATTTATGCTTTGAAGATATGGAGACATTACCTCTTTAGAGAGCAGTTTGAATTATTTTCAGACCATAAAAGCACGTGGTATTTGTTTTCACAGAAGGAACTCAACATAAAAGCCTGTGTTATTTGTTTTCACAGAAGGTGGATGGATCTATTGAAAGATTATGACTTCAGTTTACAGTACCATCCCGGTAAGGCCAATGTAGTCGTAGTCACGCTAAGCAGAAAACCACACGGGATAGTCTCTTCCCTCATGATTTAAGAATGGGGAGCATTGGAGACTGTAGCAGAATTTGATCTTTAACCCATACAGTCGGAGGAAGGAAGACATTTTGGGTGTCTAGTACTGTAGCTGACACTAATTGGTCATGTTTTGGAGCCTCAACAGACGGACGAAGAGTTGAAGAAATGGTCTGCCAAAGTTTCGATAAAAGAACCAAAAGAGTGGAGCATCAAGTCAGATGAAGGATTCAGATGCAGAGATTGACTTCTTGTACCGAATGTGAAAGAACTTAGAACAGACATATTGGATGAGACACACAATTCTAGATTGACCATCCACCCAAGAGGAATGAAGATGTAGAAGGATCTATAGAGGAACTTCTGGTGGAAAGGCATGAAAAGAAAAGTTGTTGAATATATGTCCAAGTGTTTCACGTGTCAGTAAGTTTAGGCAGAGCACCAGAAATCATCTGGACTCCTACAACCATTGTCGATTCCATAATGGAAGTGGGAGCATGTCACGATGGACTTCATGATTGGATTGCGAAGATCACAACAAGTTCACGATGTCATTTGGGTGATAGTAGATCGGTTAATGAAGTTTGCTCATTTTATTGCCTACAACATGACTTATCCAGTGGAGAAGTTAAGTCAGATGTACATTCAGAAAGTCGTTCGACTTCACAGTGTTCCAGTATTGATAGTATGAGTCATGACTCAATGTTCACCTCAAGATTTTGGGAGAGTCTGCAAGCAGCCATGGGAACTTCATTGAGATTAAGTTATGCTTTTAACCCACTAACTGATGGACACACTGAGCAGACGAATCAAGTCATGGAAGATATGCTTAGAGCTTACGTCATTGACTTTGAGAGTTCATGGGAGACCCACTTCCCCTTAATCGAGTTTTGTCACGCCCTGGAATAGCATAAATAGATAAAAATAAATTTCATTTACGAGTCCATAGAGAATGACTGATGAATGTCACTAACCTTCCACACCACACAGTTCTAGATAATAGTAAGAATAACCCATAGTAATATAAAGGAAACCTATTATATTACCAACATCAGAGTTATTACAACAGTAAAGCTACAGCAGAAGTATATAAGGTTTGAAAGCAACATATGCCCAAGTACCAAATATAACAAAACAACTAAACAGAAATAACATAAACTATCTCCAGGTCTTCAGCTGGCGTAAACATCAGTACAATATTCCTCCCTGGCATAACCATCATCTGTGGGGCTACCCTCGGTGTATTCTCCTACTAGATAAAAACTATTGTTGTAGACTTTGTCACCTGTAAAAGAGGTACAGGATGGTCTGGACGGGGAAAGTCCAGGCAATAAAGGCTGTCAGCTTACTGAGAGCTGAGTGAGTAAAAACTAACAAGGTACCAGTTATCTGAAGTAAACACAAGCTAATGAAAACATGAGTTGACGTCGTATTATAAAAATAATAATATCATGTTCCTTTATTCAACATCGTAAACCAACCCTTATCGTCTTGTTACTCGAGGATCGATACTAACATATTCTGAATAAATGAATAGACTTACTAATTTAACTCTAGGGATACACCCTCATTCTGTCCATCTCTTTTAAGAGTAATACATCCTGCTCACCGCATATCATGGACTCCACGTGAGTCCGTCCCCAGCTTTTAAGAACAATGTATCCTGTTCACCTCATTTCAGGGACACAACGTTTCGAACAAGGCATATCACCTATTACCACGACTTAGCATCATCGACCAGACATCCCAGCTCATCGCTTTTATGATCATATTACACAGCTCACCACTTTTAAGAGCATATCATAGATTACCTAGTCTATCTTAGGACTACTTGGTCCAGCTCACCGCTTTTAAGAGCATATGCACAACTCACTGCTTTTAAGAACATATCATGACCAAACATCCATCGACGTACCATTCCCAGAACTTACCAAACCTGCTTTAGTTACGTTCTAATGTCGACACATGATAATTCCCAATGTGATCTGACTACTCTAATTAAAAGAAACAGATATCAAACTCATACCAGAATCAACATGGTGTCCAACGTCATTCCTTTAATCCATTATTCTTAATCATACTTATCATTGTTGTCACATTATTCCTGATCAACCTTGACATCGTATAACGGAAGTCCGAATCGAGAAACCAACAATTAAACCCTCAATATAATAAATAGGCAAAGAAAACCATGTTCTGCCAACATCAATCGATTGGGATAAGGTCCAATCGATTGGGATAAAATAATGTCAATCAATTGCTAACAATGGCAATTGATCAGGATAAAACTATAACAATCGAATGAGAATTATGGCTATTGGTTTTGAAACAATGCCAATCGATTGATAACATTGGCAATCGATTAGACTGCCAATCGATTAGAATTCTTTCCAATCGATTGGGTCCAGAATTATGGCAATCAATTTGTAATTATGCCAATCAATTGGCACTTCATCTTCACCAGCAGATTGTAAAAATAGCATATATAAACGTCAAAGGATGTACTAGTCACAACCAAACTTCATAAAAACTTGTAAAACATCAAATTAAAGGGACCAAGTGAGTTGGAAACTCACCAAGGGTGTGCTTGGCTTCTGTGAGTTTTCCTCCCTCTTCTTCTCTTTTTCTTCTCATCTGTCTACCTCCTCTGCCTCTCTTTCTCTTCTTCTTTTCTTTCTTGTCTTCTTCTTCTCTTCCTCTAACTGCGAAGGGTAGTGACTATGTGGGTGTAGGTGTAGTTCTATAGATATAGATATATGAATATATGTATATATAACAGCACTCTCTCTTTCTTTCAAGGTCTAAAATTGGCTCAAGGCCAAGAATGGACTCATATATATAAAGTTGTGAGAGTGCCACACGTTTAAAGCTAAAGAAAAGAAGAAAACTTATCTCATCTTATGCTAATCGATTGATATAGATGGCAATCGATTGGTAATAGATATTTGAAGGCAATCGATTGGAAAAGATGGCAATCGATTGGGACATTGCCATGTCATTACTTTTAGTTAGTATAAAGGCAATCGATTGAGAAGAATAGCAATCGATTGGTACCCAAAAAGTGGCAATCGATTGGGATGAAAGGCAATTGATTGGTAACCAAATCTCACCAAAAAAATGGAAAGCTTATACAAGTATAGAAACGAAATACCAGGTCTTATTATTATAACAAAATATAGGGTATCCAAGTTTTCTTATAACAACATTTATCACTCAAGCATAGGAATGACACCATTTAAAACATTGTATGGGACACCATGCCATTCACCGCTATATTGGGCCAAAATCTGAGACAGTAAACTTCTTGGGCTAGATATGGTTCAAGAAATAAGTGAGAAGATTAACATTATCAGAGACACGATGAAAGCTCTACGCAGACAAGCGACAGAAGGACATGGAGTTCAGTGTGGGAGATCATGTGTTTCTCAAAGTATCTATAGTACGAGGCGTGGTTAGATTTGGGAGGAAGAAGGGGAAGTTATCACCTCGCTACATTGGACATTTGAGATTCTTGATTGTATAAGCAAAGTTGTTTATCGACTTGCACTGCAGTCGAGAATGTCTAGAGTACACAACGTTTATCACATAAGCATATTAAGGAAGTTCGTTCATTGTTCAGCACCAGTGATTGACTTTAAGGACATCAAAGTGAATGACAACGTGACTTATCACGAGAGGCCAGTACGAATAATGGGAAGAGAGACCAAGAAATTGGGGAACAAAGAGATTCCTTTGGTGAAGGTTCAGTGGAGCCAACATGACAAAGGAAAATCTTCCTGGGAGATGGAATTAGAAATACGAGAGAAGTATCTAGACTTATCCCGGGATTATCTTACTCAGATTTCGAGTTGAAATATTTTGATAGGTGGTGGAGAGATGTAGCACCAGTTTTTTGGTATCTGTTATTTTGAATCTCTGTATTTCTCTTTGTAATACTCTCAATTATATATAAGAATATTTGTTCTTCTTATTCCTTACTGTATAATATGATTCTTATATGTTGGTTGTATGTTGAGACATTGGGGAAGCTTTGCTATAAAAGCTATACCGAGTGCTTGAGTATCCGAAGCGTTCGAGCCCTGAGCGCTCAAGCCACGCAAGCGCTCGAGCTCTTAAAGTGGTAAAATGTCAGTTTTGCCCTTGGGACTTGAAAGTTTATATATACTCAGTATTTTTCAACTTTTGGACATCTTCAACTCTGCTGTTACAGAGAGCATTTAAGAGAAAGCTCATGAGAACTTTACATACATCCATACAATCAAAATTCTTCCATGTCTACTTAGATGCATGATCCAATATCTCAATTGCATTCAAACACATACATTGCATCCATCTATTAAGCTCTAGAGCTGAGAGATTGAAGAATTAAGAAGATCTTAGTTTAAAGTTTTGCTTGAAGTTGAATTTGGAGTTCATAAGCTAAAGTTTTCTCAACATCCATTCATGTTTTCATCATCTAAGCCATTGTGAGTATGATTTCTCACTTAGAAACTTATAGGATCAGTTATTTGAAGTTTTTATGAACATGTATGTGATCCATGACTAGTTGTGGTTCCTCTATATGAATTGAAACCATGATTAAGCTCTTTTCTCATGAATAAGTAGTTTTGTTTTAAGAACATCCACACATGTCTTAAGCCTATATGAGAATCAATTCATACTTAAATACTTGTAGGATCTTTTTTTACATGGTTTTTGGTAACATGCAAGAGGATCCAACTCATTTTTATACATACATATGAGTTTAACATAGAACCTAGCGCTCGAGTTCGGAGCACTCATGCTCCTTGAGCGCTCGAGCCTGCCAGTCTTGTTTAGTTTATGTTTTTGTTATATTTTCCTAGGATTGATGCTACATAATTGTAATGACTTCAACTTTAAATTCAACATGTACACTTGGACACACAGGCACGTAAAGTACGTGTTGAGCTGTTAGCCATTCATTTGTGTTGATTTGGGTATTAGTCTTGAACTTGAAACGACGACGACTTCCGCGATGCGATGACTCTAATAATGGGAATAACATACGCGTAATAAGATCAAAACTTATAAATAACTCTATGATAGGTTCATTGTGTTACGCATTATAAACTCATGTACTTTGGTCATTTCTCTTGATATCGGTCTAAGTGTTTGTTTTTGCATCTTCAGGATTTATGCCACGTAATCCTGTTGGTTATGGGGCATCAAGTGTTGGTATTAAGGTTGTTGGATAGCTGTAGTTATGGTATCCATTTACAACAAAGAGTCTTAAGATGATTAACATTTTATCGGCCGTAAGGTGAGTTATCGGCTATAAGGTGAGTCATCGGCCGTAAGGTGAGTTATCGGCTATAAGATGAGTCATCAACTTTAAGGTGAGTTAATGGTCATAAGGTGAGTTATCAGCCATAAAGTAAGATATAAACTAAAGTGAATTAACGACTACAAAGTAAATGACCATATGACCATCGTCATCGTTTGTGACACGGAGAAGGGTTTGTGTTGAAAGTTGTATGTTGAGTCAGGTGTCAAGAGAATGTGTCCTTTACCTTGGTAATATATAGTGGGGATAGCAAGATAGTGTCTTTACCTTTATGAGTTGGTGATTATCTTAAAAAGGTGTTACAAGCCGACTATTGAACAAAGAACTGTAGAATTTTCTTATTATTGCTAACGGCGTTCTATAAGAATTTATCCTCACTCAGCTTGTATTCAAACTGACGGCGTTTTATGCCACTGGACCTTCCACGTCCAGCGATGTCAAGCTTAGCAGGTATGGCCCAGCCCGGAGGCACCAACAGAAATGAAGAAGGGTATTCAGGAGAGGACTACTATTGGGATTTATATGGATTTACGAGTTGAAGATGGAGCTTTTAACTCTCTGTTTATCTTATCTATTGATCGGTAATGAATAGTTCCCATTTATAGTCCTAATGATACGCTTTGTTAGCCCACTTCAATTAGTTATTAAGTGTTTTTAATAAGCATTCTATTTATTGTAGTTTTTGGAGCCTTAACATGAAAATGGACTAAAATATTTCAATGATTAGTGGATTTGGAAGACATTCTGGGCACAAAAGATGGTTCCGATGAAAGCTGAATACAGTAGTACCTCAGTAAAATTCATTTTTGACAAGGAATACTTTGGATTTGAAAAAATTCTTTAGAGACATAAAATGTAGATCTTCGAGTTATGGACACGTGGCCGTAAACGCCGAGTCAATCTGAGGTTCGAACAAAAAGATATCGCAATTCAACGAACGGTGCGCGGTGCAGTAAAAAGTACCTCGTGTGAGAGTGCCACGCGAGCGACCTGTTAAAAAAACCAAAAATACGTATTTCATCAAATTAGAGCACCCAACGAAGGTAGTTTGTGCATACGAAATCCAAAAACGTAAATACGATAGTTTTAGTGCGATTAGGCTTAGAAAAGCCCCTTAATCCTTCCAAAATCTATATGAATCCTATTCTAAATCAAATTTGGGGTTACACAATAATATACACATCCTCCAATAACTAAAACTTCAACCATTGAAGAGAGGAAAATAAGGAGAAAAAGAAGAAGACCAACGATTCTCATGGCCTCCTCCATCAAACTCTTGCCATTCATCGCTTCTATGGCCGCTTAGACCAAGATCTAGGGTTTCAACGAAACCCTAACCAAGTAATATGGCATATTTTATGGTTTTCTTTTAAATTTATTATATGTGGATGATGATTACATTTTCAAAGGATTTTAATTAATCAAATTGTATTCATTGATTAAATCGTTACTTTCAAAATCTGTTCTTGTCTTAGATCTATTTTAAATGTGCTGTGCTCAATGATCTATATTTGCTATGCTTGTATGGAGTATTTACATGCAATGGTGCTTATTTGAATTGTGATATCAAGTAGTCGAATAGTTCATCCCTAGGGAAGACGTAGTGTGCTGCAACCCTAGTTTAGTGTGAGACATTTCGTGCCTACCAGAGATGAATTATGTTGATGCTTGAACCACAGTTATCTTCTTGACGGAGTAATTGGGATTGTAGCTACGATTCCCCAATATTATCCAACGTAATAAGTTAATTGAATGCATAGATACCCTTATTATGAAGCTAGTGGTGGATTTGCAATCCTAACTTCAATACACATATTATTCAAAACAACTTTTAATCGCTTTCCTAATTAGATTTATTTTCATTGTTCTTAGTTTAATAAAAAAATCAAAATTAAAATTCCGTTTTCTTAATTAACTAGGTTTAGGTTTTAAAACTAGAGTGCTTTAGTATTTCAATCGTTGTGGGTTCGACCTCTACTTCCAAACTACAAATCTTTTAAAAGTAGAGCATACTTTTATATCTTAATTTTGACATGGTCATCTATTATGATCTAATAATTAGTTTTGTCGGAGTTCATGACACGGGATGTCACATGACTACTTCTTTATTTTATTGCCTTTCTAGTCTTCAGGATCAGTAATATAATGTTTCATGTAAGACTCAATACTATTTAGTATTATTATTGTGTTTCCCTTGATTAGATACATTGCCAACATTACCATGCTTTGGTTATTATATTATTAAGGACAGTCTAGTTAATTCCAATCAGTCACGTGTCTACGGACCCATAAAGGAATATTCTTATTTTCCCTATTTTTGGCTTACTCTAGGGCGTGATAGTTGTTACTTGGGAGTCCGGGTATTTTGCCGCAGTCATCTGCCTGTGGTGACAAACTCGGCCAGATGAGCCTGCACAATGAGCTTTTTAATAGCGATTTTAAGCTTGAAGCAGTCCTCGTTGTCATGGTCGTGGTCTTTGTGGTACCAGTAATACTTGTCTCGATTCCTCTTCTCGGCTGGGCTCTTCAACTTGGTGGGGTTCTTGAGCAGCTTCTGAGCCTCGGTAGCTGCCATAACTTCTTGGATGGGTATGGAAAGTGGTGTGAAGGCGAACGAGGTTTGTTCCCGAACACCCCATTTCTGACCCTGCTTTTTCTTCTTTCTCGAGCTCTTTTTGGATGTCTCCTATTTCTACTTGATCTCTTGGGGAATCATCTTCCGTGAAGTTTGAGTGTTTGGACTTCAAGAACTCCTCAGTATCGATGTATTTCCCAACACTGTTTGAGAGTTCATCCAATGTTATTGTTCGTTGATGGTAGAACGACGTGGCGACCTTGGTGTTCTAAACCCCTAAGCAGAAGCCGGTGATTGCAACCATCTCATTCAGGTTATGGATCTTGTCAATGCATTAATAAACATTGGATGTGTATGGGTAATGTGTAGAAACTAATTTTTCCTAAATAGCAAAATTCTTGTATACTAAATCTAGTCGGACAGAGTCTTATTATAACACCCACGATCTTCCATTAACGGTTCATTGTAAGATGAGTAGTGCATTCTATGTCACCTCGCCAGGGGTGATCATTTGATATAGAGGGTACGCTACTCATTGGTTACTAGATGTGAACTACATATGGATAGGATCAATCAGACGTGTTAGAGGGTGACCACCACACGGAGGCGCTACTTGAGGCGGTTATGATTGGATCCTAGTTAATGGTACACACTAGCTAAGCTATGGATAAGGGATCCCACACGGGGCATTATTCAGAAACTTAGAGATCAAAAGGGATCGGGAGTCATAACATGTTTTGCAAGGGTTGTATAGCGGACAAGTCGTGATTAATCGAAAAATCGAATATTGACCACCACACGGAGGCTTTATTCTTTTGTTTCGATATTTTAGTGACTTTGTTTTTAAAAAAAGAGTTTTAACGATTCTTTTATTTCAAACTGTCAAATTCTGATATCCATATTTATTTTGTCTTTTGATTTTTACAGTAAATCATAATGTCTGGATCTATATTTAGTCCACTTTCCACTATACTCACTCAAAACAAGTTAACTGGAAATAACTACGCATAATGGAAACGAAACCTTAACAACGTATTAACTGCGGAGGATCACATATAAGTCATCACCACCCCATGCCCTGAAGATCCCACGACAAATGCTTCGGTAACTGCCAGACGCGAGTACGACAGATGGAAGAAGTCGAATGGAATGGCACGTTGCTATATTCTGGCCTCAATGGCCGGTGTGTTGCAACACCATTCCAATCGAACAATTCAGCCAGTGACATTATCACATCCCTCAAAAAGATGTTTGGGGAGCATGCCAGGCCTGCCAGATAGGTAGCTATGCAGAAGATAATGAGTGCTAAGATGTCGGAAGGGACTCCAGTCAAATAACATGTTTTAAAGATGATTGGTTATTTTAACGAGCTGGAGACCCTAGGTGCCAACATTGACACACTGACCCAAATTGATATGATCCTCAACACGCTGTCGCCATCATTCGCTCAATTTAAACTAAACTATAATATATATAAAATGGATTTTTCAATGAGCGAATTAATGAGTTCTTTACTGGCAGCGGAAGGGGTGATCAAACCTGGGGTCAACGTTCTGAACATTGAGAAAAGCGCTTCCTCTTCCCAATCTATGCCAAAAGGAAAGAAAGGGAAGAAGAAAGCTGGCACTGGTGGTTCAAGTGTTGGACCAGTCCCTAAGATTGCAAAATCTAAGGGAAAAGGTAAGGGCAAAGGGAAGGTGGGTGGCCAAGGCAAAGGAAAGTGTTTCCAATGCGGTAAGAAGGGCCACTGGAAGAGGAACTGTCTAGAATTCTTAGCTACAAGAGTTCAAGGTATGATTATGTCACATGTGATTGAAGTAAGTTTTGTGCATTGATTTTGGTGCGACTAACCATATCTGTAATTCGCTACAGGAGTTCAGATTAACCAGGAAATGCAGTGATGGGGAAATCATGCTGACTCTGGGTTCTAGCACAACCGTTTCTGTTATTGCTATAAGAGTAGTAGTTTTAGAGCTTTTGGACAATAAGACAATAGTTTTATCAGATGTACTTTACGTCCCTTTGATGAGATGTAATTTAATTTCAGTTTCAAGTTTATCGAGTAATGGTTATTCTTTTCATTTTGGAACAGAAGTTGTTATAAAAAGAAATAGTTCTTTTATATGTTCTGGTATTAAAACTAATGGCTTATACGTGATTACTCCCAACATCTCTAAAGATTCTTGTATGGAACTTAGTAACTTAATGGAAATAGTACCATCTAAAAAAAAGAACCTTCCACTAATCCAACAAGGCTTTGGCATATGAGGCTTGGGCATATTAATCTAAATAGGATTGGTAGACTAGTCAAAGAAGGGGACTTAGGCGATTTGGTTCTCGAACCAATGGAAGTCCGCGAGTCTTGTTTAAAGTGTAAGATGTCCAAAAGGCCCTTTCCAGCAAAGGGCAATAGGACCAATGCATTATTGGAATCAGTTCATACTGATGTGTGTGGACCAATAAATATTAGAGCAGGGGGTGGTTATGAGTATACTGATGATCACTCTAGGTATGGATATGTGTACCTAATGCAGCACAAGTCTGAAGCCTTTGAAAACTTCAAAGGGTAAAGGGCTGAAGTGGAGAAGCAATTTGGAACACATATCAAGGACATTCGATCTGATCGAGGTGGCGAGTACCTCTGTAATGAGTTTATTGATCACCTCGTACAAAATGGGATTCTATCACAATTGATTACACCTAGTACGCCTCAGCAGAACGGTGTAGCGGAGAGAATGAACTAGACTCTTTTAGATATGACTAGGTTGATGATGAGTTATTCGGAGTTGCGTTTATTCCTTTGGGACATGCTTTGGAAACCGCTGCATAAATTCTAAATCTAGTACCAAGCAAATCTGTTCCCAGGACACCACGGGAGATGTGGATTGGGCGCAAGCCTTCTTTGCAATATCTCCGGATATGGAGGTGTCCGGCACATGTGCTGAAAGGAAAGATGAGCAAGTTGGATTCTAGATCGGAAGTATGTTATTTTGTAGGGTATCCAAAGGGTACTTATGGATGGTATTTTTATGATCCAAGAGAACAGAAAGTGTTTGTTAGTACAAATGCTATTTTTATGGAGGATAATTATATCATGACCCATAAACCTAAGGGAAGGATAGATCTGAAAGAGACCGCAGTTGATAACGATGTGAATCAAGAAAATACCACTTCTTTACCCATTTCTGCACTGGTATCTCATCGTAGTGGGACAATTATCAGTTAGCCTGACAGATACATGTTCTTAGGAGAAGTTTTTTACGCTATCTCCATAGAATCTAAATCTGATCCTACCACATATAAAGAGGCAATGGCTGATGTAGACTCAGCACATTGGGTGAAGGCTATGAAGGCTGAATTGGAATCTATGGATTCCAATCAGGTCTGGGATCTTGTAGAACTTCCAGCCAATATTAAACCCATTGTTGTAAGTGGGTCTACAAGAGGAAAAGAGGATCTGATGGAAAGGTTGAGACCTTTAAGGCTAGGCTTGTAGCAAAAGTTTATACTCAGAGGGACAGAATTGACAATGAGAAAACCTTCTCGCCGGTAGCCATACTCAAGTTCATCAGAATACTCTAATCCATTGCTGCATGCCTAAATTATGAGATCTGGCAGATGGACGTCAAGACTGCATTCTTGAATGGCAATCTTGAGGAGGACATCTACATGCAGTAACCAGAAGGGTTCATGGCTGGTGGGAAAGGGAACTTGGTTTGCAAGTTACAAAAGTCCATTTATGGGCTTAAGCAGGCATCTACAAGTTGGAACATTCATTTTGACCAAGCGCTCAAGTCGTTTGGTTTCATACAGATCTGGATGAACCTTGTGTATACAAGAAGTGTGAAGGGAAAGTGGTGACTTTTCTTGTGCTTTACATTGATGACATTCTACTCATTAGAAATGATGTAGCGGCATTGTCAACGGTCAAGGTTTGGCCAGCTAGTACTTTCGAATATGAAGGATCTATGAGAGGCGAACTATATTCTTGGAATAAGCTCTTTCTGGATCGTAAGCGAAGGATAATGGGATTATCTAAAGCTGGTTATATCGATAAGGTGCTAATTACGTTTTCAATGGATAATTCGAAGAAAGGTTTGTTACCTTTCAGGCATGGTTTAGCGTTCTCCAGGGACCAGTGTCCAAAGACACAAGAGGAGAGGAATCACATGATAGGAGTTCCTTATCCTTCGATAGTGGGAAGTCTCATGTATGTGATGTTATGCACTAGATTGGATATCTTCTTTGCCATTGGCATGGTTAGTAGATATCAATCGAATCCAGGTCTAGAACACTGGACAGTCGTTAACCACATTCTAAAGTACTTTAGAAGGACTAAAGATTACATGCTTATGTACGGTGGTAGTGAGTTAATTCTAGTGGGATACACTGACTTAGACTTTATGTCAGATAAAGATTCGAGGAAGTCGATGTCCACTCATCTCTGTACCTTGGGAGGTGGTGCTGTAAGTTGGAGGATCATTAAGCAGAAATGTATTGCAGACTCAAATACAGAAGCTAAGTATGTGGTTGGTTGTGAAGCCACAAATGAAGCTGTTTGGCTCAAGAAGTTCCTTATGGTGCTCGAGGTGGTACTAGGGTCGCTGTCACCTATTTTGCTATATTGTGATAATAGTGGGGCAGTGGCTCAGTCCAAGGAGCCAAGGAACCACGGAAAGGGAAAGCACGTAGAGTGGAAATATCATCTGATCTGAGATATTGTTCAACGTGGAGATGTGACTGTCAGCAAGATTGCCACCTCTGACAATCTTGCGGATCCGTTTACAAAGGCCTTGCCATAGAAGGTCTTTGATCGTCATCTAGATAGTCTAGGTCTCAGATGTAATCCTGCATGGTTGTGAGTGCCAGTGGGAATTTTGTTGGGTTTGTGCCCTCAAACTATTACTCTATATATGAGACATTGACATTCTAATATATGGATATCAGCTTTACATTTAGTTATGCACGTTTCTTTTATGAGATGATTGTTATCCTTAAGTATCATAGCAAGTAATTCGTGTATGTATGAGATATGTACAAGTGAGATACGAATTACCATTCTTTGTTACTTAGAACTTGTCATAGTGGATGGTGAGACTGGATATCTCATCAGGTTTATACTGTAGGATGATTAACTACCATTGGATGGAGTGATTAATCTCAATCACTAGAGTGTAACTCTTAATTAATATGTTAATGGTTATAGTGCATTGACGGACCTGAGCTTTCCTATTGACACTCAACACAGTCAATCAGTCGATAGGAACTCATAACTTGTATAAGGTACGTGTTCTTAATCTTGAGACGATTATGAACACAGACTGTGGATATGGCTGCTTTGACTTACCAATCAGTGAGGTCTATAGAAGATCAACACCTAGGTATTATGGGTATGTCATGTTCATAGGGTTATGAACCTATATTGTCAAGATAGAATCCACCCTCTGATTCAGATTAAGCATTCCCTTGAGAATGTCACCAAGTTTATTACTGAGAATTGCAGTCTTGTTAATAAATAGTTATCAACATGTTTGGTAATCATGAGAGGTGAATGGGACTCAAGGAATACAAGAAGTAATCATTATTTAGGTTGACAGTACCAGTTATCCGACTACCTAAATATGATTACGAATGTTGACGGTAGAGGTACATTAGTACACCATACAAGTCTAGTTATCACTTCGGATATGTTCTTTTGCGTTAGAGTTCAGTTATCATTTTATAGTGGAGTAAATGTTAACTGACCAGTTAGTTAGTTTGCTGATCAAAGAGTTTGGTCATTGTAATTAACAAACTGGTCTGAGCCAAGAATAAAGAGCCTAGGAGGTCCCACTCTTAGCTCCACTAGAATGCTTGGAAAGGCACATGAGGACCTAGTCAATGCTGGTTTGATCGATAGAATGTGTATCGATCAATTGAAGTCTTGGCGAGTTCGATCGATCGAAGGTGTTTCGATCGATCGACGTCTCGATCGATCGAATGAACTTCAATCACTCGAACATTAGCTCAGTTATGGGAATCTATAAATAGGACAGCTGCGTCTAGAAAAATGAGTTCGTCATTTTGAACATCAGAAGCTGCAGAAACTATTTTAGAGCTCCCAAACCCTCCTTATCCTTTCCATTAGAGATCCCACCATCTCTAGCCTATCCAAGAAGCATTTGTAGGAGACATAATGGTGAGGACAACCTTGTGGAGGCTGTTGCACCATCCCAGAGAAAGAAAATAAAATTTGGGTTCAAGACCTGAGGTATGTTTCTTCTCCCTCTTTAGTGTACGCATCTACGGAATTAACGAGTAGTAGATCCCGGGATACCAATAAGTTTTTGAAACTTAATCCTTCCGCTGCATGTTTAATCTCATTTTAAACCTATTTTTCCATAAAAAAAACACCATCATTATGTCCATTGCTCTTTAAGGATATAAACCATCCACTGCATATCACGGACACCACGTCAGTCCATCCCCTGCTCATTAAGGATATATACCAATCCACCGCATATCAGGGATACGACGCTTTAAACAACAGCATATTAAATCTATTGCCACAACTCATCGATATTTATATTGTAGGATCCGTGACGAAGCAGTTTTGAAAACAGTCCTAAAATCAACATGCAAATCAAAACTAGTGTTCCAAAACGCATCTATAGATCCAAACAAGCGAGGCTCTGATACCAATTGTAGGAAAAACAGGTTTAAAATTTATTTAAACGCACAGCGGAAAAAAAACAAAGTTCAAAACTTTTATTGGTTGCTAGGATCTACTACTCGTTAACTCTATAGATGCGTACAGGAAAGGGGACAGGTGCATTACCTTATGGTCTTGAACCCAATTCTGATTTAGTCCTTCTCCTTCAATGTGCAGCAGCAACCTCTAAGAGATCTTCACCCTTATGTCTCCTTGAATGCTCCCAGAGTGGCTAGGGTTGGTGGGAACCCTAATAGTGAGAATAGGGAAGGTTTGGGAACTCTAAACAGGTTCTGCAGCAACTGGTACGTTAAAAACGATGACCTTTTATTTCTGGACGTAGCTGCCCTATTTATAGATTCCCAGAACCGACCTTACTTTCAATCGATCGAAGTGACTTCGATCGATCGAACTTTAGATCGATCGAACCACGTTCGATCGATCGAACCTGTCTAGACTTAAATCGATCAAAACAACTTCGATCGATCGAACCAGTCTTGACAGCATTCTCATTTGCCTTTCCAAGCATTCTGGCGGAGCTAAGAGTGGGACCTCCTAGGTTCTTAATTACTGGCTCCAATTAATTATTATTCCATCTAGTCAGAACTCTTGAATAAGGAATCAAAAATTAATCAATTATCATTAATGCCACTATAAAATGATAATTGCACTCCAGTGCATAAGAACATAATCACACATACATAAGTGATTTCTAGACTTGTATAATATGATACGGATGTCCCTCTACCAGACAGTATTCGTATCTATCATTGGGATGTATGTCTTAAGATACTGTCGACCCAATAGATAGTACATCTTATATTCCTCAAGTATCATTCACTACTCTTGGATTACTAAACATGTCAACAATAACACTTTGTTGACAAGGCTGGCCAGCTCTCAGTAATCACTCCTAGTGACATTCTCGAGGGAATACTTACTCTTCGTTTTATTGAAGAGGGTAGAATTCCATCTTAACAATATATGTTCCCAACGTTGCATACTTGATTACCCAAGATACCCAGGTGTTGATCTTGCAAGACCTCACTGATTGGTAAGTCAAAGCAACTAAGCATACAACTTGCGTCCATAACTGTCTCAGGATTGAGGACATGTATCCCTATACAAGTTTTGAGTTCCTATTGACGGTGATAGCGTTTAGGTGTCAATAGGTTTAACTCAAGTCCGTCAATGCACCGAGTGCACTAGCATATTAACCAAGAGTCAAAGACTCTTATGAATGAGATTCATCATTCTACCCCGTAGACGTTAATCATGCTACAGTGTATACCTGATAAGTTATCCAGACTTATCATCCACTGTGACTTATTTGAAACAACAAGGATTTGTGATTCATATCTCACATGTGTAATCACATACACAAATGAATCACATACAATGTTGTTTAAGGATTCAAGTCTAATATTCATCTCATGAACTAACATACATAAATACATTATGATATTCCATTGTCCAACTAACTGGTTTGAGGGCATATTCCCAACAAATTCCCACTTGCACTCATAACCATATAGCGTTAGCACTAACATTAGCATAGTCTCTGTGACTTGTCAAAATCCTTAACACGTAAGGTTTTGCATAGGGACTGATGATCATCGACTGAAAACAATTCATAGTAAAACATCTTCATGTTATACTATATCCCTAGACAAAAGACGTCACATGACATGTATCCAGTAATGCTAATTTGAACATTGTCCAAAACACCATCACCCTGCATATATCCGCTAGTTCTTTCTCAAGCCCTAGAGAATATATACTTTGTGATAGTTCAGAAAACTGAACATTCATTTGGACTGATATCTGTGAACAACCTCAACGGTATAACTGATATCTATACCTAACATCACATACAAAGTTTATCAATAGAGAAGGCTTATGATATACCTTTCATGTGACCTCTTTCATCTTGTATCCCAAGATACAAATCTTGAAAGAGCAATAGGTTATGTTCAAAGGTGAAAAACCTTTATCGAAACGTTCTACGTTGAATCTAGCCAGCAACTTTCTGATATAGAAGTTTGAGACAATCTCATTATCTTAACTTTCTGATCTTGAATGAGCAAAAATCTTAAGATTATAGCTCGCCTCACCGAGATCATAAATATCAAGTATACTGTAGAAACTTAACCTTAATCATTGATGACACTACTTTAACATATCGCAATGATAAAGATGTCATCAATATATGGAACCATAATCACCACCACACTTCCTTTGCGCAAGGATCCTTTCATCCACTTAAGCTACATCCACACTTTAGATGAATCCAAAGTATTTTGACCAATATGTCAAAACAGATGTCCTTATCTCTGGATGATTGCTTTAGTCCATAGACTTATGCAAATCACATACCAGAGCTTCCTTATCATAAAACTTCAATGCACCAGGGAATTTCAACAATGTTGAGAATTCTCCCACTGCAATGAAGTACCAATGTAGGAATGGATGAATAGGTAGTAGATTTTAGTTCTAGATGATTTATAGATTGCCTTAAGATATAAATTACTTTACTCTTTTATATTATCTTTCCTTTGCAAAATTTGGTCTCCAACCAACTTTTGTTTTCTCTGGAAACACGACAAAAGTATTATACTTCTAATCTAGATTCAAAACGCTCATGATTTCTTTACACCAAAGTGCTAGACATCCTTATCCACAGTTACCATGAGAAAGAAGTCGCATTCTTTTCACAACTTTGGGGATGTCTATCGAAAAGATTTGCTTTTGAATAAGATCCAGTATATACATTGTAGTTCTATCGAGAAAAACAAGGAATAGTAGTAACTCTAAATAACTCATCCCATGACCCAGTCATATCTAAAAGAAGATAGTTCCTTCTACCTGCTACACCATCCCGTGGAGGCGCACTAGGTGTAGACTGTCGAGAAAGAATCTCATTCTTATCTCCTTTGGACAATAAATACATTAGATAGATACTCACCATTTTGATCAAATCAAAAGGCAACGATATTCTTTTACCAATTACTCTTCATTCCAAAACTTTTGAATTTCTTCAAAATTGAGGATGAAGATGCAATAAGTAAATGTATATCAGTATCCAAAGTAGCTGAAACTACTTTTCAACTCTAATGTTTATTGCCCTACATACATGAGTATGTCCTAATTCTAATAAGTCCTTGGTCGTGTGATTTTCAAAAGAAAAGTCACCTGATCATATTAGCCTCTAAATAGGATTGACAAACAGGTAGTGGTTTCAACAACCAAAAGAGTTTTAGGATCCAATCCTTTACTCCCCATTTATCCTAATTTTGATTAATATGATCTGATCACATTTACTCTCTAAATAGGATTGACAAATAGGCAATGGTCTTAGCAACCGAAAGAGTTTAGGATCGTATCCTTTACTCCCCATTTATCCTATTTAGATTAAATATGATCTAACCTCAAAACCAAAAAGTTATAGAATTAATTAGTTGAGGGTGCTATCCTTTTAGATGGTAAAATACCCATGAGTCATTTAAATACTACATTAGATAATATATGAGAAACAAGAGTAAATTGGTGAGATACTTGCTTGACAAGTTATTTAGATCACATAAAATAACGCTTTCTTTTAATCAAGAATTTCAGTACCAAAATCAAAAGAATAAATATTATTCATTAATTCAAAACTGAAATTCGTCTAATAACTCCAAAGTTTTATTACAATATAAAACTATTAATCTAATAGCAACTCTTGCATCAGATCCCAAAAGGCAATCAAGATCTTCTAATCACTGCACATTCTTATTTTCCAATTCCCTGCAACAATTACAGATATAATTTAGAAAATATAGAATTAGTGCCCATAGTAGTTGAAGTATCAGTTTTTCAACTTACTTCAAAAACTAGTGAAAGGATCGTACCTTGCCTTTTGGCAGTCAAGTATTCCACACAATTCCTTTTCCAATGCCCTCTCATGCCAGAATGGAAACACTTTCCTTTTGGCACAGCACCAGCCTTTCCCTTTCCAAGTCTTGCCTTCTTCCCAACAGTTGGCTTAGGCTCACCTATCCTTGAGTCTTGCTTCTCCTTCTCTGTACTTATGCTCTTAGGCTTAGTTCCAGAAGATGAAGCCATTCCAATGTTCTGAACATTTGACTCCTCTTTGACTATATCCATCGTTGCCTCAAGAGAGCTCATCAACTCACTTGTTGAAAAAACTGTTTTACTCATTTTAAAAACCTTTTTAAATTGAGTGAATGATGAAGGCAACGAATGCAAGATTATGTCAACTTGAGTCTCACCATCAATGTCGGAACCCAGAACTTCCAGTACATTGAAATAAGTAATCATTTTAAAAACATGCTCTCTTATTGAAGTTCCTTCCAACATTCTGGTGTCCATGACTAACTCCAAGGCTCTAAGCCTTGCAGTTCGACTTAGGTCCCCAAACATCACCTCGAGGTTCAATATTATAGCACGGGCAGTGTTCAAAGGTTGATGTTGCTGCTTCAACACATCAGACAAAGAGTTTAAGATGCTAGAGCGAGCTATACCATCAAATCTTATCCACTGCCAATATTGATCCGCAAGATCAGTTGGGGTGTCATGGCATGGAATAGGTGGACAGGGAATGGCAAGAACGTATTTACATCCATTAGCAGTTAACAATTCATCCAGTTCCAGTTTACATTCAACGTAGTTGTTTCCAATTAGCTTATTCTGGATCATGGTTATAGCAAGTGGGCTAGACATAATGAATCTGAAATACAAATAATGTAACAGAATTACAATATGGAAATCATGAATATGACAATTTATATGATACATTGGAATTCCCTTAACCAACTCATTAATTGTCTTCAGGATGTCAAGCCTATGAAATTAAGTCTCCGTGTGGCGATCATAACCTCATAGCCTGATTGGGAAACCCATCATGAATGTCATGCAACTCTTATAAAACAATTCATGACTCCTGAACTTTTGGTCTCTAAGTTTCTGGATAATGCTCCGTGTGGAATCCCTTACCCATAGCTTAGCTAGTGTTTACCATTAACTAGAATCCAATGACAACCACCTCAAGTAGTGCCTCAGTGTAGTGGTCACCCTCTAACGCGTCTCATTGATTCTATCCAAAGGAAGTTCATACCTAGTAACCAATGAATAGTCTATCCTCCGTATGGAATGATCACCCATGGCTGGATGACACAGAATATACTACCCACCTTACAATGAACCGTTTATGGAAGACCATGGGAGTTATAAAATAAGTCCCTCTCCCACTAGATTTTTATAAGAAGTTCATATCTAGTAATCAATAAGAAATACCCTCCGTATGGAGTGATCACTCATAAATGAGTGACACAGAGTATTTCTCATACTTACAATGAACTAATAGAAATTTTTCAAAAAAAAAATGTTTCTTCACATTACCCATAAACATCAAGTGTTTACTAATGTGTTGGAAAAGGCTTTGAATTTTTATTTTAGAAAACTTGTTTTACGTGCATGCAAGTAGTAACAATATATAAAATTCCAATCACAACTAAGCACATAAAACAAAAACTAAAATGAAATAAAAACATTCAACAATGCCTCTATCTCCCATGGCTCTATCTCCATAGAACCTCCTTCTTGGTTTGATTGCCTCCGACTCCATCTTCATGAACAACGGCTTGCTCCTCCATCTTCATGGATTTTCTAATTCTATTGCATTGGTCCTATACTTCTCTCGAAGCTTACAATTTATCTAGAAATAGAAATAACAACAATAAAATAAAAGGCTAGGGAAACCAGTGCGACTTTCCTTTTCATAGGATTGAAGTCGCAGCGCCCTTTACATAAGCCTTAAATCCAAACCAACAATTAAATACAAAATTTAAAAGTCTTGGTGCCATGGGAGATAGCGGACTAAGCTTGCTGCAAAAGGGTTAGTCACACGCACAACCACGCATATATATAACAAATATATGAACCATTGGAACCCCTAATTGATTCACACAGTATATAAACTCTTTACATACTGAATTAGAACTTAAAACAGCATCACAGTTCTTTGTCACACTTCGATCGATCGAAAAAGTTCAATCGATTGAACCTTCGATCGATTGAACATTGTTCAATCGATTGAACTTTCAGTTTCACATAATGTTTTGAAAAACTTACAGCATAAATAAAATTTTAAAGTAAATTTTTTTAAAACCTTTAAATCTGTAAACTGAAAACCTGGACAGAAAAGCAGTCTCGATCGATCGAACACCATTCGATCGATCGAACAGAACCAAAGTTCGATCGATCGAAACTAGTTAGATCGCTTGAGAACAGATGATGTTCGATCGATCGAGACTACTTCGATCGATCGAACCCACCTTGCATCCAATGCAATCATAGATTTGTATTCTGCTGCATAAACACTGCAGAAATGGATCTGTGACGAAGCAGTTTTGAAAACAGTCCTAAAATCAACATGCGAATCAAAACTAGTGTTCCAAAACGCATCTATAGATCCAAACAAGCGAGGCTCTGATACCAATTGTAGGAAAAACAGGTTTAAAATTTATTTAAACGCACAGCGGAAAAAAAACAAAGTTCAAAACTTTTATTGGTTGCTTGGATCTACTACTCGTTAACTCTATAGATGCGTACAGGAAAGGGGACAGGTGCATTACCTTATGGTCTTGAACCCAATTCTGATTTAGTCCTTCTCCTTCAATGTGCAGCAGCAACCTCTAAGAGATCTTCACCCTTATGTCTCCTTGAATGCTCCCAGAGTGGCTAGGGTTGGTGGGAACCCTAATAGTGAGAATAGGGAAGGTTTGGGAACTCTAAATAGGTTCTGCAGCAACTGGTACGTTAAAAACGATGACCTTTTATTTCTGGACGTAGCTGCCCTATTTATAGATTCCCAGAACCGACCTTACTTTCAATCGATCGAAGTGACTTCGATCGATCGAACTTTAGATCGATCGAACCACGTTCGATCGATCGAACCTGTCTAGACTTAAATCGATCAAAACAACTTTGATCGATCGAACCAGTCTTGACAGCATTCTCATTTGCCTTTCCAAGCATTCTGGCGGAGCTAAGAGTGGGACCTCCTAGGTTCTTAATTACTGGCTCCGATTAATTATTATTCCATCTAGTCAGAACTCTTGACTAAGGAATCAAAAATTAATCAATTATCATTAATGCCACTATAAAATGATAATTGCACTCCAGTGCATAAGAACATAATCACACATACATAAGTGATTTCTAGACTTGTATAATATGATACGGATGTCCCTCTACCAGGCAGTATTCGTATCTATCATTGGGATGTATGTCTTAAGATACTGTCGACCCAATAGATAGTACATCTTATATTCCTCAAGTATCATTCACTACTCTTGGATTACTAAACATGTCAACAATAACACTTTGTTGACAAGGCTGGCCAGCTCTCAGTAATCACTCCTAGTGACATTCTCGAGGGAATACTTACTCTTCGTTTTATTGAAGAGGGTAGAATTCCATCTTGACAATATATGTTCCCAATGTTGCATACTTGATTACCCAAGATACCCAGGTGTTGATCTTGCAAGACCTCACTGATTGGTAAGTCAAAGCAACTAAGCATACAACTTGCGTCCATAACTGTCTCAGGATTGAGGACATGTATCCCCATACAAGTTTTGAGTTCCTATTGACGGTGACAGCGTTTGGGTGTCAATAGGTTTAACTCAAGTCCGTCAATGCACCGAGTGCACTAGCATATTAACCAAGAGTCAAAGACTCTTATGAATGAGATTCATCATTCTACCCCGTAGACGTTAATCATGCTACAGTGTATACCTGATAAGTTATCCAGACTTATCATCCACTGTGACTTATTTGAAACAACAAGGATTTGTGATTCATATCTCACATGTGTAATCACATACACAAATGAACCACATACAATGTTGTTTAAGGATTCAAGTCTAATATTCATCTCATGAACTAACATACATAAATACATTATGATATTCCATTGTCCAACTAACTGGTTTGAGGGCATATTCCCAACATATATAAATACCAGTGATCCCCATTCACCGCTCGTTAAGGATATAACATGGATCATCTGGCTATCTTAGGACTACATGGTCCTGCCCACTGCTCGTTAAGGATGTAAACCATCCACCGCATGTGAAAGCATATCAAGACCAGGTGTCATTTCCAGAACTTATCAAACCTACTTAAGCTCAATACTAAAATTGATATATGACTACATATTGTGGCCTGACTACTTCGATTGAAATCAATAGATATCAAACTCATACATGAACCGCATAGTATCTAACGTCATCACGTTAAACCATTATTCTTAATCATACATATCTTTGTTGTTACATTATCCTGATCAACCCATAATCGTATACTAAAAGTCCAAATCAAGAATCGAGCATTCGAACCTCTTATATAGTAAACAAAATGAACAATCCATGTTCTGCAAAGTTTGATCAATTGAACTTAGTTTAATCGATTGAGGAAATGGAGTTCAATCGATCGAAGTTCTTTCGATAGTTTCAAGTTAGATTGATTGAACCTAGTTTAATCGCTCGAGAGTCATCTTCTTAAAAAGTTCTGGACAGTGAACGTCCAGAAATGTTAGGGCATGTTTGGATCCATTAATTTACATTAAAAACTTGTGAAACATCATATAAAATGTACCAAGTGAGTTTAGAACTCACCGAATGTTGTTAAGGCCGTGTTTAGAAAGCTTTGAGCTCTGAGCTCTAATGGCTTCCTCTCTCTCTCTCTCTCCTCTGTCTCTGCATTCTCTCGCTGTCTCTATCTCTTTCTCTTCTTCTTTTTCTCCTTCTCCTTTGTAATACCCCGTATTTTTTTGTAATACAAATTTTTTATTTTAAAATATGATAAGCTATCATTTTATTTTTTGGTCGTATTTACAGGCCCTATATGTATTTAATAATATAACTAACATTGAAATTAAATACCCGAGTCATGTTTACCCATTGGGCTATTGTTTTAAGCACTTAAGAATGTGTTTCGGGCCCATGTGAAGCCTTTTTGTGAGGCCTAAAACTAAAAAATAGGATTTAATATTTGTTTTGGTGTTTTAAGTTTTTAAACCTAATCTAACCCTACTCACCTCCCTTTTTTCCTACTCACAATCCACACATACATAATCTACATCCAAGAAGAAGAAGAAGAAGAAGGTGGAGAAGGAGAAGAAGGAGGAGGAGGATTGGAGCTCCCAAAATGCTTTCATTCTCAAAGTTCTATTATTTTCTTTCTCTTGTTTTGGTTAGTAAATCATATCCATTGTTTTGTATAGTGTTTCATTATTTTCTGTATTGTTTTATTTCTACTTTATGAGTTTTGAAGTTGTTAATTGATTAATTGAATTAGGTATAGAAGAACTCATGATCATTGTCTAGTTTGCTCTAGAATACTAAAAATTAGATTTCTCTTTAATTCGACATTTTTAAGATCTGAATTTTTAAAGGTAGACTCCTAAAATACCTATACAACTACCCTTAAAATAGTTTTTGATTTTCTTGCACAAAGGGTAAATTGATAATTTCATATTCTGTTATTTGAATATGGTAAAACTGATTCTTGATTTGGATTCTATGTGAAATTTCATACAAGATAGACTCTTGAATTACTTAAAAAGGTTAAGGAATGAGTGAGTTATGACCTTTCGAAGTTGGACATAGTATGCTATCCAAACAGTGCATATTGCCCAGAATTTTATTTATGAAAATTTCATTTACACCCCTAAAACTTTAAACAGACGTATACTTATTTTATATTTTGTTGGATTTTTTATAAAATTCTTTATTTTAGTATAATTACATAGTTGCCCAAAAATTTTTAAAAGGGATATTTTGGTCATTCTGCAATTTTGTAAACTCCTTATAAATCGTTTTCGATGTTTTTTTTTTTGTAATTTTTCATTAATTATTGATAATTGTAGCTATTTATTTTAATTAGTATGGTATAATTTCTATTTCTAAAATAGTAGGATATTTTGTTTTGGTTCCACAAAATTACAAAGTCGTGTTAAATTATTTATGTGATATTTTAGTATTGATGAACACAGTTTATAATTTGGTAGATTATTAATCAAATCACTATTTAGTATTTGATTTAATTTAAAACTTTATTATTTTAATTGTCTCTACTATTTCTAAAATTTGGAAAAAATACTAAAATATTCTTGTGGCACTTTAAACCTATTAAAAATAGTTTCATGTATAAATTTATATTTGGGTATATTTGCTGAATTATGGTCCACTTTTTATATTTATTGTTAACTTCTATAATTCGTAGTTAAATATCTGTAATTCCTAAAAATACGCCGTCAGAACTAATAGCCTTAGAATGTTGTGAGGACCATTATTTTGAGTTTAGAATACACCTTAGCTAAAATTACAAAAATGCCCTTATAAGAGCATGAATTGTTGTCTTACCCCTTTTTTTTCATTGTGAACATGTATTTAAGTTTCTATTTTATTAGCATGAATTGTAGGAATCACAACTTGTCTGCTTTTCCGATAACAAAATTTATTTTGTTAATATATGAAGGTGAGTAAATGTTGCACCCTTAATATATGCCACTTGTGGTAATTATTCTCATAGTTTGAGAATTAGAAATCTTTTAATTTGCTATAAAGAAGTGTGAGTAAAATCATATCATAATGTATGATGATTGTTAATCTGAGTAAAGTTATATTCTGTGCAAAAATAATTGTTGTGTTAATATCGTGTGGCTAAGAATTTTATATGAATCTATGAGTAAGAGTCTCACTCTATCCAATGATTGGAATTTGAAAATTGAGGTTTATACATTTCACTGACTAATGGAAAATTTGGGTTTTATTCTCATATATTGAGGAATATGAATCATTTGAGATTTAACACGGAGTTTATAATTGATGTATTACTCTCCTATGGTGGAGACTTGAGAATTTGATACTATTTATGAAATTGAAAATATTTGATTTATCTAAATGATGGATATGGAATGGCAGCGAATATGTGATATGGATAATGTTAGTCCACATGGTAATCTCGTATGATGGATAGTTATGAATCCATTGATATTGTATATGGAATTTACATTACTTGATTTATCCAATGATGGATATGAACTTAGTATGAATATGTGATATGGATATATTCATCTGATTGTTATTTTAGTTATGCTATGAAATGAATCTAAAGGAAAAATCCAAAGCCACCGCCACAATTTTTATTTGAATCCACTGCTTATAGAGAAACTAACCCTTATGTCTTGCGGCAAGTGGTACTCGTGTCCAATCAGAGGTGCATGCCTTGAGGAATGCGTTTGGGTTGATGCCCTTTTTGTTTTGTTCACCGAATAGTGGTGTTTTATCCCATCTCAATATGTACGTTGGATCTTATGCACACTTTAGCCGAATAATGGCTTATTATTATTTTATCATATGTCGTAGCTATTCAGGATTGGGGCACACTCGATACTCGATACGCCAAATTAGAGTAAGTGTCAAACCCGGAGACGTGGCTAGGGTATGAGAGGGGCCTAAGGTTATGTAGGTTTTGGCATAATGTGAGGTGCAATTGTGGTAGTAAGTGTGATTTGGTACAAACTAAAAATTCTAGGCACTTTTACCGTGTAATGTTCTAACATGTTTTCCTAGAACAGGGAGGTAGGCCACATTCACACTTTTGCAGGGTAGCCTACTACAAAGTGATATTTATATGCATTGAAAATTGTGAATAAGAAACTAACTGCCTGAGTCTCTTGTTGGAAAGTATGATGGAACTTATGTCTAATCACGATATTGTACAGTATTTTTGTTGTTCATGGATATGATAATGGTTTGCTTATATGTTGATCGTGAGTAAGAAACTAACTGCCGGAGTCTCTTGTTGGAAGAGGTGATGGAACTTATGTCTTGCCACGATATTTCGTATTGTTTAATCTATTGTTTGATATGTGCGAATATGTTAGACGATGATGATTTAATGTAAAGTACTATTCTGGACATTTTCTGAATTTGATATTATTGTAATTGGGGTCATTTATTACATCTAAACGCTTAATTGTAGATATGCAAATAATATCTCCCAGACAGGCAGTAGAGTTTTATATTCTTTAAAATAGTAAATGAATTGGTAAAATTGAGGCATTTGACATCTTAAAGAGGAATTTCATTATGGACATTTTTTGTGTTTTATATTTTTCTAAAAAATGTCATTTAGAGCTTCAAAATTGGACTTTACAGTGAGGTGGTTGAGTGGACAAAATGTGCAATTTTTCCTTTTCGCATTTTTGGTCTTAGAAATGAAAAAATCTTTAATTCCTAAGTCTTCTACATGTTTGTAAATGATATGGTAGAGTTATTTTATGTTTTGGGTTGTTCGAGATAAGGTCGTAATGAAAGACGTTTAGTCTTTTCAAGTTTAGTGTTTATATCATTATTTTGTGTTAATATCTTTGATTGCGGGAGGGTGAGTCCGCTAACACTTTTGTGCAGGTTAGACCTCCTCTACGTAAGGTAAGCAGAGTTGATATTTAGTATGAGCACGAAAAACTAAACTGTTATCCCTTGGTTCAAACCTTGTGGGTGAAACTAAAGTCTTGTGTCTCATCACTTTATTATTGTAGATGTTCAGAACCTCTTTCTATTTGGAGCTTATTAAAAATAGTTAATGATCTCAGAAAATTATAAAGAGTTGTATGGACATATAAAACTTAATTTCGGATAGTTGGCGTGTTTGAGTTTTTAATAAAAATGTAGTTAAGGACTTGGTGTTGGTCTATTTTAGTGGGGGTACTCACGTCTTGTCATGACATACAGTTTTGGTTTTTTTTGTTAGATCATGGATTATTTCGGGTCTCATGTTTTACTCATACCAGTTTATACTAACCCGGATGTCTCCATGCATCTCGGGTGCGTTCAATTAATAAACGTAGCCAAAGAATGTTTTCAGGTTATGATCATTGTATCCAATAGTGGCTTAGATCATGTTGGGATTAGCAAGCTTGGAGTTCTAGATCTTGGAGTTTAGTGAGGTTTTGTACCTTCGGGATGTTTGGCGCATATGCCAATTGTTTTAGAAACTGATATTTGAGAGTTAGTATCATTTGTATTTTGGTCTAAATATATCCTGATTTTGGAGTTATGTCTATTTTGGTTTTAGATTGACAATTACCGTTTAAGCTTCTAGTTTATTTTATTCTTGTGAGGTAGTGTTATGATTTTGTGTTGTTAGAAAATTGGGGCACTACATCTTCGTTCATCTATCTCTCTCTCAAACATAATATGTATTTGTATATGGATGTATGTATGTGTAAATATAGATTTGTATATATAAATATAAACACACACTCTCTCTATCTCTCTCTCTCACAAAGCTTGGGCACAACCAACCTCACATACACACACTGCCCAAACATATATATAGAGAATGGAGTGGTGTGGATACCGGCAATTGGGACCACTTTTGCTTAAAACAAGCAAGTTCAAATTCAATTTCAAAACGAGTCACCGCTTAATTTTTTAAAGGAAAATTAAGAAATCATTTTAAAAGCAAACTGATCTTTTGGAATCCAGAGATTTCTAGGTCCGGGGATTATTGAATGAGAGGGGAAGGAGCTCGGCGAACTAAAACACCCCCTCTCATCCTATCTCGTGATAGGCCTCTATTTAACATCATTTCAATCGAATTAACAATCTAGGCATGCCCTCAACTAATACATAGATATAAATATATATATATTACAAAAGCATGTCAAAAGGGTGCAATATTGCTAACGATAAAATAGCATTCAAAAACCACCTAATTTCAAGTAGCAAGCAAGATGATATGCAAATAAGGAACAAAGAAACTCACCCGGGATCAAGCTGCGATATAGAAACATGCAATGCATACACAAGATACAAAGCCTAAGAAAAGGTTTTTGATCACATATATACACATAAGGCAAGACCTAATTCTAAGGTGTCGCGCATGAGGTCGAAAATTAATAAAATCAAGAGATAAATAAACTGAAGAAAGAGTTGAGAAATTGTACCTCGAAAGTGCTACAATACAAAGAATAGTCCACATGCTTCAAATATGATATAAAGTAATCAACCCTAAACTTCTAGCTTAAATCTACTAAATAGAGGAGGAATTGATATAACTATGAATTCCTTTTAACTAGTTGGAACCATAGCACATCTTTAGATATGCAAGTCTCAACTAGGAGCCAATGTAATGTCCATATAGAGATGCCATAGCCCCAACCTGATCATATGGAACCCCTAGTCATGTTCAATTAGGTTCAATTAATTGCAACTTAAACCAAAAATGAGTCATACTAATTAACATCAATATATATAAATGAATGCAAGAACATGAGCTCTAAGTTATTCATTAGATTGGATCATCTGGCCTCTGGATTTAAACTTAATGGACATTATTTAAGACATGGTTAAGATCTTAGGACATTAGGAGTCCACTAGATTAGAGTTGTTCAAGGTTTATCAAAACTGTGACAGAATTGCAAGAATTACAAAGATCAGACTTGACTTTCAAATATAGAAATAAAATACTTCCAACGGTTGGATCTTAATGATATTTGAGCATGTCATGACTCTATGCGTCTAGTTTCTATCCCAAAAAGAAAATCAAAGATCCAACTGTTAAATCTCTGGGAATAGGGTCATAACCAGACATCACTCAAAAAATTTCAACTCTCTGTCCAGTGTTTTTGTATGATTTTGTAAAAATAGTAAAATATCATAATCACTTTGATCTTTTTAGAGTATCTTGCTAACACATTGAACTACCTAGAAACATTTATTTTAGGACAAGAAAACTTGATCAAGGCTCTGATTTACTCATTTTAAAACGAACTTACTGTTCTGAAATTTTGGACAGAGAGCAACCTACTCACAAATCATAAGGCCAAACCATCCTAATATAAGATTTCATCAAAACAAAAATCCTAGGGACATGTATATGAGTTGTGAACATTTTCCAATTGGCCTCACTCAATTCTCATGGACCATGATTTAATTAAAATCATTGATCTCAGTGAGTTCATGAGTTCACTACACCAATATTGACTTGTTATTCATAAAAAATTTTAAATCAATCCCCCTCTCATAGTTGATGACCCTTGAGTGATATGAACTTTTTTTATATCCAAATCTCCTCTCAAATTGTTGGTCCTTGGAGACTAAGATATGACCGAAAACCTTATGAACCAATATGGAAATAACTCTATGAGACTCAATTTGAAGGACTTCAACTCAAAAATCAAGACTTAAACCCAACAAAAACATATGGATATAACTATAACCCATCTTAATCCCATATAAATCATACGATCATAGGGGACTAATGATCAAACCGAAGAGGATCCAATGAGATATTAAGATCCCATGAATTTTAAAAAAAAAATAGAGACAAAAGGAGGTAAAATCAATGTTTCAATAAAATCCAAGTAAGAAAACTTTTACAACTTGTTTTTGTTTTGAACCCAAGACTATATCTAGATCCAAATCAATGAAAGCATCACATGAAAATTCAATCACAAACTCTATGTGGTGTGTGATGAAATGCGGTAGGAAGAGAGGTTTTGAAAATGCGTAAAAGTCCTAGATCTATGAATTTGTGATTGAATTACAACCTAAATCAAGATGGGATTAGAAGGTTACCTCTATAACCTCAGGGATTTTCTTTGATTACTTGAAGAAGATCTTCCAAGTTTTTCAAGCCGCTCTTCAAATTCTTCAAAGATTCCTTGATTTTCTTCAGGATTTCTCTTAATCTCTCTCGCTTGTATATTCCATATATATTTCGTTCTCTAAGAAAGGATAAGGATGGAAGATGGATCCCTATAATGGAGATGAAGGCCTCCTTATATAGACCATTCTCACAGGGCTAAATAAGTAAATTCGAGTGAAAAACCCATGTGCAAGAATATTCCAAACGTATTTGAGAAAAAAATAGTCTATTACAACAAGCGGCACTCACTGAATTGTCTACGGCACTCAGTGACTGCCGTTCTGGCACTCACTGACTGTCGGTGCGGCACTCAGCGAGTGCTGCCGGCCATCCCGCGTGCCGGAATTAATAGAATCTCCATCTTTTTATTTAATTTTCAAATATATACTTAATACATACTTAATACTAATAACCTCAAGATGTACTTATGCTAGTACATCTATATCATATATATTACTTATACATATATTTTTTTTCTTTTCCTTTTATTTTTCAAAATTCTTTCTTCTCTCTTTTTTTTCTTTTCAAAATTATTTTATACTTATTTATTTTGAAATTGATCCTCAAAGTATTTTTCTCATACATATTTCAGATCCGGGTTCCCCTGAACATTCAATTTCTCCCTTTCTTTTTTTTTCTCTCTCTCTCTCTCTCTCTCTCTCTCTCTCTCTCTCTCTCTCTCTTGTCGGAAGCTATTGTCATCGGTCTAGAGGGAACCATCCCCTGAATTTGGCGGTCGGTCAAAAATGGGGTGTATACAGTTTGCCCCTCTTCGGTAGAGCTTATGGAGCAATGCGTATCACAAGTCAATGTCGAAGCCTGTGTGAAGACAAGTCTTTGACCGAACTGTCGAATTCAAGTAAAAAACAAAGTGCGTTGCAAAAACAGGCCCAAAAGAGGGTCGGTGCTGGTTGTGCTCAATGGTGAACTGCCTACATATCCCAACGGGAAGCAGACCAGGACGTACTTCGGGCAAGGGACTACACATAAGCACAAATAATCATATGGATGAATGCATTTATCCTATCGTGATGCATGTGATCAAGCAGTCTCGTGCTCTATGCCCCTAATAGTGGCGATTCAGAATCATGCTATTCTCTTCAGTGACAAAATGCATTCTACGCCTTAAATTTTCTATTATGATGTTGTCCTATTCTAGGAAAGTCATGATTGACTAAGATGCGCTTCGCGCCTTATACCGCAGTGTCAAGTCAGGAACTGAACTATTTGAAAGACTTAGATGCATCACGCGCCATATACTTCGATGTCTTCTATGAATCATCTAATCGACTGAGATGTGCCATGTGCCTTAGACTCCAATGTCAAATCAAGAACCACGCTGATTAAAAGATTTAGATGCGCCTTGTGCCTTATACTCCGATGTCTTCTAAGAATCATCTAATCGACTGAGATGCGCCTAGTGCCTTAGACTCCGATGTTGAATTAGGAGCCACGCTGATTAAAAGACTGAGATGTGTCTTACGCCTAATACTCCGATGTCTTCTAAGAATTATCTAATCGACTGAGATGCTCCTCATGCCGTAAACTCCGATGTCGAATCAGGAACCACAGTAATTGAAAGACTGAGATGCGCCTCGCGCCTTATACTCCGATATCTTCTAAGAACCATCTGACCGACTGAGATGCTCCTCGTGCCTTAGACTCCGATGTCGAATCAGGAACCACGCTAATTGAAAGAATGAGATACGCCTCTGCCTTATACTCCGATGTCTTCTAAGAATCATCTGACCAACTGAGATGTGCCTCATGCCTTATACCCCAGTGTTGAATCAGGAACCACGTTAATTGAAAGACTGATATGCGCTTCATGCCTTATACACTGATGTCTTATCAAGAGATGAGAGTTCGCAGAAAAGTCCGAATTGCTCTAGATTCAATGACCTCAAGAAAAGTCAAAATCGCTCCAGATTCAATGATCCCAGATTCGCTCGGTATTGCAAGGTTAATTTTTTTTTTCTGAACAGTAATGCAGTCTTAACAATTCATTTTCTATTTTCAAAGTTGGGAGTCGCGCTGACTCAAAAATTCATTTTCTATTTCAAAGACTGGGAGTCGCGCGGACTCAAAAATTCAATTTTTATTTCAAAGATTGGAAGTTGTGCAGACTTGAAAATTCATTTTCTATTTGCAGACTCAAAAATTCAATTTTTTTTTTCAAAGACCAGGAGTCGCGCAGGCTCGAAAATTCATTTTCTATTTCAAATACCGGGAGTCGCGCAGACTCGAAAATTCATTTTCTTTTTTCAAAGATTGGGAGTCACATGGACTCAATAATCCTCTCTCTAAATCTATGGTCAATCAGATTCCAAGAATCATTTCTTAAATTTTTTGTATTACTCCAACTCACATATAGCATTTTTTGCATAACCCGAGGTTACTCCATTTGCAACCAAAGATGGTTATAAGAGATATCCAATCTATGATAATTCACTAAGGTGTCTAATCGCAGATGATTCAACTGGAGTATCCAATCGGGAATGATTCAATTGGAGTGCCCAATCGTGAAAAATTCGATGGGACGTCCAATCTAGGCTTATGAGATGGGCCTTGATCTAGAGGATTTTACAACCGATCCACCTCAATCTAGAGGACGTCGGCAAAGATTACCTTTAAGAACTTTACAAAGTTGTCATTGAGGACTAATGAGGATTGCCTTTGGAGCATTATCAGAGATCGAAGAGAAGCTACCCTTGAAGACTAACACTTATGAAGAGAAGATACTGGTCAATAGCCACTCATTATACTACAAAAAAGATGGCCAAAAGCCACTCAGGGACATATATTGCAAGAATGATGTTTGACAGCCTTTTAAGGACTTATGTTGCAAAAGCGACAATTAACAGCCCTGTATGGGACTTATGTTGTGAAAACAAAGATTAACAGCCTCACAAGGACTTATGTTGTAAATGCAGAGAATCAACAACCCTTTTGGGGACTTATTTTGCAAAAGCAGAGATCAACGGCCTTGTAAGGACATATGTGAATTCAATTCCAAGATCGAGAGTCAATCAGACTTAAATCAATTCAATTTTTCAAAACCAAGAGTCAAGTAAACTCAAGTCAATTCAAAATTTTAAAATCAGGAGTCAATCATACTTTGTTCAATTCAATTTTTCAAAACTCGAGAGTCAATTTGATTCAAACTCAAAATTGGGAGTTAATCATGCTTTGTTCAATTCAATTTTTCAAAACTCGGGAGTCAATTAGACTCAATTTGATTCAAACTCAAAATCGAGAGTCAATCATACTTTGTTCAATTCAATTTTTCAAAATTCGGGAGTTAAATAGACTCAATTTGATTCAAACTCAAAATAGGGAGTCAATCAGACTCAAATCATTTCAAATTCTCAAATTAAGAGTCAATCAGACTCAAATCAAATCAACTCAATTCAATTTTCTATTTAACAAAATAGGGGGTCGAATCAGACTCAAAAGAATTTTATATTTCCAAAATTTGGAGTCGAATTGACTCTAACAAATTTCTATCCCCAAATAGGGAGTTAATTCGACTCAAAACATTTTCTATTTCAAAAGGGGAGTCGCACTGACTTAAAGAATTCACATTTTACAAAAGGGGAGTTATATGATCTTGAAAATTCACATTTCCTAAACACGGAGTTGCATGGACTCAAAAACTAATTTTTTACAATCACAGAGTCACGCGGACTCAAAAATCTATTTTTTTTAAATACAGAGTCACGCGAACTCAAAGCATTCATATCTTACAAACACGAAGTCACGCAGACTCAAGAACTCAATATTTTACACTCACAGAGTCACGCGGACTCAAGAACTTTATATTTTACATTCACAAAGTCACACAGACTCAAAAGTTATATTTTACAAACACGGAGTTATGCTGACTCAAAATTCATACTTTACCTCATGCGGACTAGAAACATTCTTTCGTATAATCAAATTGACTCAAACTAAAAACTTATAGTCTACATAAATGGAGTCACGCAGACTCAAAAATTCATATCAGTTATTTACTTATTTATTTATTCTTACAACGAGTCACGCGGACTCAAAAACTCAATATTTTACACTAACAGAGTCACGCGGACTCCAAATTTCATATCTTTATTCAAACAAAGTCACACAGATTCAACAAATTCATATTTTGTATAAACAGAGTTATACAGACTCAACACACTTCACTTTTTATACAAATGGACTCACACGGACTTAACAAATTCACATTTAATACAAATAGAGTTACACGAACTTAATAAATTCACATTTTACATAAATGGAGTTATACAGACTCAACAAACTTCACTTTTTACACAAACGGAGTCATACGGACTCAACAAATTTGCTTTTTATACAAGTGGAGTCATACAGACTCAACAAATTTGCTTTTTATGCAAATGGAGTCATACAGACTCAACAACTTCACTTTTTATATAAATGGAGTCACACGGACTCCAGGAGTTGGTTTTAAAAAGATGAGGAGACCTTAGACTCAAAGACAATTCTTAGCAAAGGGAGCCATCTGGGCTTAAAGCATTGAATTTCTTACAAAATGGAGCCATTCGGGCTCAAAGAATTGGATTTTTTTTACAAGATGGTGCCATTTGGGTTCAATGAATTGGATCTTCAAAGAAACGGAGATGAATTGACTTACAATAATCTAATTTACAAAATCAGAGTCAATTCGACTCAAAAGAATTTTGAATATTTGCAAAATTGTAGTCATGAAGACTCAAAGAATCAAAGGAGTCGTATAAAGCTCAGGTGCTTGATTGACTAATGATGATGATGATGATGATGATGATGTTGATGATTTGTGCTGGATTGATGAGGAGCTTTGACACCGAAATGAGCTCGTTTGGATGAGCCTGTCATTACCACAGAAGTGGGCTTATGAGGTATGTTTTCCACAAAGTGGGCTTATGTGAATGAACTAGCCATGAGCGTTGGCTTGTCTAAAAGAGTACCTCCGGGGTGGTCATACATGGATGAGGTTGCCATATAAATGGACTTATAACGAAAGCTGCCCCGAAAGCAAGCTTTCGATGAAAGAGTGCCATGTGAATGGTCTTATGATGGCGTTGCCACAAAAATGGGATTATGATGGTGGTCACCACAAAAGTGGGTACCATATAAATGGGCTTTCGAACATAATTGCCAGAAAAGTGAGCTTTGATTTCCTTCATCTAGAAAGGAATAAAAAGAATTTATTTTGAAAGAGGGAAGCCACCTATGCCCCTAGTATTGGACCCTTCATATTTCCACTTTAGCATTGTGTTGTAATAGTGTTTAAAACTCATGATTGCATTGCCCTTGCGATGGTCATGAATACTTTCCAAACCCTTATTCATCATCTTAAACTCACACATTTGAAACCATTATTGTAGACACCCCAATTTTGACCAACCGTCAAATTTAGGAGAGTGTCGCCTCCGTATCCGATGATAACAAGGACTGGAAGATTCGAAGTATTCCAAGCTCTTCAGAAAATTCTCTAAACGCAGTAAAATTTCACAAAAAAGAGGAAAATACCAGGTATTTAAGAGAATTCAGGTATAAAACACAATTTTCAGAAAAAAAATCCTCAAAAATCATTTGCTTTGGGAAAAAGAAAATCTAAAAGAGGGAATCTTAGCTAAAAATGGCACACGGCGGACTGCCGCGGCACTCACTGAGTGCCGCACGGCAGTCATAGAGTGCCGGGCCGGCATTCACCAAGTGCCGCCAACAATTTCTGACTACAGTTCACTTTTAAAGTCTGTATTTTGCAGAGCAATACGTATGCGTATGCGAATAAGAACAAAAAACTGATAAAGTAAGACTGACAAAAACACGGCAATCCATTAATTTCCGCGGCATTCGATGAATGCCGCACGGCAGTCGCCTAGTGCCGCGACAGCAGTCATGAACTGCCGCGGCGGCATTCACGGACTGCCGCGACAGTTTCTGGACTGCCGCGCTGGGCAGCTGATCGGGAGAGAACAAATCCTATTTATACGCCGTAACGAGCATCTGGTAGTTCCTTTTTATCCTATTTTTGTATATTTTTACTTTATTTTCTATTTTCTGACAGGTTTTGGAAGAAATCAAGTATATCAGGCTAAACAGGGTGAAAAAGCAGAAGAAAAGAAGCTGAAAAATCAACATCGCGCGCGCGTGAAAATCCCAGAATAGCTCGAGCGATCCGCGCGCGCGAGGTACCAAATGTGGCGCTCGCGCGGCCCGCTCGCGCGATATGTGTAAAAACCAATTATGCGTATTTCAGTATACTGAAGACTCCTGTGCAAACGAAACTGTTAAAGGACGTCTGGACTGTAAATTACATCAGTTTCACTCCGTTTCGGGTTAGGAAGGCTTCCAAAACTTGTTGTAAATCTATATATACCCTATTTTATTACAATTAAAGGGTTAGACATTGTTGGCAATTATTATACACACATTCTACAACCATATTTCCAGCCATTGAAGGGAGGGAAGCAAGGAGAAGAAGAAGAAGACCAAGGGTTTCCATGGCCTCCTCCATCAACTACTTGCCATCCATCACTTCCATGGACGGCTAGATCATAGATCTAGGGTTTCAATGAAGCCCTAGTCGAGTAATAGGATTTTTTTTATGTTTTTATTTTAGTTGTATTATGTATGGATGACAGTCACATGTTCCGAGGATTTTTATAAATAAATCGTGCTTCTAGTGATTAAATCATTACTTTCAAAATTTATTCTTGTCTTAGATCTATTTTGACTGTGATGTGCTCAACGATCTATGCTTGCTGTGCTTGTTTAGATTGTTTACATGTGATGATGCTTTATTGATTTGTGCTATCAAGTATCCGAATAGTCCATGCCTAGGTTAGACGGATTAGATCACAACCCTAGTTTAGTGTGGGATAATTCGTGCTAACCGAAGATGGATTATGTTGGTGCTTGAACCATGATTATCTTCTTGTCGGAGGAATTGGGTTTGTAGCTACAATTCCCCATATTCATCCAACGTAATAAGCTGAAGTAATTCATAAATATTCCTATTATGAAACTAGTGGTGAATTTGCAATCCTAGGTTCCCTTAAACATTATTTAAAACACTTTTAATTGCTTTCATAGTTTAGATTTAGTTTTATTGTTATTAGTTTAATTACAATCAAATAAAAATATGTTTTCATAATTAACTAAAGTTAGGTTTTAAAATTAAGTCGCTGTAGTTCACCAATCCCTGTGGGTTCGACCTTTGCTTTCACACTACAAATCTTTTGAAAAGTAAAGAACACTTTTTATATCTTGATTCTGACAACATCAATTTTTGGCGCAGTTGCCGGGGATTGCATTACTAGCATTAATTTTATAATCTTAGTTTAGTTAATTCGTAAATATTAGGTTAGTTTTTATTTATTTTTTTTATTTTTCCGTTTTGTTTTTCGTTACTAACTTGTTCTTTTATTTTGTAGTCAACGTTTCCGAGTGGAGCAGCTAATTACATCAAAGGAGCTTACGCGAATAAAAATATAAATAAAATAAAATAAATTACTTCATGTGAAACTCGCTTTTAACCACTGTAAGTCAGGGCGTTGTGACGCACTATTTGCATTAGTTTAGGGTTAATTGCACTGCATTAGCTAGGAAACCCGGGGCGCTGGGCTTGACGCGGTCATTGCATTACAGGATAATATTCATGCATCACAGTAGTTGAGTGCTTGTTATCTTAGTTGCGTTATTGCTATTTGTTTTTTTTAGTTGAGTCAGTTTTTGTTTTTAGTTTACTTTCTTTTAGTTTATGTTAGGTACACGTTCAAATAAACCGGAATTACAACCTTTCGACTCTGAACTTGAACGTACATTAAGACTTAACAAGTCTTCCAACTTAACTTCTAGAACACGGTTTTTAATAGACGACGATTTGACACCGAAACCAACGTCTTTATTTGAGTCCAAAATACGTAGTACTCTTACAAGACTAAAGAAACCACGCTTTAATAACATAGAACCAATTAAAATGGCAGACATTGGAAATAATAACGAAAACAACCAAAATAATAACGGAGATAATCTGAATAATCTTAATATACCGCCACCTCCTCCACTTAAAGATTATTTTATTCCTACGACTTACACGCCACAAACATGTATTGATTTACCGGAGGCGACGACATCTCACTTTGAGATAAAGTCGTCTACCATCTCGCTACTTCCATCTTTCCATGGCCGTTTAAATGAAGATCCATATAAACACTTAGGAGATTTTCAAGATATATGTTCTACTTTGAAAATCCAAAACTTAACTGATGATGAATTAAAATTACGGCTCTTTCCATTCTCTTTAAAAGATAAAGCTAAATATTGGCTTCAATCTTTGGAGCCAAACACAATTAGAACATGGGAAGACTTACACACCGCATTTTTACAAAAGTTTTTCCCGATTATGCGTACGAATCAGATAAGAAAATCTATAACAAACTTTGTGATGCAAGATGGGGAATCACTCTACGAAACGTGGGAAAAATTTAAAGAATTATTACGTTCGTGCCCACATCATCAGGTTCCTAAGTGGCAGTTGGTCCAGATCTTTTACGAGGGACTTATTCCTTCGGTCCGTAACACCGTCGATGCTGTTTGTGCGGGTACCTTCCTACACAAAAGCGCCGATGAAGCCTGGAAAATTTTTGAAATGTTAAGCGAGAACTCGATGCATCAGACTATGTCAGTACATTATGAGGGATATCTTAATCAACCTAAGAGAGAGGTAAATTTCGAGTCAAGTCATTCAATTGAAATAAAAGAACTATCTAACAAACTTGACCGACTTTTAACAATGAACCAAACGACAGCACACCCGCTCATGAAATTTGTGCATTATGTTCTGATCCTTCACATTCGATACTTGCATGTCCATCGGCGAGTCAATTTCCGGAATTCGTGGAGTAACACATTAACTCTATTCAACAATACCCACGAAATAATTATAATTCGACTACTAGTAATCCGGATGCGCCATGGAGAAACCATCCTAACTTCTCGTGGAATAATAATAATAATAATCCTAATGAGGCGACTAATTTTCCTAATGCATATCGACCTCAGTTTCAACCTAATCAATACCAACAACCGCATCCTAATCTGAACCCTCCAAGGGGTAACATTTTTGAGGAAAAGGTGTTGGCATCCCTTAATAAAATTGAAACGCAAGTACAGGCACAAGCATAAATAGTGCACTCTCACACACAATCCATTGCGAAGCTTGAATCCCAAATGGGACAACTAGCTATTGTAGTGAGTCGTAGAAACGAGGAGACGTTGCCTAGTCAAACAATTCAAAACACTAAGGGACAATATGAGGTTAAGGGGTCGAATGAACAAGTAAACGCCGTCTCAACTAGGATGACTACACGAGAGGAGGTGATAGAAACCCCTAATAAGAATGAGAATGTGATAGATATGAATATCAACTCTAATAAAGAGAGGGGTGAGGGCGTGAATCAAAGTAGAAAAGAAAATGAACCGGTCCCAACAAATTATATTCCGAGAATGCCATATCCACCTAATATTGAGGAACCGTCTCATCTTTCAAAGAAAAAGTCAAAAGTCGAAGATATCCTCGAGGTATTTAAGCAAGTTAAAATAAATATTCCATTCCTCGATGCTATAAAACAAATTCCCGCTTATGCTAAATGTTTAAAAGACCTTTGTACACAAAAGCGTAAAATACGTAGTCATACTCCTAAAAAGGTCTTCCTCACGGAAAAAGTAAGTTCTATTTTTCAATACTCACCTCCAAAGTATAAGGATCCTGGTACGCCAACGATTTCATGTGTCATAGGTGACACTATCATCCGTAGGGCTCTCCTTGACTTAGGAGCTAGTGTTAACCTCTTACCCTATCATGTCTACAAACAATTAGGTCTAGGTGAACTTAAACCTACGGCTGCTACTATTCAATAAGCGGATCGTTCCGTCAAAGTACCTAGAGGAATCGCCGAAGACGTCTTAGTTAAAGTTGATCAATGTTTTTATCCTGTTGATTTTATGGTCCTTAACACCGAACCGGTGCTAGATGCTAGAAAACACACTCCTGTCATTCTAGGCCGTCCATTCTTAGCAACTGCTAACGCACGTGTTAACTGCCGGACGGGGGTGATGAAAGTGTCGTTTGGGAACATGAACTTAAAATTAAACGTTTTTAATGATATGGATCAACCTCCTAAAGACGACAATACCCTATGTGAGGCGGAAGGTGAGGTAAGACGGAATATTGAGTCTAACAAAGCAATAAATGTGAGTAACGACAAATATATAGCGGGTGATGAGTGGATGAACCCTAATACTTCGGACCCTAATGCTGAATCTACTCGGAAGGTAAGAAATCGATTTGAACATACTAACAAACTGTCAATAGAATTAATTCAAAGCAACGTGATTTCTGCTTACCATCGAGCTCTATCTGATATTCTTAGGGGTACAAAGTCTGATTTTCAACCTCCGTAAGTCTTGAGCTAGAACGGTCTAGCTGAAGACGTAAAAGTTAGCGCTTCTTGGGAGGCAACCCAAGCTTTATTTCGTTCGTTTTTCTTATTTTTAGTCGTTTTTGAGTCTGTTTGAGTCTGTTTTGGACATTCTGGATAGGTTTGGGGGTCGGAATTAATTTATTTTAATATTACATACATAATTTTAGTTAAAAAATGGAAATAACCCAAATCGCGGGCGCGGCCCGCTCGCGCGAGATGTCGCTCGCGCGGCCCGCTAGCGCGAGTTTGCCCCTTAGTGGTTTTTCTTTGTTTTCTTTATTTGAGCCCTCAGGTTCTTCTCGCGCCTGGTTCCGCGGGCGCGAGGCATCTCGCTCGCTCGAGAGAGTGAAAAAAAAAAAATATATATATATATATATAATTTGGAATTCGCGAGCGCTCGCGCGGACCGCTCGCGCGATTTCCCCTTTTCTTGTTATTTGTTTTTCTTTTCTGTGTCCTTTCCCTATACCTGCTCAGGTAGTTTTTCCATTTCTGTTTTTGTTTCGTAGGTCCTTTTCCATCAGGTTTTTGATTGTTGTCATAATTCTGGTTGTGTTTTATTTTCTTTTGTCATATGCTTTATTTTCTTTTCTAGTTTATGTTTATTTTGTTTTCTTTGTTTTGTTATATCTTATAGATTAGGTTAATTTATTTATATTTCTTTTAGTTGTTTTTCAACTTTTCTTTGTTTAGTTTCTTTTCTCTAGTATTAACAGGTACATTTGAACTTTATCACTATATTCTTATACATTTACCTGTTTGTAATTGTCGAGATCGAGGTATTATCGTTCCTTTATTACCTACTCTCCGTTCTTTCATTTTATTGTTTCATTAGGGACAATGAAAGGTTTAGGTTTGGGGGTGTATGCACTCACACATGCACATTAGTTTATGCAAAATTTTAGTGTGTTTAAATAAACGATGTTAACGACGTTTTTGCAATATCAATTTGATACTCTTTGTTAGAGAATTTTGATTGTTATAGAATGATAAACAAGGAAAGATGTGATTAAACATTTGCTGAAGTCATGATGTGACGTTTTAAGTTATGTATTGTTTGAATCGTTGTTTTATATCATAGATTTGCACATAAACCTATGCACTGCACGTAGTCATTGGAATACATGTTTGATGTGAACTATAATATGATTCGGATTTCTAGATAACACATAGTGGAGACTAGACCCAGTAAGCTTTTGAGCCTATCTTTTCTTTTTAGAGGGTTATAAATACATTGTGTTTGTCGAATTTCATTGAAATACCGCATCTACTTGTTGTTTAGTCTCATTATTCTTGTTTTGGTTGATAATCAAGTTAAAATATTTGTTACCATGCTAAATAATCTTCCGTCGTAAATGTTGAAGAATCATATAACCCTAGGAAATGATCTTAGGCCTTTCTTTGTTTACTGTTGACCGATAAAAGATAAAATTTCCTTAGTTCGCCCCTTTGAGCCGTTACAATGCCTCTTTTTCTTTGTTCACCATTATCCTCTTTAAAAGGCTCCAACTTGATCAACTTGGAGTATACCACTGGAAGAGTGATCAACTTTTAGTAGTATTAAGGCGATATGTTGGTAGAGAAGAAGAAGAAAATAAGATGCTATTGGGGTAGTTGCTTGGTATTCAATGAATAATCATTTAAGAAGCAAGAAAAGAAAAAGGAAAGAAAACAAAATAAAAAGAAGAAGGTTGAAAAAAAAAATGAATGAGAAAAGAGAATGAAAGAAGAAAAAGTTGGTAGAGAAGAAGAATGAAAGAAATCGAACATGCCTTACAATGCCATTCTGGAAACTACCTAATAAATCCGTTCTATCCTTTTTCATTATCTGAGCCATGTTACAACCTTTGAAAAGTCCTATTTGATCCTGGAAAACATGGTTTGGGTATATAAACGATGGGAAGGAGATTAAAACATGGTAATGAGTAATTTTTCTTGATTATTGGCATCCTATCCATGAGACTACTGTTCTTTCGTGTTATGCGTCTTTTTCGTGTCGTATGTGAGCGTTTATTGTTTTGAAAATATATTTCCTTTACTCACATATTTTAGAAAAATTACACCTATTTCTGAGTGTTTCATTTGAGAGTGTAATTCATTGTGAGATTCGTAGTCAAAGCATAGTTGGATGGTTATCCGAGTTATATTCCATGTTCTTGACATACGCGTGTTCATTTGACTACCACATCACACACGTGCAATCTTATGAGGAACTCTATTGATTCGTACATTGCATGCACTTGATTGTTTCTCATGATATAGGTGGACGTTTGATTACGTTTCTTCTTGTTCGTTATTCTATTTCGAATCGTTGTTTATAATAAGGAGTATTGTTTATTAGTTTTTTCGTTTTAATAAAACTTGTTAAATTTACAAGTTAATAAAGATGGTTGTGGGTAACTTGTTGATGAGAACCCTCACGAGACTTTACTCGTCCGACTAGGGACACCTAGGGGTTTAAAAGGCTTGTTCCATATGCTAAATGCAATCGTGATCCATGCGAAAATGGAATAGATTTTTATTAGTAGTTTTTATTTTAGTTTTGCTCGAGGACTAGCAAAATGTAGGTTTGGGGTGTGATCGGGAGAGAACAAATCCTATTTATACGCCTTAACGAGCATCTGTTAGTTCCCTTTTTATCCTGTTTTTGTATATTTTTACTTTATTTTCTATTTTCTGACAGGTTTTGGAAGAAATCAAGTATATCAGGCTAAACAGGGTGAAAAAGCAGAAGAAAAGAAGCTGAAAAATCAACATTGCGCGCGCGAAAATCCCAGAATCGCTCTCGCGATCCGCGCGCGCGAGGTACCAAATGTCGCGCTCGCGCGGCCCGCTCACGCGATATGTGTAAAAACCAATTATGCGTATTTCAGTATACTGAAGACTCCTGTGCAAACGAAACTGCTGAATGACGTCTAGACTGTAAATTACATCATTTTCAGTCCGTTTCGGGTTAGGAAGGCTTCCAAAACTTGTTGTAAATTTATATATACCCCATTTTATTACAATTAAAGGGTTAGACATTGTTGCCAATTATTATACACACATTCTACAACCATATTTCCAGCCATTGAAGGGAGGGAAGCAAGGAGAAGAAGAAGAAGACCAAGGGTTTCCATGGCCTCCTCCATCAACTACTTGCCATCCATCACTTCCATGGACGGCTAGATCATAGATCTAGGGTTTCAATGAAGCCCTAGTCGAGTAATAGGGTTTTATTTATGTTTTTATTTTAGTTGTATTATGTATGGATGACAGTCACATGTTCTGAGGATTTTTATAAATAAATCGTGCTTCTAGTGATTAAATCATTACTTTCAGAATTTATTCTTGTCTTAGATCTATTTTGACTGTGATGTGCTCAACGATCTATGCTTGCTGTGCTTGTTTAGATTGTTTACATGTGATGGTGCTTTATTGATTTGTGCTATCAAGTATCCGAATAGTCTATGCCTAGGTTAGACGGATTAGATCACAACCCTAGTTTAGTGTGGGATAATTCGTGCTAACCGAAGATGGATTATGTTGGTGCTTGAACCATGATTATCTTCTTGCCGGAGGAATTGGGCTTGTAGCTACAATTCCCCATATTCATCCAACGTAATAAGCTGAAGTAATTCATAAATATTCCTATTATGAAACTAGTGGTGGATTTGCAATCCTAGGTTCCCTTAAACATTATTTAAAACCCTTTTAATTGCTTTCATAGTTTAGATTTAGTTTTATTGTTATTAGTTTAATTACAATCAAATAAAAATCTATTTTCATAATTAACTAAAGTTAGGTTTTAAAATTAAGTCGCTGTAGTTAACCAATCCCTGTGGGTTCGACCTTTGCTTTCACACTACAAATCTTTTGAAAAGTAAAGAACACTTTTTATATCTTGATTCTGACAACATCAGCAACAGTCTGCCTAATTTCAGAAAGTACACATTGTACCACCAAATGAGAGAATTACACCTGTTTTTTGCTCCAAAATTCACCAAAAATACCTGGTAATTTTGCCTATAAAAGAGAAGGGATCTTCTTTGGAAGAAAAAAAAAAGAAAGGAAGAAAAAAAAGACAACAAGAGCTACCCACTACATACAACATCTATCACTTCACCAACATTTTTTGAGAGAAAAGAGAGTTGAGAGAACTAGAAGAGCTTCGAAGATCTTCAAAGAAAAGAAAACTTTGAGGATAATTTGGAGGTGATCCTCTAACTATAGATTATTTATATATTCTCTTCTTCTTTTGGATCTCTAATCCTAAAACCTCTTGCTATTCTCTTTATTTGTCAAGCAAGCTTAGGAGTCTCTATTTCTAATTCTTCCTTCTTTTTTTTGTATGTGTTCTTCTCTTGAGAGTCTTGGAGATCTTCAATATCTCTTTTGATCTCTTGAGTATGATCCTTTGAACCTTATGTAAAGCTTATACTCTACATGAGAGTCAAAATTTGATCATCACTTTGTTTTATATAGGTGGATCCAAGTCCATGCACATGACTTGGATCCTCTAAACTTGGTATCCAATGAAGTCATTCCCTTATTCTTTTTGAAACTTAGGAGCATTAGTAATGTCTTCATCTCCCATGACCATCAAATGGTAGGAGTAATAAGTTGAATTCAAGCTTTGGTCTATAAAGTTTGAGTTCATTGTTTGGAATTTTGAGAAGTTCATTTCATACTTCATCAAAATCCATAAGTATAAAGTGTTTTTTAGTCTTCAAGGACCATCAAATGGTAGAAAAAGTAGTTCGGTTTAATCTCAACTTCATGTTTTAATAGTTGAGGTTAACCAACAAAGTTGAACTAGCAAAATAAAAACAGTGAGTTCACAAACTGTTTTTGATCAAGGATTTTTAGTTCGAAATCTAACCGTTGAAATCAAGTGAAACCAACGGAAAAGTGTCAATAACACATCGTTTTAACACTGTAATTTTTGTTTTGAGGTGGTTTTATGTTTACAAAGGTTTGATCATGGGTTTTGTGAGACAACCACAATCTGTCCAGAATTTCAGAATAGTTTCAGAACAGCAAACCGGTTTTAAAATTGATAGATCAGAGCTCTAACCAAGTTTTCATGACCTCTAATAATTTTTTATAAGAACCTTAATGTGTTATGAAGGTTCCCTAAAAAGAATGAAGCAATTCGGATTTGTTTGTTATTTTTAAAAAATCATATAAGATCTTTGGACAGAGAGTTGTAAAATGCTGAGTGATGCCTAGTGTTTTCCACATTCTTGGAGATCTAACCGTTCAAACCTTGATTTTCGTTCTGGGTTAGAAACTAGACACACTGAGGCATAACATATCCAAAAATCATTAAGATCCAACAATTGGAAGTATTTTATTTCTTTTTTTTAAGATCTGGTCTGCTCTCTGTAATTCATAAAAAAACTGCTACTGTTTTTGTCTAATTTTATTTATTTCAACTCAAATGGTTCCCTAATGTCTTGAGATTCAAATCATGTTTTGAATAACGATAATTTAGCTTAAAGCCGGAGGTTAAGTGATCCAAATTAGTGAATAAATCAATGTTTCGTTCTTGTTTACATTCACTCATCCATGTTCATCTAATGCCCATGATTAGAAATAGGTATTGAATAAAGTTGGATTTCATGCTTGTTAGATCTAAGCTAGGGAAATAGGATTGATTATTTGACATCATATTATTATGTGATGCATGTGGACTAATCTTTGTTTTGTAGCGCATTTGAGGTACAAATTCTCATCTCCCTTCTAGTTTATTTCATTCCTTGATTTTATTGATTTTTTCAACCTCATGCGCGACACCTTAGAATTAGGAGCTTGCCTTATATGTATATGTGATTGGAGACTTTATTAGGATTTTCTTTTGTTTGTATGCATTGCACGTTTAATATCGCTGCTGGATCCCGGGTAAGTTCTCTTGTTCCTTACTGCATATCATATTGCTTGCTACTTGAAATATGTGGTTTATGAATGATATTTTGTCATTAGCAATTTTGCACCCTTTGGACATGCTTTTGTGATGTATATGTATATATATTAGTTGAGGGCGTGCTTAGATTAATAAATTTGATTAAAAGGATGTTGAGTAGAGGCCTATCACAAGATAGGATGAGAGAGGGTGTTTTAGTCTGACGGGCTCCTTCCTCTCTCATTCCATAATCCCCGGACCTAGTCAATCTCTGGTTTCTAAAAAGATCAGTTTGCTTTGAAAATGGTTTCTTAATTTTCCTTTTAAAAATTAAGTGGCGACTCATTTGTTTTGAATTTGAATTTTAAAAGAACTTTAAAGGAAAAGCTGTGGGTAAGAAAAATGCGATATCCACAATCTGGCGACCCTGCTGGGGATCGAACCTAGAATCTCTGGTTTCGTAGACCAGAATTTCTGATTTTGGGTTCACTTGAGGATTAGACTTGAAAAATGTCCTTTTAATCAAATTAATTAATCTTTGTGTGCCTGTTGCATTTCACTTGCATGTCCAGCCAGTCGATTGCACGGAACTATGACCTTGGAGGCTCGGGGCAACCCGGTCGGTCAAGTCATCATGGGACTGTGTGATCACCCTTGATCTCGTACTATGATTTGGTATATGAAGCATCCTATCAGATGTGTGTCAAGGGTCCATTATTTGACCAAAACCCAGCCTGTGCATGATAGTTTCTGTAGAACCTTTCAATCTTAGGAAATCAATTCTTGATCAGGATTATGTGCTAGGAAGTTTTGTGTGCCCGGAAGGGATTATTTGAGATGATGACAATACTAGCTTGATAAAAGACGTATAATCTTTTAATCACCTTTTACCAATTCCTCCTCATGTTCCACGACATTTGGAGAACATGCTGAACCTTTATGAAATTATACTTCTTATATCATGTTTAGTTAAGCATCATTGACCTTGTATGCATCCGAATTCATGAAAAGTACGGTGATAATCCGGTCATGTGATCCTCCTACCTAAAGAATTTCCTCTTTCCAAAGTTTTTTATTATTCATTCACTCTTTCAAAGAAATACAAAAAAAAATATCTTTCTTCTCCTTTCGAATCGAAATTTCCGTTGTTAAGGTATATTTTCACTTGATCAATTTCGCAAAGAAATAAATTCGAAAAATCTTTGAAGTTATTTTCCAAAAAAAAAAAACTCTTCAAATGAATTTTAAAGAAACCCAAACATCTTCTAATAAAAGATTAAAAATCTTTGAGAATCATTTTTGAAAAATCTCACCTCTGAGAGAGTAGTAAGGATCACAATGAGAGGAGAAATTGGCGTACTTGACATGAGTGAAGATCTTATGTGTTTATGTGTTAGGATTAGGATTTTTCTTCTTTTTGGCACATAGAGTAGGCACACACGCACACATGCATTGCATCCGCATAATATACAAAATAAAAGTTTTTGTTAAAATAAAGGTAAAAGGTCTTCTAAAAAATTAAAAATTTACTGTAGGAGCGAAAATAGCAAATCAAGCGTGGTTTAGGGACCCCACAGCAAGGCTAGTAAGGAGAGGACGTGCTGACATGGCCGAAGAGAGAAACAACGAAGAAATGTCCGGTTTAAGGGTACTAGTAGAACAGCAAGCAGAACAGATGAGGAGACAGGGTGAAAACATGAACCGCATGATGGGGATGATAGAAGAACTGAACCGCCGACCACCGCATGTGATCCCACCTGTTATGGACCCACCTCTGGGAGGACGGGAAGGAGATTGGTTTGATGATCAGGAGGCCCAATGGACCGATGCATTGCGGGCCAACAGAGACAGAGAGAAAGATGAGAAGGAGAAGCTGCTGACTGAGAAGATAGAAAAGTTGGAAAGGGTAATGCGCAAGGCTCAGGGAGTAGATACCTACCTAATGGAACTGGAAGGGTTGTATGACGGAGTACGCGAAACACTGCCTGCCGGGTTCAAAATGCCGGTTTTTGACAAATTTGATGGGACTGGCAATCCTCGCAGCCACGTAAGGATGTGCATAGGAGCTTTTCAGCCTAGCGGTCTAAGCACTACCATGATGGCCGTTCTATTTCAGCAAACCTTAACAGGAGCTGCTCTATCGTGGTACCTTACACTTGAGCCAAGCAAAACCAGAGTTTGGGAAGAAGTCGTGAAATCGTTTGTGGCCCAGTATGAGTACAATCAAGACCTGGACGTCACTGTTCGAGATCTAGAAATGACCAGGCAAGGGAACAAAGAATCATTTACTGAGTATCTGAGTCGATGGAGAGGGAAAGCCGCAAAGATGGTACAGAGGCCATCAGAAAAAGACCACATCCAAATGTTGATGAAAAACCTACAGCCAGTTTATCAGGAGAAGATGAGGTTTCAGTCAATCAATACTTTTGCTGAGGTATTTGATGTGGGAACAAGGATTGAAGATGCAATTCAGGAAGGAGTGATCAAGAAAGAGGAACAACCAAACCGGTACAGAAGGCCAAGCTACGGGTCCAATGGGGGACAAGCGGGGGGTCACTCCGACCCCACCGATGTTAATGCGTTCAATGGGCCAGAAAAGAAATTCGACATAGCATCGAGAAGGGGAGGGGACAAAGCGCCAAGGAAGTTCTCAGATTTGGGAGTGTCACTGTCCACCGCCCTCGACAGATTGTTAGCCAAGGGGCACCTCCGTCAGTTGGAACCTCGACCCCTACCAAGTCTGCTTCCGCCGAATTTCCAAGGGGATATTTTCTGCAAATTTCATCAGCAGAAAGGTCATTCAACGAACGGATCGATGTATGAGATTAAGGCACGAGATTTAGGACCTCATTGATAACAATGTAATTTCGGAACCTCCTACCAAAGCCCCGAATGTTACTAGAAATCTGCTTCTAGATCACCGAGCCGTGCCACCTCCGCGAGGCCTTTATTTTTTGGGGATAGGGGAAGCAACCTTTGACCCGTCTGGGCTAATCACTATGTTCGGGGCACCAAGAAAACCATACCTGCTGCCTAAGGACTCAATGATCTGTGCTTTGGAGGATCAGCTAGGAGAAAATGAAATGGGGAAGTCAGATTGGTGGAGTAACGATCAAGACGTGAGCCGGGTGGAGGATGACCTTTGGTACAAAATCGACAAAGAAACAGAGGTGGTAGAGAGTACTTTGGAAGTTAATTCAAAAATCGACAATCTATGGATGAGGGAAGAAGTCAGTCACTTGACCCGGTCAGGCAGACACTTCAAGCCGCACGAACTGGACGAAGATCACCCCAGGAGAGATCTGGACAAGGGAAAGGGTAAAGTTGATGAAGAAGCAGGGGAAGACAGGGTCCTGAAACAGTTGAAAAAGACCCAGAATAACATCACTGTTTGGGGGTTGCTGATTGCCTCCAAACGTCACAGGCAGGCGGTTCTAGATGCTCTGAGCCAATCTGACGTATCTATCGACACCACCCCAGAGGATCTCATAGGACTAATCGGCAAGATCCCAACTTCGACTTTTACCTTCTCGCCAAATGACCTGCCTCCGGGAGGGCCCGTGCGCAACAAACCGTTATAAGTCACCGTCGAGTGCTTAGGGAACGTCGTGCCTGCTTGCCTGCTAGACAATGGATCAGCCCTCAATGTATGTCCTTTCCGAACAGCTAAGCGGATGGGTCTAGACGAGTCAACATTTACACCATCTGAGCAAAGGGTCAGAGCCTACGATAATACCCAGAGAACAGTTATGGGGATAGTCCTTCTTCGTCTCACTGTTGGCCCTTGTGAAAAAGAAGTTGAGTTTCAGGTCATTGACATACCCGCTTCTTTCAATCTGCTGTTGGGGAGGCCTTGGTTGGACAGTTTGGGGGCCATACCATCAACAATCCATCAGAAGGTTAAATGCATTTGGGAGAATGAAGTCCGTGACATCCTCGGGGATAGTTGGAATCAGTTGACCGAAGCGTCAACTAGCGCGCCGGTTTTAGAACTTCAATTGCAAGAAGAAGAAGCAAAGATAGGAGGGTTCGAGTTTATCAGCATGTTGGAAGAAGAAAAGCCGAGAGAGTTTCTACCGCTCCATTTTGATCAGCATGCCAGTCCAGTGGTCGCAGGGATCATGAAGAAGATGGGCTTCTTTCCGGGATTAGGATTGGGAAAGAACCTTCAGGGCCTGCCTGAGTTTCCAAGAATTCCTACTCAGACTCACACTCACGGCCTGGGGTATCAGCCAACGAAGAAGGAACTAAGGGCAAAGAAGAAGGCTTTCGATGCGCCGCTAGACCCTTACCACAAGACGCTCAATGGATACTTCGTGAAGGAAGGAGAAGACTTCCCCTTCTGTGGTTTCCCAGAGCCATGGGTGGACCAGAAGGATAGGCGCTTGAAGCCGGGGTTCGAGATCTTTTTCTCCCACGAATTCTCTAAACACAAGGATCCGTTTCTGCAAGTGCCTGAAAAGCCTGTTACTATCGACGATTGGATCGGTGTACTAGAAGGACCGGTCATGCCGAATCTGTTGAGCGAAGAAGGGGTAGAAGTCGAAGGAAAAAGGGAATAAAACAAGGGTTTGGAGGTCAAGGCCGAGGAAGGGAATGTTGAGGATGTGCTGGAAGAGGATGCGCTGGAAGAAGAGCTGGAACTAGAAGAGGAAGAGAAGACAGACATTGGAGGACTGCCAGGCTGCATCACTATGGAGCTCAAGCAAGGAGCCAACAAGGAGTGGGTCTTTGAGTCTAGTGATAAGTATCCCCCTCACCCAGAGTCTGTAATGGCCCAAATGAGGCGTCTTACTATTGCTATGTCTGTTGTAATCACTCCTAACAAAATCAATGAAAGTATGACTGATTCCGCCTACTCGAATGCGCTTAATGAATGTGATGAATGTGATGATCATGGAATACCTAATGAATTGCAAAAGTTAATTGACAAAGAATTTGCATGTAAAATCATTGAGGACACTCTAACGATAAATCTAGGAAATGAAAATAATCCTCAAAATGTCTTTATCGGCTCAACACTTAGTAATGAAGAAAGCAAAGAACTAATCAATCTATTAAATGAATTCAAAGATGTTTTTGCATGGTCTTATAATGATATGCCAGGTATTGATCCAAAGATAGTCCAACACCACATCCCTCTCTTTCCCAATTCGAAACCCATAAAACAGAAATTGAGGCGAATGAGGCCAGAATGGGCACTTAAAGTAAAAGAGGAGGTTGAAAAGCAACTAAAGGCTGGATTCTTGATGGTCACCGAGTATCCAGAATGGATTGCCAACATTGTACCTGTCCTAAAGAAGGATGGTCGTGTTAGGGTTTGCATTGACTTTCGAGATTTAAACAAGGCAAGCCCTAAAGACGATTTCCCATTACCCCACATCGATGTGTTGGTCGATAACACTGCGGGACATGAGCTTCTATCTTTCATGGATGGATTCTCTAGGTATAATCAAATCCTCATGGCACCCGAGGATAGCGAGAAAACCACATTCATCACTCCATGGGGGACATATTGCTATAGGGTTATGCCATTCGGACTTAAGAATGCAGGTGCGACCTATCAAAGGGCTGCCACCACTTTACTGCACTACATGATCCACAAGGAGGTGGAAGTGTATGTGGACGATATGATTGTGAAGTCCAAAGAGAGGGGAGGGCACCTAGAGGCTTTGAGAAAATTCTTTGGGAGATTGAGGGAGTTTAAGATGAGGCTAAACCCACAGAAATGTACCTTCGGAGTTACCACAAGGAAGTTGTTAGGGTTCCTCATTACCCAAAGGGGGATCGAAGTAGACCCAACCAAGATAAAAGCCATAACCGAAATGAACCCACCAAAAAATGAGAAAGAACTGAGAGGGTTTTTGGGGAGAATACAGTTCATCAGCCGCTTCATTTCCAAACTCACCTTGACCTGTGATCCATTGTTCAAACTGCTTAGAAAAGGAGAAAAATTCAAATGGGACACCCTTTGCCAACAAGCCTTCGACAAAATCAAAACCTACCTCCAGAACCCCCCTGTCCTATCACCACCATCACCCGGGAAACCGTTCTTGCTTTATCTCTCTGTATCCGAAGATTCGATGGGGTGTATGTTGGCCCAAGAAGGAGAAGAGGGGCACGTGGAGAAGGCCATTTATTACTTAAGCAAGAGAATGATCGGATACGAGTTGAAGTACTCGCCCTTGGAAAAAGCTTATTGGGCCTTAATCTGGTGTACCCGTCGCCTTCGCCACTACATGCTAGCATTCCCTGTGATCTTGATATCCCGAATGGACCCATTAAAATACCTATTTGAAAAACCCGTCTTGACCAGTAGGATTTCTCGTTGGACCATGATGCTGGCTGAGTTCAATATCAAATATGTCACTGCCAAGTCCGTAAAAGGGAGGGCTGTCGCCGAGTTTTTAGCCGATCTCGCTGTAGAATCCGAAGAAAGGGGAGAATTTAAGTTTCCAGATGAAGAAGTAATGGAAGTAAAGAAGGAGTTGTGGAAAATGTACTTCGATGGAGCAGCCAACCAATTAGATTACGGGGTCGGAATCATCCTCATAGCACCCAATGGAACCCCTACCCCATTAGCTGTCAAACTCAAATACAACTCAACCAACAATACCGCGGAGTACGAAGCCTGCATAATTGGGATGGAAGCGGCCTTGGCTTTGAAAGTCGGACGGATTGATGTTTTCGGAGATTCCAATTTGATCATATCCCAGGTCCGGGGAGATTGGAAGGTAAAGCATGAGAAACTGAAACCTTACCATGATTACCTGGAAAGTCTGAAAGCGCAATTTCAAAAGGTTTCTTTTTGCTACCTCCCTCGCGAAGAAAACCAATTAGCCGACTCATTGGCTACCTTGGCCTCGATGATCCAAATCCCCTCCAAAACTACCATGATCCCGCTATCCATAGAAATGAGGAAACAACCGTCGTTTGAAATGGTCGCGGCCGTGGAAGACGAAGAGGAAGCACCATGGTATGAGGATGTGTGGAAGTTCATTAAAGAAGGAGAATACCCCGAAGCAGCCTCAGAAAAGGATAGAAAGGCAATTCGGCGGTTCGCCGCTCAATTTGTGATCTACGCAGATAAGCTATGGAAGAAATCCTACACCGGGTACAATCTAGAGTGCCTATATGGAAGGGAAGCTAAGGGAATGATGGAAGAAATACATGAGGGAGTGTATGGGCCCCACATAAATGGGCACATACTAGCGAAGAAGATCATCCGACAGGGATACTATTGGACAACCTTGGACAAAGACTGTTGTAAGTATGTTAGAAGGTGTCACAAATGCCAGATTCATGCAAATCTAATGCACACTCCGCCGTCACAGCTTTATAGCATGACCACCCCTTGGCCGTTTTCCGTATGGGGGATCGATATCATTGGTGAGATAGTTCCGAGGGCTTCCAATGGGCACCGGTACATAATCGTGGCGATTGATTATTTTACAAAGTGGGTAGAGGCAGCCTCGTATGCAACTTTGAAAGCCAAAGATGTGGTAAGTTTCATCGAGAAAAACATAATCTGCAGGTATGGGGTCCCGAATGAGTTCATCTCCGATCATGGCAGTCATTTCCAAGGAGAAGTTATCCCGCTCTTGGAAAGGTATAAGATCACTCGTCACCAATCATCCTCGTACAGGCCTCAGACGAATGGAGCAGTAGAAGCGGCAAACAAAAATGTTAAGGCAATCTTGGGGAAAACGACGGATACATATAAGGATTGGCATGAAAAGCTGCCATTTGCTTTGTGGGGGTACCGGACCTCGGTCAGAGTTTCAACAGGTGCTACGCTGTACTCATTGGTCTACGGGATGGAAGTCGTTCTCCCAGTCGAGGTAGAAATACCCTCTCTTAGGGTTTTGGCGGAATGTGAGATCCCCGAATCATAATGGGTACAAGGAAGGTATGAGGAGTTGATGTTGCTCGATGAGAAGAGGCTGGCCGCGATCAACCATACTCGGGGGTACCAGAAGAGGATAGCCCGTGCTTTCAACAAAAAGGTACGCCCAAGGAAGCTTGCTGAGGGTGACCTTGTCCTCAAAGAACTAAAAGTGCCTGTTTATGACCCCAGAGGAAAATTCAAACCCAACTGGGTCGGGCCGTACATCATTAAGACCCTCCTTTCCGGAGGAGCGGCCTATCTCATGGACCTGGACGGGGTTGAATTTAAACAACCAATTAACCTCGATCGCCTCAAGAAGTATTTTGCTTGATGAACTACGCTTGACGTGATTCCCGCTAGGGGATACGTAGGCAACCTACTTGGTTTGGTCACTTAAATAAAACCGCCCGAACGGCGTCTTCCTTCATACCTTGAACTGAACTACTCAGGACCTGACGCCCACTCGGGGATAAGTAGGTGAGCTCTCCAAAGTCCTCGGTCCACTCAAAAAAAAAAAACCGTGCTAAACTAGGGGCAAACTGGCGTTTGCCCAGAACTACTTCAAAGCCCTAAAGCCAGGGGCAAACTTCGTTTGCTAGCCGAAAAACCCAGATATCTGTCTGAAACCCGTCTTTGGATCTCCTGGCTATCAAGATACATACTATAAAGAAACAAATGAGAGTTCATGGTATAGAAAGAATGAAGCCTAAAGCAAAATTCAAAGCAAGGTGAAGAGCCGAGAAAAGACATTTGAAAGGAGAATTCTTCATAAAAGATTAATTGAAGGGGGGGGGGGGGGGGGGGGGGAACACTTTGATTGAACATGTTAGAACTTTCCTAAAAGATAACAACACTTTTTGAAGAGAAAAATAAGGAAAATCACATTCAAAAGCGTAAACAAAGAGTAGGCAGGGTCTGTCAGAAAGTTTTGTAAAATAGCAAGCTTTTCCCTGTTTTCGTCTACTTTATTATGCATGTGTCTGTCAAGCTCGCCTCGCAACCAAGGCTTGGATCTCTAGGAGATATTCGGTAGTAGGTGCAGTCAGAGCAGGAACCCTCGGGAAAGGAGCAGCCAGTCTGCTGGGCCAAGCCTCCATGAAAGCCTTCACAATAGAAGGACGCAAAGGGGACCCCCTGGTGAAATCAGCACTCACAGATTCATTAGCATCTTGCAAAAGTCCAAACTGACGGACAACTCGGTCAGGAATGTAGAAAGTCGTAGCATGCAAACCCGGAAGCCAGATGCCAGGTCGCCCAGGGAGGCGTACAGCAACAGAGCGATAGATCCACGACGGACAAACCCAACAGATGTCATTAGAAGAGAGGCCCTGAAGCCAACCAAGCCACGCGTCGGCGGACTGAAACAAGCTGTGCATCTCCATGCGATCATAAGGAAGTGACCCACGGAGATGGGAAGCATGTATGAAGAGGTCCAGATGCTCCATGAGCCAAATTTGCAAGACAAAAGGTTCCCCAGGGGATAACATGACCCCAATAGCATGAGCATGGCCCAATCCAATCAGAGTTTCACCAAGGACTAGCATAACAGCACTTTTCATCTCCCGCAAACCGCAGGCAATGGGTATGAGGGTGTCCAAAGATGATCGAAAGAGAAAGTAAGAGAGCATAGCAATCGACAAGGCACTACGTCGAATGATCTGATACTCACCATCGTAAGGGTCCCCTATGGGAGCATAAACAAAAGAAAGGCGCTCAAAGTCGATTTGCCTATCATGAACAAAAGAGCCCGCCGCATTCCGAGACATGTGGAGAAGGGTGGCTAAGGCCCAAACATACCCGGCCTGAATTTGAGGAACCATCAATTCAGCAGAAGGATGCGTGTGGAGAATGGCGCTAAACTCCTCAAATAAGGGGCAAATCTCCTGAGAGCCGAAACGAAAGACATTGAGAGCAGGATCCCAACATTGGACGGCGGCGCGAAGTAGACCCTCATTTAGATTCATCTGTTGGAAAGAGAAGAGATCGTTTAGTCTGAAGCACTCAAAATTGAGCTTGTCAATGCCAGAGAGAGTATCCATCCACGGGAAGAGGATTTGAGAACTAATGGGGGCCATTTGGAGAGCAAATGAGAAGAAATGAGAAGTATTTTGCGGAACTTTGAGAAAGAAGGGGTATAAATAGAAGAATAAGGCTGTCTACCTATCCGCGGCACTCGATAAAGTGCGGCGGCACTCGATGAAGTGCCGCGCGGCAGTCAGTGAATGCCGTTGCGGCACTTACTGACTGCCGTCGCGGCTCTCACTGAGTGCCGCGGAGACCTAACCGAGTGCCGTTCTGAGTTTTTCATTTGCTAGGATTTGTTTGTAACACGATCAGCCCACCTGCAAACAGAAAACTAAATAAGAAGCAATAAAATGTGTGCATCATGCAGCACGTGCAAATACATTCATTCATTCATTCATTTCAATCATTTGTACATTCCAAAAGATAAAAAATAAAAAAAATAAAAAAAAAAGCATTCAAAGACAAAAATAAAGACGGGATCAAGCCATGATCCCACATACGGCAAGAATTGGACCAAGCTATGGTCACACATACGGTGAAAAGCAATAATGTAATAATAAAAGTATTAGGAATGCCTATCCTACCAACTATTAGGGAGCAACCATCAAAATAAAGCATATGTGTATATATACAGTCATCCACCAAAATAAAGTATAAATCCTCTCAAAAAAAAAAATTTAAATAAATAAATAAAATGATAAAAGCAGGATCAGCTCCGACCCCGACCCCGGCCGCGAGTCTGACGAGTCGTGCGCCTAAGAGGCTCCTCCTCTGACTCGGTCCCGCTGCCTCCACCACTCTCTCCACGTCCGCTGCCTCAGCCTCTGCCACCGCTAGTGCCCTCGCCGCCGCCTCCGCCACGCCCAGCACCGCTACCTCCGGGGGCATCGCTGAGAGGGATGCCAAACTGTTGAAGCCGCTGCTGGAGCTGACCCACCTGCTGAGACAGGACTCTGATCTCCTCTGCCTGAAATGAGAAAAAATGAGTCTAGGAAATTGATCGGCAGAGAACAAATCCTATTTATACGCTTTAACGAGCATTTGTTAGTACCTTTTTATCCTATTTTTGTATATTTTTACTTCGTTTTCTATTTTCTGACAGGTTTTGGAAGAAATCAAGTATATCAGGCTAAACAGGGTGAAAAAGCACAAAGAAAGAAGCTGAAAAAGCCAAGTCGCGCGCGCGAGCGAGGAACAGAGAATCGCTAGAGCGATCCGCTTGCGCGAAAACCTAGAAATCGCTCGCGCGATCCGCGCGCGTGAAGTGCCAAATGTCGCGCTCGCGCGGTCCGCTCGCGCGATATGTGTAAAAACCAAAGATGCGTATTTCAGTATACTGAAGACTCCTGTGCAAACGAAACTGCTGAACGACGTCTAGACTGTAAATTACATCAGTTTCAGTTCGTTTCGGGTTAGGAAGGCTTCCAAAACTTGTTGTAAATCTATATATACCCTATTTTATTACAATAAAAAGGTTAGACATTATTGACAATTATTATACACACATTCTACAACCATACTTCCAGCCATTGAAGGGAGGGAAGCAAGAAGAAGAAGAAGAAGACCAAGGGTTTCCATGGCCTCCTCCATCAACTACTTGCCATCCATCACTTCCATGGACGGCTAGATCATAGATCTAGGGTTTCAATGAAGCCCTAGACGAGTAATAGGGTTTTATTTATGTTTTTATTTTAGTTTTATTATGTATGGATGACAGTCACATGTTTAGGGGATTTTTATAAATAAATCGAACTTCTAGTGATTAAATCATTACTTTCAGAATTTATTCTTGTCTTGGATCTATTTTGACTGCGATGTGCTCAACGATCTATTCTTGCTGTGCTTGTTTAGATTGTTTACATGTGATGGTGCTTTATTGATTTGTGCTATCAAGTATCCGAATAGTCCATGCCTAGGTTAGACGGATTAGATCACAACCCTAGTTTAGTGTGGGATAATTCGTGCTAACCGAAGATGGATTATGTTGGTGCTTGAACCATGAATATCTTCTTGTTGGAGGAATTGGGCTTGTAGCTACAATTCCCCATAATCATCCAACTTAGTAAGCTAAAGTAATTCATAAATATTCCTATTATGAAGCTAGTGGTGGATTTGCAATCCTAGGTTCACTTTACATATTTACAAAAACACTTTTAATTGCTCTCATAGTTTAGATTTATTTTTATTTGTTAGTAGCTTAATTAAAATCAAATCAAAATCCGTTTTCATAATTAACTAAAGTTAGGTTTTAAAATTAAGTCGCTGTAGTTAACCAATCCCTGTGGGTTCGACCTTTACTTCCACACTGCAAATCTTTTGAAAAGTAAAGTATACTTTTATATCTTGATACTGACAACATCAATTTTTGGCGCCGTTGCTGGGGATTACATTACTACCTTTAATGTTATAATCTTAGTTTAGTTAATTCGTAAATATTAGATTAGTTTTATTCTTCTTATTTTCCGTTTTTGTTTTAAATTACTAACTTGTTCTTTTATTTTATAGGTTTTCGAGTCATCAAATTCCAACGTTTCCGAGTGGAGTAGCTAATTACATCAAAGGAGCTTACGCAAATAAAGTAAATAAAAATTAAGTAAATTGCTCGCTTTAACTTCGCATCAAATCACTGTAAGTCAGGGCGCTGAGACGTAATTACTTGCATTAGGTTAGTTGTGGAGTGAACACTGCATTAGCTAGGAAACCCGGGGCGCTGGGCTTGACGCGGTCATTGCATTACAGGATAATATTCATGCATCAAAGTAGTACTGTGTGCTTGCTTGTCGTCTTATTTGCGTGATTGCTATTTGTTTCTTTTGTTTAAGTCAGTCTTTGTTTTTAGTTTCTTTTTTCTTTATTTTAGTTTATGTTAGGTACACGTTCAAATAAACCAGAATTAAAATCTTTCGATCTTGAACTTGAACGTACCTTAAGAACTAGTAAGTCCACAACCCAAGCTTCTAGAGCTGGGTTGCAAGACGACGAATTAACTCCGATTCCGTCGTCGTTGTTTGAGGCCGAAATTCAAAGTACCCGTGAACGATTAAGGAAAGCTCGAACTTTGAAAATCGAACCGATTAAAATGGCTGACGGTGGAAATACCAATAACAATCAAAACAACGGAGCTAATATGAATAATCTTAATATACCGCCTCCTCCTCCACTTATAAACTATTTTATTCCTACGACGTACACGCCACAAGCTGGTATCGAATTACCGGAGGCGACAACATCTCACTTCGAGATAAAGTCGTCTACCATCTCGCTACTTCCATCATTCCATGGCCGTCTAAATGAAGACCCTTACCAACACTTAGGGGATTTTCAGGGTATATGCTCTACTTTGAAAATACAAAACCTAAATAATGATGAATTAAAATTACGGCTCTTCCCATTCTCCTTAAGAGATAAAGCGAAGTATTGGCTTCAATCACTTGAGCCAAACACAATAAAAACATGGGAAGCTTTACACACCGCCTTTTTACAAAAGTTTTTCCCTATTATGCGTACAAATAAGATAAGAAAAGATATAACTAATTTTGTGATGCAAGATGGGGAGACTCTTTATGACACGTGGGAAAAATTTAAAGAATTATTACGTTCGTGCCCATACCATCAGGTTCCCAAGTGGCAATTGGTTCAAGTCTTCTACGAGGGGCTTATTCCCTCAGCCCGTAATACCGTCAATGCCGTTTGTGCGAGAACGTTCCCACACAAAAGCGCCGATGAGGCCTGGAAAATTTTTGAAACTTTAAGCGAGAACTCGATGCATCAGGCTATGTCGGTACGTTCTGAGGGGTACCTTCGACCTAGGCGAGAGGTAAAGTTTGAGTCAAGTCAATCAATTGAAATACAAGAATTAAATAGAAAACTTGACCAACTTATGAGGATGGGGAATAGGTGCAATCCACCTTCTTCAGAAGTATGTGCATTATGTTCTGAACCGTCTCATAATATCTTTGCATGTCCTTCTGCATCTCAATATCCAGAATTTGTTGAGCAACACGTTAATTCTATGCAACAATTCCCACAAAATAATTATAATCCTAGGTCGACTAATTTTCATAATACGTACCGAACCCAATATCAACAAAGTCAATACCAACTACCTCCTCCACCTCCACGCAATAATGCATTTGAGGAGAACGTAATGGCTTCACTGGAAAATTTTGGGTCGGTAATTCAGTTAGTGCACTCTCATACTCAGTCCATCGCAAAGCTAGAGTCCCAAATGGGACAAGTAGTTAATACATTAAACCGTTTAACTGAGAGTAAGTTGTCGAGTCAACCTACTCAGCAACCTAAGGGGCAATACGCAGTGGGTAGTACGAGTGAGAGTGTGAAAGTTGTTTCGACTAGGACGACTACTCGAGATGAGGAAGTTGTTGTAATTCCGGATGGGGGTGAGAAAAATAAAAATTTAAATTTGAATAAAGAAAAAGGTGAAGACGTGGATAGAGTTAGGAAAGAGAATGAACCGGTCCCAACGAATTATATTCCGAGAATGCCATATCCACCAAACGTTGAGAAACCGTCGAATCTTACAAAGAAAAAGTCAAAAGTCGAAGATATCCTTGAGGTATTTAAGCAAGTTAAAATCAATATTCCATTCCTCGATGCGATAAAACAAATTCCTGCTTACGCTAAATGTCTTAAAGACCTATGTACGCAAAAATGCAAAATACGCAGTCATACTCCTAAAAAGGTCATCCTCACGGAAAAAGTAAGTTCAATTTTTCAACACACTCCTCCGAAGTATAAGGATCCTGGTACGCCTACTATTTCATGTGTCATAGGTGGAACTATCATTCATAGGGCTCTCCTTGACTTAGGAGCTAGTGTTAACCTCTTACCTTATCATGTCTACAAACAATTAGGTCTAGGTGAACTTAAACCTACGGCCGCTACAATACAATTAGCGGATCGTTCTATTAAAATACCTAGAGGAATCGTCGAGGACGTCTTGGTTAAGGTTGATAAATGCTATTATCCTGTCGACTTCATGGTCCTTGACACTGAACCCGTGCTAGATGCTAGGAAACACACTCCTGTCATTCTAGGCCGTCCATTCTTAGCAACCGCTAACGCACGTGTTAACTGCCGGACGGGGGTAATGAAAGTGTCATTTGGGAACATGAACTTAAAATTAAATGTTTTTAATGCTATGGATCAACCTCCTAAAGATGACGATTACCTATGTGAGGCGGAAGGTGAGGTCAGACGAAATATTGAGCCTAACAAAGCAATAAATGTGAGTAACGATAAAGATATAGCGGATGATGAGTGGATGAACCCTAATAACTCAGACCCTAATGCTGAATCTACTCGGAAGGTAAGAAATCGATTTGAGCATACTGACAAACCGTCAATCGAATTCATTCAAAGCGACGTGATTTCTGCTTACCACCGAGCTCTACCTGATATTCTTAGGGGTACAAAGTCTGATTTTCAATCTCCGTAAGTCTTGAGCTAGAACGGTCTAGCTGAAGACGTAAAAGTTGGCGCTTCTTGGGAGGCAACCCAAGCTTGATTTTGTCTGTTTCTTTGATTTTTGGATGTTTTTTAGTCATTTTGGTCAGTTTTAGAGTTTTTCTGGACAGGTTTGGGCGTCGGAATTAATTTATCGTATGTTTTAATTTCTTTTCTAGTTTATGTTTATTTTGTTTTCTTTGTTTTGTTATATCGTATAGATTAGGTTAATTTATTTATATTTCTTTTAGTTGTTTTTCATCTTTTCTTTGTTTAGTTTCTTTTCTCTAGTATTAACAAGTGGTTCCATTTGGAGCAATTGAACTTTATCACCATATTCTTATACATTTACCTGTTTGTCATTGCCGAAACTAAGGTACTATCATTCCTTTCTTACCTACTCTCCTTTGTTTCGTTTTATTGTTTCATTGGGGACAATGAAAGGTTTAGGTTTGGGGGTATGCACTCACACATGCACATTAGTTTATGCAAAATTTTAAAATTTTTTAATAAGTGTGTTTAAATAAACGATGTTACTGACGTTTTTGCAATATCAATTTGATACTTTTTGATAGAGAACTTTGAATTGTTATAGAATGGTAAACAAGGGAAGATGTGATTAAACATTTGCTGAAGTTATGATGTAACGTTTTAAGTTATGTATTGTTTGAATCGTAGTTTTATATCATAGATTTGTACATAAACCTTTGCACTGCACGTAGTCATTGGAATACATGTTGTTTGTGAACTATAATATGATTCGGATTTCTAGATAACACAAGGTGGAGACTAAACCCGATGAGCTTTTGAGCCTATCTTTTCTTTTTAGAGGGTTATAAATACATCTTGTGTTTGTCGAATTTCATTAAAATAGCGCATTAACTTGTTGTTTAGTCTCATTATTCTTGTTTTGGTTAATAGTCAAGTTCAAATATTTGTTACCATGCTAAATAATCTTCCATTGTAAACATTGAAGAACCGTATTACCCTAGGAAATGATTTTAGGCCCTCTTTGTTTACTGCCGACCGATAAAAGATAAAAATTTCCTTAGTTCGCCCCTTTGAGCCGTTACAATGCCTCTTTTTCTTTGTTCACCATTATCCTCTTTAAAAGCTCCAACTTGATCAACTTGGAGTATACCACTGGAAGAGTGATCAACTTTTAGTAGTATTAAGGCGATGTGTTGATTGAGAAGAAGAAAATAAGATGATATTGGGGTAGTTGCTTGGTATTCGATGAATAATCATTTGAAGCAAGAAAAGAAAAAGGAAAAGAAACATAATACAGAAGAGGAAGGTTGAAAAAAAAATGAAAAATGAAAGGAAAGAAGAAAAATGAATGAAAAGGAATGAAGAGAAAGAAAAGATGAAAGTTTGTAGAAGAAGAATGAAAGAAATCGAACATGCCTTACAATGCCATCCTGAAAACTACCTAATGAATCCTTTCTATCCTTTTTCATTGCCTGAGCCACATTACAACCTTTGAAAAGTCCTATTTGATCCTAGGAAACATGGTTTGGATATATAAATGATGGTTGGGGGATTAAAACATGGTAATGATTAATTTTTCTTGATTGTTGGCATCCTATCCATGAGACTACTATTCTTTCGTGTCATGCGTCCTTTTCATGTCGTATGTGAGCATTATTCGTCTTGAAAACATAATTCCTTTGCTCATGTATACTAGAGAAATTACACCAGTTTCTGAGTGTTTCATTTGAGAGTGTAATTAATTGTGAGATTCGTAGTCGAAGCATCGTTGGATGGTTATCCGAGTTATATTCCATGTTCATGACATACGCGTGTTCATTTGACTACCACATCACACACGTGCAATTGTATGAGGAATTCTATTGATTCGTACATTGCATGCACTTGATTGTTTCTCATGATATAGGTGAACGTTTGATTACGTTTCTTCTTGTTCGTTATTCTATTTCGAATCGTTGTTTATAATAAGGAGTATTGAATGTTATGTTTTTCTTTTTAATAAAACTTTTTAAGTTTTTAAGTTAATAAAGATGGTTGTGGGTAACTTGTTGACGAGAACCCTCACGAGACTTCACTCGTCCGACTAGGGACATCTAGAGGTTTAAAAGGCTTGTTGCATACGCTAAATACAATCGCAATCCATGCGAAAATGGAATAGATTTTTATTAGTAGTTTTTATTTTAGTTTTGCTCGAGGACTAGCAAAATGTAGGTTTGGGGGTGTGATCGGGAGAGAACAAATCCTATTTATACGCTTTAACGAGCATTTGTTAGTACCTTTTTATCCTATTTTTGTATATTTTTACTTCGTTTTCTATTTTCTGACAGGTTTTGGAAGAAATCAAGTATATCAGGCTAAACAGGGTGAAAAAGCACAAAGAAAGAAGCTGAAAAAGCCAAGTCGCGCGCGCGAGCGAGGAACAGAGAATCTCTAGAGCGATCCGCTCGCGCGAAAACCTAGAAATCGCTCGCGCGATCCGCGCGCGCGAAGTGCCAAATGTCGCGCTCGCGCGGTCCGCTCGCGCGATATATGTAAAAACCAAAGATGCGTATTTCAGTATACTGAAGACTCCTGTGCAAACGAAACTGCTGAACGACATCTAGACTGTAAATTACATCAGTTTCAGTTTGTTTCGGGTTAGGAAGGCTTCCAAAACTTGTTGTAAATCTATGTATACCCTATTTTATTACAATAAAAAGTTAGACATTATTGACAATTCTTATACACACATTCTACAACCATACTTCCAGCCATTGAAGGGAGGGAAGAAAGAAGAAGAAGAAGAAGACCAAGGGTTTCCATGACCTCCTCCATCAACTACTTGCCATCCATCACTTCCATAGACGGCTAGATCATAGATCTAGGGTTTCAATGAAGCCCTAGACAAGTAATAGGGTTTTATTTATGTTTTTATTTTAGTTTTATTATGTATTGATGATAGTCACATGTTTAGGGGATTTTTATAAATAAATCGAACTACTAGTGATTAAATCATTACTTTCAGAATTTATTCTTGTCTTAGATCTATTTTGACTGTGATGTGCTCAACGATCTATTCTTGTTGTGCTTGTTTAGATTGTTTTACATGTAATGGTGCTTTATTGATTTGTGCTATCAAGTATCAGAATAGTCCATGCCTAGGTTAGACGGATTAGATCACAACCCTAGTTTAGTGTGGGATAATTCGTGCTAACCGAAGATGGATTATGTTGGTGCTTGAACCATGAATATCTTGTTGTTGGAGGAATTGGGCTTGTAGCTACAATTCCCCATAATCATTCAACTTAGTAAGCTAAAGTAATTCATAAATATTCCTATTATGAAGATAGTGGTGGATTTGCAATCCTAGGTTCACTTTACATATTTACAAAAACACTTTTAATTGCTCTCATAGTTTAGATTTATTTTTATTTGTTAGTAGCTTAATTAAAATCAAATCAAAATCCGTTTTCATAATTAACTAAAGTTAGGTTTTAAAATTAAGTCGCTGTAGTTAACCAATCCCTGTGGGTTCGACCTTTACTGCCACACTGCAAATCTTTTGAAAAGTAAAGTATACTTTTATATCTTTATACTGACGCGATCAGAAATGGTGAAATGACGGATAAAATACCGAGAACAAAAGGAACAGAAATCATACCTGGGCTCTCAACTGAGTCGCAGCAGTCGCCCGAGCTCCCTCAGCCTGAAAAGAACAAGAACCAAGAATAAAGGCCAGGAAAAGAAGAAGCAGTCAAAATCAAATAAAAGGTAGTCCCTTACCATCCACTCTCGCCCGAGGACCCACTGTCGCACGCTGTGGGCATACGCCAAACCCTCCTCCGCGTAGGCACGCGGGACGGCGTCATAATGGATAGGAATAGTGGGGGCGCCCCGTGATAGCCGGGGGATCATCGCCACGTGGGGCTCACCAAATGAAACGGTAGACATGGTCCAGTCCCACTCAGGCAAGGCAGGAGGACGACTGGCGGTAGGGACAGGCTGCAAAAAAAAAAAAAAAAAAAAAAAAAGGGGAATAAAGCATGAATAATAAAGAATGAAAGATAATTCATAAAAAGGATGAAAGAATCTTACTCACCCGAGTCACTTCCATCAGAGGGAAGTTCGGCATCAGCCTGGCAGCGCGGAACGCTGGGCATCCGTCGGGGGGGTCCACAAAGTCATGAATGCTCAAACCCAGCAGAGCAACCGTAAGCTCGCTGCCCTGAAGCGTGTCTGTGGCCCTCATAGAGACAGGAGGATGGAATGGCACGAAGAATCCGGGGGCCGCCAGTGACTGCCTAGTCACCCTCTCTTCCAAGTACCACGCCTGGCCCTCGGGCCCGTCAAGAAGTTGCCTCGTCGGGTCATATCCAGCCGACCCTCGAATCTCCACACGAGCCTCGGCGAGCACCCTAAGCCACGGCTGTCAGTGTACATGCTCCTCCCGTAGGTTCGTCAGTAAGTTCCTGAACGAAACAAAATCGTGGGCCCCGGTCTTCCGCCCGACCCTATCCTTCACCCATTTCAGCCCCTGGGGCATGATAAGGGCGTCCGCCTCAAGCGTCTCGGGAGACATCATGCGAAGATACTCGTGAGACCAAATCTGCGATAATAAAACAAAAGGGGGGGGGGGGGTTAATCTCACAGTTCAAATAAATTTCTGAAAGATGCAATAAGTAATGAAATATAGAAAAGGCATACCTCCCACGCTCTCCAATAGCCACTGGTGGAGGCCGGCCTGTCTCGAGAGATGTCACTCATATGCCTGTACAGGATAGATAACCCTGCACCAGGTGCTCCAGGGACGCCACCAGGGACACAGCGATTCGATCACCCTTGGTGCTCAACAAGGAGCACCCCAGCATGTACATCATAAAACCTCTGGCCATCTGCTCATCCGTAAAATCCGATTTGCCCCGGAACGTGTCCATGAACCATCGAGCCGTGACCAAAGCCTCATCCGGGACCACCCCCAACAAGGGCTCCACCTGGTCCCACTCCCGGTCCGTCAGGTGCCGCAATCGCTCTCCGCCAAAGGCGATCCCGGTGATCATTGAGAAATCCAAGGGCGTCATCGTCATCTCACCGAACGAGAAGTGGAAAGTGCTCGTCGTATCCCACCACCGCTCGGCCAGCGCGTGTATCTGCCGCAAGTCGTTGGAGCTCTTCGTCAAAAGTTTGACGAAGTCTCCAAACCCGGCCGCGTCTACCAAGGCCCTCACCGTCTCACTAAGCTGTGTGTACCACTCATACCCGTGGGCGAGGCTGCCATGCCCCTTTAGCACTTTGGGCTGCAGCTGCAAGAAAGAATCACAAATTTTGATATTAGTAATTGGATAAAAGAAAGGGTAAATAAACAGATGGCAGCTAAAGACAAGGAAATGCGACATAAAAAAGGAAAGAAATAAAAAAAAATTAATGAAATCTGGAAATACTCGCAGAAATTGCACAAACGTGGCACTCGTTTGCGTTCAGTTCAGCTATCCTGGCAAGGTTTCGATGAAAAAAAGAAAAAGAAAAGAATGACTTGTTTTCAGGAATACATGCGAAGGTGCAAAAGAAATTTAAGCGCAGTTCTAAAAGAGAAGTCCGTGAAAATCATAAAGAGGCGTAATTTGAGTCGCAAGCGGTCAAGAATCGATTTTGGATAATAAAAGGCGTTTGGAACGCTCCAGAAAATTTACGAGTTTTAGTACACATGAGGGACAATAATAAATTATGATTCATCGAGCACGTTATTCACGGAGTTCGAGAAAAGTAAAATGAAGTGCGAATAGAGTACGCGTAAAAAAAAAAAAAAACGCTGCAAGCATGGCGTTCACATTTTGAAATGAGACATTCAAAGTCGTGATTCACAATACGTTCTAAAAAGAGAAAAATTGAAAAGAGAAAGATGAGCGTTTACCTCGCGCCTAAACGCGCGGACCGATAAGTGCTCATCGGGGTCCCTCAGTAAGAGTGTGGCGTCCGGATGATGAGTGGCCGTGTGTTTGGCCTTCTTCTTCCTCCCTGACCCGCTCGCCATAATCTGTCAAAGGAAGAGAGAGATCCGCGCGTTAAATTCTTGAAAAATTCCGAAAAACTATGAAATAAAAGAGATAATCAAGTTTCGATCGAGCAGAACTACCCTATAAACTCCGGTAGATCAATCTAAGCAAGAAAAGAAAAAGAGAAAATTTTTCTCCAGAGAGATTTTGAGAGAAAGGAGGTTGAGAGAATGAGAGAAATGTAATGAACCCGGCGGTTTAAGCCACTGCCGCTCAAACGCGACACTCAGTTTTCCGTGCGCGGCAGTCAGTTAACTGCCGGGCGGCACTCGCTGAATGCCGCAACGGCACTCCGAGAGTGCCGCGCGGTAGTCACGGACTGCCGCAAAAATCCGCGTGTGCCGCGGTTAAGGCGGTTCAAGGATACTCATTTTTACCCCAAAAATTCAAACCAAGTCCCGAAAATTGAATTTGAGGCCCCCAAAAATTGCCCTCATTGCACTTTTGGCCCTTAGGGTCGTTTTTAGGTACACATTGGCTACAAATTTTGAAATTTAAGAGTATATATGAGCCCGTTGGGCCCCCAATTTTTGAAAATTGAAGATGTTTGAGCCCGTGGGCCCCGATTTTTGAAAATTGAAAAGACATTAGAATACAACAGATTTATATTCTCGGTTCTCGCAATAGATTTGCGTTAACCCCTGTTTTGGGAATATAACAGATTTACATTCTCAGTTCTCGCAACAGATTTGTGTTAACCCCCGTTTTGGAATATAACAGATTTACATTCTCGGTTCTCGCAACAGATTTGCGTTAACCCCCATTTTGGAATATAACAGATTTATATTCTCGGTTATTGCAACAGATTTGCGTTAACCCCCATTTTGGGAATATAACAGATTTACATTCTCGGTTCTCGTAACAGATTTGCGTTAACCCCCGTTTTAGAATATAACAGATTTATATTCTCGGTTCTCGCAACAGATTTGCGTTAACCCCCGTTTTGGAATATAACGGATTTATATTCTCGGTTCTCGCAACAGATTTGCGTTAACCCCCGTTTTGGGAATATAACAGATTCATATTCTCGGTTCTCGCAACAGATTTGCGTTAACCCCCGTTTTGGAATATAACAGATTCATATTTCCCGGTTCTCGCAACAGATTTGCGTTAACCCCCGTTTTTGGAGTATAACAGATTTATATTCCCGGTTCTCGCAACAGATTTGCGTTAACCCCTGTTTTTGGAATATAACAGATTTACATTCCCGGTTCTCGCAACAGATCTGCGTCAATCCTCAAAATCAAATTGAGAACATTTTTACGACCCCCGTAACTGATTTGCGTTGGTCAAAGAATTAGATGATCTTCCGACATGCCACGTAAAGCACGTCGCACGATAAGCATGACATTTGCGTTGGTCAAAGAATTAGATGATCTTCTGACCCACGTGGCATGGCATTTGCATCACGATAGGATAGGTGCATTCATCCGTGTGACTACTTGCGTTTGTGTGTGTTCGGCCCCCGTATTTGAACTACGCTTTGGTCTGATTCCCGATGGGATACGCAGGCAGCTCGCCATCGAGCACGACCAGCATGAACCGTTCGTGCAGCCGTTTTTTGCAACGCATTTTGTTTTTACCTAAATTCGACAGTCTGGTCAAAGGCTTGTCTTTACACAGGCTTTGACATTCACTTATGGGACGCGTTGCCCCACAAGCTCTGTCAAAGAGGGGCAAACTGTAGACACCCCAATTTTGACCAACCGTCGAATTTAGGAGAGTGTCGCCTCCGTATCCGATGATAACAAGGACCGGAAGATTCGAAGTATTCCAAGCTCTTCAGAAAATTCTCTAAACGCGGTAAAATTTCACAAAAAAGAGGAAAATACCAGGTATTTAAGAGAATTCAGGTATAAAACACAATTTTTAGAAAAAAATCCTCAAAAATCATTTGCTTTGGGAAAAAGAAAATCTAAAAGAGGGAATCTTAGCTAAAAACGGCACACGGCGGACTGCCGCGACACTCACTGAGTGCCGCACGGCAGTCATAGAGTGCCGGGCCGGCATTCACCAAGTGCTGCCAACAATTTCTGACTACCGTTCACTTTTAAAGTCTGTATTTCGCAGAGCAATACGTATGCGTATGCGAATAAGAACAAAAAACTGATAAAGTAAGACTGACAAAAATGGGGCAATCCATTAATTTCTGCAGTATTCGAAGAATGCTGCGCGGCAGTCGCCTAGTGTCGCGACGGCAGTCATGAACTGCCGCGGCGGCATTCACGGACTGCCGCGAAAGTTTCTGGACTGCCGCGCTGGGCAGCAGTCTGCCTAATTTCAGAAAGTACACATTGTACCACCAAATGAGAGAATTACACCTGTTTTTTGCTCCGAAATTCACCAAAAATACCTGGTAATTTTGCCTATAAAAGAGAAGGGATCTTCCTTGGAAGAAAAAAAAAAAGAAAGGAAGAAAAAAAAGACAACAAGAGCTACCCACTACATACAACATCTATCACTTCACCAACATTTTTTTAGAGAAAAGAGAGTTGAGAGAACTAGAAGAGCTTGGAAGATCTTCAAAGAAAAGAAAACTTTGAGGATAATTTGGAGGTGATCCTCTAACTATAGATTATTTATATACTCTCTTCTTCTTTTGGATCTCTAATCCTAAAACCTCTTGCTATTCTCTTTATTTGTCAAGCAAGCTTAGGAGTCTCTATTTCTAATTCTTCCTTCTTTTTTTTGTATGTGTTCTTCTCTTGAGAGTCTTGGAGATCTTCAATATCTCTTTTTGATCTCTTGAGTATGATCCTTTGAACCTCATGTAAAGCTTATACTCTACATGAGAGTCAAAATTTGATCATCACTTTGTTTCATATAGGTGGATCCAAGTCCATGCACATGACTTGGATCCTCTAAACTTGGTATCCAATGAAGTCATTCCCTTATTCTTTTTGAAACTTAGGAGCATTAGTAATGTCTTCATCTCCCATGACCATCAAATGGTAGGAGTAATAAGTTGAATTCAAGCTTTGGTCTATAAAGTTTGAGTTCATTGTTTGGAATTTTGAGAAGTTCATTTCATACTTCATCAAAATCCATAAGTATAAAGTGTTTTTTAGTCTTCAAGGACCATCAAATGGTAGAAAAAGTCGTTTGGTTTAATCTCAACTTCATGTTTTAATAGTTGAGGTTAACCAACAAAGTTGAACTAGCAAAATAAAAACAGTGAGTTCACGAACTATTTTTGATCAAGGATTTTTAGTTCGAAATCTAACCGTTCAAATCAAGTGAAACCAATGGGAAAGTGTTAATAACACATCGTTTTACCACTGTAATATTTATTTTTAGGTGGTTTTATGTTTACAAAGGTTTGATCATGGGTTTTGTGAGACAACCACAATCTGTCCAAAATTTTAGAATAGTTTCAGAACAGCAAACCGGTTTTAAAATTGATAGATCAGAGCTCTAATCAAGTTTTTATGACTTCTAATAATTTTTTATAAGAACCTTAATGTGTTATGAAGGTTCCCTAAAAAGAATTAAGCAATTCGAATTTGTTTGCTAGTTTTAAAAAATCATACAAGATCTCTGGACAGAGAGTTGTAAAATGCTGAGTGATGCCTAGTGTTTTCCATATTCCCGGAGATGTAACCGTTCAAACCTTGATTTCTTTTTGGGTTAGAACCTAGACTCACCGAGGCATAACATAACCAAAAATCATTAAGATCCAATCGTTGGAAGTATTTTATTTTGTTTTGTTAAGATCTGGTCTGCTCTTTGTAATTCATAAAAAAAATGCTACTGTTTTTGTCTAATCTTATTTATTTCAACTCAAATGGTACCCTAATGTCTTGAGATTCAAATCATGTTTTGAATGACGATAATTTAGCTTAAATTCGGAGGTTAAGTGATCCAAATTAGTGAATAAATCAATGTTTCATTCTTGTTTACATTCACTCATCCATGTTCATCTAATGCCCATGATTAGAAATAGGTATTAAATAAAGTTGATTTCATGCTTGTTAGATCTAAGCTAGTGAATTAGGATTGATTATTTGACATCATATTATTATGTGAAGCATGTGGACTAATCTTTGTTTTGTAGCGCATTTGAGGTACAAATTCTCATCTCCCTTCTAGTTTATTTCATTCCTTGATTTTATTGATTTTTTCAACCTCATGCGCGACACCTTAAAATTAGGAGCTTGCCTTATATGTATATGTGATTGGAGACTTTATTAGGATTTTCTTTTGTTTGTATGCATTGCACGTTTAATATCGCTGCTGGATCCCGGGTAAGTTCTCTTATTCCTTATTGCATATCATATTGCTTGCTACTTGAAATATGTGGTTTATGAATGATATTTTGTCATCAGCAATTTTGCACCCTTTTGACATGCTTTTGTGATGTATATGTATATATATTAGTTGAGGGCGTGCTTAGATTAATAAATTTGATTAAAAGGATGTTGAGTAGAGGCCTATTACAAGATAGGATGAGAGAGGGTGTTTTAGTCTGACGGGCTCCTTCCTCTCTCATTCCATAATCCCCGGACCTAGTTAATCTCTGGTTTCTAAAAAGATCAGTTTGCTTTGAAAATGGTTTCTTAATTTTCCTTTTAAAAATTAAGTGGCGACTCATTTGTTTTGAATTTGAATTTTAAAAGAACTTTAAAGGAAAAGCTGTGGGTAAGAAAAATGCGATATCCACAATTATTGACTCATCAAAGGAGGACAAACTTTACAAAGCAATTACACAAGATGACTGACTCAAACTCTGTATTATTATGAATCAATGTGCTTTCTTCGTGAATAATGTATTATTTCACCTTTCATTTATTCATCATCCTACAATGGTAGTACTTCACCGACAAATCTAAACTTTGAAGACTCTCCCTTTTTGAGTTAGCTGATTCTTTGCCTATCCATAGTGTACTTCAAATCAATGCTTTAGCTTAGAGAATAAAAGACATTCTATTTCAATCTATTCAAAACAAACCCGATTGCTTGAGAATTTGTCTCTGACATAGAAGGGTTTTGGCAAACAAAGTTTGCCCCTGATTTGAATAGGACTTGGAAGCATTGCTTCTCGAATTAAATAAGGTGTTCAGCAAACAAATTTTGCCCCTGGTTTGGCGATATATATGTGGCTTCAGCCAAACTTAAGATTCCCCCTAGTCTGAAGGAAGGAAACCAAAAGCACAAAGGGTGATGCTTACAGTTTAGGGATGGTTATGGACCGAGAACCTTGGGAGGTTCTCCTACTTATCCCTGAACAAAAATAAGGTCCAAAGTAGTTTAGCCAAGGCTTGAAAGAATGTGCCTGATCATGGTAAGGGTGGCGACTAAACCAGGTAGGCTGCCTACGTATCTCCGAGTGGGAATCAAGGCGAAACACAGTTCAATCAACTCTGGAGGTATTGAAAGAATTAGTCTTCAAAGATTGGTAGGCTTTTCAAGCCATGTATCCAAATGGGTCCAAGGAGTGCTCTTCTTGAGCAGATTTTCTGAAACAAAATCCTTATGATAGATTTTGAACAGGATGATGAGAACATGAACAACATTTCCCTTTTATGCATTTTTCTTCTTCTTCTTCTTCTTCTTCTTCTTCTTTTCCTCTTATCTTTTCATCTCTTTTTTTTTTTCTTTGGTTCTTTTTTTTTTCTTTCTTTTGTGGTGACTGATTCTTTTCACCTTTTCACTAGCCAGTGAATCTTTACAACTCTCATATTACATCGTGTTTAAGCATACTCTATCATACTCATAAAGCAATATCAGCCTTCCAAATCACTCTTCAAAGATATCTTTGCATTGTTTTAGGCCCATTTAGCCATTGAGCCACTCACAAGATTTTGAGACTAATTGATACTTTTAAATCTCTCCTTTTATTTCTAATTTCTTTTCTTCGTTACAAAGCCTTGGGATAATTTATGTACCAATGATGTACTTTGAAGTAATCAAGAATTCTCAATCTTTTATTCTCTGCCTTTTTTTTTCTCTTTCCTTTTTTTTCTCTACCTCACTGTCTCTTATTCTCTCCATAATTTTTACTAGCTAGGATTAGGATTTGAAGTCAACATGCATCTTATTTTTGGTCTAACTTTTGCCTAGGCGCCCTTTCAGATTTTCATCCTAGCAAGCTCCTTTTTCTTTTTCTTTCCTTTTTTTTTATTCTTCCTTCTTTTATTATTTTTGTTTTTGGAAGAAGAAGTTCATTTATCTAGCTACTATCAAGGACCGAGTTTATGGCTTTGGATTGGTTGGGCTCATCGTTTAGGGAATGGTGAGCAAGCTTCAAGTACCAAGTTTATCTTTCCAAGATTAAGCGAGAGTATCTTTAAATTCTTAAAGTAAAGCTAATCAATTCTCTACTCCTCCTTGGTTTTGGCACAAAATTTGGCTTGATCACTTGGGGATCCTTTTCAATGCAAAGATTTATTAACAAAGTATTTTCCATGATCGTTTGAAAAAGTGACTTTTGTTTTCTTCTTCTTTTCTTTCTTTTTTTGCTTATGGATCCATTTATTCACGACTTAGCACACTGATTCAAGCAAAATGAGATTTTATTTATCTAGGATAGAAGGAGGATTACATCACTCGGCTCAATAAAAAAGACTTGAAAATAAACTTGATAATAGTCAGACTCGAAGACTCGACTGGAATATGACTCCTACTTGACATGACTCAATCATGGACCATACTAGACTAGATTCGGTCTCAATTGGGGTGTCACAGATGATTTTCAATTTTTTGGGTCCCCAAGAGCATCCACATTTGATTCAGCAGTAGCATTTCTAAACACTATTACCTCACTAGCATCTGTCATTCCCCTTCTGCATCTTTACATTTTTCAGTCGAATGACCCTTCTTTGACTCATACCGAGTATTGTCAATGCCTTTTTTTTTATTCTATTGATTGGGTCATGGCTAGTTGGTTGTTGTGCATTCATGGCGGCAATAAATCCCTTGAGAGTGCTCAGTGATGGTTGTGATTGAAAGGATTACATGTCATACCAAATGCCACTCGGTGGGTTCAGCAAAGGAGTGATGATTTTATGCTCAATGAGATCTTGGATATCATGGCGGAGCTTCATGCAGTAGTTGGTCATGTGGCCAGGGGTAGGCGTAGTACAAAGATAGGTCACATTTGCGAGGTAAGGGATTTGGTAGTGGCTTTGGGTCTAGGTGGTTGAGGTGGCCACTCTTGATAATGTGACCAAGGGCCATGGATAATGGCATGCCAAGGTTGGTGAAGATTCTCTGCCTACGGGTTTCGCTTGATTTTTAATTCGACGTTGAGCTTGAGCTAGCTTTTAGGTTTGGATATGCGGTTAGGCTAGGATTTCTTGAGTTGGAATGTTGGCTTGGATTAACTTTTTGGCTAAATGGGGTCAGGCTTGAGATTGGATGTGGGCTTTGTAGTTTCGTCAGGTACGACTGCGGGATTTGGTGATTGACCAGGTATGGGCTCTGATGATAAATTGGGCTTGGGTGCATAGTTAGATTTTGATATGGGCATTGATGCATGGATGGGTTTGGAAATCGGCATTGATGCTTCTCTAGGCGATTCATTATTCTCTTTTCCAATTAATTCATTTTTACCTCATTGTTGGCCATCTGATCCTTCAGTAATTGAGTAAATTCAAGATTACCTTTTCCAATTCCTTCACCCTCGAATCTTGTTGTTCAACAAAAGCTTGCAGCTTGTTTACTCTTTCCTCCAAGGTTCTCAAGGCCATTGGCGGATCAATCTCAAGATGATGGTCCATGTTCTCCTAAAATCAAGAAGATAAACCCAAAAATGTTAGAAGTGTCCCCATGAGGGGATCTGGTTGTCCCACTCTTTCTACAGATTCAAGATATAAAAAGGTCTGCAGACAAAATTGATTTTCAGGAGGCAAGGAATTTTGAGGAACTATTTTGATCTTGATTTGAGAGAAGATGTTGTGAATTTGTATGCTACATGTATGCAATGACAAAATGTATGTGCTTTGATGATTTGAAGTAGCTAATGCATGCACTGCACACATGGCACACGGATGAAATACAAGTGCGTGTCTGTGCCTATTCTATATGTAAAAAAAAGGAAAATTCTAGTCCTAGCACATACAACACATAAGCATATAAAATCTTATTTCATATCAAATGTGCCAATTTCACCTCTCACTGCAATCTTCACTACCCTTACAAAGGTTGGGTATTTAAAATTTTTTGAAATTCATTTTAAAAGAATTTCTTCAGATGATGAGATCTTTCAAAAACAATTCTCAATAATTTTGAATTTTTTTATTTGAAACTGAGGATATGAAAACATTTCTCAATAAAGATGATTGGATTGAAATTTTGCTTTGAAATTCATTTGAAAAGCATTTCTCCCAAAAATAATTCCCAAATTTTTTTTTGGATTTTTCCTTTGAAGATAATCATGTATAAATATATTTTAACAAAGATCAGTTTAGGGCTTTAATCAAAAAATGAACTCCAAAGGTTTTTGAAAGAGCGATTGAAACTTTGGAATAAAGATGGCAAAAATTCGTTCGCTTACACAGATGGATTTAAATTTCTTTGGGTAGAAGGATCACATGATCAGATTATTACCGTACTTTTCATAAATTCGGATACATACAAGGTCAATGATGCTTAGCCAAACATGTTATAAGAGATATAATCTTATAATCAAGATTCGGCATGTTCTCAAAATATCATAAGACATGAAGACGAATTGCTTAAAATTGATTAAGAGGTTACACTTGTTTCATCAACCAAGTATCATCATCATCTCAAGTAATCCCTTCTGGGCATACAAAATTTCTTAGCACATAATCCTAATTATGAATTGATTTCCTAAGATTAAAAGGTTCTATAGAAGCTATTTTGGAATGATTGGGTTTTGGTCAAAATAAGAGACCCTTGACACACACCCGATAGGATGCTTCATATACCAGCACATGATAAGAGATCAAGGTTTATCACACAGTCCCATGATGGCTTGACCGACTGGGTTGCCCCGAGCCTCCAAGGTTATAGTTTTGTGCAATCGACTAGCTAGACATGCAAGTGCAATATAATGGGCATACAAAAATTAATCAATTAAATTAAAAAGATGCTATCAAGTCTAATCCTCGAGTGAACCCAAAATCAGAAATTCTGGTCTGCAAAACTACAGATTCTAGGTTCGATCCCTAGTAGAGTCGCCAGATTGTGGATACCGATAATTGGGCCCACTTTTGTTTAAACCAAATAAATTCAAATTCAATATCAAAATGAGTCGCCACTTCATTTTTTAAAAGAAAATTAAGAAACCATTTTAAAAGCAAGATGATCTTTTGGAAACCCGAGATTAGGTCCAGAGATTATGGAATGAGAGGGGAAGGAGCCCGGCAGACTAAAACACCCCCTCTCATCCTATCTCGTGATAGGCCTCTATTCAACATCCTTTCAATCAAAATAAAAATCTAGGCATGCCCTCAACTAATACATAGATATAAATATATATATTACAAAAGCATGTAAAAAGGGTGCAAGATTGCTAACGATAAAATAGCATTCAAAAATCACCTAATTTCAAGTACCAAGCAAGATGATATGCAAATAGGGAACAAAGAAACTCACCCGGGATCTACCAGGGATATCGAAACGTGCAATTCATACACAAGATACAAAGCCTAAGAAAATGTCTCTAATCACATATATACACATAAGGCAAGACCTAATTCTAAGGTGTCGTGCATGGGGTCGAAAATCAATAAAATCAAGCGATAAATAAACTAAAGAAAGAGCTAAGAAATTGTACCTCCAAAGTGATACAAAACAAAGATTAATCCATATGCTTCAAATATGATATGAAGTAATCAATCCTAAACGTCTAGCTTAAGTCTACCAAATAAAGGAGGAATTGACATAAATATGGATTCCTTTTAACTAGTTGGAACTATAGCACCTCTATAGATACACAAGTCTCAACTAGGAGCCAATGTAATGTCCATATAGAGATGCCATAGCCCTATCATGATCATAAGGAACCCCTAATTATGTTTAATTAGGTTCAATTAAGTGCAACTTAAACCAAAAATGAGTCCTACTTAGGAGCATCAATATATATGAATGAATGCATGAACATGAGCTATGAGATATTCATTAGATTGGATCATCGAGCCTCTGGATTAAAACTTAATTGACACTATTTAAGACATGGTTAAGATCTTAGGACATTAGGAGTCCATTAGATTAGAGTTATTCAAGGTTTATCAAAACTGTGACAGAATTGCAAGAATTATAGAGAGCAGACTAGACATTCAAAAATAGAAATAAAATACTTTCAACGGTTGGATCTTAATAATTTTTTTAGTATGTCATGACTCTATGCATCTAATTTCTATCCCAAAAAGAAAATCAAAGATCCAACAGTTACATCTCTGGGAGTAAGGTCATAACCAGACAGAGTTTTTGTATAATTTTCTAAAAATAGTAAAAGTATCAGAATCATATTGATCTTTTTAGGGTATTTTCCAAACACATTAAATTACCTAGAAACATTTATTTGAGGTCAAGAAAACTTGATTAAGTCTCTGATTTACTCATTTTAAAACGAACTTACTCTTTTGAAATTTTGGACAGAGAGCAACCTGACACGAGAATTATTTGTGTGCACTTGTGCTACGTTCAAGTGTAAACGATCGTGCAAGTAGTAATCTGGTTAAGACCAGGTCGATCCCACAGGGAAGGTTGTAAACTAATTACTTAGCTCAAACTCTAAAAGAAAATAAAAAATTCAAATGTTTAAGGGAAGTGTACAACACGAAGTTCCACAATTAACAACTACTAAAAGTATAGCAATTAAACTAAATTATGAATTAACTAATTAACTAAAGTGGTATTTTAAAAACAATTTTTTACTTAATAAAAGGGGAACGTTGGGATTACACGAATCCGCAGTGACCTAACCATCTACCATGCACCTACATTAAAGCTCTACAGAGTTCATCTTTCTATAGTATTCCGTATTACTCTAAAAATAAAGAATCAATAGCCCTTTCATGACCGGGGCTATATCATCATAGTTAATTTGAAACACATGAAAGCAGTTTAGATCAATAATTAAGTCTCGCACCTACAATGACAGTCTCTAGTGTTCGATCGATTGACCTAACTTCGATCTATCGACCACAGGTTCTAAACTGATGCATGGCAAAGGTAGGAGATCACTATTTTATCATGATCTCCCAACCCTAGGACTACTCAGACATGGTCTGGAGTGTCTTAGATTTGTTTTTAACCTGAAAGTCCATTAAAGTCATGTTTGGTTGTGATTTAAACATGGAATCTATGAAAACTAATGGTTTAACACTAGATAACATGCAAAGCTACGAGATTGACAAATTATACTACAAGAACAAGAAGCAGATATAAATAAAACGATATATAAATACCTGGAATAGTGAACTTTGATTAAACTTAAGAGAATCCAAGTCAAATTAACAATAATCCTTGAGAAACCTACAAAAACTAAGAAAAAGCTCTCTACTCTCTATAAACTATTGGAAACCAAAGTGGGGCGTCCCTCTGGACGTCTTTACAACTAATATTTATAGACAAACTAAGTGCTAGGGCAATAATGGATGTTTCTGCTATGTGCGTGTAAGTTCTGCTAAAAGGCATGTTCGATCAATCAATGTCACTCGATTAATTGAACTTCTGAATTACCCGAGCGCTTGAATAATATTCAATCGATCGAAACCTCGATCGCTTGAGGGGTCTTCGATCGATCCAACTTCACTTTTCATCTTTAAATTGCCTTTCTTATAATCTAGCTCTACTTTTATCTGTTATTGATTCCTGCACCCAGCAAAACATTAATTTGCACGAAAAAAAAAGCTTAAAACAGCAAAACTTATCAAAGATTAGTCATATTGTATAAAATCTGGCGTTGTAACACAAAGTGTAGATATGATAAGGAGTTGTGAACTAAATCAACGTATTTTCTTCTTTTAGTGCGATTGTATTTACAAATACCCCCACTTGTCACAACCCCCAACTAGCGAATTGCTAGTCCCTAGGAATAAAGCAAAAAAATAAAAACAAGCTAAACTATTACTATAACGACTAAAGTAAAACAAAATAAACTAAAGCAAAACTAATCTAAATAGAAAGAGAAATTTCCTAACCCACTATTTTATGAATCACGGTTGCATTTAGCAAATGCAACAAGCCATTAAACCCCTAGGTCTCCCTAGTGGACGAGTGCTGTCTCGTGAGGGTTTGCAATAAATATACCCACAAAGTTCTCAATTTCAAGCTCAAAAAGATATAGAATAACTTGTAAACACTCCCTTCCATTTAACTGTCAACTTATCTCTACAAAACATATCACCCTCATTTAAACCATGAAAGAAAATATGCTCCTCATGTCACCAAGATGAATATAACATATGTATCACAATCATGTATCCGTGTGTGTGTGTGAAGTTAATAGCTATGCATCAAACTTTATTTAGTGTTGTTTAGACTATCATATCCTCAGAACATGTAGTTTCAACTCAATTCTCACATGGATTTACACTCAAAATTGAACGTCTCTCTAAAACTTAGTTAAAAATGATCGCACATGGTATGAAAGCTTTGATAGGAGTGATTTTTTTGGATGCTAATGCTTTCATATTAGACTCTATAAAGGACGAACATTTAGAGTGTATAGTCTCGTGAATGGAATACTACTAACTAGAGGAGGGAAATACCGTGAATAACTTAAATTACACGTTCATGTTCAAACTAATCTATTAAGGATCATTAAAACTTTAACTTTTTGATTTTTATTTAATAGGATAGAAATAAGCGGGGCAAGAATTGCACATCTTTAGCATTTGATTGAGTCTAATAATTTCTTCTTCACTTCATTCCAACCATCCTCTATTTTCATATATATATTTTTTCTTTACTCCATCTTTTTTTCTTTATAAAACATTCAAACATCTCCTTGTATATTTCTTTTTATAAGCTCACTCCCACAACTACTCCCTTCCATACTTCAACATCTTAATCACATTAGATGTGCGATGGGGTTCATTGAGGTCAAAGTATAAGATTAGGAATTCGGGTTTCCATACTAGAATTGGCAATGTTTAATCGGTGTGGGGTTGAGAGCAAAACAGATTCTTGAATGTTGATACACGTACATGAAAAGGTCAAGGAGCAAATAGCGATGGCTTAAATCATTTTCTTAACTTCTTAGTATGAGCACTTCAGTGTTCATTGAGCTTAGTTGATAAATCCTGAACGTTCTCCTCTAATAAGCAGCTACAGTGAAGAATTAAATGAGACTGGTGCAACAAATTTAATACGAATATTCAAGAAAAATAATTCGAATTCTTATGTGATAATTCCTCAGAATCAAAGATTGGATCAAAAGCTCACTAAGGATAACTAGTTTCCACTACTCATTCCTTAGAGCACAAAGTCATATTAACTCTATTTTAGGTTTTCTACATAGCTATTAACATGTGCATAAGGATTTTGGATACAAGAATGGTCAACATATGCAATCATCCTAGTGAAACTAGGAAAAAAGCACATGAACTTAATTCATAAAAGGATGAGATTAATATGAATGTCATTGCTTGATAATGGCTAAATAGGAGTGACTATTCAAAGTTGTTCTACCATTAAAGTTTAGAATAAAAATTTCAAAATTTTTCACATTTCGTCAATTTTTTCCAACTTATTTAATTTTTAAATTTAGTCCGATTCTAATCGAGATTGTATGATATGTGCAATAAAGTTATCCAGATTGCTAAGTATAAACATGTTCAAGTGATTATCTATCTACATCCCACCCCAACTGAAAATTGCGATGTCCTCAGAAGTTGATTTTCAAAAATAAATAGAGAGATATTACCTAATAAAGCAAAGCAATGACCGCAAGCATAAAAATCTGTATAGAAGGCATACAAACTCTAAGCAGCCAAGATCAATAGAAAGAAAATATGAAATGATATAACATGAGATGTATACACAATATAAAAACTGATCACTAGGATGATAAAACAATAAAAGCAACAGAGTAGTGATCAAAATGTCCAATCATAGCCATATTGTCCATAATATCCATATACCCAAAAGAAAACTACGCGAGAAGAGATAGAACAGTAATAAAAAAAATAAAACAAAACTCCCACTCTCAAGTGACATAATCTATCCATCACCAACATCGGATAAAATCACGATCGGTATAGCAGGAGCATCCTTACCCCCACCCTCAACAACAGTAGTAGTCATCACCGGGTCACTCATAGTCGGAGCAGCTGATGTAGATAATGATGGGTCAGCTATGACCAGAGGTGGTGCAGATGATGATGATGGGGCATAAGGATTAGCAGTAACAACTGGAGGCGGTGGATGTGGAGTATCAGAAATAATAGACAAAGCTGTGGATGTGGATGGAGTAGCAGGAGTAGAAGATGGTGGCTGAATGGAAGAAGATGGACTGGTGGTGGGTGGTGCAGAAGGGGCAGTAGGTGGATGTGAAGCTGTGTGATTAGACTGATCTACCCCTATCAGTATCAAGATCGCCATCAGTAAGGTCATCATATGATCCATCTTGCCCTCGAGCCGTATCCGTACCTCCCTCTCCTTAATAAACAACAGGTGGAGAGTCTGGAGAGACACAGAAGACGACTTTCCCTGGGCCTGAGCCTGAGACAGCTGTCTCAGCTCGAATCTCTCAACCTCCTCCTCTAAATCATGCTCCTCAACTTCTGTTGGCATCCCAGAAGCGACACCCTCAGTATCAGTCCCTCCTCGCCACTTCTTCATTGCTCCGACTTTTTCCTTTCCTTTCTTTTTCCTCTTCCTCTTCTGTTCATCTGAACGGCGGGCTGCTGTTTCCCTAAATCTGCTAGAAGAAGTCTAGAATGCATCAGCAGTGAGGGGGAAAAATCCAGCCTGGGCCACAACACTGTGAATGCCCCAAGCACCTTTCAGGTGCTTCCTACCAGAAATGTAGCGTATGGGCTATAACAAAACTCGATATATAAATGCGGGAGGCAGACCCGCTTCCCCGTCCCTATAGAGTATAATGCTCTAACGTACCATTCTGCCATCTTCTTATGATATGAAGTCGGGAAAATACAATTACTGAGCACCAAGTGGAGCATGTGGTAATCATCTATGGGATGTCGATCCTCAATAAGCGATGAGCCATTCCAGAACTAGATGGCCGACCTGAAATCTTGTGCACTATAGTAGAATGAGGAATCTAGGGAGTACCCACCCTATGGGGACAGTCACACTCAGGCTCCTCGGGGAGGCCTAAAGCAGCCACTAATGTCACATGGCTGAAAATGATCTCTCGGCCACAGAAGTAGGATCGATACGTGAAGTGTGTAGCCGGGTCCTTAATCATCGTGGCAGCATCCTCTCTTACCCAAGAGATATTGGCCCGTCTAGGCTGGGTCAACATTTGATGCCATTGTGGCATTGCTTGAATCTTTCCTAAGAACCAGGGTGCTGAAAGCCACACCGTCTTTAGGGGCCACTCCAACATGAACTTGTGGTGGCTAAAGAACTATGTGTACCAAGAATGATCAAGTCAAAGGGCTTTTCCCTATGATAGCCTGTCATATGATTCATGGTGGGAGACCTGAAATAGAAATTAAATAGAAAAGACTAAATAAAATAAGACTAACAGGGCCAAAGAAGAAAATTGCTTCTGCATCAGTTCGATCGATTGAACATAGACTGCGTTCGATCGCTTAAGCCCAGCTCGATCGATCGAACACAACATTTGCACAGAGACAAAAATTAAGGCAGGAATAAAAATAACAAGAAAGATTCTTAAGCTATGATTACTATAAAATGGTCTTAGAACCATTGGGAGGGGTACCCCCTCGCAGTTTTAAATAAAAATGAACATAAGGGGGCCATGGAAGCCTTACCTTGGTGAATGTGCAGTGGAGAATGATGAGTAGATAAGGATGATGATTTTGGGGCTGATCAAGAGATCCCAAATGATGTGTGTGAGGAGGGGAGTGAAACAAATCGCTGGGTTGTCTCTGTCTCCAATCGCTCGAGAGTTATGAACAAGAGAGAGAAACTGACGAAAAGTCTTAGGGATGCCTCGTTTAAATACAAGCATTGATCTATCGAGAACTTTCGATCGTTCAATTGTTAAATCACTTGAGGATTCCAAGACCTCGATCGATTGAAAGTACTTTGATCGATCGAAACCTAAAATTTTAAAAAATTCTTAAATAAAATACCCATCACCCCCAACTAACACACACTATTCTGGACATACAGGAATAGACTAAAATAGTGCAAACATAGGACATGCAAGCCAGAAAAGATCATCATCATAATAGAAAATTGCAAATTTTAAATTTTCTAAATATAACTTTGTAATAGCATCCTTTGCAAAATCATATCCCCCATTTGGTACTTATGACATTATTATGATGAAAAACTAAAATAAAACCAAACTGATAAGTCTACTGTCTAGGATTACACTTCAATTGATATAAGAATGACCAAATGACAAAGCACAATTGCAGCGGGACACTAATCTTCAAACATGAATATTTCTTCTTCCACAACTACTTCATTCTCTGTCAAATCTTTGAGTGTGGAGTCCAAACTTGATGATTCATGATTCCAGAAGGATCTGAAATTGTCCAGAATATCATCAAAAGTGTTTGAAACCTCCAAAGAGTTGAAAGTACAAGCAAAAGGCGATCCAGATGGAGACATGGATAAAGGAGTGTGATTTCTCAATGGACTTTCCTCTTGCGACAGAGTACCCGGGGACCCTATGTACTATCCAGGTCCATGAAACAATTGGTGTGGAAGGAACACTGGTAGATCATTGTGAAACATAGTGATAATCCTAGACAAGGGCAACAAAATAAAACCAAAAGGAAGGAAATTAAAATAGAACAAATGAAAGAACAAAAAATAAAAGGAACAAATAACGAAAGACAAAAAATAAATAAGATATGTGACAACAAATAAACCTCACTATTGACGTGATAGAACCATGTGCACTAGCAGGTAATGGGCATTGAAGCCTGAACAACAGATAGCTCATGTGCACATAAATGTATGGAACTGACTCGATGACGATGAAGTCATCCACATATATGAAGACAGCATTATGGCGTTCAGGCACCACATCCTATAAATCTTCTTCAACCCATGGTTCCCACATCGAGTCATTCTCCCATTATTCTTAAAGGGCATCATCAACTTCCCCGACGAAATACCCTTCTGGTTCTCCTTCTTCTTCTGGAAGATCCATATGCTCTAAAGGATTAAAGTGGAGGAGGGCAGGATCATAAGGGATGTACCCTTGGGTCAGGTCAATTATATCATCCGCCACGGGCCCTTGATAAGATGAAAGGCAGAAAGCAATCTCCTCTGTAGTCCAAGAAGGGTTCTGATATTCTGAATCAGCCCATGACCCAATCGAGTGAACATCATCATCTCTCATTCTTATAGCCTGTAGAGGAGAGAATAAATGGAATACGAGATTCGAGTCAAAATCACTCAAACAGATAGAAATAAATAAAAAAAAACAAAGTGCAGTAAACAGAAAGAAATACAACAACAAATTGAGAACATGCTTTAGCGTTCTAGATTGAGGAGTAGTTGGGCTCATCCAGTTAGATGTGCTCAACTTCAGGTTCGAAGTTATCCAGGAATGGCTTCAACCGTTGACCCGTTGGCCTTGAAACTTTCCTCGTTCCTTGGATTTATGAGCTCAACGGCCCCATATGGAAAGACAGATTTAACGATGAATGGGCATGTCCACCGGGAATGGAGTTTTTCAGGGAAAAGATGAAGGCGAGAGTCGTATAATAAGACTTTTTTTCCTGGCTCGAATGATTTATGAAAGATTGTTCTATTATGGACATTCTTCAACCTTTCCTTATGTAATTTGGCATTATCGTACGCATCGTGACGTATTTCTTCCAGTTCAGCTAACTACAGTTTCTGGAGATATCCTCCCTCTTTAATATCGAAGTTCAATGAGCGTGTCGCCCATTATGCTTTGTGTTCAATTTCGACAGGGAGGTGACATGCCTTACCATATACTAACCAGTATGGGGACATTCCCAGGTTTAACTTGTAAACAGTACGGTATGCCCATAGAGTATCCGTCAGCTTATATGCCAATCTTTTCTGTTTGAACTAACCATTTTTTCGAGAATATGTTTTATTTCTAGGTTAGCCAACTCCGCCTGCCCGTTAGTTTCTGGGTGGGAGTTTAAGGCGATTTTATTGTTAACCCCATACTTTTTAAGAAGTGAATCCAAGGGTCTATTGTAGAAGTGCTTTCCTTGGTCACTAATTAATGCCTTTGGGGTTCCAAAACGCGAAAGAATGTTTTTTTTTAGGAAAGAAATAACTATTCGAAAATCATTTTGCCTTATTGGGATTGCCTATACCCATTTCAAGACACACTCAACAGCGAGGAGTATGTACTCGCAGTTATTTGACTTCGGGAATGGGCCCATGAAATATATGCCTCAATAATAAAAAATTTCGATTATGATTATAGGAGTTAAAGGCATAGAGTTTCGTTTTGAGATTGCACCTAGCTTTTGACAGTATTGGCACGATTTACAGAATTCGTGAGCATCCTTGAATATGGTTGGCCAATAGAAACTGCTATGTAGAATTTTTTGTGTAGCCTTCTGTGAAGCAAAGTGACCACCATAGGCTTCGGAGTGACATGAAGCTAAAATCACGTTTATATCCTCATTTGGAATGCAACGTCGGATGACCTAATCGGCACAATACTTGAATAAATACGGGTCATCGAAGAAGAAGTGACGTGCAAAAGAAAGGAACCATTTCTTATCTTTATTTGATCAATGACTCTAGGTTTCTCCTGTAACTAGATAGTTTACGATATCATCATACCATAGAAAACTGGAAACAGTCATTAGTTGCTCATCCGGGAATTCATCCTTAATCGGCAGTGGTTCGGTATTATCAACAAAGGTTAACTGAGAAAATAGTCTGCGACCACATTTTCTACTCCCTTTTTATCTTTGATTGTGATATCAAATTCTTGGAGTAGGAGTATCCAATGGATAGGCCTTTGTTTCATATCCTTTTTAGATAGCAAATATTTGAGGGCCGAGTGGTCTGTAAAACAGACAATAGGGGACCCTATCAGATATGACCTGAATTTATCCAGAGTGAAGACTATTGCCAATAGCTCTTTTTCAGTAGTTGTATAATTCATTTGAGCTTTGTTAAGTGTTCGACTGGCATAGTAGATTACATAAGGCTTATTATCCTTCCTCTATCCTAGAACTGCACCAATGGTGGAGTCACTAGCATCGCACATTAGTTTGAATGGCAAACCCCAGTCGGGTGCCTATATTATTGGTGCGGAGATAAGGTGATCTTTTAGTGCATCAAAAGACGTTTGACAGCTTTCCAACCACTCGAATGGTGTGTCTTTAATGAGCAGTTGACAGAGTCGTCGGGAGATCGCACTAAAATTTTGGATAAAGCGATGATAAAATCCCACGTGTCTCAGAAAAAATTGGATGTCTTTGACTGTACGAGGGATAGGCAGATTTGAGATTATGTCTATTTTAGCTTTATCCACTTGGATACCTTCGTTAGATATAATGTGGCCGAGGAGAATTCCCTTGGTCACCATGAAGTGACACTTTTCCCAGTTTAGTACTAGGTGTTTTTCCTCGCATCTAGCTAATGCACGTTCAAGGTTTTCCAAATAGTTTTCAAAACTATAGCCAAACACAGAAGAGTCGTCCATGAAGACTTCGAGTATTTGTTTGACCATATTGCTTAAAATACTTAATATACACCGCTCAAAGGTAGTAGGTGCATTGCATAAGCCGAAGGGCATATGATGGTAAGTGAAAGCACCAAACGATTTGGTTATACCCTATAACACCCGCATTTGTATTATTGCTTTTGCATTACATTATCATGCATGATAATGTGATGTGGCGTGTCTTTTGACACATGTTTGGGTGAGTTTTTACTCACGAGTTCATTTGGGTGTCTGTATTAGAGAACCCTTTGAAACTGTAGTGATTGAGGATGACGTCTATCCGAATGTGAGACGGTCACTGTGGAATACTTTAAATGTTTATCTAAAAATAAATGTTTACCTGTGTATTTCAATATCTGTATTAATTTCTGTTTTAGAATTTATATCTGTTGCTGGTTTTAGTATCCTGGTGAGAATGAATTAACACGCTATTAATTTGGTTGGCTAATTAGCAACTTTGGAAACATCATGTAGAAATTCGTGTTTTAGCGACCAAACGAAACATAGTCGAAAACTTTTATAATTTTGAAATTTCACTTATAAAGCTATGAATAAGCTGTATAGAAAGTTGCAGAGACTGATTAGGAGTTTTGAAAACTCGTGGGGAGGTAAACATAATTTCTGAGAGTTTTGCCTATATATAGATAGAGATGAGTGAGATATTTTACAAAGCTTACAACCTAAGTTTCCAAAAAGAGGCCAAGGGAGATTTTGTTGCTCCGAGCTTTGCGACGCCAAATGACGACCTTCCGTCAGTTTGTTTTCTCCCAGATTTCATATTCGAGCTCCTCGAGGTAAGAGCTTCATTTTGATATATGTTAGGGCTTGTTTGGCCAAGTTTTTGAAAAAGTTGTTTCCTAGAATTTTTCATAAAAGTTGATAAATGGAATTTTGATTCATAGGAATTGTACTAGACGGACTTCTACACGTTCTTTGTACACGGGTTTTCTTTGAATCGAAGTTTAAGAGCATAAATCAGAGGTGAGTGATTCAATTTTTTTTTGGAATGGTTTCTTCACATGTATTCATTTTATGTTTGAATAGCATGTATTAATACTTTGAGATATCTTGTGTAGTTTATATTGGGCATTTATATTGATAAGTAGGCCCAATAGCACGATGAAATGTTTTGATTACTGCAAGCATGGTAATATGTATTTGAGCATGTTAAGTTGCTTATTTGGGTCAGAAGGAGCACGTGGTCACCGTGCCATTTTGTGGAGCCGATAGAGGCATTAAGGTCGCACGATTGAAGAGAAGAATCGTGGGTTTTACCCTTTCGAGTGGACTTATTGGCGAGGAGTCGCGGATTGGGAATATGAACGGGCACGTGAGTGTCCGGCGACTAGTATGAATTGTAGATATGTGAATGCGGACATGTTTATCATTCATGTGCATATGTTGTGTTATTCACTAAGCGTTAGCTTAAACAAATCGAATATGTGTGGTTATTCAAATGGCCATTTCAGGTGTAAATGCTGGCGAGGAATCGCAGAAGTGAGCAAGTGGGTTGGGAGTTCTTTTAGAAGGCAACTTGAACGTTAATCTTGTAGTTTTGGGACAATAGGAATGTTGTAATAAGAATTCTCATGGTTTTTAGTTATGTTTAACTTGGTATGTTAGAACGAATCTAAAATGTTATAATACTTAGTAACATGTTTAAACTGTGCTTCGGTAATATGTTAATTCAGTTAAGATTGCTTTGGAGTACTTTTGGAAGTGTGTGTTTGATCCCCGTTTGAATTTAAAAAGCTTTTAAACTTAAAAATGCTACAGAATGTGCTGCTGCCAGGGGATCAGTCGACTGGTTTGTTGAACAGTCGACTGGAGCATCCTTTTTAGCAACTCGCTGCTTCGTTTCATGGAGGATCAGTCGACTGGGTCCCCGACACAGTCGACTGGATCATGGTTTTCAAAACTGAGATTTTTGGCCAGGCTGGACTTCAGTCGACCGGACTTTACCAATCAACTATAATTTTGAAGCCCAGTCGACTGGATGTAGAAAGCAATCGAATGGATGGTGTTTTAAAACCCAACTTTCTGCTGGACCAGGATCAGTCGACTGGACACATGGTTTTAAAAATGACTTGGTTTAGCCTCGGTGGCGTGCCACGGGCTTCGGTTCCGCTATTGTGGGACCGGGCTGTGACATTTAGTGGTATTAGAGCATAAGTTTAGAGCCTTGGGAACGAGTGAGGTTATATTTGTGGAGTGACGTCGAGTGGAGCGTGTAATTATGAAGATAATTGTTATCATTGTAGAAATGCTTCATGTGTTAGCATTTATTGATTATGATGAACTATGCGCATATATCTATATTGTGGCATAGCATGCATGGTCATTATGCATTGAACTCAACAGGGGAATATTTGAAACATTATGGCTGATCTGCCGAGAGAATTGTCACCGCATTCGCGGATGGACCAAATAGTGAATATGGTGGGAAATTTCATACAAGTAGTAAGTGAAAGAGAACAGATGAACGTTCAGCCTCCACAAGTGGAAATTCGTTATATCAATGCACCACCGGCACCGCGACCTCAACACACAATCGTGGAACAGTTTCATAAGCGGAAACCGACCTCGTATCATGGACAGGTTGACATAGACTTGGCCAATCATTGGATGATGGAGATGGAAAAACATTTCCGTCAGGTAAAATGAACCGATGATTAGAAAATTTTATGCGCATCCGATACGTTGATGGGCGAAGCATTGGATTGGTGGAATAAAGTACTTGAACAAGGGAAGCCAACCACGTGGGAAGCATTTAAAGAAGAATTCAACAAACGTTTCTTTCCGCAATCTGCTTATACTCAGAAACGCCAAGAGTTTGCAAGTCTGGTTCAGGGAGACATGACTGTGAGTGAGTAAGTATCCCGTTATAATGCCTTGTTACGATTTGGGAAAACTACCATTCTGACTGATAGGGATAAAGCTCGTAAGTTTGAGGAAGGACTTAGGGAGAATATCCGTGGCCGTGTGGATATGTTACAACACCCGACCGTTTCTCTCGTTGAGGAAGCTGCTCGTATTGCTGAGAAAAGTGTCGATAGATATCGACAGGGACAACAAGGGAAGAGAGCAAATGACAGTCGGGGTAAGAGTCAAGGGAATGCGAAGAAACCGTTTACGCAAGGTTCGGGATCATATATGAGTAGCCAAGGAGGGAGTACGTTCATGGGGGACTCGAGACCGTTGTATCCAACATGTAACCTGCGACACAGAGGAACTTGCTACAAATTGAGCACCTGTTACTTTTGTAAGCAGTTAGGACACATATCCCGCAATTGTCCTTTGAATGCAAACTCGACCGCACCAAATACCTTTCCGAATACTAATAGCTACAACCCAAAAATGAGAGGAAAATGTTTTGAGTGTGGACAACCGGAACACATAGTAAAGAACTGTCTGAGTAAGAGACAAACGGGAAGGAGTACCGGGGCATCAAGTGTGCCAAGCGGATCAAGGGTAGAACCTTGAGTGGATAAAGGGAAAGGAGTCGCGCAACAGCAAGGGCGATACTTCCTGCTTAGGCCGGGGAATACGGATGATACCGTCGTATCAAGTATTCTTCCTATTTGTTCGTATCCTGCACGTATACTTATGGATTTTGGTTCAACGCATTCATTCGTATCACGTGATTTTGTTAAGCATTTAACTGTTAAGTCAGAACCGCTAGGATATGACTTGTGTGTATCATTGCCTAGTAGTGAACCGCTAGTTACTTCTTCGATATTCAAGTCATGTGAGATCAAGATAGGTGATAAAGTCTTGAGCGTTGATTTGATTCCATTGACGGTGAATTACTTTGATGTTATCTTGGGTATGGATTGGTTGTCGGTTAAACCATCCAGAATCGATTGTGAACAGAAACGAGTTAGTTTCTATCCGTCAGGGTGAGAAGAGTTTACTTTTCAGGGTAAGGGAGTGACCGTACCGCCGTACTTGATATCGTTGATTCAATCAAGTAAGGTTTCTTATGTTTAATTGTCGACACACGAGTTCTTGGACCACTAATAGAAGATATTTCAGTAGTTCAAGAATTCCTAGATGTTTTTCCCAATGAGTTACCCGACGTATTGATTGAAAGAGAGCTTGAGTTCACAATAGAAGTAGTACCAGGGTCACAACCGATATCTAAAGTGACGTACCGAATGGCACCGATAGAGTTGAAAGAATTGAAGGTTCAGTTACAAGAACTACTTGAGAAGGGTTTTATCCGACCGAGTGTCTCGCCGTGGGGAGCTCCAGTCTTGTTTGTGAAGAAGAAAGATGGAACAATGCGTATGTGCATCGACTACCGAGAGTTGAATAAGTTGACCATCAAGAACAAGCATCCGTTGCCACGAATAGATCACTTGTTTGATCAGTTACAAGGGGCTTAGGTATTTTCGAAGATCGACTTGAGATCCAGTTACCATCACTTGAAAGTCAAAGAGGAAGATGTTGAGAAGACAGCTTTCAGGACTCGATATGGTCACTTTGAATTTTTGGTTATGCCATTTGGAGTGACTAATGCACCAGCTGCTTTCATGGACTTGATGAACCATGTTTTCAAGGATTATTTAGATGAGTTCGTTATCGTGTTCATAGATGACATCCTATTCTACTCCAAAAGCGTTGAGGATCACGAGCATCATTTGCGATTAGCTTTACAACGATTGCGTGAAAAGAGATTATTCTGCAAATTGAAGAAGTGTGAGTTTTGGTTGACCGAAATAGCTTTCCTTGGACATATAGTGTCAGCAAAGGGGATTTATGTAGACCCTTAGAAGATAGAAGCAGTTACTAACTGGGTGAGACCAACGAATGTGACAGACATCCGAAGTTTCCTAGGATTAGCTGGGTATTATCGGAGATTTGTAAAAGACTTTTCGCGTATAGCAATGCCGATGACACAGTTAATGAGGAAAGATATTGCTTTTGTATGGAGTCCAGAATGTGAAGAAAGTTTCCAAGAGTTGAAAGGTCGACTAGTGAAAGCACCAATTTTAGCCGTTCCATCAGGGACTGAAGGGTTTATCATTTACAGTGATGCTTTATATAGAGGTTTAGGTTTCATTCTTATGCAAGGTGATAAAGTCATTGCATATGCGTCGAGACAACTTAGACCGCACGAGAAGAATTATCCAACTCATGATCTAGAATTGGCCGCCGTGATTTTTGCATTGAAGATTTGGTGTCATTATCTATACGGAGAGAAATATGAGATCTATACAGATCATAAGAGTTTGAAGTACCTATTTACACAACGAGATTTGAACATGAGGCAAAGGAGATGGTTAGAGTTGATGAAGGACTATGATTTGTCAATTTAGTATCATCCGGGCAAGGCGAATGTCGTCGCCGATGCCCTTAGTCACAAAGTACCAATCAACACCTCATCAGATTTGACTTCTCAGAAAGAGCTGATACGAGATATAGAGAATTTGGAGCTTGAAGTGATACCGAGGATTGAAAGTGGCTTGATGTCGACGATGCTGGCACAACAACTCTTGATTCACGAGATCGTAGAGAAACAACTTCAAGATGTGGCTTTGAAGAAGATTTGTGATGAGATTCCGAGGGGCAAACAACCGGGATTTACTTTTGAGAATGATGTTTTGAGATTGAGGGGTCGAATTTGTGTGCCTAACGAGAAGGAGTTGAAACGGAACATCCTAGAAGAAGCACACAATACGAAGTATACCGTTCATCCGGGAAGCACCAAGATATATAGAGATTTGAGACATGTTTATTGGTGGCCGGGAGTAAAGAGAGAAATGGCACGTTATGTTTTGCGTTGTACTAGTTGTCACCAAATAAAGGCCGAACGCCAAGTACCTTCGGGATTGTCACAACCGTTACCGATAGCCGAGTGGAAATGGGAGCACATAACAATGGATTTTGTTAGTGGATTTCCGAAGTCTAAGAGATCGAACACTATTATTTGGGTGATCGTTGATCATTTGACAAAGTCGTCGCATTTTCTACCAATCCGAACAACTAAGGCAATGACGTTAGCTAAGTTGTACATTCGCGAAATTGTGAGACTACATGGTAACCCAGTTTCTATCATTTCGGATAGGGATAGTAGTTTTACATCAAAGTTTTGGAGAGCCTTGCAAGAAGCAATGGGTACCAAATTGCACTTTAGTACCGCTTTTCATCCTCAGACCGATGGCCAATCAGAGAGAGTAATCCAGATTTTAGAAGACATGCTTCGGTTATGTGTACTTGATTTCCAGGGTGATTGGGAAGACCACCTACCGTTAATTGAGTTCGCATATAACAATAGTTTTCAGTCGAGTAATGGAATGGCTCCTTATGAAGCTTTATATGGTTGTGTATGTCGTTCACTGATTAGTTGGACAGAGGTGGGAGAAAGAATGATTGAAGGGCTAAAATTTGTACAAGAAACGACGGATAAGATAAAGGTAATTAGACAACGATTACTGACAGCCCAGAGTAGGTATAAGAGTTTTGCAGACAAGCGCAAACGGCCGTTGGAATTCGATGTTGGAGACTTGGTGTATTTGAAGGTGTCACCTTCAAAGGGAATAACCAAATTTGGTAGATACGGGAAACTCAACCCGAGGTATGTAGGGCCTTTTGAAATTATTGGGAGAGTTGGACCCGTAGCTTATCGTTTGAAATTGCCGAGTGAGTATGCTCAAGTGCATAACGTATTTCATGTATCATTGTTACGTAAATATTTAGTGGAGGATAGTGATCAAGCTATGACTCCGATATCGAATGAGATTCAGAGTGATTTGAAATATGTTGCGTATCCGGTAGAGATCTTGGATCGGAAGGATCAAGTCTTACGAAACAAAGTAATATCGAAAGTGAAAGTGTTATGGCGTAGCCAAACTACGGAAGAGGTGACGTGGGAAATAGAAGATGAGATGCGTACCCAGTATCCGCACCTTTTTGAGACATGAGGTACAAGTTTGGGGACAAACTTCTTTTAAGGGGGAGAGTATTATAACACCCGCATTTGTGTTATTGCTTTTGCATTACATTATCATGCATGATAATGTGATGTGGCGTGTCTTTTGACACATATTTGGGTGAGTTTTCACTCACGAGTTGATTTGGGTGTCTGTATTAGAGAACCCTTTGAAACTGTAGTGATTGAGGATTTGTTGTTGTGACGTCTATCCGAATGTGAGACGGTCACTGTGGAATACTTTAAATGTTTATCTAAAAATAAATGTTTACCTGTGTATTTCAATATCTGTATTAATTTCTATTTTAGAATTTATATCTGTTGCTAGTTTTAGTATCCTGGTGAGAACGAATTAACACGCTATTAATTTGGTAGGCTAATTAGCAACTTTAGAAACGTCATGTAGAAATTCGCGTTTTACCAACCAAACAAAACTTAGTCGAAAACTTTTATAATTTTGAAGTTTCACTTATAAAGCTATGAATAAGCTGTATAGAAAGTTGCAGAGACTGATTAGGAGTTTTGAAAACTCGTGGGGAGGTAAATGTAATTTCTGAGAGTTTTGCCTATATATAGATAGAGATGAGTGAGATATTTTACAAAGCTTACAACCTAAGTTTCCAAAAAGAGGCCAAGGGAGATTTTGTTGCTTCGAGATTTGCGACGCCAAACGACGACCTTCCGTCAGTTTGTTTTCTCCCATATTTCATATTCGAGCTCCTCGAGGTAAGAGCTTCATTTTGGTATATGTTAGGGCTTGTTTGGCCATGTTTTCGGAAAAGTTGTTTCCTAGAATATTTCATAAAAGTTGATAAATGGAATTTTGATTCATAGGAATTGTACTAGACGGACTTCTGCACGTTCTTTGTACACGGGTTTTCTTTGAATCGAAGTTTAAGAGCATAAATCGGAGGTGAGTGATTCAACTATGTTTTTGGAATGGTTTCTTGACATGTATTCATGTTATGTTTGAATAGCATGTATTAATACTTAGAGATATCTTGTGTAGTTCATATTGGGCATTTATATTGATAAGTAGGCCCAATAGCACGATGAAATGTTTTGATTACCGCGAGCATGGTGATATGTATTTGAGCATGTTAAGTTGCTTATTTGGGTCAGAAGGAGCACGTGGTCACCGTGCCATTTTGTGGAGCCGATATAGGCATTAAGGTCGCACGATTGAAGAGAAGAATCGTGGGTCTTACCCTTTCGCGTGGACTTATTGGCGAGGAGTCGCGGATTGGGAATATGGACGGGCACGTGAGTCTCCGGCGACTAGTATGAATTGTAGATATGTGAATGCGGACATGTTTATCATTCATGTGCATATGTTGTGTTATTCACTAAGCGTTAGCTTAAACAAATCGAATATGTGTAGTTATTCAAATAACCATTTCAGGTGTAAATGCTGGCGAGGAATCGCAGAAGTGAGCACGTGGGTTGGGAGTTCTTTTAGAAGGCAACTTGAACGTTAATCTTGTAGTTTTGGGACAATAGGAATGTTGTAATAAGAATTCTTATGATTTTTAGTTATGTTTAACTTGGTAGGTTAGAAAGAATCTAAAATGTTGTAATACTTAGTAACATGTTGTAACTGTGCCTCGGTAATATGTTAATACAGTTAAGATTGCTTTGGAGTACTTTTGAAAGTGTGTGTTTGATCCCCGTTTGAATTTAAAAAGCTTTTAAACTTGAAAATGCTGCAGAATGTGCTACTGCCAGGGGATCAGTCGACTGGAGCATCCTTTTTAGCAACTCTCTGCATCATTTCATGGAGGATCAGTCGACTGGGTCCCCGACACAGTCGACTAGATCATTGTTTTCAAAACTGATATTTTTGGCCTGGCTGGACTTCAGTCGACCAGACTTTACCTGTCGACTGTAATTTTGAAGCCCCAGTCGACTGGATGTAGAAAGCAGTCGACTGGATGGTGTTTTAAAACCCAACTTTCTGCTAGACCAGGATCAGTCGACTGGATCCGAGGATCAGTCGACTGGACAAATGGTTTTCAAAATGACTTGTTTTATTCCGCTGCATGTGTTCTTCAAACTAATTTTTGGTAACGTTAATGAATTGGTTTAGCCTCGTTGGCGTGCCACGGGCTTCGGTTCCGCTATTGTGGGACCGGGCTGTGACATACCCACTGTATCCTTCCAAAAAGTAATAGTACTTATGACCCGCTACTCGTTCTAGCATTTGATCCATGAACGGCAAAGGAAAGTGGTCTTTCTGAGCCACGGTATTCAGTTTTCAGTAATCGATACACATCTGCCATCCGGTGGAGACATGTGTTGGTACTAATTCGTCATCTTTGTTAGGAATAACCGTTATGCCTGCCCTTTTGGGCACCACTTGGGTCGGACAGACCCAAGGGCTGTCAGAAATAGGATATATGATCCCAACATCTAGTAATTTCAGGATTTCCTTTTTGACTACTTCTTGCATGTTGATTCAGATGACTTTGCATTGGTCATGAAGGATTAGCGTCTTCCTCCAAATATATTTTATGGGTGCAGATAGACGGGTTTATGCCTTTGAAGTCGACAATAGTCCATCCCAATTTTCCCATATGTTGCTTCAGTACTTGGATTAATTTATCCTCTTGCTCTAGATTTAGAGTAGATAAAATTATAATAGGGTAAGTCTTTTCAGTACCTAGGAAAGCGTATTTAAGCTCATTAGGAAGCTCTTTTAATTCCAAATCGGGGAACTAAAAGTTTGAGGGCATGACTAACTTTGTCTTAGAAGGCAATGGTTCATATGGTATTACCCACATGCATTCATCTCTATCCTCCTCTAGTGTGTCCATCATGAGGCAAGTTAAATTCAGGTCTGTGTCTAATAGGATAGAGTTTTTAGGTTAGTAGACAGCATCAAATTGTGACACCACTACCTCCAAAGGATCTTTGTAATTGACCAGATCAGCCTCATCTAAAATGACCATTTTGATGTAGTTAACTTCTTCCTCATCCTCGTATTCTTCAGGTCGGGGATTTGAAAAGATTTTGACATTTAAAGTTATGTTCCCGAATATGATGGTCATTATACCACTTCTTATTTTTATTGTGGCATCTATTGTGTTGAGGAGTAGACGTTAAAAAATCACCAGGTTTTGTGCACATTGATTAGACACAGGTTCATGGTCTAAGATCACGAAATTAACCGGGAATACAAATGAGTGTATTTGAACAAGAATGTCCTCTTGTAGTCCTCTAGGGTATTTGACTGACCTATCTGCTAGTTGTAGTGCAACTCGGGTAGGTTTAAGTTCACCCAACCCTAATTGTTTGTAAACTGAGTATGGCAGTAGGTTTATGCTTGCTCCTAGATCGAGGAGTGCATTGTCTATTCTTTGATTCCCAATTTGGCACGAGACAGTTGGGGTATCGGGGTCTTTGTGTTTCGGAGCTGATTCATTTTGGATGATCGCACTTGCTTGGCAAGCAACATAAGTGTGTTTCTTTACACTTTGCCTCCTCTTGACCATGCATAAGTCTTTTAGGTACTTAGCATAGGCTGCCACTTGTTTGATTGGATCAAGGAGTGGAAGGTTTATTTTGACTTGTTTAAGCAATTCAAAGAACTCCTGATTCTTTGCCTCATTTTTGGGCTTCTTTAACCTTTGAGGATAAGGTGCAGGGAAAGGGTATTTTGGTAATTCGTCGTTAATGGGCTCCTTTCCGGGCCTTCTCTTAACTTATTCCACTTCTTTAGGAGCTTCATCATTTATTTCTAATGGTTCGTTATTAGTGGATGGCTCCTCTTCCTGAATTGAAGGTTCGTTTTTATTTACCACTTCGTCCTCCTTGTACTCTTCAGGAGTAGAAAGAGGCATGTTTTGCCCTATAATCTTGCCAATTCTCAGAGAAGTCACGGCTTTTGTGTGTTCTTGATTATTGGGACCATTGTTGTATCCCTTAGGGTTTTAAAGTGGTTGGGTAGGGAAAGTCCCTCCCGTTCCCTCTTGTCGGGCATCTATGCTCTCTAATGTCGCCGACATTTTACTCATTAATTGAATTAACTGTTGTGTTAAGTTCGCGTTAGAGATTGGATCTTCCTCTTGCACCTTTTTGTGCGGTGGAACGTACACGTTTCGACTGTTGATTGTTAGAGGGTTGAGCTTAGTTGTAATTGTTATTAGGTCTATTTTGGTTAAATGGCTGGGACTGCCTATTGTATTGCCCTTGATATTGGTTATTGTTGTTGTAGGGTAGTTATTGGTATTGGTTTTGTGTCCTAGCGTCGTTTTACTAATCAAACCCGGGGTGATTCCATCAATTGTTATTGTGTTGAAAGTTATTATTATAGGAATTCCCCGCCCCTCTATACACTACAACAAAAATGAGTTTTTGCAAAGGAAAAGTTCCTTGCTAAAGGCCACAATTTCGTTGCAAAATCCTTTTGCAAGTAAACTTTTTCGTTGCTCAATTCCTTGCAGAAGCTTCCTCTCTAAAGCTTCTAGCAACGAAAACAACTTTCCTTGCAAATTCTTACTTTTGGCAAGGAAAATTTTCCTTGCTAGTGCTCATCTTTTTCGTTACTAAATGGCTAATTTCCTTGCAAAAAATATGTCTTTGTGTTATAGTTTGGACAATTTGCAAGGAAAAAATTTCGTTGCTAAATATCTAAGTCTATGGCAAGGAAATATGTTCCTTGCTAATAGTTGTTTTTAACAAGGAAATCATGTTTTCTTGCCGATAATATTAACATAAGGCAACAAAATAATTTCCTTGCTAAAGAAGACTTATAGCAAGGAAAAATTTGTTTCTTGCCTATTTTGTTCTCTTAAAAGTAACCCTAACAATACCTGTGCAATCCAATATTTATTTTTAATCCTGTAATATTTCAAAAACCTATTAAATTTACAAAAATAGAATAATCAATACTTGTCCAACATAACATAATATTAAATATCACATCCAATATTACACAAGTTTCATATATCCGAAAAATACATAATTGGTCACCAAAACAAAATCCAACCTAACAAAACTTTTCATATATCTGACATCCTAGCTACTAAATAAAAAAGTGTACAAAGTTTTAACCCTATAGAGTGAGCGAACACAGGTTAAAGGAAGGAAATCAATTACAAATGGAGTTCACCACTGTCTGAAATAACAACTTTGCTTTTGGGGACCCTCTTCTGTCTCCCTTGAGCTTTAATCTTGTTCACAACATCGATTCCAGATAGCACTTTGTCAAACACAACATGATGCCCATCCAACCTTCAAACAAAACCCAAGTAGAGGAATGTGAGTTTAAAAGATTCCATGGACATTGCTCTTGATTTGTAAATTTTGAGAAGGAAAATGAAACGAAAACGAGATGAAAACTACCCTCCACTACAATTTATAGTTTTTTTCCCTCTATGCTTAACTAACATTGAAATTAAAGATTTTCAAAACATAGTAGGAACTCAAAACATAAAAGGGAAGCGAATCGCAACGAAAAATTTGTTCCTTGCCCATTTTTGTGTCTTGCTTTTTTAAGGATTTATCGTATCATCGTGTCCGTGGCACCAAATCCGTATCGATGCTTCTTAGGTAGGAAGGGAGATCAGTGATATTTTCGAATAAAATCCTATGCAAGGATAAAATTCTATTATAGTTGTTTCTACTCCAGAGGAAACAGAAATATTTCGAAAACAAAATGGAAAAAACGATAAAATTGGAAATACATGCAACTACTACGCAATATATCTTGTTGTCATAATAGTTTAAGCTAGTTTTTTCATGTAATATTAACTTATTGTCATAATAACATACAATACAGCTTGTACCCAAAGCGGATATTTGAACTAACTACGCAAGTTAAAACATGAAACAAAAAATAACTAGAACATTTACCAAGTTAAGCTATCATATAGCAATCAAGTATTATAGAAAACTCTTTTTAACCTTCACTTTTAGCAAGAACTAGGTAAAACAAGATTTTGAATTGAGAAGGTATAACAAGATACATGACAAACAGCCCCTTGTTTCTTTATTAATGTCCCAATATAGTTCAAATATACGTCAAAACAACATTCATGTTTCAAGTAACATTTTGTAGGTTTATTTTGTGGTGACACTTTGCTTAAGCGCTTGTGTTGAAATTCAATTTCATTTTTAATCAAGTTCTAGTGGGTTAAGAGCTCCCTTTTTTTTCAGAATTGGTAAGATATATCAATAGAATATAGGGGACCTTTTTCTCAATTAGTATATCAATGGATAAAGGTTGGGGGACATATCCTATTTGATAACTCAAATCTCAAGCAAACCAAGGTAAAGTACAAAGCAACAGAGTCACCTAACATTTTTTGGACAAAGAGTCACCTAACATAAAATAGCACTCTGTTTTCCTCCAGATAATTTCTTTTCAGAAATTCAATTGTGCTAGATTCAATAAGAACCAAGGGTTAATATAGAAGATTAGGCGGTTAGGCCACATAATTATGTTTTCTATATTCTCCGTCAACATTACAAGGTTGGCATTTCATGTGGCCTTAAAAATTGAGACAGGGCTTTCTTGAGTTGAATTACTTTCATCAATGCAGAGCCTAAATATGTGTATATTTTGTTAGCAAATCAGAAAACCATTAGGCTTTGTTTGGTTCATGGATTTCATGAGGGAAAAGAAATGGGAAGGAAAAAAAGATGGAAAAACTAGTTCCTTTTACCCTACGAATGGGACTAGTTTTCCATTATGTTTTCCTTTCCCTTATCTTTTCCCTCACCAAATCCATAAACCAAACAAAGCCTTACAGGATTTTTTTTAAGACACATATGCCTAGTGATACATTTAGGGAATAAACAACACGATGGTGGATGCTTATAAAAGGATTACAGCCATACCTTATTTAGTTAGCCAGCCAGTTCACCTCCACCAGTACCATACTTCATATCGAGTTTACTACAGGAGAAAAAAGGTGTTAACGAGGAGAATGATATGAATAACGGAAAGAATATACTAGCAATCCCAACATTGTTTGACGTAATTCCAAACCTGTCCTCTTCGGGATTCAATTGATTGTACAGACATTTGCTCATATCAGAATGTGGAGAACTAGGTATTCCAGCTTCTGAAGAGTCTTGTTACCATCTCCCTGGAAAAATAATTAACCCCCAAAGCCATACATTTCCGTGTTATCAGTCACTGAGGGAACCAGAAAATGTGTAAATTCCTTAAAAAAAAAAAAAGTCTTACTGCTGAATCACTTTCCATCCATCCTGGAACTTTATCCGAAATAAGGGTGATATATTGCTCCAAAGCAACCTCCGGACTCATGTTCCCCAACCTCTGCCAGGCATTTCTTGCACAACGTAAGCACTGCCTTCCATCACTCACTCATAGCAGCTATCAATCCTGTTGTTATATAACTACCAATCAAACTATACCCCCCTAAGGTTCTCTTACAATGTCCACCTGTCTAAGTTTCACTCAGCTCTCTCGCTATAAGAAAATTATACAAGTCATGTGGTGCCACTCTAAATCTCACCATCTAAAAATATTGTACCAGGATTCTAGATAGATTTTGATTGGTTTAGAACTGACTAATGAACAGCAAGGAGACACAGACAATTTAGAAATAAGTATGATCATTGAGATGCTAGAAGGTCAAGAACATTGTCCCAAACTTGCAATTGACGAACATAAAGATACAGTACCTATTTTTTCCTAGCCGGCATTATGGAAAGTTAACCAAGTAATTCAGAGTTTTGAAGGCTACAAGTCGTATAAAATGGGAGACAATACAACACAGAACATCTATTATTCTTAGTTTGTCAGCATTCCTCCCTGATAGCATAGAAGCATTATTTCTCTTTAGACATCTAAATATATTTTCGATGTGTACGAAGGTCCAATGGTAGTTACTAAAGTTCATGTAATAGTAGTTTTAACTTCATTTCTTGAACACCATAGAAAGTTACTAAAATAGCTCTTAATAGTTATAATTCCATTTTTGTCTAATACCCTTTATTAGCTTACCGATTTGCCATATTTTGAGTTTTCCAGTTCTAATCAGTTCAAATAATGTAACAAGCATGGATAAAACAAAAAAGCAAATTCAATCATTTCGAAAAGGAAAACGTATAGGAAAGTTCAATACCATTTGGCACGAGCATGTGCGCAGTAACCTTGAGTGCCATGGGTTGAGGCTCATAACAAGGTCCTTCCATGGCAACTTTATGAAGCCCATACAATTGCATCTGCACATCACTCCCTACAATCTCCAACTTGTAATTGTTCCCTAAATCACCAACATAATTAGAAGCCACTGTAAAAACCTTCTCCATAGAGATGGTACACAGATCTACAAGAAAGAGAAGAACATGAGTACATAGATTACACAGATATCAAGCAAATACGTGTAGATTACACATAGAGATAGTACATAGATTACACATAGAAATTGTGTTACGTGTAAGAGTGAGAGAGTGTACATATGTGTGTGAGTGTTTGAGAGAGGGAGAGAGTGGCAGATATGAGAGAGAGAGAGAGAAGTGGAGATCTCACCGGTGGAGGGGCAGTGGAGCGACGGTGGTACGGTAGGATGGCAGTGGAGCATCGATGAGGTGAGTGGTGGTGGTGCGGCACAATAGCTTTCTCTCTCTCTCTCGTCGACTTATCTTCTCTCCTTTCTCTCTCCCTTGACCTAATTTTGGGGGAAATTTTGTGAGGGAAATTGGGGGACAAGGGCATATATGGGTTAGTTGTTTTAGCAAGGAAAATATTTCATTGCAAAAATTATTTTCTCAAATTTTAAGCAAGGAAAAAATAATTCATTGCTAAATATATACTTTCAGCAAGGGAAAAAAGTTTCCTTGATAAAAATAGGTATTAGTAAGGAAAACATTTCCTTGCCAAAAAGTATTTTCACAAATATTTACTAAACTTTAGGCAAGGAATAACAATTTCCTTGCCAAAATACACTTTTAGCAAGGAATTTGATTTTTCGTTGCCAAATAAATCACTTTAGGCAAGAAAAATATTATTTCCTTGCCAAATACTCTACTTTTTGCAACGAATATTCATTTTCCTTGCCTAACGTATATGTCTTTCAGCCTTTTGGCAACAAAATCAAATTTTCTTGCAAATACTATACTTTTAGCAAGAAAATTTACCTTTCCTTGCCGAGCTTCCTTGCAAAAACTCATTTTTGTTGTAGTGATATCCTTGCATGGCGTTCATTTCCATGGAGGTCTGTTCTTCAAAGTACAGCACATTGGGACAGTACTGAGTTGTGTGTCCCAACATATTGCATGTGCTGCATGGTTCTTCAGGCAAAACCTGTCTAGAACTCTCTCCTTTCATCCCTAATTCTTCTACTTTCTTTGCTAATTCTTTGTATTTGTTCAATAGGTGATCTTCACTTTTTAATTGATAAATACTTTTCTCCTCTACACCTGATATTTGTGCGCGTGGTACATCCTCAGAGTTAGACCATTCATGAGCTTGTTCAGCTAACCACTCGAAGTGGGTTTTAGCCCTTCGGTGTTTTTGCGGAGAAATGGAACTGAGCTCATGGTCTCAACCAATTTTTTCATTTCACCATTTAGTCCTTCATAAAAGTAGCTAATAGTTTGCCATTTCTCATACCCGTGATGTGGGCATGAGAGAAGCAAATCCTTGCTCCCAAGTTTGAGTGATGGTTACATTGCTCTTTTGTTTATAGGAATTTATTTGACGTTTTAGCTCGGTAGTCATGCGAGGTGGAAATAATTTCTTTAAAAATGCGGTGTTCATCGCATGCTAGGTGAAGATTGAATCAGGCTTGAGGGTGAGTAGCCACGCTTTTGCTTTATCCTTCAAGGTGAAGGGAAACAGCATTAGGCATGTCACATCTACATGACAGTTTTGTGAGAATGTCTTACAAACATCCTCAAAGTCTTTGACCTGTAGATATGCCTTCTTTCTCTCCATTTCATAGAAGGTTTGAAGGAGTTGAATCATTCCGTTGCAAAATTGGAATTCGCCTGCATCGGGTGCAATGAGAATACAAGAAGGTGCAGGTACGTATTCGGGTGTCATGAGATCGCACAAAGGATGTAGCGAATCATCAATAGGTACAACCACATTATCCCTATTCTTGCTTTGATTGTCAGCCATTGAATCTGTGGGTGTAGCTACGGGATTAATATAATCAGAGGAATCAGATAAGTCGAATGGATTTTCGAGAATTCCTTCAATGGAATTATCTGACATAAAAGGGAAAGGATCTTAGAAGATTTTAATCTAAAGAATTAAAAGAAAAGGAAAATAGAAAGAGATAAAAATAGAATGAGGTAATCTATGCATTAGCTCATTGCCTTCCCCGGCAACGGCACCAAAAACTTGACACGAGAATTATTTGTGTGCGCTTGGGCTACGTTCAAGTGTAAATGATCGTGCAAGTAGTAATCTGGTTAAGACTAGGTCGATCCCACAAGGAAGGTTGGAAACTAATTACTTAGCTCAAACTCTAAAAGAAAATAAAAAATTCAATGTTTAAGGGAAGCGTAGAACACGAAATTCCACAATTAACAACTACTAAAAGTCAAGAAATTAAACAAAATTACGAATTAACTAATTAACTAAAGCAGTATTTTAAATACGGTTTTTTACTTAATAAAAGGGGAGCGTTGGGATTACACCAATCCAATGTGACCTAACCATCTACCATGCACCTACATTAAAGCTCTATAGAGTTCATCTCTCTATAGTATTCCGTATTTCTCTAAAAATAAAGAATCAATAACCCTTTCATGACTGGGGCTATATCATCACAGTTAATTTGAAACACATGAAAGTGGTTTAGATCAATAGTTAAGTCTCGCACCTACAATGGTGTTAGCATTGAGGGTGGTTTGCAAAAGGTATTGAAAGAAAATGCCTTAAGGCCTTAAGTTCAAAGACTGTTTTGACTAACTCAGCATTTGGGGACAGTTTGATAACGAATTTCTAAAACAGAAAGTCTAGGAATACTATAGGAGATCTTCTCAGTAATTAGACCGCTCGATCGATCGACGCAATTTCGATCGATCGTGAATCGTCATCTTTCAAGCACTCAAAATATTTTCGATCGCTTGACAGTGTCCAGTGTTCGATCGATCGAACACACTTCAATCGATTGACCACAGGTTCTAATTGATGCATGGCAGAGGCTGGAGATCACTATTTCATCGTGATCTCCCAACCCTAGGACTACTCAGACATGGTCTGGACTGTCTCAAATTCGTTTTTAACGCAAAAGTCCATTAATGTCATGTTTGGTTATGATTTAAACATAGAATCTATGAAAACTAATGGTTTAACACTGAATAACATGCAAGGCTACAAGATTGACAGCTTATACCATGAGAACAAGAAGCATAATATAAATCAAACAATATCTAAAAACCTGGAATAGTGAACTTTGATTAAACTAAAGAGAATCCAAGCCAAATTAACAATAATCATTGAGAAACCTACAAAAACTAAGAAAAGGCTCTCTACTCTCTATAAACTGTTGAAAACGAAAGTGGGATGTCCCTCTGGACGTCTTTATAACTAATATTTGTAGACAAACTAAATGCTAGGGTTACAATGCATGTTTCTGCTATGTGTCCGTATGTTCTAATAAAAGGCATGTTCGATCGATCGAATATCACTCGATTGATTGAACTTCTGAATTAATCGAGCGCTTGAACATTATTCGATCGATCGAAACCTCGATCGCTTGAGGGGTATTCGATCGATCGAACTTCACTTTTCATCTTTAAATTGCCTTTCTTATAATCCAGCTTTCCTTTTATCCTATTATTGATTCCTGCACCTAGCAAAACAGTAATCTGCACGAAAAAAATAGCTTAAAACAACACAGCATATCGAAGATTAGTCATATTGTATAAAAGCTGGCGTTGTAACACAAACTGCCGTTGTAACACAAGCTGCGAACGAAATCAACGTATTTTCTTCTTTTAGCGCGGTTGTATTTTACAAATACCCCCGCTTATCACAACCTACTCACAAATCATAAGGCCAAACCATCCTAATATAAGATTTAATCAAAGCAAAAATTTTAGGGACACATATATAAGTTGTGAACATTTTCCAATTGGTCTCACTCAATTCTCATGGACCATGATTTAATTAAAAATCTTTGATCTCAGTGAGTTCATGAGTTCACTACACCAATATTGACTTGTCATTCATAAAAATTATTAAATCAATCCCCCTCTCATAGTTGATGATCATTGAGAGATATGAACTTTTTGATACCCTAATCTCCTCTCAATTTGATTGTCCTTGGAGACTAAGATATGACCCAAAACATATGAACCTCATAGAATATAGAAATAACTCTATGAGACTCAATTTGGAGGACTTCAAGTCGTGAATCAAGACTTTAAACCCAACAAAAACATATGGATATAATAACTATGACCCATCTTAATCCCCATATCAATCATAAGATCATAGGGGACTAAGGATCAACTCGAAGAGGATCCAATGGGATATTAAGATATCATGATTTCAAAAAGAAAATAGAGACAAAAGGAAGTAAAATCAAAGTTTAAATTAAATCCAAGTAAGAAAACTTTTACAGCTTTTTTTTGTTTTGAACCCAAGACTAAATGTAGATCCAAATCAATGAAAGCATCACATGAAAATTCAATCACAAACTCTATGTGGTATGTGATGAAATAGGGTAGGAAGAGAGGTTTTAAAAATGTGTAAAAGTCCTAGATGTATGAATTTGTGATTGAATTAAGACATAAATCCATATGGGATTAAAAGGTTACCTCTACAACCTTAGGGATTTTTTTTATTACTCGAAGAAGATCTTCCAAGTTCTTCAAGCCCCTCTTAAAATTCTTCAAAGATTCCTTGATTACTTCAAGATTTCTCTTAATCTCTCTCTATTGTTTATTCTATATAGATCTTGTTCTCCAAGAAAGGATAATGATGGAAGATGGATCCCTATAATGGAGGCGAAGGCCTCCTTATATAGACCATTCTCATAGGGCTAAATAAGTAAATTCGGGTGAAAAATCCATGTGCAAGAATATTCCATACATAGTCGAAAAGAAAATAGTCTGTTACAGCGAGTGGCACTCACTGAATTATCTGCGGCACTCAGTGACTGCCGTTCCGGCACTCACAGACTGCCAGTGCGGCCGCTGGTAACCATTTAAATAGAAAACTGATCTTTTGCGAAACCAAAGATAAACTGGGTCCGGGGATTATGGAATGAGAGGGGAAGGAGCCCGGTGAACTAAAACACCCCCTCTCATCCTATCTCATTGATAGGCTTCTACTCAACATCCACTTTAATCGAATTATTAATCTAAGCATGCCCTCAACTAATATATGTATATAAGTATACATAACACAAGCATGTCAAAAGGGTGCAAAATTGCTAATGATAAAATATCATACATAAGCCACATAACTCAAGTAGCAAGCAAGATGATATCCAAATAGATAACTAGAGAACTTACCCGGGGTCCCGCTGTGAAATAGAAACGTGTAATGCATACAAGAATAGAAGTCCTAGGAGACATGTCTCTAATCACATATACACATAAAGCAAGACCAAATCTAAGGTGTCGCACATGGAGTCAAAAATCGGTTAAAATCAAAGAATAAAATAAACTAGGGAGGGGTTGAGAATTCATACCTCAATATCGCTACGAAACAAAGATTAGTCCACATGCTTTAGATAATGTTGAATCTCAAACAACATTCCTAAACTTCTAACTTAAATCTAAGTAGAAGAAATGACACAACGTATAAATTCTTTGTAACTAGTTGAGATCACATCACTCCTATAGATATGCAAGTTTCAACTAGGAGCCAATGCAATGTCCATATAGAAATGGTATAGTCCCAAAATGATCACAAGGAACTCACAATTATGTTTATTCCTGGTAAAAAATGAATTCCAATTACAAGTATCAATCTACATGGATGAATGTATATGAATAGATGAATGTGAACAAGAGTAAGCTATGAAGTTCTTCATTGATTTAGATCCTTTAACCTCTTGATTTAAGTTTAACTAATCATTATTGAAGCATGGTTTAAGTCTTAGATCATGGAACTATCATTTGAGCCATTATTACAAGGTTTGTCAAATCTGTCCCAAAAATTCTGAAATTATAGTGTGCAAATCAAAACTTCAAAAATTGGAAAAGCATAGTTCGCATGGTTTGATGTCAATGAATTTTGGACACAAGATGCCTCTGTAAGTCTAGTTTCCAACCCAAAAAGAAAAATCAAAGATCAATGGTTCAATCTCTGAAAATTAGACTATCACTAGACATAACTCAAAATTTTACAATCTCTGTCTAGAGATTTTGTACGATTTTTTAAAAATAGTAAACAAATCAGAAACACTCTAATCTTTTTGGGAGATCTCACTAACACATTAAACTTCATAGAAAACATTATTTGGAGCCAAGAGTGCTTGATTAAGGTTCTGATTTACTCATTTCAAGAAAGTGTTACTGTTCTAAAACTCTAGACATATTAGAGTTACTTTACAAAACTCATGACCAAACCACTAAGCATGAAATCCCATTAAAACAAAAATTATTGTGGTAAAACTTTGTGTTATTGACACTCTCCAATTGGTTTCATTCAATTAACTAAAAATCTTTGATCAAAAGTGGTTAATGGACTTACTGCACCTTTGTCAAGTTCACCTCCCCTTTCACTTTAGCTATTAAGCCATTAAGTTTGGCTTAACCTAAACTACTTCTCCTCCCGTTTGATGGTCATTGGAGACTAAAGACACTCATGCTTATAGATCTCAATGAAGTATGAAGGAATTTCATGAAATCCCAAAATAATGAACCTAAACCATGGAGGTAGATTTAGATTCATTAACCAAACTTACTAATATCAATTTTTAATTTCCTTATAAAACATGAGTTTATAAGGAAACTATAGGATTTCAAATCAATAGATTCAAGTAAGACATTGAAAGTCTTATGAATTCTAAGAGATGATTATAGTAAAAAAGGACAAAGAAAAAATAAGGAAACCATAACTCAAGTAATATCTAAGTTAACTCCATGATTTATTTAACCTTAAACCTAAGGTCATTTTGATCCAAATAAATAAAATGGAAGTTCAATCACAACATTGGTATGTGCAAAGGACCCTAAGGAGTCCCATATATTGTGACTGGACTTGAATTAGAGACTAATTACTTAGAGGTTACCTCCAAGTATCCTCAACTTCTTGGTTGTTTTAGGATTTTCCCAAAGTTAATCAAGCTCTTCTTCTAGCTCTTCCTTCAAAAAACCTGCTTCTAATTGTTTAGAAAATTTTAAGAAGTTTAAAACAAAGAGATTTAAGATAAGATTCTATGATTCAAAAATTCGAAGCCAAAAAAAGATCCAAAAAACAAAATAAAAAAAGAACCTTTGTAATGTGATATTCATCCCCTTTATATACGCAAATTCTAGAGGAATATTCTGGTAATTTTATAGTAAAAACCTTAATTTTGAATGTTCCTTTGAATGTACAAAACATACAACTGCAAAGTTGGCAGCCACAAAAATGCGATACTCAGCAGAGATGGAAGCGACACTCAATAAGTGCCGGTGCGGCACTCACTGAATGTAGGTGTGGCAATCACTGAATGCTGGTACGGCACTCAATGAATGTCGCGAATAATCCGCAGACTGCCATCTTTTCTGGAATTCTCATTTTAGCGACAATTGATGTGTTTTTATGGCTATTAGTAACTGCCATAGCAGCACTTGTTGACTGCTGTATGGCAATTAGTGAGTGTCACAACGGCAACCCGTAACTGCCGCAATATGTTCCATGTGTCATTTTCTTCTATTCTCCCTTCTCCTTCTTTCTTTCTTTATGTTTTGAATTACAGAGCCTTTTGAAGAGCTTAAATCACCTTTGGAAGTCCTAGATTAGTCAGACATTGTCATTATCGGATCTAGAGGTAACACTCCTCTTAATCCAACGTTTGGTCAAAATCGGGGTGTCTACAGTTTGCTCCTCTTCAACAGAGCTTGTGAAGCAACGCATTTTATAAGTGAATGTTGAAGGCTGTGTGAAGACAAGACTTTGACCAGACTATCGGATTTAGGTAAAACAAAATGCATTGCAAAAGAAAACAAGCGTGCGGCAATGGTTCAAGTTGGTCGTGCTCAATGATGAATTGCCTACATATCCATTCAGGAATCAGACCAATACATAGTTCAGACAAGGGCAAACATACACAAGCATAAGTAGTCATACAGATGAATGCACCTATCTTGTCTTGATGCACGTGTTCATATAATGATGACTCTTAATGCAACTTCGTGCTCTACAAATGATGTGGTTCTAAAATGTGCAATCCTGACATTTTTAGTTATAATTTATGCCTTATGTTACTCAATGTTCATTTTAATTATGTTCAAGATATGCGGCCATTTATGCCGAAGGGACGAATACAATGGACCGGGTGGCGCTTCACGACTTAGATCCCGGTGTCAATGCGGGTTTACTCTAAAAATCCGCAACCGCTCGACCCTGTCGAATATTTTTACTCTGAAAAATTAGCAGCTACTCAGCTCCGTCGAATATGTTTGCTCTAAAAAATCTGCAGCCACTCGGCCCCGTCGGATATTTGCTCTAAAAAATCTGTAGGTGCTCGGCCCCGTCATATATGTTTGTTCTGAAAAATCTGCAGCTGTTTGGCCCCGTCAGATATGTTTGATCTGAAAAATTCGTAGCCGCTCGGCCCGGTCAGATATGTTTGCTCTAAAAAAATCCACAGTCGCTCGGCCCCGTCGGATATGCTCATTTAAACCATCAAGATCAGAAGTCAATCATATATGTTCAATTCAATTTTCAAAATCAAAAGTCAATCAGACTCAAATCAATTTGTTCTTCTAAAACCAAGAGTTTTTCAGGCTCAAATCAATTCACTCTTCTAAAATTAGGAGTTGTTCAGGCTCAAATCAATTCACTCTTCTAAAATTAAGAGTCTTTCAGACCCAAATCAATTCATCTTTTTCAAAATTGGGAGTCAATGAGACTCAAATTTTATCAAATTTCAAACGGGAGTCAATTAGACCCAAAGAATTCAATCATCAAAAATCCAGAGTCAATCAGACTCAAATATTATCAAATTTTCAATAATCGGGAATCGGTAGGCCTTGGAAATTATTTTTCGGGGATTAGAAAGTAAAAATAAGTAAACTTCGAGGTCCAAATTCAAATTTCAGGGTCCAATTTGAATTTTGGGGGAATCCAAAACACCTTTTAACTGCCTTAACTACTCAGGAGGAAGAGAACAGGGCTTTGGTCCTGCAGGTGAGAGAGCTCTAGCAGCAGCTTCAGTAGTTCGGCGTGGGTTCTAGCAGAGGTCACGGAGGTGTCGGGCGAGGCAGAGGTAGCACTGGTGGCAGAGGTGGGGACAGAGGAATCAGAGGAGGAGGAGGCAACGGGAGTGGCACAGAGTCAAAGGAGGAGCCTCTTAGATTTGTCATTCGTCAAACTCGAGGCCGGGGCCGGGGTTGACCTAGTTCTTTCTTTTTTTTACCTCTCTTTTATCTTTTGAGTGTTTTGGAGAGGGTATATACATTTGGATGACTGTATATGCATATTGACGATGGCTCCTGGATAGCGGAGATAGGATAGGCACCTTATTATGATTGGTTTTATTTTTCTATCCGTTTTATTGCTCATATCCTGCCTCACATCATATGTGTGACCATGGCTTGGACCTCCCTTCTTATTTTAATTTTTTGTGACTAGTGACTACTTTTGCTTTTATTATTTTTTCTTTTATGAATGAGTGAATGAATGTGACCATAGCTTGGTCTTGTTGTACGTGATGCTATCTGATGCACAGGTGTATTACATACACAATTTTTTGTTTCTAGGTGGGCTGAAATAATTACAAACAAGTCCTGGCCAAAAATAATGATGTGCGACACTCGGTTAGACTTGCACGGTAGTCACTGAATGCCACAGTGGTAGTCTGTGACTGTCGTGCGGTAGTTTCTGACTGCCGCTCGGCATTCTCATGAGTGCCGCCGAGGTATATTGAGTGCCGCCGAGGTATATTAAGTGCCGCCCTGTGTTCTGGGCAGATCCACTTCTATTTATACTCTCCTTTTCTAAAACTCCAACAAATTCTTCTTCTCTTCCCTTTCAAATGGCCCCCATTAGCTCTCAAATTCTCTTTCCATGGATGGATACCCTCTCTGGCATTAACAGGCTCAACTTCTAGTGTTCTAGATTAAACGACCTCTTCTCTATACGATGGATGTCTCTAAATGAAGGCTTGCTTCGAGTCACTATTCAGTGTTGGGACCCTTCTTTCATGTTTTCTGCTTCGACTTTCAGGAGGTTTGTCCTTTGTTTGAGGAGTTTAGCGCTATTCTGCACACTGATCCTTCTACAGATTTGATAATTCTTCCGGCGCTGATCGGGTAAGTTCAGGACCTTGCTGCTCTTCTTCACATATCTTCAAATGTGGCCGACTCTTTTATTCGCGACCGATAGATCGACTTTGAGCGCCTTTCCTCTGCCTATGCTTCCATGGGGGACCCCTATAATGGCGGGTATCAGATTATTCAGCGTAGTGCACTATTGATAGCCATTCTATCTTACTTCCTCTTTTAGTCCTATTCTGATGTTCTCATACCCATTGCCTGCGGTCTATGGGAGATGAAGAGCGCCGTTATGTTGGTCCTTGGTGATACCTTGATGGGCCAGGATTATGCTCACGCCGCTGGGGCCATGTGATCCTCGGGAGGACCTTTTGTCTTACAGGTTTGGCTTATGGAGCACCTTGATCTCTTCATACACCATTCACACCTTCGAGGGCCACTTCCCTACGATCATATAGAAACTCACCATTTATTCTATTCTGCCAATGCTTGGCTCGATTAGCTTCACGGCCTTTCTCTTGGTGACATCTGTTGGATCTGCCTGCAGTGGTCTTACTGTTTTGTTGCTGTACGACTTTGGGGTGACCCAGTATCTGGTTACCTGGCTTGTATGCTACAACTTTCTATGTTCCCAGCTGAGTGGTTCGTCAGTACGGACTTCTCCAAGATGTTACTGAGGATATTACTGTCGATTTTATGAGGAGTTTGGTCATGCGTTCTTGCATCATGGAAGTTTTTGCTGAGGCCTGGAATGACAGAGTGGCTGCTCCCTTTTGGAGAATTTCGGCTTCAATCCTTCCTACCATTGAGTACCTTCTGCAAATTCAGACTCTGGCCGAGAAACAAACTCTATAGAAATGAAAGAAAAATAGGACAGAGCTTTATTTTACAAAAATTCTGACAAGTCCTGTCTACTTTCCTGCGCCTTTGAATGTGATTTTTTTGTTTCTTTCCAAAGATTGTCTTTATCTTAGGAAATGTTCCAACATATTTAATCAAAAGTATTCGCTCTTCTGATTAATCTTTTAAGTTATGAAAATTTCTCCTCTTAATGTCTTTTCTTGGCTCTTTATTACCTTGCTTTGAGTTTTGCTTAGAGTTTTAATCTTTCTATATCATGAATTCTCATTTGTTCCTTTATAGTACTTATTTTGACAATTAAGGGATCCTGAGATGGGTTTAAGGTACTCTCTGGGTTCATAAGTTTAGCAAACAGAGTTTGCCCCTGGTTATGAGGCTTTGAAGTGGTTATGGGCAAACGCGAGTTTGCCCCTAGCTTGGCATAGGGTTTTTCTTTTAGGTTTTTTGTGGACTGAAGGCTTTTGAGAGCCCGCCTACTTATCCCCGAATGGGTATCAGGTCCATAGTAGTTCGGTTTAAGGCTTGACGGAATGTGCCACTTAGGTGATGATTAATGACCGAACCGAACAGGTTGCCCACGTATCCCCGAGTAAGAATCAGGCCAAGCATAGTTCATAAAGGTAGGAGGTTTTGAAAGGAATTGATTCAAGCAAAATATTTCTTGAGGCGATCAAGGTTAATCGGCTGTTTAAATTCAACCTCGTCCAGTTCCATATGATAGGAAGCTCCTCCAAAGAGGAGTGTCTTAATAATGTATGGCCCAATCCAGTTGGGTTTGAATTTTCCTCTTGGGTTAAAAATGGGCACTTTTAGTTCTTTGAGGACCAGGTCACCCTCAACAAGCTTCCTTGGGCAAATCTTTTTGCTAAAAGCACAAGCTATTCTCTTCTAATATCCCCGAGTATGGTTTATTGCAGCCAACCTCTTCTCATCGAGCAACATCAACTCCTCATATCTCCCTGGGTCCATTCGAGTTTGGTTACATAACACTCTACCAAAATCCGAAGAGATGGTATTTCTACCTCAATCAGAAGGACAGCCTCCATCCCATAACCAAAGAATACAGTGTAGCCCCCGTAGAAGTTCTCACGGAGGTCCGGTATCCCCATAGTGTGAATGATAGTTTCTCGTGCCAATCTTTATACTTGTCTATCATTTTTCCTAAGATTGCTTTAACATTCTTATTTGCTGCCTCTACTGCCCCATTCGTTTGCGATCTGTATAGAGATGATTTGTGCCGGGTTATCTTGTATTTATCTAAGAGTGGAATGACTTCTCCTTATAAATGACTACCGTGATCTGAAATAAACTCATTACGGACCCCATATCTGCAAATCATGTTCTTCTTTATAAAGCTCACCACATCTTTAGCCTTCAGAGTTGCGTATAACGCAGCATCCAGCCACTTAGTGAAATAATCAATTGCCACAATTATGTACCGATGTCCATTAGAGGCTTTTGAGACTATCACATAGAAAATAGCCAAGGCGTAGTCATGCTATAGAGATGAGAAGGCGGGGTATGCATCTGATTCGCATGGATTTGGCACTTATGACACCTTTTGACGTACTCACAACAATCCCTGTCTAAGGTCGTCGAGTGATACCCTTGATGAATTATCTTCTTTGCCAACATGTGCCCGTTCATGTGTGGTCTGCAAACTCCTTCGTGTATTTCATCCATCATTCTCTTAGCCTCCCTTCCATATAAATACTCCAGATTATACCCGGTATATGATTTCTTCCACAGTTTATTCGCATAGATCACAAATTGGGCAGAGAACCTTTGAATTGCCTTTCTTTTCTTCTCCGAAGCTCCTTCGGGGTACCCTCCTTCTTTAATGAATTTCCAAACATCCTTGCAATAAGGAACTTCCCCTTTATCCTCTAGGGCTACAATCATCTCAAATGAAGGTTAGTTCCTTATCTCTATGGGCAGCGGGATCATGGTGACTCCGGAGGGGATTTGTATCATCGAGGCTAAAGTCATTAGGGAATTAGCTAATTGATTTTCTTCATGGGGAAGGTAATAGAATGATATCTTTTTAAATTCCACCCTTAAACTCTCCAGATAGTCGTGATAGGGTCTCAACTTCTAATGCTTTACCCTCCAGTCACCCCGTACTTGAGATATGATCAAATTGGAGTCTCTGAAAATATCGATCCTCTCTACTTTTAAGGCAAGTACTCCTTCCATCCCAACTATGCAGGCTTTATACTCTGTCGTGTTGTTGGTTGAGTTGTATGTAAGCTTGACGGATAAAGGGGTTGGTGTCTCATCTGGTGCTACAAAGATGATTCCAGCCATATAGCCTAGTTGGTTAGCTGCTCCATCAAAATACATTTTCCACAGATTCTCCTCTATCCCCATCACTCCTTTATCTGGAAATCTAAACTCATCCTTTTCTCCAGATTCTATGATAAGGTCGGCTTGGTGGTCGACGATAGCTCTCCCTTTCACGGATTTGGAAGTGACATACTTGATGTCAAATTTAGCCAGCATTATGGTCCACCGGGAAATTCTACTAGTTAGGATGGGTTTTTTCAAATAGGTATTTAAGTGGGTCAATCCGGGAGATTAGGGTTACAGGAAAGGCTAACATGTAGTGCCTAAGGCGATGGGTACACTAGACTAGGGCCTAACATGCTTTCTCTAATGGTTAATATTTCAGCTTGTATCTAGTCATCCTTTTGCTCAAATAATAAATGGCATTTTCCAAGTACCCCTTCTCCTTCTTGGGCCAGCATACACCCCATTGAATCTTCGAACATAGAAAGGTATAGTAATAAAGGCTTTCCGAGTAAGGGTGGTGATAGGACAGGGGGGAATTTGGAGATATGTTTTGATCTTATCGAAGGCTTTTTGGCATAGGGTAACCCACTCGAACTTCTCTCCTTTTCAAAGCAACTTAAACAGCGGGTCACATGTCAGGGTGAGTTTTGAGATGAAACGGCTTATGAATTGTACTCTTTCCATAAAACCCCTCAATTCCTTCTCATTCTTCGACGACTGCATTTCAACTATGGCCTTTATTTTGGTCAGGTCCACCTCTATCCCCCTCTGAGTGATAAGGAATCCTAACAGCTTTCCGGTGGTGACTCCGAAGGTGCACTTCTACATGTTTAGCCTCATTCTGATTTCCCTTAACCTCACGAAGAATTTACTCAATGCCTCCAAGTGTCCTTTCCTCTCCTTAGATTTCACAATCATATCATCCACATACACCTCTACCTCATTGTGGATCATGTCATGGAGCAATGTAGTAGCGGCCTGTTGGTATGTTGCCCTCGCATTCTTGAACCCAAACGGCATTACCCTATAACAAAATGTTCCCCATGGTGTGATGAAAGTGGTTTTCTCTCTATCCTTAGGTGCCATGAGAATTTGGTTATAGCCTGAGAATTCATCCATGAAAGATAGAAGTTCATGCCCCGCGGTGTTATCGACCAACACTTAGATATGCAGTAAAGGGAAATCTTCTTTAGGGCTTGCTTTGTTCACGTCTCGAAAATCAATGCACACCCTAACACGACTGTCCTTTTTTTGAACTGGCACAATATTGGCAATCCATTCAAAATACTCAATGACCATCAAGAATCCAGCTTTTAACTACTTTTCAACTTCCTCTTTAACTTTAAGTTCCCATTCAGGCCTCATTCGCCTAAATTTTTGTTTTATTGGTTTTGAATTAGGGAAGAGGGGGATATGATGTTGGACTATTTCTGGATCGATACCTAGCATATCACTATAAGACCATGCAAAAACATCTTTGAATTCATTTAATAGTTTGATCAATTCTTTCCTTTCTTTATTTCCAAGTGTAGAGCCAATAAAAACATTTTGAGGATTTTCTTCATTTCCTACATTAACAGTTAGAGTGTCCTCAATGATTTTACATGTTGATTCTTTTTCTTTTCTAATTAATTTTTGCAATTCAATTGGTATCTCATGATCATCACATTTACCAAATTCATTAAGTGTATTCGAGTAGGAAGAATTAGTCACACTTTCATTGATTTTGTTCAGGGTGATTACGACAGACATAGCAATAGTAAGATGCCTCACTTTGGCCATTACAAAATCCGAGGAGGGGGGATACCTATCATTAGACTCAAAGACCAATTCTTTGTTGACCCCTTTCTTGAGTTCCATGGTGTGGTAGCCTACCAGATTCCCGTTCCCTTCTTGGCTTCCTCTCCTATCACTACTTCCCTAGATTCTTTCATGTCGTTCCCTTCGTCCTCTTCTTGTACTTCTTCCACTATGCCCTCGACATATTGTTCCTCAACATTGGTTCCTATAACCCCTTCTTGGACCTTTTTCTTGGCTTCCACGCTTCATCGCCTAACAGGTTTTGTATAGCTGGTCCTTCTAGCACACCGATCCAATCATTGACTATGGCAGACATCACGAGGACCTATAGGTACGGGTTTTCATACTCAGAGAATTCATGGGGGACAAAAATATCAAACCCTGGTTTTAAGCGATTATCCTTCTGATCAACCCACGGTTCTGGGAAGCCACAAAAGGGGAAATCTTCTCCCTCCTTCACAAAGTACTCGTTGAGCATTTTCCGGTATGGGACCAATAGTGCGTCGGCCGCCATCTTCTTTTCCTTCAGTTCCTTATTTGACGGCTGATAACCCAGACCATGAGTGCAAGTCTGAGCAAGGATTCTCGGGAACTCTGGTAGACCTTGGAGATTATTTCCTAATCCCATGCCTGGGAAGAAACCCATCTTCTTCATAATCCCCGCGATCAACAGGCTTGTATACTGATCAAAATAGAGTGGCAGGAACTCCCTCGGCTTGGCTTCTTCCAACATGTTGATAAACTCAAACCCTCCCAAATTCGTCTCTTCTCCCTGTAATTGTACCTCTAGAACTGATGCGCTTGATGATGCTTTTGACGGGCAAACTCAACTGTCCCCAAGGATATCATAGACCTTATTTTTCCAGACACACTTGACCTTTTGATGAATGGTAGATGGTATAGCACCGAGGCTATCTAACCACGGATTCCCAATAGCAGATTGAAGGAGGCGGGAATGTTGATGACCTGGAATTCGGCTTCTTTGTATACGGATCCGACGGTGAGATTGAGGAGGATCATTCCTATGACTGTCCTCTGAGTATTGTCATACGCCCTCACCTTTTGCTCAGATGGTATAAAAGTTAACTCGTCCAGGTCAATTTGCTTGGCTATTCGAAACAGGCACACATTGAAAGCAGACCCGTTGTCAACAAGACAAGTGGGTACGACGTTTCCCAAGTACTCAACGGTGACATATAGTGGCTTGTTGTGAATGGGTTTTCCAGGGGGAACATCATCTAAAGAAAAGGTAATATCCAAGGTTTGAATTCTGTCGATCATTCCCACAATGTCTTCCGGTGCTGTGTCGATGAAAACATCAGATTGGTTCAAAGCATCCAACACCGTCTGCCTATGGCGATTAGAAGTGATTAGCAAACCCCAGATGGTGATGTTGGCCGGCGTCTTCTTCATTTACTTCAAAACCCTTTCTTCTGCTTCTTCCTCATTCACCTTCCCCTTCCCTTTGTCCAATTCCCTGCCCGGGTGATCTTCCTTTAGCTTATGTGGTTTGAAGTGTCTACCTGACCAGGTTAGATGACTGACTTCTTCCATTGCCCATAAATTATCGACCTTTGAAATGACTTTCAAATTCCCCTTTTTCTGTTCCTATCTCATATTTACTCATATACTACAGGTCATCTTCTACCTGATCTATATCAGTATTGTTAGTCTCTTGAGCCCATCAATCTGTTTGCTTTAACGTCCCCTTTCCGGACTAATTCCCCAGAGTGTAGATTATCAAATATTCTGGCAACTGGTAAGGCTTCCTCGGTGTCCCGACCTTGGTGATTATCCTAGATAGATCGAAGGTTATCTCTTCTATCCCCAAGAAATAAAGGCCTTGTGGCAGAGGTACAACATGATGATTTGGCAGTGGGTTTGTGGTAACATTAGTAGTTTTGATAGGTGGTTCAGATATCACTTTGTTATCAATGAGGTCCTGGATTTCATGTCTCAACCTTGTATACCGATCCGTTGAGTGACCCTTTTGTTGGTGGAATTTGCAATAGAGATCCTCCCAGAAGCTTGGCAGAAGCGGGCTCGGTAAAGGTCGAGATTCCAACGGGCAAAGATGCCTCTTCGACAGTAGCTTATCAAGGGCGGTTGATAGTGATACCCCCAAATCTAAAAATTTCCTTGATTATTTATCCCCTCCTCTTCTCGGTGTTATGTCAAACATTTTCTCTAGTCCACTCAATGCGTTGACATCGATGGGGCCAGAGTGACCCCCCAAATGTCCTCCATTTGGCCCATAGTTTGGCTTCTTGTATCGATTTGGTTGTTCTTCCTTCTTGATCACCCCCTCTTGGATTCCATCCTTTATTCTTGTTCCCACGTCAAAAACTTCAACGAATGTGTTAATCGACTAAAACCTCATCTTTTCTTTGTAGACACGCTAAAGGTTCTTCATTAACATTCAGATTTGATCTTTTTCGGACATCCTCTGCACCATCTTAGCTGCCTTTCCCCTCCATCTACTTAGATATTCAGCAAACGATTCTTTGTTTCCTTGCCTGGTGGTTTCCAAATCTCGGACTGTGACATCTAAGTCTTGATTATACTCATACTATGCCATGAAGGCCTTGATCACCTCTTTCTACACCCTAGTCTTGCTTGGTTCGAGAGTGAGATACCAAGCCAAGGCGGCCTCAGCCAGAGTTTGCTAAAATAAGATGGCCATCATAGAAGTGTTCAATCCACTAGGCTGGAAGGCCCCAATACACATCCTTACATAGCTGCGACATGCAAGTGAAATGCAACAGGCACACAAATATTGATTAAATCAATTAAAATGACTTTTTCAAGTCTAATTCTCGAGTGAACCCAAAATCAGAAATTTTGGTTTGCAAAATAGGAGATTTTAGGTTTGATCCCCAGTGGAGTCGCCAGATTGTGGATACCGCATTTGGGCCCACTTATTTAAAACAATTTTCAAATTCAAATTCAAATACAAAGAGTCGACACTTAATTTTTAAAAGGAAAAATTAAGAGACCATTTTAAAAGCAAACCGATCTTTTACGAAACCAAAGATAAACTGGGTCTGGGGATTATGGAATGAGAGGGAAAGGAGCCCGGTGGACTAAAACACCCCCTCTCATCCTATCTTGTTGATAGGCCTCTACTCAACAACCTTTTTAATTGAATTATTAATCTAAGCATGCCCTCAACTAATATCTATATATAAGTATACATAACACAAGCATGTCAAAAGGGTGCAAATTACTAACGATAAAATATCATTCATAAGCCACATAACTCAAGTAGCAAGCAAGATGATAAGCAAAAAGGGAACTAGAGAACTTACCCGGGGTCCCGCTGCAAAATAGAAACGTGTAATTAATGCATACAAGAATAGAAATCCTAGGAACATGTCTCTAATCACATATACACATAAAGCAAGACCTAATCTAAGGTGTCGCACATGGAGTCGAAATTCAATTATAATCAAAGAATAAAATGACCTAGGGAAGGGTTGAGAAATTGTACCTCAATAGCGCTACAAAACAAAGATCAGTCCACATGCTTTAGATAATGTTGAATCTCAAATAACATTCCTAAACTTCTAACTTAAATCAAAGTAGAAGAAATGACACAACTTGAATTCTTTGCAACTAGTTGAGATCACATCACTCCTTAGATATGCAACTCTCAACTAGGAGTCAATGCAATGTCCATATAGAAATGGCAAAGTCCCAACATGATCACAAGGAACTCACAATTATGTTGATTCCTAGTACAAAATGAATTCCAATTACAAGTTTCAATCTACATGGATGAATGAATGTGAATACATGAATGTGAACAAGAGTAAGCTACGAAGTTATTCATTGATTTGGATCCTTTAAACTCTAGATTTAGGTTTAACTAATCATTATTGAAGCATGGTTTAAGTCTTAGATCATGGAAATATCATTTGAGCCATTATTTACAAGGTTTGTCCAATCTGTCCTAAAAATTCTAAAAATTACAGAGAGTAAATCAAAACTTCAAAAATTGGAAAAGCATAGTTCTCATTGTTTGATGTCAATGAATTTTGGACACAAGATGCCTCTGTAAGTCTAGTTTCCAACACAAAATGAAAAATCAAAGATCAACAGTTCAATCTCTAGAAATTAGACAAACACTAGACATATATCACTCAAAAATTTACAACTCTCTGTCCAGAGATTTTGTACGATTTTTTAAAAATAGTAAACAAATCAGAAAGACTCTAACATGGATATATATATATACCAGTGATCCCCATCCACCTCTCATTAAGGATATAACCAATCCACTGCTAGTTAAGGATATAACATGGATCATCTGGCAATCTTAGGACTATATGGTCCTGCTCACTACACATTAAGGATATAAATTATCAATCGCATGTGAAAGTGTATCATGACCAAGCATCCACCCACGTATCATTTCCAGAACTTATCGTACCTACTTAAACTCAGTACTAACATTGATATATGACTTCCCATTGTGGCCTGACTACTCTGATTGAAATGAACAGATATCGAACTTATACATAAATCGTATAGTATCTAACGTCATCACATTAATCCATTATTATTAATCATACTTACCTTTATTATCACATTATCCCTGATCAATCCATAATCATAGACTAAAAGACCAAATTGAGAATTGAGTATTTGAACCTCTTATATAATAAACAAAAGGAACAATCCATGTTCTGCAAAGTTTGATCGATTGAACTCAGTTCAATCGATTGAGGAAAATGGAGTTCAAGCGATCAAAGTTCTTTCTATCGATTGTAAGTTAGATCAATTGAACCCAGTTCAATCGCTCAAGAGTCATCTTCTCCAGCAGTTCTAGACAGTGAATGTCCAAAACTGTTAGGGCGTGTTTGGGTCCACTAATTTACGTCAAAAACTTGTGAAACATCATATAAAATGTACCAAGTGAGTTTAGAACTCACGGAATGTTGTTAAGGCCGTGTTTGGAAAGATTTGAGCTCTGAGATCCAATGGCTTCCTTTCTCCCTCTCTCCTCTGCCTTTGCCTTCTCTCGTTGTCTCTATCTCTTTTTCCTTCTCTTCTTCTTCTTTCCTCGTTCATCTATCTCTCTCAAATAAAATATATATGTGTATGGATGTATGTATGTATATATATAGATGTGTATATATAAATATAAACACACACACATCATCTCTCTCTCTCTCTCTCATAAAGCTTGGGCACAACCAACCTCACATACACACACTGCCCAAACATATATGCATAGAGAATGGGGGGCAGGTGGCAATGTTTGCATGAACTAAAACTGAAATATCCAATTGAGGTCAATCGATTGACGTATGCTCGATCGCTCGAAAGTTATTCGGCCAGCTTTGATCGATTGAAAAAGGGTTTGATCGATTGAAGTAGGAACCAAATCATAAATTAAAGTTGATAGGGTTTTGATTGATTGAGCAGGGTTTGATCGCTTCAACTCGTAAATGTTCGATCGCTAGAAACATCTTCAATCAATTGAAAGTGAATATTCATGTTAGGTCAAGGGAAGTATATGGAATCTCATCGTATTAAATAATAATTGAAAATACAAGGTATTACAAATCTGGAGCTTTTACTGGTTAAACTAGTCGATGAAACCTTTAGGGACTCACCCTTTTTCTACTTGACATTTAGCAGCTGGATGTCTGGTTGCGGTCGGCTAAGCATACCTACGAACTGGCTGATGAAAGCCTGCATAGTTCTTTGAAGTCACCAACCGATCGGGGCTTAAGCAAGTAGAACCACTGTGTAGCTAGCCCCTTGAGAGTGCTAGGAAAGGCTAGGCAGAAAGTTCATCGGCATTAGTTGCCAGTGCCATTTGAGCCTTGTATGTCCGAACATGGTCGACTGGATTTCCCGACCTATCATAAACATTGAGATGAGGCTTTTTGAATTTATGTGGAATGGAAAATCCTATGACCTGATTGGTGAACGGTGACTCGGTCTCTGTGTTGGCATAATTCTGACTTGGTTTTCGGCTTAGTTTCTTAATATGTTTTTCTAATTCATTGATGTGAGCTTCCACGTCCACTCAACCGATGTCTCATCTGGTATCTGTATGCTAGGTCCTTCTTATTCAAAGTGCACTATCCTCTAGTATAGGACTCGACTTTGACTCCGATTAATCGTGTACCTAAGGTCGCTTCGGCTCTTGGCAGGGTAATCCTGGATTGATTCCTAGGTCAATTGCTCTTGTCCTTCCCCTCTAGCCGCGTGCCTATCATTGATGATCACTTTGGCATTCCCTGTGCGGTTCAGATTGGCCCGAGCACATTACCGAGTTCGTATGGGACCCCAGCTACGCTCATCATTCCCGGACTGTCCCACAGCCTGGGGGGATGCTGGCATAGTTCGGGCACATCGTCGAGCCCTTATATTGACCTAACCATGCTCCTCATTCCTGAGCTATCTACTAGTCTATGGGGGCTTATTCTATTGGGCTAATAGAGCTTTGATTTGCATCAGGGCTTGACGTTAACCCTCTAGATGCTGTGTAAGAGCCACAGTGATTTGCTCTAGAGTCATAGGAACTACATGCTGCACAACCGGTGGGTCTGCCTGACCTGTTGGCTGAGCGGTCTTCTTGCTCTTTTTCGACGGCATAGTGATTAGTCAAGAGATTTGTTTTTTGAGAAATCTATCATTTTCCACAGACGGTGCCAAATTGGTGATGCCTAAATTTAGGTTAGAGTTAAGAAAAAGTAAACAAGAGAAATTGTATGTGGTTCGATCCTATTAATGAAGAGACCAACCGGGCAATGTATGTGTGTAATATCAAATTGGGATCCCTTTCAAAGAGGTGAGTGGTCTCTTTTATAGATGCCAAAGACCTACTTGTACATGGCAAGTAAACGGATAAGGCAACACAATCTGATTGGGATTGATTAGCACAAATCATGGGAGTTTCCAAATTAGATTAGGAAACAATCTACTCTTTCCATTAGTCTTCTAGTTTGTGTAAGAAACTGTCTGAAACATACTGGATCACGTCATGGGACGTGGCTGGGCTGTGCCCACAACGAGCCGAGCCCGTATGGCATTCACGACCCATTGGTCAGGCCCTGATGATACTGGTCACACCTCTCGGGTTATGCAGGGGTAGAGCTTTGCTTCTACTAGACATTTTTGTACATATTATTTACTATTTAATTGGAACTTGTAGAGTGTAATATTGATATCTAACTCTACTTCTGGATGACTGACTAAGTTTTCTTATTGATCTTTCCAATCATGCATGATTTACGCCTAATTCCCACCGATCTGAATCCAGAAAATGTTCTTCTTGTTCCTCGGAGTATGTTAAAGTGCTAGATTATAAGGTATTGTCTCTCTTAGCATGCTTTCCATATGTATTTTTTCATTTTTGGTTGATCGTTTTGCAGATGAATTCTTATTCAGCAAGGATTTATGGTAGAATCTAGTAACATTGGTATTTTTGCCTATACAATTGTAAATGTTATTGTGTATCAACTTCGCTCTACTCAACCGAACAATATATATGTCTCGTATTTGACTCAAAGTAATTTTAGTAACTAAATACTTATACTGGCTGGTGTGACCTTATACAGATACACATAAATCATTTTCCATAATCTGCATAGTGGCATGCAACGTCCCAGTCCTAGACCTCATCATGAAAGTCGTAGTTAGATAATTTAAAGCATACAAAGATGTGCCCTAATCTAGTCATGTTCTATAGGGTATGTCTCAATTGATTTTTGTTAATTAGTAGATTTGAGTGAGTCAGATTTCCTAAGGACATCCTAGAGGAACATACTTTCCGATGAGGGAGGATCACTGATGGACATTGTTGGGAGTATGACATCAAACCATTACTTTATGTATTAGACATTGACATTTTAAGATATGGATATCAACTTTACACTTTATTGTGTATGTTTCTTTCATGAAATGATTGTCAATCCTTTAGTATCAAAGTAGGTAATTCGTGTGTGTATGAGATACATATAAGTGAGATACGAATTACCATTCTTTAACACTTAGAATTTGTCTCAGTGGATGATCAGACTGGATCAGCAATCTACACTGTAGCATGATTAACTACCATTGGATGGAGTGAAGAATCTCAATCACTAGAGTATATGTCTTAGTTAATATGCCAGTGCTTATAGTGCATTGACGGACCTGAGCTTTCCTACTGACAATTAAAGTTGTCAACAGTCGATAGAAACTCATAACTTGTTTAAGGCACATGTTCTTAATCTTGTGACGATTATGAACAAATACTGTGGATGTGACTGCTATGACTTACCAATCAGTGAGGTCTTAAAGATCAACACCTGGGTATCTTGGGTATGTCATGTTCACAGGGTTGTGAACTTATATTGTCATGGTAGAATCTACCCTCTATTAAAGAGTAAGCATTCCCTTGAGAATGTCACTAGGTTAATTACTGAGAACTACAGTCCTGGTGATAAACAGTTATCAACATGTTTGGTAATCATGAGTGGTGAATGGGACTCAAGGAATACAAGAAGTAATCATGATTCACGTTGACAATAATAGTTATCAGACTACCTGAACATGATTATGAATGTTGATGGTAGAGGGACATTAGTACACCATACAAGTCTAGTTATTGCTTAGGGTTTGTTCTTTTACGTTGGAGTTCAGTTATCATTCTATAGTGGAGTTAATGTTAACTGACCAGTTGGTTAATTTGCTGATCAAAGAGTTTGGTCATGGGAATTAACAACTAGTTTGTGCCAACAATAAAGAACATAGGAGGTCCCACTCTTAGCTCCACTATCATGTTTGGAAAGGCTCAAAAGGATCATGTCAAGACAGGTTCAATCGATCGAAGGAGTCTCGATCGATTGAAGTCAAGACAAGTTCCATCGATTGAACATTATTCAATTGATCAAAGGTTCGATCGATTGAAGCCACTTCGATCGATTGAAAGTTAGGTCTGTTCTAGGAATCTATAAACAGGGCAGCTGTGTTCAGAAAAAAAAAGGTTCATCATTTTATTATACCAAAAGCTAAAGAAGTTGTTTAATGATTCCCAAACCTTCTTTATCCTCTCTATTAGGGTTCCCACTAACCCTAGTCTCTCTGGGAGCATCCGTAGGGGTCATAAGAGTGAAGACCATCTAGTGGATGCTACTAAAAGTCAAAGATTTCATAATTGGGTTCAAGACTCAAAGGCATAATTCTTGTCCCCTCTTTTACGTATCTATATAGTTAACAAGTAGTAAATCTGGGCTACCAATTCAAACGTTTTGAACATTGTTTTTTGCTGCGCGTTTAAATACTTTTTTAAACTTAATTTTCCTTCAATTGGTATCAAAACCAGGTTTGTTTGGATCTATGGATGCGTTTTGGAACACTAATTTTGATTTGCATGTTGATTTTAGAACTATTTTTGAAACTGCATCATCACAGATCTATTTTTGTAGCAATTTTGCAGCAGAGTACAAATCTTTGATTGTATTGGATGCATGGTGGGTTCGATCAATCATAATATGTTTGATTGATTGAATCTCTCAGTTCTCATTCGATCGAACAGGTTTCGATCGATCGAACTATGTTTTGTTCGATCGATTGAATTGAGTTCGATCGATCGAGACCGATTCGCTGTCCAGATATTCTTTTCACAGTTTTAAAAAAGTTTATAAAAATTATATTCTTTAAATTGTCAAATTCTGAAATCCATATTTATTTATTTTTTCAGTAAATAATAATGTCTGGATATGCATTTAGTCCACCTGCCACTATACTCACTCAGAACAAGGTAACTGAAAATAACTACATAGAATAGAAATGTGACCTAGACACCGAGTTATGTGTAGAGGATCACATATATGTCCTCACCACCCCATGCCCTGAAGAACCCGCTGCAAATGCTTCGACTGCTACTAGACGTGAGTTCGACAAGTGGAAGAAGTCGAATGGAATGGCTCGATATTACATACTGGCCTCTATGGCTAATGTGTTGCAACACCAATACCAGTCGAACGATTTTGCTAGTGCCATTATCAAATCCCTAAAAGAGATATATGAGGATCATGGCAGACCTACTAAATAGGTTGCCATACAAAAGATTATGAGTGCTAAGATGTTGAAAGGGATGCCAATCAAAGTACATGTTTAAAAAATGATTGGTTATTTAAACGAACTAGAGACCTTGGGAGCTAACATCGACGCATAGACCCAAGTTGATATGATCCTCAATTCGCTGTCGCCGTCATTCATTTTATTCAAACTTAATTATAATATGAATTAAATGAATTTTTCAATGAGTAAATTAATGAGTTCTTTACTGGTAGCAAAAGGGGTGATCAAACCTGGGGGCAACGTTCTGAACGTTAAGAAAAGCTCTTCCTCTTCTCAATCTATGCCGAAAGAAAATAACGGGAAAAAGAAGGCTGGCACTGGTGGTCCAAGTGTTGGACCGGTCCCCAAAATTGCAAAATCTATGTAAAAAGGTAAGGGCAAAGGGAAGGTAGTTGGCCAAAGCAAAGGAAAGTGTTTCCAATGTGGTAACAAGGGCAACTGGAAGAGGAACTGTCCAGAATTCTTAGCTACAAAAGTTCAAGGTATGATTGAATCACATTTGATTGAAGTAAGTTTTATAACAGACACTTCAAACACTTGGTGCATTGATTCTGGTGCGACTAACTATATCTGTAATTCATTACAGGGGGTTCAGATCAACCAGGAGATGCAGTGATGGGGAGATCGTACTTACTCTAGGTTCCAGTGCAATAGTATCTGTGGTTGTAATAGGAGTAGCAGCTTTTGAATTTTTAGACAATAAAGTTTTGATTTTATCAAATGTATTTTACGGCCATTTAATGAGACGTAATTTAATTTCAGTTTCTAATTTATCAAATAATTATTATTCTTTTCATTTTGGAACTGAAGTTGTGATTAAAAGAAATGGTTCTTTTATTTGTTCTGGTGTTAAATCAAATAACTTGTATGTTATCACTCAAAATATTTCTAAAGACTCTTGTATAGAACTTAACAACTTAGTGGTAACTGTACCATCTAAAAGAAAGGAACCTTCCACTAATCTGACAAAGTTTTGGCATATGAGGCTTGGCCATATCAATCTAAATCGGATTGGCAGACTAGTCAAAGAAGGGGTCTTAGGTGATTTGGTTCTCGAATCGATGGAAGTCTACGAGTCTTGTTTAGATGGTAAGATAACCAAAAGGCCCTTTCCCGCAAAGGCCAATAGGACCAATGCATGTTGGAATTAGTTCATATTGATGTGTGTGGACCAATAAATATTAGAGTAAGGGGTAGTTATGCGTATTTCATTATATTTACTGATGACCACTCTGGGTATGGATATGTGTACATAATGTAGCACAAGTCTGAAGCCTTAGAAAAGTTCAAAGAATTTAGGGCTGAAGTGGAGAAGCAATTGGGCACATATATCAAGGCCATTCGATCTGATCGAGGTGCCGAGTACCTCTCTAATGAGTTTATTGATCACCTCGTACAGAATGGGATTCTATCACAGTTAATTGCACCTGGTATGCCTCAGCAAAATGGTGTAGCGGAGAGAAGGAACCGGACTCTTTTAGACATGACTAGGTCGATGATGAGTTATTCGGAATTGCCATTATTCCTTTGGGGTTATGTTTTGTAAACCGCTACATACATACTAAATCTAGTACCAAGCAAATCTGTTCCTAGGACACAACGAGAGATATGGATTGGGCGCAAGCCTTCTTTTCAACATCTACGGATATGGGGGTGTCCAACACATGTGCTAAAAGGAAGGATGAACAAGTTGGAATTTAGATCGGAAGTATGTTATTTTGTAGGGTATCCAAAGGGTACTTATGGATGGTATTTTTATGATCCAAGAGAACAGAAAGTGTTTGTTAGTACCAATGCTATTTTCTTTGAGGATGATTATATCATGAACCATAAACCTAAGGGAATGATAGATCTTAGAGAGCTAGAAGGAGAGCCCTCAGTCCTACCTGCAGTAAATAATGATGTAACACAAGAAAATACTACTTCATCTCTCACGCCCCGACGTAGCATAAATATGGAAAGCATTTAATTTCCTTTATGGACCCGTAGGTCACGACAGTTTGACGGATCGATTCCGTCCCAAACGTCGAACAACATATAATGATATGAATCAGAGTAGAGAAATCAAGGCTTATAAAATTTTCTAACTTAATAATTATTTCAGCACGGGGCCACCTAAAGGCACAAACCGCCTTGAAATAAAATAATTATTATTGTCAATTACAGTCATCCTTATTACAAAAGTGCAGTCTATCAACTAAGTCAGTAGTTAATATAGTTATTTCTTCTTCCAAGCAGCCATTCTCAATTAGCATAATCGTATTTTTCCACTTGATCATAACCTGAAAAGCCTAGACACGAATGTCCAGGGCGCATCAACACTGTCAGCTTATTGGAGCTAGTGAGTATTAAAAACAGACACTTGAAATGTAAAACATGCTCATTTACTATTTTCCGATTTCCAATTTCATTATTCAACAAGTTGATATTATAGTAAGAAAAGTTCACATTAGAAAAGAACAACAATATCAATTGTAATCTAAAATTCGCATGTATGCGACCGTTTATGAAAACAATGCACCACTCATCTTCCAGACTCTTTTCTTTCGGCAAACCCACTATCTCTCTCCAGTATCTTTGAAATGCTAAGATAGCCACACATTAGCACAGGGGTACCAGGGAGTGTCCAGTTTGCCTCACACTTTAGTACGGAGTACCAGGGATTGTCCAATGCCTCAAACTTTGACCGTACCACGCACGTTAGGAAGTGTCTAGTAGGCCACACTTTAGCACTACCATGGGTGCCAGGGAATTTCCAAGTTAGGCGCCACACACTTTAGCGCTACCATGGCGCCAGGGTGTCACGCCCCGAAGTACCAAAAAAAGGGAAAAATAAATTTCCTTTATGGGTTCGTAGACACGTGACTGGTTGTGAGTGTCACCTGATTGTCCAAACATGCTTATAACAATAATGTGATATGGGAAAGTGACTAAGTTCAGCGGAAGCAGAAATTTAAAACATCCAAGTCTTACATCAGTAGTATATTACAGGCCAAAAAGATATCCAAAAGATACATATTACAAGACCAGCTAAACTATTACATCACTAACATAATAGTAACAGAACTATAACAAAAGAAAAGCACCAAAGTCTTCAGCTGGCAAAACCGTCGCCTTCCTCGTAGTAATCTTCACCAGCATAGTCTTCAGTAGTAAAGTCAGCATCTTGATAGCAGTCGGCTCCGTCTGGACCTGCAAAGGCTGGACGTGGAAGGTCCAGCGGCATGAAAACCCGTTAGCGGTTAAGCTAAGTGAGGGCCCCCTTAAGGTTACCACCACTTAAGGTAAGTTATTCTTCATCTCTTCTTATTTCTCGAAACCATATCTCGTTCATCATTTCTTATTCTCGATACTATGTCTTGTTCGTCTTTTCTTATTCTCAAAACCATGTCTTATTTAAACCCAATCATTCCTTTTGAAACGTAACCCAGAACTGAACTGACCAATGACATTGATTGAAAGAAGACTTAACTCCAAACGCATTTACTGGTCAAGGAAGTACAACACTCAACAATGAATAGTTAACTGTCGCCCAACTGGCACTCAAATTGTCGCCCAAATGGCATAAGTGTGCGGGACATTAACAATCTCTTGGTCGAACACGTCATGCCAATCCTCAGGTTGCCCGCACGTTACCGAACACGTCATGCCGATCCTCAGACCAAGGGTACGGGAAATTAATAATCACTTGGACGAACACGTCATGCCGATCCTCAGGTCACCCGTACATAACCGAACACGTCATGCCGATCCTCAGTCCAAGGGTGCGGAAAAATAATCAACCACTTGATCGAACACGTCACAACGATCCTCAGGTCATCCTCACTTGACCGAACACGTCATGCCGATCCTCAGATCAAGGAACAAAACATAACTCACCAATCGACACCATGGAATTACCGAAAGACCAGTTTTGCAAGAAATATCCAAACGCGACACGAAAGTTCACGAATGAACTTTGACCGGTAGCCACACGACTAGAAACGAGGCCCAATGTCCCTTATTCGCATTAAATCTATTATCGAAGGTTTTATCATTATTTTACACGTTCGCACGTTTCGTAGTTTAGTTCATTAATATCATCCATTTATAACCGTTAATATTTCGCTATACGTCCGACATTCCGTTTTCCTCTCAATATACTTACAATGGAAACTTTCCCGATCACTTATCAACGCAATAATCGTGCCATACAATATACTTATAGTTTGGGTATGAACTTTCAACGCTCATTAGACTATATTCATATAGAAAACATAGCACGTAGCTCATGGATTTATAACGTGAATTTAATATCAATAAACACATAGACGAAACCCTTAACATACTCATCTACGTGATAGCACTACCATAGCACGAGATTTTCATAACAACACATGTACCGGAAAACTAGTATCAACAATCAACACCATGCATAAACAAAACATTATACAAAAAGCTGTACAATCTGCCAAGATACATTTTCACTGTGTTGGCTGAATTAACATGATTTATTTGGGCATGATAAATTGCTTTGTAGATCAAACTCAAAACTAAAACATTGTAGATAATAGAAATATCTTCATGTACAAAAAAAAATCTAACTTCAATTACATTTTTGAGCTACTCAAACTATTTATTTTACAAGACATTTCTTATATCTCGGACTATTCTGTCCCAGATTTATAGTACTGTATTGTACGTGAATTTTACCTATGAAGGAGGGGTTTTTAGTCTGAGCTATAGAAGGATTATTTGTAGATAAGTGAGTTATCTTTCTTCACAAAAAAACCTAGGTTAATTCTCATTTTTGAGCTGCACAAAACATTCATTTAACTAAACTATGTTCTGCTGAAAGTTTCAGTTTCTCAGATTTATAAGACTGCGTTGTACATGCATTTCACCCATGAAGGAGTGATTTCTAGACTGACCTATAGAATAGTTATTTGTAGATAAATGAGTTAGATTTTACCACAAAAAAACCTAGTTTAATTCCGATTTTCGAGCTCCTCAAAACATCAGTTTTACTAAACTACAGTCTGCTAGAAGTTTCTGTTTTCCCAGGTTTATAACACTGCGTTGTACATGCATTTCACCCATGAAGGATTGATTTATAGACTAAGCTATAGAAGAGTTATTTGTAGATATATGAGTTACCTTTTACCACAAAAAAACCTAGCTTAATTCGGATTTTGAGCTGGACAAAATATTCATTTTACTAAACTATGTTCTGCTGAGAGTTTCAGTTTCTCAGATTTATGGATTTGTCTTGCATGTCATGAAAACTTCAACACAACAACATCAAACTTCTACTAAACATTAGTACAAATTATATGTGTTCTAAATTAAGTTAGATTACTCACAATTACTCACAATTTACTCACAACAACTTGAAACTAAGCTTGGATTGTTGATTTGAGCTTGATGGAGCTTGAACTCAACTTCACTAGTGAACTTCTTCTCCTTCTAACTTTCTATTTCTTCTCTCTTTTTCTCATTAACCACCCAAGTCCTAATTTTCTCTCCAAAAATTCAGATTGTGATCTAACGAAGAGAGTGTAGTGTGTGCATGTGCTTGTTTATATAGAATTTCCATGTGCTAGGTGTCCTTTGCATGTTGCATGCTTAGGACATGTGTCCTTGTAGTGGACATGTGTCCAAAGGGATGCCATGTGGTTGCCACATGGCCGGCCATGTGGGGCCCACCTCGGGTTGTGTGCCACTTCCTCAGTTTACGTGCATAAGTTCCTCGGTATATGTGTCAGTCTCGAATTACGTGCAAACTGGTATTATTTCTAATGTCCGGGTCCGGTTACGGGACTAAGTTAAATCTTATTATGGTCGAGTCGGTAAGGTTACTGCAGTCTATATGGTAATACTACAACACGTCCATACCGTCACGTAATTAAAATAATAATATATTAATGTAGTCGGTCCAATACAGAAATTCGAAAAAGCTAATATTATTAATGACAGAAAATTACAGGTGTTACACAGGGAGTGTCCAGTTTTGCTACCGTCGCATTTCAAAGACACTCTAGCCGCAATCTCAACACGTCACAGTTTGGTACACAATTACCAGGGAATGTGCACACAATCTCAACAACATACTCTTTTTCACACTGACCAACACTCATACTCACCATGCATGTACAACTGACTCCACATGAATGGCTCAACAACATACTCTTTTTCACACTGACCAACACTCATACTCACCATGCATGTACAACTGACTCCACATGAATGGCACATACTACAAACGGGACATTTAAAGTACTGGGAACGATAATCATGTCTGTAAGAGAGAAACCGAAATCGTAATCATTCTTTAATAACCAAAACGTAACAAAATGTAATCTGTTTTTACACATTTCCCAAGCAGAGCTTTAGAAACTTATAAAGCCTCATCCAAATAGTTCTTTAACAAAAAATTAGAAAAAAACCAAAAACTGTCAAAAGTCGTGCGCGCGGGCCGCTCATGCGATATGCTTGTTTTTCATTTTTTTTCATATAAAAACTTTTCTTACTACCTGGAAACACACAACTCTCATGACCCTCGTTCGCAAGAGCGCACTCACGAGTTCATGTAGTGTCTTCGTCTTCTTCGTCAGAAACCCCCTGTTTTCTGATTAAGGGGCTTCTTGACCCATTTTCAATTCGAAAAGAAAACATGACTTGCAATATATGAAATTCTTCGTTTTTCCGTAAGGATTAAGAATCTATAATCGATTTAACATGAATCAAATCGTAGCTCTTGAATTTTTCGATAAACCAAAAGATGTCAAAACTTAATTTCTAATATACCTTCTCCTATAAATGAATTAAGCTGAATTGCTTTAACCATAGTCTATATATACTATAATCTTTCATTATTATCTATAAAAACAGATTTGGTTGAGTTTGAAAAGTTATGATTTTCAAGTTATGAAACTTCAAACGTAAATTCATAAATGGTGATCACAATTCAACTACACAAAACAATAAATCAAGGGTGAATTACATTCTGAGTGAGTTAGAAATACTCACTTTGATTAAGAACAAAGAGATTGTTGAGAAATATAACTAAATAGAAATCTAATCAACAAGATTGGCTAGAGAGATTGAAGCTCTCTCTCTCCAGGAAAATTCAGAAAATAAACTCTCAAGCTCTCTCTCTTTTCTCTGAATTATGAAGTGCAGAATGTGTATAATGCAGCATGAGATGAGAGTTATAAAGATCTTAACCTCTACAACTTGGGGACCAAGTATTATGAGCCTTACTCAACAAAATGAATTAAATTTCTAATTTAACTAACTACAACATATACAGATTGATATACCTACAACATACGTATATGCTCCAACAAAATCTGAAAGGTTGAGTGTTTGGGAAACCAAGGCTTATGGCTCCACAACAACATACATAAATACACATTCCTAAACAAGGTGTAGACAAGTTGCCTAAGAATCATTTAGGGTGTTTGGCATATCAACTCATGACACTAAGTTTATACACACACAAAGTGCACTATCCAAACAAGGCCTATCTAATGATTACTTGCCTTAAATGGAAATAAAGCATATGTCAAATTTTGCTTTACATCACTTCCAAAATCTGTGGAAGTTTAACACAGTGTGGACAGTTTAGAACATAAACTACTATTTTTGTGGCGCGGTAATCACCACCAAAATACAGAAAATTCATTTTAACGTCAGAAATGATTTTTCGATTTCATAACTGTTTGAGTCAAGAGAAATTATTTTCACCGTTTTGAATTACAGTTTTTGAAATCTAACACATGTATTGCTAAGTTTATGAAAATTGCATTTTGACCCCCAACAATAATCTTAATATGAACTAAAACAAGAAAGAAAATTTAAGACCTGAGAATTGCAATTTAAAATAACTCTACGAACACAGATTAATCACGGAATTTCAATTTGAATTTAAATATGTCAAATACAAATACAAGTAATTAAATGGAAATGCAAGTTGTTACATCTTCACCCATTCCCGTACTAGTACCTCGTTGTAGTGGGAGGATGGTCAGCCAGTGTGATAGATATATGTTCTTAGGTGAAGTTTTTGAAGCGGTCTCGATAGAATCTGAATCTGATCCTACCATATATGAAAAGGCAATGGCTGATGTAGACTCAGCTCATTGGGTTAAAGCTATGAAGGCTGAATTGGAATCTATGAATTCTAATCAGGTCTGGGATCTTGTAGAGCTTCCAGCCAATATTAAACCCATTAGCTATAAGTAGGTCTACAAGGGGAAAAGTGAATGTGATGGAAAGGTTGAGACCCTTAAGGAAAGGCTTGTAGCAAAAGGTTATACTAAGAGGAAGGGCATTGACTATAAGGAAACCTTCTCGCCTTTAGCCAGGCTCAAGTCCATCAGAATACTCCTATCCAATGTTGCATGCCTAGATTATGAGATCTGGCAGATGGACTTCAAGACTACATTATTGAGTGGCAATCTTGAGGAGGAAATCTATATGCAACAACTAGAAGGGTTCATAGCTGGTGGGAAAGGTAGCCTGGTATGCAAGTTGCAAAAGTCCATTTATGAGCTTAAGCAGGCATCCAGGAATTGGAACATTCATTTTGGCCGAGCGGTCAAATCGTTTGGCTTTATACATAATCTAGATGAACCTTGTGTATACAAGAAGTGTGAAGGAAAATTGGTGGTCTTTCTGGTTCTTTATGTTGATGACATTCTACTCATTGGGAATGATGTAGCAGCGTTGTCAATGATTAAGGTTTGGCTAGTACTTTCGATATGAAAGATGTAGGACAGGCGAGCTATATCCTTGGGATAAAGCTCTTTCGATTTCGTAAGTGAAAGATATTGGGATTATCTTAAGCTGGATATATCGATAAGGTTCTATCTAGGTTTTCCATAGACAATTTGAAGAAAGATTTGTTACCTTTTAGGCATGGTTTATCATTCTCCAAGGACCAGTGTCAAAAGACACAGGAGGAGAGGAATCGCATGCAGAAGTTCCCTATGCTTTAGCAGTGGGAAGTCTCATGTATGTGATGTTATGCACTAGAGCAGATATCTACTTTGATGTTGGGATGGTTAGTAAATATCAATTGAATCCAAGTCCAGAACAATGGACAGCCGTTAAGCACATTCTTAAGTACTTGAGAAGGACTAAAGATTATATGCTTATATATGGCGGTGATGAGTTAATTCCAGTAGGATACACTAACTCAGACTTTATGTTAGATAAGGATTCGAGGAACTCGACATCTGGACATCTCTTTTCCTAAGGAGGTGGAGTTGTTAGTTGGAGGAGCATTAAATAGAAATGCATTGTAGACTCAACTATACAAGCTGAGTATGTGGCTGCTTGTAAAGCCGCAAAGGAAGCTGTTTGGCTCAAGAAGTTCCTTATAGAGCTCGAGGTAGTACCAGCATTATTGTCAACTATTATGCTTTATTGTGATAATAGTGGGGTAGTGGCTCAATCCAAAGAGCCTAGGAATCACAGAAAGGGAAATCACGTAGAGCAAAAATATCATCTAAATTGAGATATTGTTCAACGTGGAGATGTAAATGTCGCCAAGATTGCCACCGTTGATAATCTTGCGGAATCGTTTAAAAATACCTTGCACAGAAGTTCTTTGATCGTCATCTAGATAGTATAGGTCTCATATGTAGTCTTGAATGGTTATGAGTGCAAGCGGTAGTTTGTTGGGAGTATACCCTCAAACAATTACTTTAAGTATGAGATATTGACATTTTAAGATATGGATATCAGCTTTACATTTTATTGTGTATGTTTCTTTCATGAGATGATTGTTAATCCTTAAGTATCCTTAAGTATCATGTGTGTATGAGATATATACAAGTAAAATACGAATGACTATTCTTTGACACTTAGAATTTGTCATAGTGGATGATGAGACTGGATATCTCATCAGGTCTACATTGTAGCATGATTAACTACCATTGGATGGAGTGATATCAATCACTAGAGTGTATTTCTTAGTTAAAAGGCTGGTGCTTATAGTGCATTAACGGACCTGAGCTTTCGTATTGTCACTTAAGGTTGTCAACATTCGATAGGAACTTATAACTTGTATAAGGTATGTGTTCTCAATCTTGAGAAGATTATGAACATAGACTGTGGATGTGGCAGCTTTGACTTACCAATTAGTGAGGTTTTAAAGATCAACACCTGGGTATCTTAGGTATGTCATGTTCACAGGGTTGTGAAAATATATTGTCAATTAGGTAGAATCCACCCTCTGTTTTAAAGTGAGCATTCCTTTGAGAATGTCACCAGGTTGATTACTAAGAACTGAAGTATTGTTGATAAGTATTTATCAACATGTTTGGTAATCATGAGTGGTGAATGAGACTCAAGAAATACAAAAAGTAATCATGATTCAGGTTGACAGTAACAGTTATCTGACTGCCTAAATATGATTATGAATGCTGATGGTAAAGGACATTATTACACCATACAAGTCTAGTTATCGCTTCGGATTTGTTCTTTTGCGTTGGAGTTCAGTTATCCTTTTATAGTGGAAGTGGAGTAAACATTAACTGGCTAGTTGGTTAATTTCTTGATCAAAGAGTTTGGTCATGGGAATTAACAACTTGTCTGTGCCAACAATAAAGAACCTACGAGGTCCCACTCTTAGCTCCGCTAGGATGTTTGGAAAGGCACAAAAGGATCATGTCAAGACAATTTCAATCAATCTAAGGAGTCTCGATCGATTGAAGTCAAGACAATTTCACTCGATCAAACACTGTTCAATGGATCGAAGGTTCGATCGATCGAAGCCACTTCGATCGATTGAAAGTTAGGTCAGTTCTAGGAATCTATAAATAGGGCAGCTACGTTAAAAAAAAAAAAGGACTCGTCATTTTATTATACCAGAAGTTGCAGAAACTGTTTAAAGATTGCCAAACCTTCTTTATCCTCTATATTAGGGCTCCCACCAACCCTAGTCTCTCCGGGAGCATCCGTAGAGTCATAAGAGTGAAGACCATCTAGTGGAGGCTGCTGGAAGTCAAAGATTTTAGAATTGGGTTCAAGACACAAAGGTATAATTCTTGTCCCCTCTGGTACGTATCTATCGAGTTAACTAGTAGTAGATACGGGCTACCAATTCAAAAGTTTTGAACTTTGTATTCTGCCACGCGTTTAAATAATTTTTTAAACCTAACTTTCCTTCAGACACACGTGAGGGCAAATGGGGGGACAACTTTCCCCCTCACTTTTTTAATTCTTCTACTCATAGTTGATAGCACATACCCTAACTTACATTTACCATTTTGACCTAAATGCCCCCTCTGACTTTAATTGGATCGCATTCTCCTTTCTCTCACTCCAGCCACCTGTATGGCACTGCCCTTTTACCGTAGAATTGTTGGTTCACCACGTCATTTGTCCATATAATATAAGTATCTATATTCCTTAAATTTATTTGTTTCCTCAAATGTTTGTTACACAAATTATAAAAGTATGGCAATCAAATTTGATTCACATATGCTTTGTCAATTGTACCATATTTGATTGATAGTGGAGTCATTAAATTTTCATTGGAAGTTGTTTTGAGTGATATCAGTATCAAAGCAATGGGGATTTAAATTAAGTATTCAACTTTGGGAACCATAGCATTATTCGAATTATAAAGAATATAATGGTCAAAAATTGAAATTTAAGAATGTGAAGAATAGGTTGTGAAATCCAATGGGAGATGAGTGGATGAGTGATGATTTAATTGTTTTTTTGTTGAGAAAGATGTTTTCAATATCATTGATAAGGAGTCTATTATTGAATGATTTCGAAGTATGGAACTTGTCTAGTCAGTTATAAATGTAAGAAGTAGAGATATATCAATGAGAATTTAGGTTTTATTATCCTATTGATTACATTGAAGCTCTTCCCAATTCTTAATGCTGAATGTGAAAAAAAAATTGTATCATCTTTCATTGTCTACTGCAGATATGTTGGTGAAACCGTAAAAGTAAAGGTAGCCCCTGTGAACACGACTTCTAATTGATAAACCTTCTGGCACATGTTTATTATTGATCACTGCTCGGTGGTGGTATGAACTGAAGAAAAAACTGGAGAGCAAATAGGAAAAGACTATTGCAGCTCAGAAAAAAGCCTTCAAAGCTGCAGAGAGAAAAACTCGACTTCAGCTTTCACAGGTTGATCCAAATTTAAGTGGTATCTATGTCTTTGACTGAATATGCTCGTCCTACTATCAATTACATACATGTCATAAACTAAATATTGTCCATTGTCTTATTCCATTTGATGCATTAACCAGATGGCTCGTGAATTTTAATTTATCACTACATAGAGAATTGACCTTTGGTGGAGCCAATTACCAGTCGTCTTGGGAAATCAAGACATATCGTATTCACTTCTAGAGTTCGTTGTGGAACATATCCTCGAAGGAATGCATAGGTAATTGCTTATATCATGATCAACGTGGATATATATTCTTGGTTTTACTCTTTTATTAATTAAAATAACTAGCTATGGTAAAGTTTTTCATTTTTATAGGTACAAAGGTTCAAATTGTGTTGGGAAATTCTAACAAAAGAAGCCACATTTTTGTTGGGTTAATTTTTTCATAATGGTATATATGCAATAGTTGATTCTACTATTTAAGGTAGCTTTTTGATTAATATAACATATATATAGATGCAATTAGTTTAATTAGTATATGAACATCGATTAGATTTCTTGTTTTTTGATTTAAATTGGTGGGTATTAGGGATGGCAATGGGGCAGGTTTTCCCCGCCCCGCCCCGCCTTGCCCCTAATAGGCAGGGCATGGGAGAGGATTTCATGGGGTAGGGTCGGGTATGGGGGGAAATGGTCAACCCGAGCCAGGTTCGGGTTGGGGTCGGGTATAGGGCCAAAACCCCGAACCCGCCCCGTATATACTTGTATTTACATTTATATCCCTCAATGGTTATATGTATTACCCTTATACCCTCCTACTATAAATAGTACCAAACAAACTTTTAGGCTTCCTGAATCCTTTTCTCCATCTGTTCGGCGCCAATAAGGCCTCTTCAAGACTCCTTGTCTCTTGTTCTCAAATTCACAATCCCTCATCTCATCTCTTGTCTCAACTATCAAGTTTTAGGGCTTCATGAGTCAAGACCAACAGAGTGGGAGGACGCAGAGAGTCTTTTGTCTCAACTCTCAAGTTCTCTCTCTCTCTCTCTCTCTCTCTCTCTCTCTCTCTCTCCCTCTCTCTCTCTCCATGGAGGAAGCTCCTCCGTGTATATAGATAGGGATTTATGCATACATATAGATCTATGTGAATATATATGGATCAGTGTGTGTATACATATATAGAGATCTGTGTATATAGATCAATGTATATATATAGGTCTGTGTGTATATATAGAGTGTTGGGTTTGTGCCCTCAAACCATTACTTTATATATGAGACATTGACATTTTAATATATGGATATCAGCTTTACATTTCATTATGTATGTTTCTTTCATGAGATGATTGTTTATCCTTAAGTATCATAGTAAGTAATTTGTGTATGTATGAGATACATACAAGTGAGATACGAATTACTATTCTTTGTTACTTAGAATGTGTCACAGTGGATGATGAGACTGGATATCTCATCAGGTTTACATTGTAGCATGATTAACTACCATTGGATGGAATGATTGATCTCAATCACTAGAGTTTAACACTTAGTTAACATGATAGTGCTTATAGTGCACTGACGGACCTGAGCTTTCCTATTGACACCCAAGACTGTCAATAAGTCGATAGGAACTCATAACTTGTATAAGGTAAATGTTCTTAATCTTGAGACGATTATGAACACAGACTGTGGATATTGCTGCTTTGACTTACCAATCAGTGAGGTCTATAGAAGATCAACACCTGGGTATCTTGGGTATGTCATATTCATAGGGTTGTGAACATATATTGTCCAGATAGAATCTACCCTCTGTTTCAGAGTAAGCATTCCCTTGAGAATGTCACCAAGTCGATTGCTGAGTACTGCAATCTTATTGATAAGAGTTATCGACATGTTTGGTAATCATGAAAGGTGAATGGGACTCAAGGAATACAAGAAGAAATCATGATTCAGGTTGACAGTAACAGTTATCCGACTACCTGAATATGATTACGAATGCTGAAGGTAGAGGGACATTAGTACAATATACAAGTCTAGTTATCGCTTCGGATATGTTCTTTTGCATTGGAGTTCAGTTATCGTTTTATAGTGGAGTAAACGTTAACTGACTAGTTAGTTAGTTTGCTGATCAAAGAGTTTGGTCATGGTAATTAACAACTAGTCTCAGCCAACAATACAGAGCCTAGGAGGTCCCACTCTTAGCTCTGCCAGGATACTTGGAAAGACACATGAGGAACTTGTCAAGACAAGTTCGATCGATTGAAGTATGTTCGATCGATTGAAGTCTTGGCAGTCTCGATCGATCGAGAATGGTTCGATCGATCGAAGGTTCGATCAATTGAACATCTTCGATCGCTCGAAGTCTAGGTCGGTTCTGAAAATCTATAAATAGGGCAGCTGCGTTCTGGAAAAAGAGTTCGTCATTTTAGAACGTCAGAAGCTGGAGAAACTGTTTTAGAGCCCCAAACCTTCTTTTTCCTCTCTATTAGAGATCCCACCATCTCTAGTCTCTCCGGCAAGCATCCGTAGGAGACAAAAGGGTGAAGACAACCTAGTGGAGGCTGCTGCATTACCAAGGAAGAAGAAGAAAATCATAATTGGGTTCAAGACACTAAGGTATAACGCTTGTCCCCTCTTGTGCGCATCTATGGAATTAACGAGTAGTAGATCCTGGGCTACCATTAAGTTTTTATAACTTGACTTTTCCGCTGCGCGTTTAAACTTTTAACTTTAACCAGTTTTTCCATCAATTGGTATCCGAGCCACTCTCGTTTGGATCTATAGATGCGTTTTTGGAACACTATTTTGATTTGTATGTTGATTTTAGAACTGTTTTCGAAACGGCATTGTCACAGATCTGTTTATGCAGTGTTATCGCAGCAGAATACAAATCTGTGATTGCATGGGATGCAAGGCGGGTTTGATCGATCGAACATGTTTCGAGCGATCGAACATCCTCTGTACTCGATCGATCGACCAGTCTTCGATCGATCAAAACCTTCTGGTGTTCGATCGTTCGAATGAAGTTGGAACGATCGAGATAGATTCTTTGTCAGGCTCTCTGTTTCACAGTTTTTAAGGTGTTTTGAAATTAAAATTTTTTTTTAAAAGTATTCTGAAATTTTTTTAAATCATTCTATGAAACAAAAAGTTCAAGCGATTGAACAGAGTTCAATCGATCGAAGGTTCGAGCGATTGAACGGTCTTCGATCGATCGAACTGTGATAGAGAACAAAGATGCTGTTTTAAGTTCTAATTCAGTATGTAAAGAGTTTATATACTGTGTGAATCAATTAAGTGTTCCAATAGTTACATATATTTATTATGTATGTATGGATGCGTGTACGACTAACCCTTTTGCGGCTAGATTAGTCCATATCTCCCATGGCACCAAGTCATTTGAATATTTTGTATTTAAATTGTTTGAGATTGGTGCATGTTGTAATTTATGTTTGGTTTGGTTTTAAGGCATATGTAAAGGGCGCTGCGACTTCAATCCTACAAAAAGGAAAGTCACACCGTTTTCCCTAGCCTTTTATTGTATTTTGTTGTTGCTATTTCTATTTCTAGATAAATTGTAAGCTTCGAAAGAAGCATAGGACAAATATAATAGAATTAGAAAATCCATGAAGATGGAGCAAGGAGCCGTTGTCCGTGAAGATGGAGCTGGAGGCGATCAAACCAAAAGGAGGTTCTATAGAGATAGAGCCATGGGAGATAGAGGCATCGTTTGGATGTCTTTATTTTCATTTTTGTTTTTTGTTTTATGTGCTTGTTTTGTGATTGGCATTTAATTATATTGTTAATACTTACATGCACGTAAAACAAGTTTTCTAAAATAAAATTCAAAAACCGTTTTTAACGCATTAGTAAACATTGGATGTTTATGGGTAATGTATAAAAACAAATTTTTCTTTAAAAGCAAAATCCTTAATTTACCAAATCTAGTGGGAGATGGTCTTATTCATGACACCCACGATCTTCCATTAACGGTTCACTGTAAGATGAGTAGTGCATTCTGTGTCACCTCGCCAGGGGTGATCATTCCTTACGGAGGGTGCATTACTCATTGGTTACTAGATGTGAACTTCTTTTGATAGGATCAATCAGACGTGTTAGAGGGTGACCACCACATGGAGGTGCTACTTGAGACGGTTGTGATTGAATCTTAGTTAATGGTACACACTAGCTAAGCTATGGATAAGGGATCCCACACGGGACATTATTCAGAAACTTAGAGATCAAAAGGGATCGGGAGTCATAACTTGTTTTGCAAGAGTTGCATAGCGGATAAGTTTTGATTAATCGAAAAATCGAAAATTGTCCACCACACGGAGGCTTTATTCTTTTGTTTCGATATTCCGGCGACTTTGTTTTAAAAATAAGAGTTTTAAGGATTCTTTTATTTCAAACTGTCTAATTCTGATATCCATATTTATTTTGTTTGTTTGATTTTCAATAATCATAATGTCTGGATCTGCATTTAGTCCACTTGCCACCATACTCACTCAAAATAAGTTAACTGGAAATAACTACACTGAATGGAAACGTAACCTTGACACCGTGTTAACTGTGGAGGATCACATATATGTCCTCACCACCCCATGCCCTGAAGAACCCGCGGTAAATGCTTCGGTAGCTGCCAGATGCGAGTTCGACAAATGGAAGAAGTCGAATGGAATGGCTTATTGCTATATTCTGGCCTCAATGGCTGGTGTGTTGCAACACCAATTCCAATCGAATGATTTTGCCAGTGACATTATCACATCCCTCAAAAAGATGTTCGGGGAGCATGACAGGCCTGCTAGATAGGTAGCCATGCAAAAGGTAATGAGTACGAAGATGTCGGAAGGGACTCCAGTCAAGGAACATGTTTTAAAAATAATTGGTTATTTAAACGAGCTGGAGACCCTAGGTGCCAACATCGATACACAGACCCAAGTTGATATGATCCTCAATTCGCTGTCGCCTTCATTCGCTCAATTTAAACTTAACTATAATATGAATCAAATGAATTTTTCAATGAGCGAATTGATGAGTTCTCTTTTGGCAGCGGAAGGGGTGATCAAACCTGGGATCAAGGTCTTGAACGTTGAGAAAAGCGCTTCCTCTTCCCGATCTACACTGAAAGAAAAGAAAGGGAAGAAGAAGGCTGGCACTGGTGGTCCAAGTGTTGGACCGGTCCTTAAGATTGCAAAATCTAAGGGAAAAGGTAAGGGCAAAGGGAAGGTGAGTGGCCAAGGCAAAGGAAAGTGTTTCCAATGCGGTGAGAAGGGCCACTGGAAGAGGAACTATCCAGAATTCTTAGCTACAAGAGTTCAAGGTATGATTGAATCACATGTGATTGAAGTAAGTTTTATTACAGATACTTCAAACACTTGGTGCATTGATTTTGGTGCGACTAACCATATCTGTAATTCATTGCAGGGGTTTAGATCAACCAGAAGGTGCAGTGATGGGGAAATCATACTTACTCTAGGTTCTAGTGCAACCATTTCTGCGGTTGCTATAGGAGTCGTAGTTTTAGAATTTCTAGACAATAAAGTTTTGATTTTATGAAATGTACTTTACGTCCCTTCAATGAGACGTAATTTAATTTCAGTTTCTAATTTATCGAATAATTGTTATTCTTTTCATTTTGGAATTGAAGTTGTTATTAAAAGAAATAATTCTCTAATATGTTCTGGTGTTAAATCAAATGGTTTGTATCTGATCACTCCCAATATTTCTAAAGATTCTTGCTTGAAACTTAATAACTCAATGGTAACTATACCATCTATAAGAAAAGAACCTTCCACTAATCCAACAAGGCTTTGGCATATGAGGCTTGGCCATATCAATCTAAATAGGATTGGCAGACTAGTCAAAGAAGGGGTCTTAGGCGATTTGGTTCTTGAACCAATGGAAGTCTGTGAGTCTTGTTTAGAGGGTAAGATGACCAAAAGGCCCTTTCCTGCAAAGGGCAATAGAACCAATGCATTGTTGGAATTAGTTCATACTGATGTGTGTGGACCAATAAATATTAGAGTAAGGGATGGTTATGAGTATTTCATAACATTTACTGATGACCACTCTAGGTATGGATATGTGTACCTAATGCAGCACAAGTCTGAAGCCTTTGAAAAGTTCAAAGAGTTTAGGGCTGAAGTGGAAAAGCAATTGGGTACACAAATCAAGGCCATTCGATCTGATCGAGGTGGCGAGTACCTCTCTAATGAGTTTATTGATCACCTCGTACAGAATGGGATTCTGTCACAGTTGACTACACCTGGCACGCCTCAGCAGAATGGTGTAGCGGAGAGAAGGAACCGGACTCTTTTAGACATGACTAGGTCAATGATGAGTTATTCAGAGTTGCATTATTCCTTTGGGGTTATGCTTTGGAAATCGCTACATACATACTAAATCTAGTACCAAGCAAATCTGTTCCCAGGACACCACGGGAGATGCGCCCTCTTTGCAACATCTCCGGATATGGGGGTGTCCGGTACATGTGCTGAAAGGAAAGATGAGCAAGTTGGATTCTAGATCAGAAGTATGTTATTTTGTAGGGTATCCAAAGGGTACTTATGGATGGTATTTTTATGATCCAAGAGAACAGAAAGTGTTTGTTAGTACAAATGCTGTTTTCTTAGAGGATGATTATATCATAAACCATAAACCTAAGGGAAGGATAGATCTTAGAGAGATAGAAGGAGAGCCCTCAGTCCAACCCGCAGTTGATAACGATGTAAATCAAGAAAATACCATTTCTTCACTCATTTCCGCACCAGTACCTCATCGTAGTGGGAGGATTATCAACCAGCCTGATAGATAAATGATAGATACCATTTCTTCACTCACTTACGAGGAGGCAATGGTTGATGTTGATTCAGCTCATTGGATTAAAGCTATGAAGGCTGAATTGGAATCTATGGATTCCAATCAGGTCTGAGATCTTGTAAAACTTCCAGCCAATATTAAACCCATTGGCTGTAAGTGGGTCTACAAGAGGAAAAGAAGTTCTGATGGAACGGTTGAGACTTTTAAGGCAAGGCTTGTAGCGAAAGGTTATACTCAAAGGAAGGGCATTGACTATGAGGAAACCTTCTCGCCGGTAGCCATGCTCAAGTCCATCAGAATACTCTTATCCATTGCTGCATGCCTATATTATGAGATCTGGCAGATGGACGTCAAGACTGCATTCTTTAATGGCAATCTTGAGGAGGACATCTATATGCAACAACCAGAAGGGTTCATAGCTGGTCGGAAAGGTAACTTGGTATGCAAGTTGCAAAAGTCCATTTATGGGCTTAAGTAGGCATCTAGAAGTTGGAACATCCGATTTGACCAAGCGGTCAAATCGTTTGGTTTTATACAAAATCTGGATGAACCTTGTGTATACAAGAAGTGTGAAGGAAAAGTGGTGGCCTTTCTTGTGCTTTACGTTGACGATATTCTACTCATTGGGAATGATGTAGCGGCATTGTCAACGGTCAAGATTTGGCTAGCTAGTACTTTCGATATGAAGGATCTAGGAGAGGCGAGCTATATTCTAGGGATAAAGCTCTTCCGGGATCGCAAGCGAAAGATAATGGGATTGTCTCAAGCTGGTTATATCGATAAAGTGTTAACTAAGTTTTCAATGGATAATTCGAAGAAAGGTTTGTTACCTTTCAGGCATGGTTTAGCGTTCTCCAAGGAATAGTGTCCAAAAACACAAGAGGAGAGGAATCGCATGACAGGAGTTCCCTATGCTTCGGTAGTGGGAAGCCTCATGTATGCGATGTTATGCACTAGACCAGATATCTGCTTTGCCGTTGGCATGGTTAGCAGATATCAATCGAATCCGGGTCTAGAGCACTGGACAGCCGTTAAGCACATTCTTAAGTACTTGAGAAGGACTAAAGATTACATGCTTATGTACGGTGGTAGTGAGTTAATTCCAGTAGGATATACTGACTCGGACTTTATGTCAGATAAAGATTCGAGGAAGTCAACATTCGGTCATCTCTTTACCTTGGGAGGTGGTGCTGTTAGTTGGAGGAGCATTAAGAAGAAATGCATTACAGACTCAACTACAGAAGCTGAGTATGTTGCTGCTTGTGAAGCCGCAAAGGAAGCTATTTGGCTCAAGAAGTTCCTTATGGAGCTCGAGGTGGTACCAGCGTCATTGTCACCTATTACGCTTTACTGTGATAATAGTGGGGCAGTGGCTCAGTCCAAGGAGCCAAGGAACCACGGGAAGGGAAAGCACGTAGAGCGGAAATATCATCTTATCCGAGATATTGTTCAACGTGGAGATGTGACTGTCACCAAGATTGCCACCGCTGACAATCTTGCTGATCCGTTTACAAAGGCCTTGCGGCAGAAGGTCTTTGATCGTCATCTAGATAGTCTAGGTCTTAGATGTAGTTCTGAATGGTTATGAGTGCAAGTGGGAGTTTGTTGGGTTTGTGCCCTCAAACCATTACTTTATATATGAGACATTGACATTTTAATATATGGATATCAGCTTTACATTTCATTATGTATGTTTCTTTCATGAGATGATTGTTTATCCTTAAGTATCATAGTAAGTAATTCGTGTATGTATGAGATACATACAAGTGAGATACGAATTACTATTCCTTGTTACTTAGAATGTGTCACAGTGGATGATGAGACTGGATATCTCATCAGGTTTACACTGTAGCATGATTAACTACCATTGGATGGAATGATTAATCTCAATCACTAGAGTTTAACTCTTAGTTAACATGCTAGTACTTATAGTGCACTGAAGGACCTGAGCTTTCCTATTGATACCCAAGACTGTCAATAAGTCGATAGGAACTCATAACTTGTATAAGGTACGTGTTCTTAATCTTGAGATGATTATGAACACAGACTGTGGATATGGCTGCTTTGACTTACCAATCAGTGAGGTCTATAGAAGATCAACACCTGGGTATCTTGGGTATGTTATATTCATAGGGTTGTGAACATATATTGTCAAGATAGAATCTACCATCTGTTTCAGAGTAAGCATTCCCTTGAGAATGTCACCAAGTCGATTGCTGAGTACTGCAGTCTTGTTGATAAGTGTTATCAACATGTTTGGTAATCATGAAAGGTGAATGGGACTCAAGGAATACAAGAAGTAATCATGATTCAGGTTGACAGTAACAGTTATCCGACTACCTGAATATGATTACGAATGCTGAAGGTAGAGGGACATTAGTACAATATACAAGTCTAGTTATCGCTTCGGATATGTTCTTTTGCATTGGAGTTCAGTTATTGTTTTATAGTGGAGTAAACGTTAACTGACCAGTTGGTTAGTTTGCTGATCAAAGAGTTTGGTCATGGTAATTAACAACTGGTCTGAGCCAACAATAAAGAGCCTAGGAGGTCCCACTCTTAGCTCCGCTAGGATACTTGGAAAGACACATGAGGAACTTGTCAAGACAAGTTCGATCGATTGAAGTCTTAGCAGTCTCGATCGATCGAGAATGGTTTGATCGATCGAAGGTTCGATCGATTGAACATCTTCGATCGCTCGAAGTCTAGGTCGGTTCTGGAAATCTATAAATAGGGTAGCTGCGTTCTGGAAAAAGAGTTCGTCGTTTTAGAACATCAGAAGCTGCAGAAACTGTTTTAGAGCCCCAAACCTTCTTTTTCCTCTCTATTAGAGATCCCACCATCTCTAGTCTCTCCGGCAAGCATCCGTAGGAGACATAAGGGTGAAGACAACATAGTGGAGGCTGCTGCATCACCAAGGAAGAAGAAGAAAATCAGAATTGGGTTCAAGACACTAAGGTATAACTCTTGTCCCCTCTCGTGCGCATCTATGGAATTAACGAGTAGTAGATCCTGGGTTACCATTAAGTTTTTATTACTTGACTTTTCCGCTGCGCGTTTAAACTTTTAACTTAAACCGATTTTTCCATCATAGAGATCTGTCTATATAGATATAGATCTATGTATGCATATATATATAGATCTATGTGTGAGTGATTCGTGTATATAGGGTTGCTAATTTGTTCTTTAACGGCCAATATAGATTTTTGTTTGTTCTTTGAATTTTTAATTTTTTTTTGGCATCACTGTGTATATAGAATCATAGATATAGATCTTTTTTTTTATTTAATTATTTGTTTTGCTAGTGTGAGAATGTGGATTTTTGCTGGAGGGAAAAAAAATTAATAATAGGGGCTGGGCGGGGCGGGGCGGGGCAGAGACGGGTTTTTGTTTACAGGGCGGGGTCGGGGTTGGGACATACATCCCCTCAAGGCGGGGCGGGGTCTGGAGAAGGGTTAATTCAATCGGGGCGGGGGCGGGGGCGAGGGCGGGGGCGGGGGAAGGGGAAGGGGGCCCCGTCCCATACCCAAAAAATTGTACAAGTCTGTTGCCATCCCTAGAGGTTATTGAGCTGAATATATGGAATAAAATGGGTAATTCTTTGGTGACAACTTTCAAACAACTTTCATACAATCTCTTAAAAGATGTATCTATCTCTCTCCTATGTCACTATGGGGACCAATGACAGCACAGGAGAGCGATAGACACATCCTTTTAGAAGGTTGTATAAAAGTTGTATGAAAGTTGTCGCCCAAGAATTACTCGAATAAAATTGATTGATTGGTATCTATGATTATGTATAATTTTGTACAGGGTGATGATATATTGGTGCAATCACTATTTTTTTTCAAAAAGATTATTTTAAACATTTATGTCAGCTAAAATTTGACATAAATTGCCTTTTATGTCGGTTTTTCAAAAGTCTAGGTCGGTTTTTATAGTAGAGTAAAGATTGAGACACACCCAAAGACACAACTTTTGGGACACAACCCAAAAAATGTGTCTATGTCTCTCTTGTGATGTCACTAGATCCCACAGAACACATGAGAGAGATAGACACATCTCTTGGGTTATGTCCCAAAAGTTGTGTCATTGGGTGTGCCCCAAGTATTATCCTTTTATAGTTTATGTCGGTTTTAAGACTTTTTGTGTCAGTTTTTCGAAATATGTATATTAGTTTTTATAGTATTGATGTCGCTTTTTAAACATTTATGTTGGTTTTTTGTAACATTTATGTCGCATTATGTCGGTTTTTGTTAGTATTTATATCGCTTTTTAAGTAATTATGTCGGGTTTTTAAAACATTTATTTCGATTTTTTGTAGTATTTATGTTGCTTTTTAAGTATTTATATCAAATTTTCAAAACATTTATGTCGTTTTTATGAAACAGTTATGTCGGCTTTCGAAACACATTTTTGTGGATTTTACAAACATTTATGTTGCCTCCGTTTACGTCGGTTTTGTGGACCCAAACACCGACATAATTAGCTATTTATAATACTTTTTAGCCAATATAAATAGCGTTTTTGTTTTTTTTTTTTAGCGAGTACTTCTATAAAATCTTGACTCAAGCTCTTCTATGAAGCCTTGGCTAGTCGAATCACTTCTACAGTGTCTAGGCAGTCAAAGCACTTCTACTTGTAAAGCGTTGGCTCGAACCAAGCACTTCTACTAAAGCTTGGCTCATCCCAAGCACCCCTGGAATCTCAGTAAACCGTGGATAAATTCCGGGATTGGGAGGGGGAAGCAATGGTATGGCCAAAAAATACCAGACTTGTAAAAGTTATGGCAGATGGCCCCAATTTAAAATTCAAATAACTGATCATCCCACGACCTCTAATCGAGGTAGCCGTTGTGATTCAAACTAAACAGATACATAATCCCAACATCGGTTAGCATGGACTGAATCAATTTCAATCCTCATCTCCTACATTCGTTAAATTAAGCAACAGAAAAACCAGTGGCCATTAGCCCCAAGTGTTTGTGCCGATACAACTCCGACTAGACGCGACAACCAGCGAAGAAAGTACATCTGAGGGCTCAAACTCAAGACAACAACTATGATATAACTGGAAATAACTTCAGTACAGTAAAAACTATAGAGTTTTAAATGTGTTACTCACATGTAAACAATAAAATTGTACAATTTTTTAAAAGCAGTTTTACTGTTTAAAATGTGAGAAGCACGATTCGAACTGTATTGTCTTTACTGTACTGAAGTTGTTTCGGATTTAAAATGCATTTATTAAGTTCAATTTCTATACACTTTTATTTTTTATTAGAACTAGTTAAAAAAAATACTGCCATATTTTCTAAATTCTAAATTTACATCCCAAATGATGTAGTAGTGAGTTCATTGAATCTTAATTGGATGATGTTGAAGTGTCCTATTTTAATCAAGGTGATCCCACCACAAAATTTGAGATATGAATTAAAAATTAGAACTTGAAAAGTAGAAAATTACTCTAAAAAAATTGTATAATTTAAAGAAAATAAAAACGAAAACAAAAGAAGAAAAGCTAGCCAAGAACAATACACTATTTTGGTCCAACTTTCAAAAGTTTTACTTTTTGAATCTTCTTAAAATAATAATAATATTCATTCGTTCATGTATTGTCTTGCATAACTGTGGGGACGAAAAAGAAGAAAAAGTATTGCTCTCTTCAATAGCTACATGAGCTATCCGGAATTCAAAAAGAAGAAAAAGTATTGCTCTCTTCAATAGCTACATGAGCTATCCGGAATTCTTTTTGAGGCAGTCTGTCCGGGACAAAAATGTACCAACTCTATTATGTGATAGTTTTTTTTGGTGTAACTACAATTTGTTTGTGGAATGTTAGTGTCCAAATCTTTGCTTATTTAAAAGCTGCTTATGCACACATATACATACATATGTGTGTATATGTATACATTTGATCAACAATATTTCCATCCTTGATTGTTGTCTATATCAGTCTGTACTCCTTTAACCAATTAAGCTTGCGATGAGCTTTTCAATTAAAAGCTGCTTATGCACACATATACATACATATATGTGTATATATGTATACATTTGATCAACAATATTTCCATCCCTGATTGTTGTCTATATCAGTCTGCACTCCTTTAACCAATTAAGCTTGCGATGAGCTTTTTGGTGGAATTGTTTAAGTGTACTCCATAGCACCATTGATTGATTGGGGTTCTCCGGGTTTGTAGACTAAGCTTTCAATAAAAAGAAAAAGAAAAAAAGAGGGTGCATGTTTATATTTTTTAAGTCTAGTATTAGCCAAAAAAGATCACAGAAAAAAGCTGTAAAGCTAAAGCTTTTTGGTAAATGATTGAATTACAGATTCATTTAATGGCGTACGTAAGAGAAATTGGATCTTTGACTGAAACTTGTCTTTTTATTTTTCCTTCTTTTGTATTAGATAGGATTGTTTCACTTAGTCGGTCGGCTTCAATTATAGACGTTCCCTTTATACTGAAGAAGATAGGTGTCCTTGTAACACAAAAAGATTAAAACTTTGTTTAAAGAAGCCACTTTGCTTAAATGAACGACGCCAATTGTTGTTTGGCTGCTTTATCATGACATTTTGCAAACCAACTCATCAACGGTTTGTATCGATCGGTGGAAAAGAACGTGCGATGAAAAGGATCTAGCTTTGATTTTTTGTATGTTTTTGAAACAAACAATCAAACATGATGGTACATAGATGTGTTAATATTATAGGTAAAGAAAGAATGCCGTTGTGTGGTTACTGAAGTTGATGAAATTGAATGGACGAACCACAAATGGTCAGTAGTCATCAAAAGTTCTTGAAAAGGAAACAAAAATATGAGTGCACGAGTGTGTGTGGGCCTTTAAATAATTTGCTTATACGATGGCCTGTAAGATGACATAGTTAGGTGTGTACTTCTGATTGAAAATGGATATCCAAATGCTACGATGAGATAAACTTTAATTAAGCCATCTAGCAGATGTCACAACCTTGATTAATATTTTGAATTGCAAGATTTTTACATTATTGAGTGATTGTTAAACTTTTGTCTTTAATGTTCTTTTTGAACCACAAAAACCCTCAGAATTTTTTTTACATGCATTATTGTAGACCCATGAACTAGTGGGTTGGGTCGAGCTATGAATATTTCCCTTTGTGGGCTGGCCTGGCACATCTTGTTTGGCTCGAGGGCCCATCTGCAACCTGTTAACTCTAATCAAAGCGTACCTACAATTTGTGACTGATTGTGATTGGTTGTTACCATAATGCCATGTGATATATCTTCTATGCACCTAGAAACTTTTTCACTTGTAAGACACAGACAGAGAGTAGACATGGTGAAATTCAGCAATGTTTAAACGCAGGTACCCTCTCATAGCTAGTGTCAACTTCACCTGAGAAACCGACAAAAAGCTGAAAGAAATTGCATCAGGCTCTTACAAAAAAAATATAAAAAATCAAGTGCATTTTTATTACTCCATCAAAACCAGTGTCTCCCAGTTGGACCCCAATCATATTTCTAGTGGAATCTCACGCAGCCTCCTAGTGAAATCTAGAGAGAGAGAGAGAGACGTGCCGGGGGTTAAAAGACTAGTATAGAGCTAGTTGTTCCTACTCTTGCCATGCATTTGCCTTTAAAATTCCAACACTCACAACATTAGCTGCCCCACTCCTACCCTGCACTCCACTCATGAAGTCTCAATTGATTTCAGATTATAGGACATAGATATTACATTAATTGAACCTCTCATCTTAATTTCTTATAGTTTGGCTAAACATTGCTCTAAGGGCTGGGCCCCCAAAATCCCAGTTATTTGGTCGTGTCAAAAATGATCAGACCAACCTTAGTTGGTTGGTGTGCAGTTAGTGCACCATTTTGTCGGCCTAGCTTGACATGTCGCCATGCCCAGATGATTAATTGGTGGGTGATTAGATTCCCATTTTTATATGCTCCCCGAAATTGTTGTTTGGACTGCATAGGCCATGGGGTAACTGGGTTTAAAACAAAGGGTAATGCTATAGTGAGCAGCATTTTATATGAGAATAAGAGTTTTAACCGTTGAATTAGCAGGTAGTCATAAGATTCTTAAGAATCTAGAGATGTATTTATTGTTAGATGTTCATCCAACGGTTAAAATCTATTTTGTCATATAAGAAGCTTCTCTCAACAGACTTACCCTAATACAAATATGTCAAACAAGGACATTTTGGTCATTTCACTTTCCCGATAATGACGCGGCTTTGGCAATTCCGAGGTGGGGATCATTAATTTAGAACCCATTATGATCTTGTTAATTTGTGGTCTAGAAGAATGCAACGATGCCTCCTTAGTTGTGGTGTTTTTGAGTTTCATCTTTGGTCATGTGCTAGCAAAGTTGGGCCCCCCCAATCCATTCAGGCCATAGGTTACCCAAAAGTTAGGGACCAAGATTTAAGTAGTATGAAGACCTATATATCTATGATCAATACGTCACACTTCTTGCTACTGTGGGTAAAATAGATAACCTGAATTGGCTCTTGTTAAATTGTTTTATATAATTATTGTGTCCTTCAAACACTACTTCCACTTTGACAAATGTAATGCGGACACCCAAAATGTCTAACTAATTTCTTCTTATTTTATTTCTTGATACCAGAAGCATTTGAAAGTAGACATCATTTTTCTCACTTAAAAAATGGTACGCGAATGCTCACTTAAGTATTTTATTGGTTAATGTAGTGGGACTCAGAATTAAACAAAGTACACAAATGCTCACCCAAGCATCTCATTGGCCAATACAGTGAGACTCAGGATTAAACAAAATTTTTGTTTAATCCTGAGTCTCACTGTATTGGCCAATGAGATGCTTGGGTGAGCATTGATGTACTATTTTTTGAGTGAGTAAAAATATTTTATTGAAAGTAGGTTAAAACAATATTATTGCGACATTTATATACATTCTAAATCTAAGAGACAACTACGGAGTAATCACGTCCCGTACACATAATATTAAACACTCCAAGGACACCTTCTGTTAGAAGTATTGCTTTAGAAGCCAATAATTTTGGAATAGTATTTTAGGAATATCATTTTGCAAAATCAATTTTTGTTAATATAAAAGCTAAGGCAAGGTTATTTATCATGATTAATTGCTATATTATGATAAGTCCATAGAATTGAATATGAGAATATATGTTCTTAAAGTTTTGAGAAAGAAGTCATTTACTTGTCGTTAAACTTAATTCTTAATATGTTCTTAGTCATAAAATTATTAATTTGTTAGACTAACACGTGCCATATTCATTTAATTTGATAAAATATGATAGTCTTCAGTCATCAATAAACGGATATTAGAATAGGATAGTGGGTGCTTGTTAGACGACTAGTTCACCAAAAGTGACCAACTGTAAATGACATTCAAATGAAGTTTTACTCCCCGATTAATTGGTTGTTCTTAGTCACAGTAGTACAAGTGATCATTAAACCTGAGATATATATACCATCTTTGCCTATCTTGTGGGTTATTAGTACATTATAACAATGCCTGTTGTGTATGTTTTCCCTAGAAGCATATTCATATATTGTTGGGTGTAGTGAGTTGCACATAGAGGTATTTGAATATACAATAAGGAAACTATCACAATCAAGTAAAGAAAGAGAATGTCTCATGTGATCTTCTAAGATATAACTCAAGTAAAGTTCCATAGCCAAGACTGGTGACGATTACAAAAGCATTTTCAATTTCAGCATCTAAAGTAGGGGTGGCAATTTCGACCCGACACATGTCAACCCGACACGAAAATAAATGGGTTTGGGTGACCTGTATAAGGGCATTGGTCATAAACGAGTTGACCCGTTTGACACAATTAATAAACGGGTTGGGTCACATTTTAAACGGGTCAACCCGTCTAACCCGTTTGGCCCATTAGGTGTGGTTGGGGCATTTTTTTTTTAGTTCTAAAAATAATTTTTAATGATCTGAATGTCTACAATACAAATAATAATATAAATCAGAAAAAACAAAATTTTCATTTGAAAAAAAGAATAAAAAAATATAATCTAAAGTTTTTTTTTTTGCTACCCCAAAAAAAAGAGTAGTTAGTAGTCATCAACTTACCAAACAAATAATATTAAATAGACATTAAATGATACAAATATACAATGAAAAAATATATACTACGTATATAAGACTATAAGAGTGACTTATCAAAAAATATATCTAAGAGTCAAATTTTAGAGTATAAAAGAAAAATAAAGTGAAAATCGGTCCGAAATGGCAAAATCGACCACAAGTTGAAAAAAAAAGACCTAGTCGACCACTTCAGTTGGTTTTCAAAACAGGAAAAAATCGAAAACAAAATAAAAATAAAAATTCAAATCGAATCGAACCGAACCAAATACACTCGTACACGGGTTAGACGGGTTAAATGGGTGACCCATGTATGACTAGACTCGATTATGACCCGACACGATTACAACCTGACACAATTATGACCCGACACGACCCGATTGCCACCCCTAATCTAAAGTAATATAAGTTAGATAGTTGACATACAATTAAATTCGGGTTTGACATACTCAAGTGACTAATTTAATTGCGAGATTTTGTGTGATAGAGGTATGGAATTGTACGATCAATGGAAACAGAGAGGTTCACTATTTTCAAATATTTGGGGTGTGTCATGATGCTTCTAGGTGTCACTCATGCCTAGTAGATAGTTGAAAAAGATGATTTTATTTCTTACTATTATTTTCTAATAAGAAAGAATTAGAACTCAACATTGAATAGAAAGGATTTTAACTATAATACTTAAAGTATTAACTATATTTGTATGAATAGAAGGGGTCATACACAAAAAAGTAATTTGTATTTAGAAGAATTGTTGAGGACATATATAATATTAAGTTGTAATACCCGAAAAATTTCTTAGTATGAATAAAACGGGCCCCCGTATTTTGTTTGAAATTCCAATATGGTACAATATATTATATGTATTTATAAACTACTAACTTAGACTATAAGTTATAGACCGGGACTGACTTCGTCATGAGAAACTGTAAAATCTGTAATTAGACTGTATGGCACTAAGATCCAAACAAAATAAGATCATACATAAATGGAAAGGCTAGTACAACTTGAACTACCTTAGATCTATTAACACCCCCATACCCACCGGATTACCACCTCAAACTTCCCCCCTTAATCCGTCGGACCTCCACCCTCAACCTTAACCGCCGGACTTCACAACCCCTCCCCCCCTCCTCTCTTAAATGACCTCCACACAATCACCCTCAATCCCTCTAGTCGAGAAGATATGCAAATCTATGTGTATACATGGGTGTACATATATGGATATGTGGATATATATATAGGAAACTATAGAGGGAGAGATAACAGTGCGAGAGAGAGAGAGCAGGAGCAAAACACCCCCACACCCCTCTTACTCTCAGCTACACACACTCAAAAACCAGAAGAAGGAAGAAGAAGAAAAAACAAAGGGGAGATAGAGAGAAGCAGCAAACAAGAATGAGAATGAGAGAGAGACCCGAGTTTGGTATAACCCCGCTGCACCCTCCTCTGTTTAATTCTGTATTATTTATACCCCTCACACGTATGCCTAAACCCCCCATATAAACCCCAAACAGTGCCTAAGGCTCTTTGTGAACTCTAGTGGCCATTAAAGCTCCCTCACCGGAGCATGATTCTCAGAAAGCGACCAAAAACCCCTTTTATTATACTAAACGGACCTTAATAGGCCCCTTATACTCCCCCCTATAGCAGTTTTGCAAATGGAATTCATTTGCTAGGCCATGCAGGCCATTATCTTTGGCTGAAAGAATAATGGGTTCATGGGAACCCAAAATGAACAAACCACTGTCCCAACTCCTAGTATGTTGTAGAGGAGGCTAAACCGGTCCTTTTGGCATGGTGGCATCTGACATGGAAATATTTTGTGTGCGCTTGTGTGCTATACCCAAGTATAGGTAGACGTGCAAGTAGTAACTAGTTAAGACCAGGTCGATCCCACAGGGAAGGTTGTAAACTAATTACATAGATTAAACTCGAAAAAGAAAATGAAAATTCAATAATTAAAGAAGGTGTAGAACACGGAGTTCTACGTACAATTGACAACTACTAAAAGTAAAGCAATTAAATTAACTATGAATTAACTAATTAACTAAGTCAATATTTTAAGACGGGTTTTTACTTTATAAAAGGGGAGCGTTGGGATCACACAAATCCACAATGACCAAACTATCTACCATGTAGTTACATTGAAGCTCAATGGAGTACATCTTCTACAGTATTCAGTATTTCTCTTAGAATAAAGAATCCATAGCCCTTTCATGACCGGGACTATATCATCACAATTGATTTGAAATACAAGAAAGCGGTTTAAAACAATAGTTAAGACTCGCACTCTGAATGGTGTTAGGATTCAAAGTGGTTTGCAAAAGTTATTGAAGAAAAATGCCTTAAGGCTTAAAGTTCAGAAACTGTTTTGGCAAACTGAGCATTTGGGGACAGTTTGATAACAAATCTCGAAAGCAGAAAGTCTAGAAATACTGCATAGGATATTCTCAAGAATCAGAGAGTTCGATCGATCGATGCGTTTTCGATCGATAGAATATCGTCATCTCTTCATCGATCGAAATGTCATCGATCGCTTGACTGTATCCCTGTTCTGATCGATCAAACTTGCTTCGATAGATCGAACACAGGCTTTACACTACTGTATGGAAGAAGCTGGAGATCCCTATTTCATCGTGATCTCCAAACCCTAGGACTACTCAGACATGGTCTGGAGTGTCTCAGATCTGTTTTTAACGTAAAAATTCATCAAGGTTTCGTTTGGTTGTGTTTTAAGCATGCAAATCATGAAAAACTATGGTTTAATCACTACAAGCAAGCAAAATTATGATCTATTTAGATTAAAACTATTGAAACTATTGACAGAATGTAAATAAAACTAAAATAACAGGACCTGGAACAAACAGAACTATTAATTAACTTCAAACTTCAACCCAATGCAATATCCAAGCAACAAAACCTACAAAAATTAAAGTAAAACACACTCTCTCTCTATGTAGAACTGTTGAAAACAATGTAGGCGTACCCATGGACGTCTTACAAACTAATATATATAGACAACCTAAGGGCTAGGGTTACAATAAACGTTTCTACTGCATGCGCATAAATTCTTATAAAAGGCATGTTCGATCGATCGAACATCACTCGATCGATTGAACTTCTGGATTACTCGAGCGCTGAAACTGTACTCAATCGATCGAAATCTCGATCGCTTGAATTGCTTCGATCGCTTGAATTTCGTATTTCAGCTTTGACTTCCCTTGCTTGTAATCATGTCTTCTATTTATCCTGTTATTCATTTCTTCACACAGTAAGACAATGATCTGTACAAATAATGGCTAAAACAACACAACTTATGATAGATTTGTCATATTGTATAAAAGCTGGTATTGTAATACGAATCGCAGATAAGACAAGGAGTTGTGAACTGAATTAGTGTATTTCTTTATTTTAGCGCAGTTGTATTTTACAAATACCCCCGCTTGTCACAACCCCCAACTAGCTTATTGCTAGTCCCTAGCGATAAAGCGATAATAGAACAATCTAAACTACTACTACAATGACTAAAAGAAAAACAAAATAAACTAAAGCAAACTAATCTAACTAGGAAGAGATACTACCTAACTCACTTTCGCAAGAATCGTGCTTGCATTTAGCGAATGCAACAAGCCATTAAACCCCTAGGTTCCCCCTAGTGGACGAGTGTTGTCTCGTGAGGGTTTGCAGTGAATATACCCACAAAATTCTCAAATTTAAGCTCAAAAAGATATATAACAACTTTTAAACACTTCCTCCCTATTCAACTATTAACTTAGCTCTACAAAAGCATATAAACCTCAATCAAACCATGAAAGAAATCCACATGCTCCTCATGTCACCAAGATAGATGTAACATATGTACCACAGTCATGTACCCGTGTGTGTTGTGAAGTTAATAGCTACGCGTCAAACCTTATTTCGAGTTATTTAGACTATCGTACTTCTATAACTTGTAGTTTCAACTCAATTCTCACATGGGTGTACACTCAAAAATGGACATCTCATTGAAACTTGCTTAATAATGATTGCACATGATACGAAAGCTTTTATAAGAGTGAATTTTTAGATACTAATGCTTTCATACTCAACTCTATAAAAGACAAACATTTGGAGTGTATAGTCTCACAAAAACGAATACTACTTACTAGAGGTGTAAAATACCGTGGATAACTCAATTTACACGTTCATGTTCAAACTAATTAACTAAGAATTATTAAGGCTTTGGCTTTTTTTTTTAGATTTTTTTTAGAGAGAATATGCATCTTAGTATGTGATGAAGTCTATCTTCTCATTCTATACTTTACACTTCTCCAACCAACTTCCCTTCTTCACATTTGCTCATTTATATATATATATATATAAATATAATCCTTCTTTTTATTCAACCACATTTTTATTTATTTATTTTTTTTATTTTTTTACTTTTTATTATTATTATTTTTTTTTAATGAATGTACTTCCACACTACTCTCCTCCTAATCACATACTGTAACAGATTATTCATGTTGGATGCGCAATGGGGTCCATTGGGGTCGAGGTAAAGGATTAGGAGTTTCATAAAAGAATCGGCAGTATTGAATCGGTGTGGAGTTTAAAACGGAACGGTTTCTATAGGTAAAGGGATATGGATAGTGGTAGAGAAATAGGTATTGATGGCTTAACTCATTTTCTTAATTTCTTAGTTTTAAACATTACAGTTTTAACGAGTTTAGTTGGTAGATCCTGAACATTCTCCTCTAATAAGCAGTCAAAATGAAAAGTTAAATGAGACTAGTGCAACAAATTTTTGTAAGCATTATCAAGAAAAATAATTCGAGTTTATGTGACAATTCCCTCAGAAACAAAGATTGGATCAAAAAGCTCACTAAGGGTAATTAGTTTCCACCACTCATTCTTTAAGCACAATAGTCGTATTAACTCATTTTTAGATTTTCTACATAGCTATCAACTAGTGAATAAGAATGTTCGATACATAAAAGGTCAACACATGCAATCATCCTAGTGATACTAGAAAAATGCGTGAACTTAATTCATAAAAGGATGAGACTAATATGAATATGTCATTGCATGGTGACAGCTAAGCAGGAGTGAATGTTCAAAGTTATTCTACCAATACAGTTCAAAAATTTCAAAAATTGTCAAAATTTTCAATTTTCAATTTTAATCCAATTCTAATTGAGATTGTACGATAAATGCAATGAAATTATCCAGATTGCTAAGTGTGACATCTACAGGTGATTATCTATCTGCATCCCACCCCCGACTGAAAATGACAATGTCCTCAGAAGTTGATTTTCAAATAAAAATAGATGGATATCACCTGATAAAGCAGAGGAACAATAGCAGACACAACAATCTGTAACCTAGCAATACAGTCTCCAAGCAGCCAAGATCAAAAGAAATATTATATAATGAAAAAATAGGATCCATTTGATATTAAATAACCAACCACCGGAATGATAAAACAATAAAAGTATAGATCAGTGATCAAAATGTCCAACATAACCATATAGTCCCAACATAGCCAAACAACCAAAAGAAACTACGAGAGAGGAGGGAGAAAATAAAAATAAAATAAATACAACAAAAACTCCCAAGCTCTCACCAAACAAAACCAACTGATCATCAGCAGGATCAGATAAAATCTCGATCGGTGCTATAGGAGCATCAGTATCGCCACCCTTAGCAACTAACGGCGGTGGAAGTGGAGTCGCAGAAGTGGTGTCAGAAGGAATAGTCGATGAAAGAACAGTCCCAACCAGAGGTGGTACGGATGATGATCATAGGGCAGAAGGATCTGTAGACGGAGGTGCTGCAGAAGATGAAAGATCAGTGGTGGGTGGTGCAGCGGATGGTGGTGGATGAGAAGCTGTGTGTAACGACTGATCAACCCCCATCTGTAGCAGCATCGCCTCAAGCATAGTTGTCATATAGTCCATCTTGCCCTTAAGCCACATCCGTGCCTCCCTCTCCTTGATGAATAAAGTGTGGAGAGTCTGTAGAGACACGGAAGAAGACTTTCCCAGGGCCAGAACTTGAGACCTTTGTCTCAACTCAAACTGTTGTGTAGCAGCAATGGGGTCTTCCACATCTGAATCAAGCTCCTCAACCTCAGTAGACATCCAGAAGTCGCACCCTCAATGTCGGTGCCTCTACCTCGCCTCCTCTTCGCCGCAACCTTCGCTTTTCCTTTTAATTTCCTCTTCTTCTGTGCGTCAGAACGGCGTGCCGTCTTCTCACCAAATTGACTCAAGGCCTGTGTAATCGTATATGTGGCCAACAAAAGTAACCCATCCTACTCAATCACTCGATGGATGGGCCACGCGCCTTTCAGATGGCGATTGGCAACAATGTACCACATCGGCTGGATAAGGAAATCGATATAGAGGTGAGGCAGACAAACATGGTGATACGAACCCCGCCAATAATGCGACGAAACCCGTAACACGATTAATGTCTCGGACCGTTCTACTGTCAGATTCAATGGAAACCGCGACCCAACACCTATAACAGATGCGAACCTTGGTATAAAGGATGAAGACGCCACAATCAAGGATGGAAAACTCGATTGATAAGTCAAGGTATGAACGCCACAGAGTAAATCTGATAAGTTCGAATAGTTCTTCAAAGAACCAAAGAGAAAACTCTCACAATATTATTAATGATCAAAAACTGAATATTACAAACCCTAAAACTGTTTAAATAGCTGAGGCTTAAAGTTGGGCCCTTTTAAGCCTACGAAATATTATGGTCCAATATAATTCACCCCAAAACTAAAATAAAAGGAAACTAATGAATATAATAAATCCCTAAGTTGGCATGCAAGCCTATAATTTATTCTAGAGCTTGAATCATGGACACCCAGCCTTGTGGATCACTAGTATCCTCCTTTGGGCCACTCAGATTAGTTTCAACCCAAATTTGTTGAACCAGCCCATTGAGATTGTCCTTGAACCGCTTTGTTCGCGCCCTTGTAACCGGACCAATTGGTACGTGGTTCGGATCCGCATTCCACCTTGTGCTAGCCGCCATGTTCTCATCATTCCCCTCCTCTTGAAAAGGATTTGTCCTCAAATCATCACCTACATCAAAAGGAGATAAATCAGCAACATTAAAAGTAGTACTAACATTATACTCACCAGGCAACTCTAGCTTGTAGGCATTGTCATTGATGCGCTCAAGAACTTGAAAAGGACCATCGCCTCGGGGAAGCAATTTAGAACGCCTTTGTGCTGGAAATCTTTCTTTTCGCATGTGTACCCAAACCCAATCTCCGGGTTCAAAGATGATATTGCGTCGCCCTTTGTTAGCTTGCGTTGCATATTGCTCCGTTCTTCGCTCAATATTGAGCCTTGCTTTCTCATGAATCTGCTTAACAAAATCTGCTTTCTTTTTCCCATCTAAATTAACACGCTCAGTCACAGGTAAAGGAGATAAATCCAAAGGAGTTAAAGGATTAAAACCATACACAATTTCAAAGGGTGAAAATTTAGTAGCAGAATGGATAGTACGATTATAAGAAAACTCAACATGTGGTAAACATTCTTCCCATGTTTTGATGTTCTTTTTAATAATAGCCCTTAACAAAGTAGATAAAGTCCTATTTACTACTTCAGTTTGACCATCAGTTTGTGGATGACAAGTAGTAGAAAATAATAACTTAGTCCCCAACTTACACCACAAGGTCTTCCAAAAGTAACTCAAGAATTTAGCATCTCTATCCGAAACAATGGTTCTAGGCATACCATGTAACCTCACAATCTCCTTAAAGAACAAATTAGCAACATGTGAAGCATCATCAGTTTTGTGACATGGAATAAAATGTGCCATCTTGGAAAATCTATCCACAACCACAAAAATTGAGTCTCGACCGTGTTTAGTCCTAGGTAAACCTAACACAAAATCCATTGAAATATCAATCCATGGTTCACTAGGAATTGGAAGAGGTGTGTATAAGCCATGGGGTTGTACTCTAGATTTCGCTCGCCCACATGTGACACATCTACCACAAATTCTCTCAACATCTTGTTTCATGCGTGGCCAATAGAAGTGTTCTTGTAAAACGGCTAATGTTTTTACTACCCCAAAATGTCCCATTAACCCTCCCCCATGTGACTCTCGCACAAGCAACTCTCTCACTGAACAAGTTGGAATGCACAATTTATTTTCTCGAAATAAAAACCCCTCATGCCTATAGAATTTATTATGGGCTGTTTTTTCACAAGATTCAAATTCTTCATTAAAATCGAGATCTAAAGGATACAATTCCTTAATATGCTCAAAACCAAGAATCTTAGCATCAAGAGTAGAGATTAGAATGTACCTTCGAGAAAGTGCATCGGCAACGATGTTCTCCTTACCTTGTTTATATCGAATGACGTATGGAAACGTCTCAATGAATTCAACCCATCGCGCATGCCTCTTGTTCAGCTTGTGTTGGACTTTAAGGTGCTTTAAAGACTCATGATCGGTGTGAATCACGAACTCTTTAGGCCACAAGTAATGCTGCCATGTCTCCAAAGCTCGAACCAATGCATACATCTCTTTGTCATACGTGGGATAGTTTAAGGCAGCCCCACTTAACTTCTCACTAAAGTATGCAATCGGTCTTCCTTCTTGCATAAGCACGGCGCCAATACCTAAACCTGAAGCATCACATTCAATTTCAAAAGTTTTTGTAAAGTTAGGTAAAGCAAGTAAAGGTGCATGAGTTAACTTCTCCTTGAGTAATTGAAATGCCTTCTCTTGCTCTTCCCCCCATTTGAACCCAACATTTTTCTTGATGACTTCGGTTATCGGTGCAGCTATATTACTGAAGTCTTTCACGAACCTCCTGTAAAAACTAGCAAGTCCATGAAAACTTCGCACATTACTTACACTAGATGGGCTTGGCCATTCTTGGATAGCACGAATCTTTTCTTCATCAACCTGTATTCCTTGTGCACACACAACAAAACCAAGAAACGCAAGCTTATCGGTGCAAAAAGTGCACTTCTTTAGGTTAGCAAACAACTTTTCATTTCTAAGCACATCTAACACAAGTTTTAAATGCTTCAAATGCTCTTCCAAGTTTTTGCTATAAATCAGGATATCATCAAAATAAACAACTACAAATTTTCCAATGAAAGCACGCAAAACATGGTTCATCAATCTCATAAAAGTACTAGGAGCATTAGTTAATCCAAAAGGCATAACTAACCATTCATACAAACCATATTTTGTTTTAAATGCAGTTTTCCATTCATCACCTTCTTTCATTCTAATTTGATGATACCCACTTTTCAAATCAATCTTAGAAAATATACAAGAACCATGCAACTCATCTAACATATCATCTAAGCGAGGAATAGGGTGTCGATACTTTACCGTTATGTTGTTGACGGCTCGGCAATCAACGCACATTCTCCAAGTCCCATCCTTCTTAGGAACCAAAATCACCGGAACGGCGCATGGACTCATACTTTCTCTTACGTACCCCTTTTCCATCAACTCACTAACCTGCTTTTGTAGCTCCTTTGTCTCCTCAGGATTGCTTCTATAGGCTGGTCGGTTTGGAATGGTAGCACCGGGCACGAAATCAATTTGATGTTCAATCCCTCGAATAGGGGGTAAACCATGTGGAACCTCCTCGGGAAAGATATCACCAAACTCCTGCAAAAGAGAAACAACAGAACTAGGCAAAGATGAGTCAATTTGGTTAGTGTTTAAAAATGCCTCTTTGTACAAAAGTACAATCATAGGCTGATTTGAAAACAACGCTCGTTTGATCTCACTCGCTTTTGCATAAAAATTCTTTTTTTGGTTTCCTTCTAATTTTCCCTCAATGGCTGCATTTTTCTTTTCTTTTTCTCTCTCATTTTTCTCACTCCTTTTCTTTTGTTCGCTCTCTTTCTTTTGATCACTCTCCCTTTGCAACCTCACTTGATCTTCATAAACTTGCTTCGGTGTCAAAGGCACTAAGGTGATTGTCCTTTGATTAAGCACGAACGAGTATTTATTTGTGAAACCATCATGCTTAACACGTCGATCAAATTGCCATGGCCTCCCTAACAACAAGTGTCCAGCTTGCATCGGAACCACATCACTCAAAACTTCATCTTCATATTTCCCAATACGAAAAGAAACTAACACCTGTTTAGTTACCCTTACTTCACCACTATCATTGAGCCATTGCAATTTATAAGGTCGTGGATGCTTGATTGTTGGCAGCCCTAATTTCTCCACCAAAGTTGTGCTAGCAACGTTAGTGCAACTCCCCCCATCTATGATCACACTACACACCTTATCTTTGACATGACATCTCGTATGAAAGATGTTCTCCCGTTGTGCCTCATCATCTTCCTTAACCTGCATGTTTAGAGCTCTCCTTGCCACTAACAAATCCCCTTGGGCAGCGTACTCTTCATCATCGGCATCCTCCAATGGTGGCACAGATTCGTTGTCATCTTCATCTTCGGTTTCAATCTCACCATTATCTCGTAACACCATAACTCTCTTGTTTGGACATTGGCTAGCTATGTGTCCCCTACCTTGGCACTTAAAACACTTAATATCACGGTTCCGAGACGTAGACGAATCGGATTTACCTTGATTTTCATGGCTGGCCACCTCTTGTTTTTGCTCAGTTTTTGGCCTCACCAAAGGTTGCTTCTCATCTCTTTTCCAATTATTTGGTTTCCAAGCGGATGTATTGGAATTTTGGCTTGGATTTTGGCTTGGACGTGTGCTGCTGCCCCTCCTCTTGAGTTGATTCTCAATTTTAATAGCCATGTGTACCATATCCTCCAACTCAACATAGTGTTGCAAATTCCACTGCATTGGCAATTTCCCGATTCAACCCAACTAAGAATCTAGCCATTGTAGCCTCTCGATCTTCCTCTACATTCGCTCGAATCATAGCAACTTCCATCTCCTTATAATATTCTTCCACACTCCTATTACCTTGCCTCAAACTTTGCAACTTGTTGTACAACTCTCGGTAATAATAGCTTGGAACGAACCGCTTCCTCATCACAGTTTTCATATCCTCCCATGTCTCTATTGGACGCTCCCTATTTCTTCTCCTATTCAACACCAATTGATCCCACCAAATGATAGCATAATCAGAAAATTCAATGGCAGCAAGTTTTACCTTCTTAGCCTCAGAGTAATGGTGGCAATCAAATACTAATTCTACCTTCTTCTCCCATTCTAGATAGGCTTCCGGATCATTCTTCCCTTGAAACGAAGGAATCTTCATCTTAATACTACCCAAATTATTATCTTCCCGGTTCCTAGCTTCTCTAAACCTAACTTCTCTACCCCGCCCACCATATCTCCTATGATTATCTATTGACTCATGATCATTTTCTTCGTCAAAGTCTCCCCAAAAATACTCCTCTTCTTCAACTCTCACTCCCCTCGGTTGAACTCTCTCTCTTCTACGTCCATGAGGAGCATTGTTTTGTGGCTGCTCCACACGTGCATTCTCTACTCTATCTAACCGTTCATGAACTTGTTCCATCTCTGTCCTCAATACCCTCCTCATTTCACCCATTAATGCCTCCAATAGTAGTTTCTGATCAGTCTCTCCCGAAACCTCCCCGACATTAATTTCGTCTTTATTGGCCATATTTCGCTGCAAAACAAAGATTAGATAAAAAAAAAATATACAGGACCTCACAACTCTCGCTCACGTGTTTCACTCAACTAGGATGTATCACTCAAGTTCACTCGTGTTTAAACTGAAAATCAATTTGGCTTTTACCCTCTTATGTGCTCACCACTCTTGCCTTTTTCCACTCGTAGTAGTTCTCACTCGGTTCTTATGAAACTGACCAAACAATGACCAGAATTTCTCAGTAACAATCCACACCCAAACTAGACCAATCAAATTTGGAAGTTGAAAGCACGACTAAAAACGTACGCGGATGGCTAGGTTTCCAAAAGCACAAAAAAAATGGAATTTTCGGAAAAAATTTTTCACACTATGGAGTAAGGTCAAATTTGGACTCCTTAGACCCCCAATATTGTAAAACAAAAATAAAATTTTAAGCCGATTTTTTTGTACTTTTTTTTTTTTTTTTTTTTTTTTATCGCGGCTTACCGATCTCTTCTTTTCTTTTCTTCTCTTTTTTTTTTCTCTTTTTTTTTTTTTTTTTTAATCAGGCAGACTTCACAGTTCACGTATCTGATTCAGAAACCCTAATTCTCGAGAAGAAAAAAACCACAATAACAACGATCACGAGAATGAACAAACACGAAGTAACAAGAGCAAATCACAGATCAGATTCGCAAACCCTAAACACGAAATTCCAGATCGTAATCGAACACCTTTTTTTTTTTTTTTTTTGATATGGTTCAAAAACGAGAACGAATAAGAAAACGAAGAGAAACAAAAAAGAATACGAACAGAACCAGAAGAAACGAATAAGAACAGAAACGAAAAAGATATGATAAACCTGAGACTAGAACTGTGCTCTGATACCAACTGATACGAACCCCGCCAATAATGCGACGAAACCCGTAACACGATTAATGTCTCGGACCGTTCTACTGTCAGATTCAATGGAAACCGCGACCCAACACCTATAACAGATGCGAACCTTGGTATAAAGGATGAAGACGCCACAATCAAGGATGGAAAACTCGATTGATAAGTCAAGGTATGAACGCCACAGAGTAAATCTGATAAGTTCGAATAGTTCTTCAAAGAACCAAAGAGAATACTCTCACAATATTATTAATGATCAAAAACTGAATATTACAAACCCTAAAACTGTTTAAATAGATGAGGCTTAAAGTTGGGCCCTTTTAAGCCTACGAAATATTATGGTCCAATATAATTCACCCCAAAACTAAAATAAAAGGAAACTAATGAATATAAAAAATCCCTAAGTTGGCATGCAAGCCTATAATTTATTCTAGAGCTTGAATCATGGACACCCAGCCTTGTGGATCACTAGTATCCTCCTTTGGGCCACTCAGATTAGTTTCAACCCAAATTTGTTGAACCAGCCCATTGAGATTGTCCTTGAACCGCTTTGCTCGCGCCCTTGTAACCGGACCAATTGGTACGTGGTTCGGATCCGCATTCCACCTTGTGCTAGCCGCCATGTTCTCATCACATGGTGCCCCGTGCCAACGGCATAGAGGACACGAGCATTCCACGGTGCCACCTTCTCGTGTTAGGAAGTCATCAAAATGCAGTTGGCAAGCGCCAGGTGGAGGAGATGATACTTCTCGGTCAGAACTGAACAGCACCTCCCGTGATCTCACGTATGATAGCAGAGGGCAATGTCTCTGGGTACCGGGTATATGAGGGTAGAAGTGGTCAGGTACCTTAGGTACCCCCAGAGCAGCGGCCACGATAGCTGGGCTAAAGATGATCTCACATCCTTAGAAGAAAGAATGGTATGTGAATGGGGCTGCAGAATTCTTAATCATTGTGGCGCGGGCTTCCCGAACCCAAGTAATGTTTATCCATTTGGCCTGAACCATCATATAATACCGAAGGCTCATGTCCCTGATCCGCGTGAAACCAAGTAGCAGATAGCCATACAGACTTAAGCGGTCGCTCCAACATCACCTTTCGCGCTTGAAAGTAGCGTGTGAACCAAACTCAATCCTTATTGTTCTGAAACCCGTGTGCGGGAACTAGATCAGGTATAGTGAGATCGAGGGGCTTGGACTTGTGGTACCCCGTGATAGGATTCATCTGGAATGCCCAGAAATGTAGAAAGATAAAGAAAAACTAATGAAAGCATGAAAAACAGAATAAATAATAGAAATCTGATTCTGCATCAGTTCGATCGATCGAAGAAATTTTGATCAATTGAACAGGTTCTAGGCTCGATTGCTTTAGCCCAGTTCGATCGATCAAACACAGTAGAAAATGCGGGGACAAGAAGGAATCATAGAAAAAAGAAAATAACAAAAATCCTATGATTACTATGACTATTAATTGGTGTTAGGATCAATAGGGCGCACCCCCACAAGATTTGAATGAAAAGATACTTAGGGGGTTTAAAATTGAACCTTACCTCGAGTAACGTGCAGTAAGAGAGAAGGAGATGATGGTGATGATTCAGGGCACCGAGGAATCTCCAATAGAGGTGTGTGTAAGGGGGGGGGGGAAGAAAATCGCTGGAGTTCTCCTTCTATGCAGAATCGCTCGAGGGTGTGAGAGTGAGAGAGAGAAACTGAAGAAGTGTCTGAAAGACGCTTTGTTTAAATACAACGCTCAATCGCTCAAGGGTCTTCAATCGATCGAATATTCGATCGCTTGAAGGTAATTTAATCACTTGAGAGTTCCAAATTCTTGATCGATCGAGAATGGTTCGATTGATCGAACATGAAATTTTCCATGAACTATAAGTAGAGAATCTATGTACCCCTAACTAATATAAACTATTCTGGCCATACAAGGATAGTCTAAAAGCAGTGCAAACGTAGGCATGGAAGGCAAAATTCACAATCAATATAGTAATATAAAGTTGCAAATTTTATAAATATTATTGTTTTTATAGCATCCATTTTGCAAAAATATAATCCCTAAATTGGCACTTTAGACCTTATTACAAAGAAAAATTTAAAACGAAACTAACAATTCTTTGTCTAGCATTACACTTCAATTGAGAAAAGATGAATCAAATGACAAAACACAACTGAAGTGGGTCATTAATCTTCGAGCATGAAAATTCCCTCTTCTGCAATTGTTTCATACTCCGCCAAATCTTTGAAGATGGAGTCCAAACTTGATAATTCCCTCTCCCAGAAAAGTCGGAAAGCAGCGAGGATATCATCGAGCAAATCTGAAATCTCCAAAGAATTGGTGGTACAGATAAGAGGTGATTCGGATGGAGATATTGATAAAGGAGTGAAATGATGGAAAAACCGGTTTAAGTTAAAAGTTTAAACGCGCAGCGGAAAAGTCAAGTTATAAAAACTTAATGGTAGCCTAGGATCTACTACTCGTTAATTCCATAGATGCGCACAAGAGGGGACAAGAGTTATACCTTAGTGTCTTGAACCCAATTCTGATTTTCTTCTTCTTCCTTGGTGATGCAGCAGCCTCCACTAGGTTGTCTTCACCCTTATGTCTCCTACAGATGCTTTCCGGAGAGACTAGAGATGGTGGGATCTCTAATAGAGAGGAAGAAGAAGGTTTGGGGCTCTAAAATAGTTTCTTCAGCTTCTGACGTTCTAAAACGACGAACTTCTTTTCCAGAACGCAGCTGCCCTATTTATAGATTCCCAGAATCGACCTAGACTTTGAGCGATCGAAGATCTTTGATCGATCGAACATTCGATCGATCGAACCATTCTCGATCGATCGAGACTGCCAAAACTTCAATCGATCGAACTTGTCTTGACAACTTCCTCATGTGTCTTTCCAAGTATCCTGGCAGAGCTAAGAGTGGAACCTCCTAGGCTCTTTATTGTTGGCTCAGACCAGTTTGTTAATTACCGTGACCAAACTCTTTGATCAGCAAACTAACTAACTGGTCAGTTAACGTTTACTCCACTATAAAACGATAACTGAACTCCAACGCAAAAGAACATATCCGAAGCTATAACTAGACTTGTGTGTTGTACAAATGTCCCTCTACCTTCAGCATTCGTAATCATATTCAAGTAGTCGGATAACTGTTACTGTCAACCTGAATATCGATTACTTCTTGTATTCCTTGAGTCCCATTCACCTCTTATGATTACCAAACATGTTGATAACTCTTATCAACAAGACTGCAGTACTCAGTAATCTACTTGGTGACATTCTCAAGGGAATGCTTACTCTGAAACAGAGGGTAGATTCTGTCTTGACAATATATGTTCACAACCCTATGAATATGACATGCCCAAGATACCCAGGTGTTGATCTTCTATAGACCTCACTGATTGGTAAGTCAAAGCAGTCATATCCACAGTCTGTGTTCATAATCGTCTCAAGATTGAGAACACGTACCTTACACAAGTTATGAGTTCTTATCGACTGATTGACAGCCTTGAGTGTCAATGGGAAAGCTCAGGTCCGTCAATACAGTATAAGCACTAGCATATTAACTAAGAGTTACACTCTAGTGATTGAGATTGATCACTCCATCCATTGGTAATTAATCATGCTACAGTGTAAACCTGATGAGATATCCTAGTCTCATCATCCACTATGACATGTTCGAAGTAAAAAAGAATAGGAATTCGTATCTCACTTGTATGTATCTCATACATACACGCATTACTTACTATGATACTTAAGGATAACAATCATCTCATGAAAGAAACACACATAATAAAATGTAAAGCTGATATCCATATGTTAAAATGTCAATGTCTCTTATACAAAGTAATGGTTTGAGGGCACAAACCCAACAAACTCCCACTTGCACTCACAACCATACAGGATTACATCTGAGACCTAGACTATCTAGATGACGATCAAAGACTTCCTGTGGCAAAGCCTTTGTAAACGGATCAGCAAGATTGTCAACGGTGGCAATCTTGGTGACAGTCATATCTCCACGTTGAACAATATCTCGGATAAGATGATATTTCCGCTCTACGTGCTTCCCTTTTCCGTGGTTCCTTGGTTCCTTGGACTGAGCCACTGCCCCACTATTATCACAATAAAACGTAATAGGTGACAATGACGCTGGTACCACCTCGAGCTCCATAAGGAACTTTTTGAGCCAAACAGCTTTCTTTGAGACTTCACAAGCAGCCACATACTCAGCTTCTGTAGTTGAGTCTGCAATGCATTTCTGCATAATGCTCCTCCAACTAACAGCACCACCTCCCAAGGTAAAGAGATGTCCGGATGTTGACTTTCTCGAATCTTTATCTGACATAAAATCCGAGTCAGTATATCCTATTGGAATTAACTCATTACCACCGTACATAGGCATGTAATCTTTAGGCCTTCTCAAGTACTTAAGAATGTGCTTAACGGCTGTCCAGTGCTCTGGACCTGGATTCGATTGATATCTGCTAACCATGCCAACGGCAAAACAGATATCTGGTCTAGTGCATAACATCGCATACATGAGACTTCCAACTGCCGAAGCATATGGAATTCCTGCCATGCGATTCCTCTCCTCCTGTGTCTTGGGACACTGGTCCTTGGAAAATGCAAAACCATGCCTGACCGTTGACAGCGCCGCTACATCATTCCCAATGAGTAGAATGTCGTCAACGTAAAGCACAAGAAAAGCCACTACTTTCCCTTCACATTTCTTGTATATACAAGGCTCATCCAGATTCTGTATGAAACCAAACGACTTGACCGCTTGGTCAAATCGGATGTTCCAACTCTTGGATGCCTGCTTAAGCCCATAAATGGACTTTTGCAGCTTGCATACCAAGTTACCTTTCCGACCAGCTATGAACCCTTCTGGTTGTTGCATATAGATGTCCTCCTCAAGATTGCCATTTAAGAATGCAGTCTTGACGTCCATCTGCCAGATCTCATAATCTAGGCATGCAGAAATGGATAAGAGTATTCTGATGGACTTGAGCATGGCTACCGGCGAGAAGGTTTCATCATAGTCAATGCCCTCCCTCTGAGTATAACCTTTCGCTACAAGCCTAGCCTTAAAGGTCTCAACCTTTCCATCAGATCCTCTTTTCCTCTTGTAGACCCACTTACAACCAATGGGTGAGCCAAGTCCGATCAATCGACAAGATCCTAGACCTGATTAGAATCGATAGATTCTAATTCAGCCTTCATAGCTTTAACCCAATGTTCTGAATCAACATCAGCCATTGCCTCTTCGTATGTGGCAGGATCAGATTCAGATTCTATGGAGACAGCTTCAAAAACTTCTCCTAAGAACATGTATCTATCAGGCTGGCTGATAATCCTCCCACTACGACGAGGTACCGGTGCAGAAATGGGTGAAGAAGTGGTATTTTCTTGATTTACATCGTTATCAACTACGGGTTGGACTGAGGGCTCTCCTTCTATTTCTCCCACATCTATCCTTCCCTTAGGTTTATGGTTCATGATATAATCATCCTCTAAGAAAACAGCATTTGTACTAATAAACACTTTCTATTCTCTTGGATCATCAAAATACCATCCATAAGTACCCTTTGGATACCCTACAAAATAACATACTTCTGATCTAGAATCCAACTTGCTCATCTTTCCTTTCAGCACATGTGCCGGACACCCCCATATCTGGAGATGTTGCAAAGAAGGCTTGCGCCCAATCCACATCTCCCGTGGTGTCCTGGGAACAGATTTGCTTGGCACTAGATTTAGTATGTATGCAACGGTTTCCAAAGCATAACCCTAAAGGAATAATGGCAACTCTGAATAACTCATCATTGACCTAGTCATGTCTAAAAGAGTCCGGTTCCTTCTCTCAGCTACACCATTCTGCTGAGGCGTGTCAGGTGCTGTCAACTGTGACAGAATCCCATTCTGTACGAGGTGATCAATAAACTCATTAGAGAGGTACTCGCCACCTCGATCAGATCGAATGGCTTTGATATGTGAGCCCAATTGCTTCTCCACTTCAGCCCTAAACTCTTTGAACTTTTCAAAGGCTTCAGACTTGTGCTGCATTAGGTACACATATCCATACCTAGAGTGGTCATCGGTAAATGTTATGAAATACTTATAACCACCCCTTGCTCTAATATTTATTGGTCCACACACATCAGTATGAACTAATTCCAACAATGCATTGGTCCTATTGCCCTTTGCGGGAAAGGGCCTTTTGGTCATCTTACCCTCTAAACAAGACTCACAGACTTCCATTGGTTCGAGAACCAAATCGCCTAAGATCCCTTCTTTGACTAGTCCGCCAATCCTATTTAGATTGATATGGCCAAGCCTCATTTGCCAAAGCCTTGTTGGATTAGTGGAAGGTTCTTTTCTTTTAGATGGTATAGTTACCATTGAGTTATTAAGTTCCAAGCAAGAATCTTTAGAAATATTGGGAGTAATCACATACAAACCATTTGATTTAACACCAGAACATATAAAAGAACTATTTCTTTTAATCACAACTTCAGTTCCAAAATGAAAAGAATAACCATTATTCGATAAATTAGAAACTGAAATTAAATTACGTCTCATTAAAGGGACGTAAAGTACATCTGATAAAATCAAAACTTTATTGTCTAGAAATTCTAAAACTACGACTCCTATAGCAACCGCAGAAACGGTTGCGCTAGAACCTAGAGTAAGTACGATTTCCCCATCACTGCATCTCCTGGTTGATCTGAACCCCTGCAATGAATTACAGATATGGTTAGTCGCACCAGAATCAATGCACCAAGTGTTTGAAGTATCCGTAATAAAACTTACTTCAATCACACGTGATTCAATCATACCTTGAACTCTTGTAGCTAAGAATTATGGACAGTTCCTCTTCCAGTGGCCCTTCTCTCCGCATTGGAAACACTTTCCTTTGCCTTGGCCACCCACCTTCCCTTTGCCCTTACCTTTTCCCTTAGATTTTGCAATCTTAGGGACCAGTCCAACACTTGGACCACCAGTACCAGCCTTCTTCTTCCCTTTCTTTCCGTTCGGTGTAGATCGGGAAGAGGAAGCGCTTTTCTCAACGTTCAAAACGTTGACCCCCAGTTTGATCACCCCTTCCGCTGCCAAAAGAGAACTCATCAATTCGCTCATTGAAAAATTCATTTGATTCATATTATAGTTAAGTTTAAATTGAGCGAATGAAGGTGACAGCGAATTGAGGATCATATCAACTTGGGTTTGTGCATCGATGTTGGCACCTAGGGTCTCCAGCTCGTTTAAATAACCAATCATTTTTAAAACATCTTCCTTGACTGGAGTCCCTTCCGACATCTTTGCACTCATTATCTTTTGCATGGCTACCTGTCTGGCAGGCCTGCCATGCTCCCCAAACATCTTTTTCAGGGATGTAATAATGTCACTGGCAGAATCATTCGATTGGAATTGGTGTTGCAACACACCAGCCATTGAGGCCAGAATATAGCAACGAGCCATTCCATTCGACTTCTTCCATTTGTCGAACTCGCGTCTGGCAGCTGCCGAAGCATTTGCCGCGAGTTCTTCAGGGCATGGGGTGGTGAGGACATATATGTGATCCTCCGCAGTTAACACGATGTCAAGGTTACGTTTCCATTCAGTGTAGTTGTTTCTAGTTAACTTATTTTGAGTGAGTATGGTGGCATGTGGACTAAATGCAGATCCAGACATTATTATTACTGAAAATCAAACAAACAAAATAAATATGGATATCAGAATTTGACAGTTTGAAATAAAAGAATCCTTAAAACTCTTAAACAAAGTCACCGGAATATCGAAACAAAAGATTAAAGCCTCCGTGTGGTGGTCAATTTTCTATTTTTCGATTAATCAAGACTTGTCCGCTATGCAACTTTTGCAAAAACAAGTTATGACTCCCGATCCCTTTTGATCTCTATGTTTCTGAACAATACCCCGTGTGGGATCCCTTATCCTTAGCTTAGCTAGTGTGTACCATTAACTAAGATCCAATCACAACCGTCTCAAGTAGTGCCTCCGTGTGGAGGTCACCCTCTAACACGTCTGATTGATCCTATCAAAAGAAGTTCACATCTAGTAACCAATAAGTAATGCACCCTCCGTATGGAATGATCACCCCTGACGAGGTGACACAGAATGCACTACTCATCTTACAGTGAACCGTTAATGGAAGATCATGGGTTTCAATAAATAAGACCCTCTCCCACTAGATTTGGTAAATTAAGGATTTTTCTTTTTAGAAAAATTTGTTTTTATACATTACCCATAAACATCCAATGTTTACTAATGCGTTAAAATAGTTTTTGAATCTAATTTTAGAAAACTTATTTTACGTGCATGCAAGTAGTAACAATATAATTAAATGCCAATCACAACCAAGCACATAAAACAAAAAACTAAAATTGAAAATAAAGACATCCAAATGATGCCTCTATCTCCCATGGCTCTATCTCCATAGAGTCTCCTTTTTGGTTTGATCGCCTCCAGCTCCATCTTCATGGACAATGGCTCCTTGCTCCATCTTCATGGATTTTCTAATTCTATTACATTTGTCCTATGCTTCTTTCGAAGATTACAATTTATCTAGAAATAGAAATAGCAACAACAAAATAAAAGGCTAGGGAAACCGATGCGATTTTCCTTTTCGTAGGATTGAAGTCGCAGCGCCCTTTACATATGCCTTAAAACCAAACCAAACTTAAATTACAACATGCACCAATCTCAAACAATTTAAATACAAAATTTAAAATTCTTGGTGCCATGGGAGATAGTGACTAAACTAGCTGCAAAAGGGTTAGTCGTACACGCATCCATACATACATAACAAATATATGTAACTATTGGAATACTTAATTGATTCACACAGTATATAACCTCTTTACATAATGAATTAGAACTTAAAACAACATCATACTTCTCTGTCACAGTTCAATCGATCGAAGACCATTCGATCGCTCGAACCTTCGATCGATTGAACTCTGTTCAATCACTTGAACTTTCTGTTTCATAGAATGATTTAAAAAATTTGCAGAATACTTTTAAAAATAAAGCTTTTAATTTCAAAACACCTTATAACTATGAAACAGAGAGTCTGACAAAGAATCTGTCTCGATCGATCTAACTTCATTCGATCGATCGAACACCAGAAGGTTTCGATTGATCGAAGTATGTTCGATCGCTCGAGTACAGAGGATGTTCGATCGATCGAACCCACCATGCATCCCATGCAATCACAGATTTGTATTCTATTGCGATAACACTACAGAAACAGATTTGTGACAATGCCGTTTCAAAAACAGTTCTAAAATCAACATGCAAATCAATATAGTGTTCCAAAAATGCATCAATAGATCCAAACGAGCGTGGCTCTGATACCAATTGATGGAAAAACCGGTTTAAGCTAAAAGTTTAAACGCGCAGCGGAAAAGTCAAGTTATAAAAACTTAATGGTAGCCCAGGATCTACTACTCGTTAATTCCATAGATGCGCACAAGAGGGGACAAGAGTTATACCTTAGTGTCTTGAACCCAATTCTGATTTTCTTCTTCTTCCTTGGTGATGCAGCAACCTCTACTAGGTTGTCTTCACCCTTATGTCTCCTACGAATGCTTGCCGGTGAGACTAGAGATGGTGGGATCTCTAATAGAGAGGAAAAAGAAGGTTTGGGGCTGTAAAACAGTTTCTGCAGCTTCTGACGTTCTAAAATGACGAACTTCTTTTCCAGAACGCAGCTGCCCTATTTATAGATTTCCAGAACCGACCTAGACTTCGAGCGATCGAAGATCTTTGATCGATCGAACGTTCGATCGATCGAACCATTCTCGATCGATCGAGACTACCAAAACTTCAATCGATCGAACATACTTCAATCGATCGAACTTGTCTTGACAACTTCCTCATGTGTCTTTCCAAGTATCCTGGCGGAGCTAAGAGTGGGACCTCCTAGGCTTTTTATTGTTGGCTCAGAACAGTTTGTTAATTACCGTGACCAAACTCTTTGATCAGCAAACTAACTAACTGGTCAGTTAACGTTTACTCCACTATAAAACAATAATTGAACTCCAACGCAAAAGAACATATCCGAAGCTATAACTAGACTTGTGTGTTGTACAAATGTCCCTCTACCTTCAGCATTCATAATCATATTCAAGTAGTCGGATAACTGTTACTGTCAACCTGAATATCGATTACTTCTTGTATTCCTTGAGTCCCATTCACCTCTCATGATTACCAAACATGTTGATAACTCTTATCAACAAGACTGCAGTACTCAATAATCTACTTGGTGACATTCTCAAGGGAATGCTTACTCTGAAACAGAGGGTAGATTCTGTCTTGGCAATATATGTTCACAACCCTATAAATATGACATACCCAAGATACCCAGGTGTTGATCTTCTATAGAACTCACTGATTGGTAAGTCAAAGCAGTCATATCCACAGTATGTGTTCATAATCGTCTCAAGATTGAGAACACGTACCTTACACAAGTTATGAGTTCCTATCGACTGATTGACAACCTTGAGTGTCAATAGGAAAGCTCAGGTCCGTTAATGCACTATAAGCACTAGCATATTAACTAAGAGTTACACTCTAGTGATTGAGATTGATCACTCCATCCAATGGTAATTAATCATGCTACAGTGTAAACCTGATGAGATATCCTAGTCTCATCATCCACTGTGACATGTTCTAAGTAAAAAAGAATGTCAATTCGTATCTCACTTGTATGTATCTCATACATACACGCATTACTTACTATGATACTTAAGGATAACAATCATCTCATGAAAGAAACATACATAACAAAGTGTAAAGCTGATATCCATATATTAAAATGTCAATGTCTCCTATATAATGTAATGGTTTGAGGGCACAAACCCAACATGAAATTCCTCAACAGACTTTCCTCTTGCAGCGGAGTACCTGGGGACCCTACAGGAGGTCCACAAAAATAATAAATACGGAAGGAACACATGTGGTAGCATTGGATTTATAGTGATAATCCTGGACAAAGGCAACAAAAGAAAACAAAAAGGAAAGAAATTAAACAAAACAAAAGAAAGAAATAACAGAGAAAGGAACAAACAAAGAAAGACGAAAAGAAAAAGAAATGTGACAATGAATTAACCTCATTATTGGTGTGATAGAACCATGTACACTAGCAGGTAGGGGGCATTGAAGCCGGAATAACAAATGGCTCATGTGCACAAAGATGTATGGAACCGAGGCGATGACGATGAAGTCATCAAAATATGTGAAGACAATGTTATGGCATTCAGGCACCACATCTTGTAAATCGTCTTCATCCCATGGTTCCCACATTGAGTCATTCTTCCACTGTTCCCAGATTGCATCATCTACTTCTTCAATGAAATACAGCTCTGGTTCTCCTTCTTACTCTGGGAGATCCATATTTTCAAAAGGGTTAATGTTGAAGAGAGCAGGGTTGTAAGGGATGTACCCTTGGGTCAAGTCAATAACATCATCTGCCCCTGGCCCTTGATAAGGAGATAGGCAGAATGCAATCTCCTCGGTAGTCCATGGTGGGTTAGGATATTCTGAATCAGCCCATGACCCGATCAAGTGAATGTCATCATCTCTCATTCTTATAGCCTGCAGGGGAGAGATTATATGGAATAGCATATTAGAGTCAAAGTCACACTCAAAAAGACAGATATAAATAAAACAAAACAAAGTGCAGTAAAGGGAAGGAATACAACAACAATGTGAGAACACTTCTTAGTGTTTTAAGTAGACGAATAACTGGGCTCATTCAGCTAGATGTGCTCAGCTTCTGGTTGAAAGTCCTCCAAGAACGATTTTAATCTTTTGCCATTGACCTTGAAACTTTCATCATTCTTGGGATTTATGAGCACAATGGTTCCATGTGGAAAGACAGATTTAACAATGAACGGACCTGTCTACCGGGATCAGAGCTTACCTAGGAAAAGGTGAAGGCAATAGTCATGCAATAAGACTTTCTGCCCTGGCTCGAATGATTTGTAAAAGATAGTTCTATCGTGATGAGCCTTCAACCTATCCTTATGCAACTTAGTAGAGTCATACGCATCTCTATGGATTTCCTCTATCTCTGCGAGTTGATGTTTTCTTAACTGCCCTCTCTCTTTAATATCGAAGTTTAAAGAGCGTGTCGCCCAATAAGCTTTGTGCTCAATTTCGACAAGGAGGTGGAAAGCTTTTCCGTTCACTAGCCTGTACAGGGACATTCCCATGTTCGTTTTATAAGTAGTACGGTACGCCCATAGAGCATCGGTCAGCATGTATGCCTAGTCTTTTTTGTTTAAATGAACCATTTTTTCGAGAATATGTTTTATTTCTCGGTTAGCCAATTCTGCCTGCCCGTTAGTTTGTGGGGGGTAGGCTAGAGTGACCTTGTGATTGACCCCGTATTTTTTGAGGAGTGACTCCAAGGGCCTATTGCAGAAGTGCTTGCCTTGGTCACTTATTAATGCTTTTGGGGTTCCGAAACGTGACATGATGTGTTCTTTTAAAAAGGCCATCACTATTTTATGGTCATTATGTCGCATCGGTATTGCTTCCTCCCATTTTGACACATACTCCACAGCTAGGAGTATGTATTCACAGTTGTTTGATTTAGGAAACAGGCCCATGAAATCTATGCCCCAAAAATTGAATATTTTAATTGTAATAATAGGGATTAGGGGCATAGCATTCCTTTTTGAAATGGTGCCAAGCTTTTGACACCGTTGGCACATTTTGTAAAAGGAATAGGCATCTTTAAATACAGTGGACCAGTAGAAACCACTGTGTAGGACTTTTTGTGCTATCTTTTGCGAAGCAAAGTGACCACCGCAGGCTTCAGAATGGCAAGATGCTATGATGATGGTTATATCCTCATTTGGAATGCAACGTCTGATGACCTGATCGGCACAATAATTAAACAAGTACGGGTCATCGAAGAAGAAGTGACGTGCGAATGAAAGAAAACATTTCTTATCTTGCTTTGACTAATGACGCGAGGTCTCTCCCGTAACAAGATAATTTACCATATCTACATACTAGGGCAAACTAGAAACAGTCATCAGTTGCTCGCATGGGAATTCATCCTTAATCGGCAGCGGTTCAATCTTGTCAATAAACGTTAACCAAGATAAATGGTCTGCGACCACATTCTCTACTCCCTTCTTATCTTTGATTATGATATCAAACTCTTAGAGTAGGAGTATTTTAACAACCCAAATTTTCTACGTGCTTTTAGTAAATTTTATATTATTATTTTGAAGTATTAGACATTAACTATGTGTATGTATCTTAGTGACACCTAAAAAAAATGTTGAAGTAGCGTTTACGGGTCGTTAGTATGTTAAGTAGCGTGCTTAACATAGAAATTTAGTGCGCGGGGTCATGGGTATCCATTGGGCTAATCATTTGTCACTTTAGAATGCATTTTCGGGCCCATATAAAGCCTTTTTGTGAGGCCCTTAGACAAAAAATGGGGTTTACATGTTTGTGTGTGTTTCATTGATAAGTGTTGTGTGTGTGAAACATAGTTATATACATATCATAATATTATATTAGGATAGGTAATATTACACAAAAGAAAAAGAGAAACCCACATCTCTATTCACAGCCGCAATAGAGAGAGAGAGAGAGAGAGAGAGAGAGAGAGAGAGAGAAGAGAAGAGAAGAGAAGAAGAAGAAGAAAAGGGAGAAGAAAGGAGAAGGGTCCAGGGTTCGTGGTCACGTGTGGAATCGCGGGGTGTTCGTGGTTGTCAATTTTTGATCAACTAGGTGAGTTAAAATTTATATTTGGGTATATATATATACACGTATGTATATATATGTGTGTGTGTGCAAGAGAATTCAATCATTTCTTGTTAATTTTGTGGTTGGTGGTAAATTGTGTGTTGATCCCCATTCGTTATTATTGAATGATATAAATATTTGTTTTTCTTCGTGTGATTTTATGAATTTGATCTCGGTGTACATGGACAGATCATGTGGATAGTTAATTTGATGAATACACAAAGTGGAATTATTTTGATAATGAATAAATAATAGAAAATTCGCTTTATTTTTATTTTAACAGTGGCAGAAACTTTGAAAAAACATTATAAAATCATGGCTTAGATTTATGGAATTCTGAACACGTAGGCCTGTAGGAAACGCGATTCTACACACTTTTCGTCTAATGGTATTTTTCATGATTCTACACCGTTTGGACAGAAATTGAAGATTTCAGTAGCAGTTTTTAGTATATTAAAATATACGAAATTAGAGAAATATGATTCGTTGTGTTTTTTTTTATTCGTTCGTATGAATTAACGAAAATTACTTAGAGATGCATGAATTCTCATATAATGTTGAGCTATTAAAAAAAAAGGGTGATAGTCATTAACGTTGAGTCCGATGAAAATATTGTGGAACGATTGTTATAATACTTGACGATATGAGAATTTGAATTTTTATTATGGGTTTCATGTAGGCTAATTTTGAATGTTGGGTTGAGGTTATTGTACCTGAAATAACTGACCTTATTTTGTGATCATTTTGATAAAAAAGAGTAAATTAGATATGTTAAATAGTATATTGGGGATCTTGTAATTTGATTGGAAATTATTGAGGGAAGATTGTTATCGGTTAATTGATAAAACCCTTTATTGTAAGAATGGGAATGCATCTAATAGTTAGATATGTGATTGGATGATGAGACGGAACTTTGTGATAAACGTGAAATTCACAATTATTGGGATAATACGAATGATAAGTGATAATTGCAACATAGGTTTATAGTGTTCACCGCTCCCCGTTGTTGTGTTATTATTTTTGGTAGCTCGCACTCGTTTGCCAGTGGCTTCGTGATCAAGGTGGCTTAAGACTTGTTGAGTGTACTTTTGCCAGTGGCTTCGTGATCAAGCTGGCCTAAGCCTTATGCTCGGCTTATATTGTATAGACGTCTAGGCATATTGACCGGCCTTCCGTTGTGTATACCTAGTTTGGTTGATACCCCAACCAAACTGGCACCGGAGTGGATGTTGGTAGTATGTCCGGGTACACATGGGATATATGTGTGGGCTGTACCATGGAGGGTGGCCAAGTGGTGAAGCTAGGGAATGCAAAGATAAATTTAAGGCTAATAAGTAATGAATATGGATTATTTCATAAGACTGATAAGCGTGGAATAATGAACGCGACGTTTAAATTAGAATGTGAACGGCTTATGTATGGAATTATTCGCCTGGTTTGTGATCATTCGATTTACAGGATGGTGGGCCCACAAACTTTTATGCAGGGCTGGCTCACCATAGATATCCGAGGTAGTATAAAACTCGTAGTAACTTTGGATTTTGGGCAAGAAACTACTTGCCATCACATAAATGGAAACTACTCTTTTGTCCAAATATGTGTGTGGAACTACCTGTTTTGGCCCAATAGTGTTGTAATGTGGTTGTAGTCTACAGGTTCAGGTTGGAGCCCTCAGATTTCATTATTTTTGTTTAACTCATACCAGTCATGTGACTGACCCGAGTGTGTTATGCATTCGGGTGCGTTTCTGTTTGAAACGTAGTTGGATGACATGTGCAGGATATTGCTTTCGATGATGTGACCGTTGTGCTTGGCTGTGGAGTCTTTGGGCATTGGAACGTTGTAGTGGCTCTGACCATCGGATGTATAGACTTTATTTTTTTTTCTCTGAACTTTGTAAGAAATTTTATTTAATAAACTTAGTATTCCTTTTGTAAATTAAAATAGTATTATATTTGTAATGGAATGTTATTTCTTTTATAATGAAATGGAGGATTGGGAATAGAAGTTTAATAATACAGAGTTTTTATATTAATACAGGATTACATGTCCTTATTTAATGAGTATAAAATACTATTTTCAATAATTATCTGTTAGACTGTGTGAGGCCGGGTGTCACTCTCGGTGTTTTGGGAATTGAATATTAGTCTGGATACATGCTCTCGATTAACTATTTGGTTGTCCAAAAATCGGGGTGTGACAGATTTGTATCAGAGCTTATGGTTAGCTTAGCGAGTCTAGGTGATCCTCGGATTGTGGGCTAGAGGTTGGTCAGAGCTATAGGTCGCGATTTATTTGGGTTTGGGGTTATGTGTACTTATGTATTATCCATGTGTTCACTACATGTTATTTAATTATTTTCAATCTATTAATTGCATAACTCTCTGAGCCTATCATTACATGTTAATTTGTTAAAATCATTTTCTATATTATGAGTCGCATAGTTGTGCATGCATATTTTGTGACATGTTCGAGAAGTAGCGGGGAGTTGGAGTTTTAAACAAGCAGTGAAATTCTGTCGTGATATCGAATTATCTTCTTCAAGCTATTATTATCGGATTATCTTCCAGCTGAATTATTATTCTATCGGAGGATCGGGATTTCTATTATTATTTCCAAGACTTCTATTCTTTATATTATTCTTATCTGGCCATTTTTGGTGGACATTATTATTATCGGCACTCTGGATTTCTTATTATGAAGCTGTTATTATAGATTGGTATTCTACTACTGCATCTCTCTCGTATATCTCCGTGTGGAAAATCTATATTTTTTCGAGAGCATATATTGAGCCGGTAGTATCCTTATGTCTACAACATCTTATGGATCTTGACGGGTATTCTTATTCTTAGTGCAAACTTAGGGAAGATTTTGAAGCTATCGGTTTGAGTGGTAAGTATTGGGTATCCCGATGAGAAGTGGTACGGGACAAGGTAAGAGGTCAACATGGGCATATAGTTAAATCTTTGATTAACTGTGAGCATGTTGCACACATAGTTCGTATTCACATGGTTTGCATCAATCTCTGTGTTTTGGAATATCTATTAACGTTTGACGATTGACTATACGAGAATAAGGTGTATATATGAGGGTTTCCTTGTTTGGATTAGTCGCTCGACGTACTTGGTCTCGTACGGTTGAAAGTCAAACGTAATACATAGTTGTATGAAATTGTGTGTTTAACTTTAGTTATGACTGACTTGTGTATTTACCGTTGCTACAAATTTCGGGACGAAATATCTTTAAGGAGGGTAGAATGTAACAACCCAAATTTTCTACGTGTTTTTAGTAATTTTCATATTATTATTTTGAAGTATTAGACATTAACTATGTGTATGTATCTTAGTGACACCTAAAAAAAATGTTGAAGTAGCGTATACGGGTCGTTAGTATGTTAAGTAGTGTACTTAACATAGAAATTTAGTGCCCGGGGTCATGGGTATCCATTGGGCTAATCAATTGTCACTTAGAATGCATTTTCGGGCCCATATAAAGCCTTTTTGTGAGGGCCTTAGACAAAAAACGGGATTTACATGTTTGTGTATGTTTCATTGATAAGTGTTGTGCGTGTGAAACATAGTTATATACATAACATAATATTATATTAGGTTAGGTAATATTACACAAAAGAAAAAGAGAAACCCACATCTCTATTCACAGCCGCAATATAGAGAGAGAGAGAGAGAGAGAGAGAGAGAGAGAGAGAGAAGAGAAGAGAAGAGAAGAAGAAGAAGAAAAGGGAGAAGAAAGGAGAAGGGTCCCGGGTTCGTGGTCACGTGTGGAATCGCGGGGTGTTCGTGGTTGTCGATTTTTGATCAACTAGTTTCTAACCCAGAAAGAAAATCGAGGTTTCAACGGTTAGATCTCCGGGAATACGGAAAATACTAGACCTCACTCAGGATTTTACAACTCTCTGTCCAGAGATCTTGTATGATTTTTTAAAAATAGCAAACAAATCTGAATTGCTTCATTCATTTTAGGGAATCTTCCTAACACATTAAGGTTCATAGAAAAAAATATTTTGGGTCACAAATACTTTATTAGGGTTCTGATTTACTAATTTCAAAGACATGTTGCTGTTCTGAAACTATTCTAAAATTCTGGACAGATTGCGGTTATCTCACAAAACTCATGATCAAACCACTCAAAACATGAAATCTTCTTAAAACAAAAATCACAGTGGTGGATCTTTGTGTTATGAACACTTTTCCGTTGGTTTCATTCAATTCCAACGGTCTGATTTCAAATTAAAAATCCTTGATCAAAAATAGTTTGTGAACTCACTGTTTTCATTTTGCTAGTCCAACTTTGTTGGTTAACCTCAACTATTAAAACATGAAGTTGGGACTAAACCAAACTACTTCTTCTACCATTTGATGGTCCTTGAAGACTAAAAACACTTTATACTTATGGATTTTGATGAAGTATGAAATGAACTTCTCAAAATTCCAAATAATGAACTCAAACTTTATAGACCAAAGCTTGAATTCAACTTATTACTCCTACCATTTGATGGTCATTGGAGGCTAGAGACACACTTACATGTAGGTTTTAGATGAAGTATGAGGAACTTCTCAAATCCTAAGGAAAGGATTAGCCTAAGCCATAGAGATGGGCTTAAACCAAAATACTTCTCCTACCATTTGATGGTCATTGGAGACTAATGATACACACAAGTAGATTTTAAATGAAGTATGAAGAACTCCTCAAACCTAAGAAAAAGATTAGCTTAAGCCATGGAGATGGACTTAAACTAGGCTACTTCTCCTACCATTTGATGGTCATTGGAGACTAATAACACTTGAACTCATGGGTTTCAATAAAGTATGAAGGACTTCATAAAACCTCAATGTAATGATCTCAAACTATGGATGAAGTTTGGACTCATTACAATATACTAGAAATAAACCTCAATCCCCTCATGAATCATGAGTTTATAAGGACATTGAAGGACTCTAAACACATGGATTTAAGTAAGACATTGAAAGTCTTATAAATCCAAGGAGATAAACATAATCAAAAGAAAATGACCACGGCTTTTCTTCAAAATTTTATTAAGCTTTAACCATTGAACTATTTTGATCCAAACTAATGACATAAAAGCTCAATCACAATATATGCGGTGTGTGATGAAATGAGGTGAGAAGAGAGGTTTTGAAAATGTGTAAAAGATCCTAAGTATCTATATATTGTGATTGAGCTACTAAATACACTAATTAGTTTAGAGTTTTACCTCTAATGATCCTCAACTTCTTGGTTGCTTTAAGGCCTTCCAAATGGTGATTAAGCTCCTCCTTTGCTCTTTCTTCCAACAAACCTCTCTAATACTCTCTTGATTTTGGGTGAGAATCAATATAGGAATCTCAACATTCTAATGTTCTACCCCTTTTTTTTTCTCTCCCAAACAAAGGGATATACACCCTCTATTTATAGGCAATCATTAGGGGGCATTTTGGGAAATTCACAGCCAAAACCCTAATTCCCGCCGCTACTTTTCAGGATGTGAATCGACCTACTTTTGGAAAACTGTCACCAAAACGCGGCACTCGGAGAAATGTAGCGGCACTCACTGAGAGCCGTTGCGGCACTCACTAGATGCCGGAGCGGCACTCGCTGAGTGCCGCAGCGGTATTCACTGACTGCCGCTGCACTGCAATTCAGCACTATTCAGCACCTTAATTTCATTTCATGTTATTTAAGTAAATGTCGTTTAATTTATGTATTTACTTAAGACATTAAATGTAATTAAGGAAATACCCCCCATTTGGATTCAATAAATATATCTAAAAAATCAAAATCCTTAAGGAAAAAAAGTCAACTCTCCCTCCGAAGGCAAAATATCGATTTTCTGCACAATTCTCTTTAAAAGCCTTTCGATTTCACCATTATTGCTTTCATTTAAAAATTCTTAAAAATTATTTCTAGCATAAGGGAGACCCAATGAACAATTACCGGGACTTTTCATCTTGAAATTCGAAAATTTTATGATTGACTCCCTTTTGACCCATTCACTTTTCACTGGGTCAACTGTTAACTTTGTTTTTCGGGGTTCATGCTGAATTTCTCTCCTTTTTCTTTTATTTTTAAATTGAAAGAGCTTTCGAAAGAGTTTAAGTCATCTTTGGAAGTCCTAAATTTGTCGGACACTTGTCATCATTGGATCTTAGAGGTTGTACTCCCCTTAATTCGACGTATGGTCAAAATTGGGGTGTCTACAGTTTGCCCCTCTTTGACAGAGCTTGTGGAGCAACGCGTACCAAATGTGAATGTCGATGCCTGTGTGAAGACAAGCCTTTGACCAGACTGTTGAATTTAGGTAAAAACAAAACCCGTTGCAAAAACGGCTATACAAACGGTTCATGGTGGTCGTGCTCGATGGTGAGCTGCCTACGTATCCCATCAGGAATCAGACCAAGACGTAGTTCGAGTAGGGATCAAACACACGAGCGCAGGTAGCCACATGGATGGATGCACCTATCCTGTCGTGATGCACATGCTATGCAATGGTATTTTCTTGAATTGACCTGATTATGCAAACGTCATGCTTACCCTACATCGTGTCTATACGACGTACTTTACACGATGTGCTGATCAAAGAAGATTACCGAATCTTGGACTGATGCCAAATCTTGTTAAGAAAGCTACTTTTGACTGAACATCGAAGGTTGGTGCAAGTCTGTTGCAAAAACTGAAAATGCAAATCCGTTACACTTTCAAACAAAGGGTCGTCGTAGATCAGTTATGAGGATCGAGAATGTAAATCCGTTATATTGAGGGTTAACGCAAATCCGTTGCAAGAACCGAGAGTGTAAATCCGTCACATTCTCAAACAAAGGATCGCTGTAAATCTGTTACGAGGATCGAGAATATAAATTCGTCATATTCTCGAAACGAGGGTTAACGCAAATCCGTTGCAAGAACCGAGAATGTAAATCCGTCACATTCTCAAACAAAGGATCGCTGTAAATCTGTTATGAGGATCGAGAATATAAATCCGTTATATTCTCGAAACGAGGGTTAACGCAAATCTGTTGCAAGAACCGAGAATGTAAATCCGTCACATTCTCAAACAAAGGATTGCTGTAAATCTTTTACGAGGATCGAGAATATAAATTCATTATATTCTCAAAGCGAGGTTTAACGCAAATCCGTTGCAAGAACCGAGAATGTAAATCTGTCACATTCTCAAACAAAGGATCGCCGTAAATCTGTTACGAGGATCGAGAATATAAATTCGTTATATTCTCAAAGCGAGGGTTAACGCAAATCCGTTGCAAGAACCGAGAATGTAAATCAGTCACATTCTTAAACAAAGGATCGTCGTAAATCTGTTACGAGGATCGAGAATATAAATTCGTTATATTCTTAAAACGAGGGTTAGCGCAAATCCGTTTCGAGAACCGAGAATGTAAATTCGTCACATTCTCAAACAAAGGATCGTCGTAAATCTATTACGAGGATCGAGAATATAAATTCGTTATATTCTCGAAACGAGGTTATAGTTTGGGAGCCTGCAGGCTTAAATTTATCTTCAAATTTTCCAAATTGGGAACCCGCGGGTTCAAGTTCTTTTCAACTTTTCAAAATCTGGAGCCCGCGGGCTCAAATTCATTTCAACTTTTCAAAATCTGGAGCCCGCGGGGCTCAAATTCATTTCAACTTTTCAAAATCTGGAGCCCACGGGCTCAAATTCATTTCAAATTTTCAAAATCTGGAGCCCGCGGGCTCTTTCATTCATGACAGACAGGTCGACTTTGAGCGCCTTTCCTTGGTTTATGCTCTCATCGGGGACCCTTACGACAGCAGATACCTAGTTTACACGGCGTAGCGCTTTTATTGATCGCCATGCTTTCTTATTTTCTCTTTCAGTCATCTTCTGATATCCTTATACCCATTCCCTGCGGTTTGAGAGAGATGAAAAGTGCAGTCACGTTGGTTCTTGGTGAGACTCTGATGGGGTTGGATCATGCCCATGCCGTTGGGGCTATGTTATCTGCCGGGGCACCTTATGTTTTACAAGTTTGGCCCATGGAGCGCTTGGATCTCTTCATACATCCTTCCCATCTTCGCGGATTGCTTCCTTATGATCGCATGGAGATTCATCACTTATTTTACTCCGACGATGCATGGCTTGTTTGGCTCTAAGGCTTGTCTTACAGTGGCATTTGCTGGTTCTGCCCGTTTTGGGTTTATCGCTCCGTCGCAGTATGATTCCTTGGGCGGCCCGACGTCTGGTTGCCTGGTTTGCATGCTACTACTTTCTACATTTCTGACTGGGTGGTCCGTCAGTTTGGCCTTTTGCAGGATACTACTGAGACCGTTGCGACTGATTTCACGAGGGGATCCACTTTGCACCCTTCCAAAGCCAAGGTTTTCATCGAGGCTTGGCATAGCAGAATGGCTGCTCCATTTCCGAAAACTCCTTCTTCGATCGTACCTACCACCGAGTATCTTCAGGAGACCCGAACCCTGGTTGTGAGACAGACTTGATGGATACAGGAATAATGAAATAAGACAGACGAGAAAAGGGAAAAGCTTTGCTATTTACAAATTTTCTGACAGACCCTGCATACTCTTGCTGCGCTCCTGAGATGTGATTTTGTTTCTTTTATTACTTCATGTTTTAGGAAACTTTTTATCAGAGCTTTCACTCTTCTAGTTAATCTTTTATGAAGAACTTCCCCTTTTAATGCCTTTTCTTGGTTCTTTACTTTACTTTGAGTCTTGCTTAAAGCTTTAATCATTCTATACCATGAATCTCGTTTGTTCTTTTATAGTACTCATTCTAATAGTCGGGGATCCAGAGACGGGTTTTTAGGAATTTCTGGGTTCTTCGGGTAGCAAACAAAGTTTGCCCCTGGTTTCAGGGCTTTGAAGTAGTTCTGGGCAAACGCCAGTTTGCCCCTACTTTAGCACAGGTTTTTTTGAAGTTTTCATGGACCGAAGGCTTTTTTGAGAGCCCGCCTACTTATCCCGGAGTGGGTATCAGGCCTGTAGTAGTTCGGTTTAAGGCTTGAAGAAAGACGCCGCTCGGGCAGTTTTTATTTTCAATGACCGAACCGAATAGGTTGCCTACGTATCCTCTAGCGGGAATAAGGTCAAGCGTAGTTCATCAAATCTGGAGGTTTTGAATAAAAATGGTTTCAAGCAAAATATTTCTTGAGGCGGTCGAGGTTAATCGGTTGCTTAAATTCAACTCCATCCAGGTCCATAAGATAGGCTGCCCCTCCGGAAAGGAGAGTTTTGTTGATGTATGGACCGACCCAGTTGGGTTTGAATTTTCCTCTGGGGTCATAAACGGGCACTTTAAGTTCTTTGAGGACCAGGTTGCCCTCAGCAAGCTTCCTTGGGCGAACCTTTTTGTTGAAAGCATGGGCTATCCTCTTTTGATATCCTCGAGTATGGTTTAACGCTGCCAACCTTTTCTCATCAAGCAACATCAACTCTTCATATCTTCCCCTCATCCATTCTAACTCGGTTACTTCACATTCCGTCAAGACCCTTAGAGATGGTATTTCTATTTCGATTAGGAGAACGACCTCCATCCCATAAACTAATGAGTATGGTGTTGCTCCCGTAGAAGTTCTTACAGAGGTCCTGTATCCCCACAAAGCAAATGGTAGCTTTTCATGCCAATCCTTGTACGTGTCTGTCGTTTTTCTCAGGATCGCCTTGAAATTTTTATTAGCTGCTTCTACTGCTCCGTTCGTCTGAGGCCTATACGGAGATGATTGATGACGGGTGATCTTACATTTTTCCAGCAGCGGGATGACTTCTCCTTGGAAATGACTACCATGATCAGAAATGAACTCATTCGGGACCCCGTACCTGCAGATTATGTTCTTCTCGATGAAGCTTACCACATCCTTGGCTTTCAATGTTGCATACGAGGCTGCCTCTACCCACTTCGTAAAATAATCGATGGCCACGATTATGTACCGATGTCCGTTGGAGGCTTTCGGAACTATCTCACCAATGATATCAATTCCCCATACAGAAAATGGCCAAGGGGTGGTCATGCTGTAGAGTTGTGATAACGGGGTGTGCATCAGATTCGCATGGATTTGACATTTATGACACCTTCTGACATATTCACAACAATCCTTGTCCAAGGTTGTCCAATAATTCCCCTGTCGGATGATCTTTCTTGCTAACATGTGCCCATTCATGTGGGGCCCGCACACTCCTTCGTGTATCTCCTCCATCATTCTCTTAGCTTCCTTCCCGTATAGGCACTCTAGATTATACCCGGTGTAGGACTTCTTCCATAGTTTATCTGCGTAGATCACAAACTGAGAAGAGAATCGCCGAACTGCTTTCTTGTCCTTTTCCGAGGCTCCTTTGGGGTACTCTCTTTTTCTAATGAAATTCCAGACATCCTCAAACCAAGGCACCTCACCCTCTTCTTCTATGGTCGCGATTATTTTGAATGACGGTTGATTTCTCACTTCTATGGATAGCGGGATCATGGTAGTTTTGGAAGGGATTTGGATTATTGAGGCTAGGGTTGCTAGGGAATCAGCTAGTTGGTTTTCTTCTCGGGGAAGGTAATAGAAGGAAATCCTTTTGAATTGCACTTTCAGGCTTTCTAGATAGTCATGGTAAGGTCTCAATTTCTCATGCTTCACCCTCCAATCACATCGTACTTGGGATATGATCAAATTGGAATCTCCGAAGATGTCGATTCTTTCAACTTTCAGGGCTAGCGCTACTTCCATCCCGATTATACATGCCTCGTACTCTGCAGTATTATTGGTCGAGTCATATCTGAGCTTGACGGCTAATGGGGTAGGGGTCCCATCGGGTGCTATGAGGATGATTCCAACCCCGTAACCCACTTGGTTAGCTGCTCCGTCAAAGTACATCTTCCACAAGTCCTCCTTTACCTCCATTACCTCTTCATCAGGAAACTTAAATTCTCCCTTATCCTCGGATTCTATGGCGAGATCGGCCAAAAATTCAGCGACGGCCCTCCCCTTCATGGATTTGGCGGTGACGTACCTAATATCAAACTCGGCTAGCATCATGGTCCACCGGGAAATCCTACTGGTTAAGACGGTTTCTCGAATAGGTATTTTAATGGGTCCATTCGGGATATCAGGATTACAGGGAAGGCTAGCATGTAGTGGCGAAGGCGACGGGTACACCAAACCAAGGCCCAACAGGCCTTCTTCAAGGGTGAATACTTTAACTCATATCCGACCATTCTTTTGCTCAAGTAGTGAATGGCCTTCTCCACGTGCCCTTCTTCTCCTTCTTGGGCCAACATACATCCCATCGAACCTTCGGACATAGAGAGATAAAGTAACGTGGGTCTCCCGGGTGAAGGTGGTGACAGGACAGGTGGGTTTTGGAGGTAGGTTTTGATTTTGTCGAAGGCTTATTGGCAAGGGGCGTCCCATTCAAATCTCTCTCCTTTCCTGAGTAGTTTGAACAGTGGGTCGCAGTTTAAGGTAAGTTAGGAAATGAAGCGGCTGATGAACTGTATCCTCCCCAAGAATCCTCTTAGTTCTTTTTCATTTTTCGGTGGATTCATTTCAGTTATGGCTTTTATTTTGGTGGGGTCCACCTCTATTCCTCTTTGAGTAATGAGAAATCCCAACAACTTTCCGGTGGTGACCCCGAAGGTGCATTTCTGCGGGTTTAGCCTCATTTTGAATTCCCTCAATCTCCCAAAGAACTTTCTCAAAGCCTCTAGGTGCCCTCTTCTCTCCTTGGATTTCACAATCATGTCATCTACATACACTTCCACCTCTTTGTGGATCATGTCGTGTAGTAACGTGGTGGCAGCCCTTTGACAGGTCGCTCCCGCATTCTTAAGACCGAACGACATCACTCTATAATAATAGGTTCCCCAGGGCATGATGAAAGTGGTTTTCTCCCTGTCTTTGGGTGCCATGAGGATCTGGTTATAACCTGAGAAACCATCCATGAAAGGTAGGAGCTCGTGTCCCGCTGTATTATCGACCAGAACATCGATGTGAGGTAACGGGAAATCGTCCTTAGGGCTTGCTTTATTCAAATCTCGAAAATCCACGCATACCCTAACACGACCATCCTTTTTTGGAATTGGTACGATATTGGCGATCCATTCTGGATACTCAGTGACCATTAAGAATCCGGCCCCTAATTGCTTTTCAACTTCCTCTTTCACCTTAAGTGCCCATTCAGGCCTCATTCGCCTCAATTTTTGTTTTATTGGTTTAGAGTTTGGGAATAAAGGGATATGGTGTTGGACTATCTCTGGATCGATTCCTGGCATATCATTATAAGACCATACAAAAACATCTTTGAATTCATTTAACAGTTTGACTAATTCTTTACTTTCCTCATCGTTAAGTGTAGAGCCAATGAAAATATTTTGGGGTTTTTCTTCGTTACCCAGATTAATTGTTAGAGTGTCTTCTATGATTTTGCATGCAGATTCATTTTCTTTTTCAATTAATTTTTGCAATTCAAACGGTATTTCATGATCATCACATTCATCGAATTTATTAAGCGCATTCAAGTAGGCAGAATTAGTCATACTTTCATTGATTTTCTTTGGAGTAATTACAACAGACATGGAAATTGAAAGACACCTCATTTGGGCCATTACAAACTCTGGGTGCAGGGGATACCTATCACTAGACTCAAACACCCACTCTTTCTTGCTTTCTCCTCCCTTGTCGGTGATGAAGCATTCTTCCAGGTCCTCTGCTGTGGTAATCTCTTCCATTTCTTCCCTTGCTGGCTCTTCCACAGATTCTTCCTCTGGTTCTTCTTCCAATACATCCTCGACATGCCCTTCTTCAACCTCGGCTCTTATACCTTCTTCGTGCAACAGGTTCCTCATGACCGGTCCATCTAGCGCACCAACCCAATCGTTGACAGTCGCAGGTTTCTCAGGCGTTTGTAAATACGGATCCTCACGTTTGGAGAACTCGTGGAAAAAAAAGATCTCAAACCCTGGCTTCAAGCACTTGTCCTTCTGATCTACCCATGGCTCTGGGAAACCACAAAAAGGAAAATCCTCTCCCTGCTTCACAAAGTAACCATTGAGTGTTTTTCGATACGAGTTTATAGGTGCGTCAGCCGCCTTCTTCTTTGCTCTAAACTCTTTCCCCATCGATTGGTAACCCAAACCATGAGTGTGAGTCTGGGTTGGAATGTGCGGGAATTCAGGCAGGCCTTGGTGATTCTTACCCAATCCCATGCCCGGGAAGAAACCCATCTTTTTCATGATTCCTGTGACCAACGGACTGGCATACTGATCAAAGTAAAGCGGTATATACTCTCTTGGCCTCTCTTCTTCTATCATGCTAATGAACTCAAATCCCCCCAAACCTGTCTCCTCTTCCTGCAGCTGTACCTCCAAGACTGGCGCGCTTGATGAAGCTTTAGACGGACGAACCCAACTGTCCCCAAGGATGTCGCAGACCCTGCTCTCCCAGATACATTTGACCTTTTGATGGATCGTCGACGGTATGGCGCCCAAACTGTCTAACCATGGCCTCCCAAGCAGCAGGTTGAAAGAAGCAGGAATGTCGATGACCTGAAATTCGGCTTCCTTCTCAAGTGGACCGATAGCGAGGTGAAGGAGAATTATACCCATGACAGTTCTCTGAGTGTTGTCGTATGCTCTCACCTTTGCTCAGATGGTATGAATGTTGATTCGTCCAAACCCATGCGCTTGGCTGTTCAGAACGGGCACACATTTAAGGCTGATCCATTGTCCACCAGACAGGTAGGTACAGTGTTTCCTAAGCATTCGACGGTGACATACAAGGGTTTATTATGAACGGGCCCTCCGGGAGGTAGATCATCGGACGAGAAGGAAATAGCTAGAGCTGGGATCCTACTGATCATCCCCACGAGGTCTTTTGGTGTTATATTGATAGAAACATCATAATGGTTCAAAGCATCCAAGACTGCCTGTCTGTGCTTTTTGGAGGCGATTAGCAATCCCCAGATGGTGATATTAGCTTGTGTTTTCCTCATCTGCTTTAAGACCCTATCCTCTTCTTCTTCTTCTTCGTTCATTTTCCCTTTCCCTTTCTCCAGCTCCCTCCCCGGGTGATCTTCCTCTAGTTCATGCGGTTTGAAGTGTCTACCAGACCAAGTCAGGTGATTAATCTCCTTTCTTTCCCAAATGTTGTCGGTTTCTGAAACGGCCTCCGAGCTTTCGTCGCTTTGATACCACAGATCATCATCCCCTACCTGGTCTATGTTCCGATCATTGCCTTCTTGAATCCACCAGTCTGACTGCCCCGTCACTTCATTTTCCCATATCTCTGGCTGGCTCCCAAGCATACAGATCTCCAGATTTTCTGGTAACTGATAAAACTTCCTTGGTTCCCCAACTTTTGTGATTAGCTTGGATGGATCAAACGTCATTCCTTCTACCCCTAAGAAATAAAGACCCTGCGGCGGCGGCATGGCACGATGGTTTGGCAGAGGATTCTTGGTGACATTGGGGGTTTTGACAGGCGGTTCGGATATCACTTTGTTGTCAATGAGGTCTTGGATTTCATGCCTTAACCTCATGCACCGATCCGTCGAGTGGCCCTTTTGCTGATGATCTTTGCAGTAGAGATCTCCTTTAAAATGCGACGGGAGTGGACTCGGCGGGGGTCGAGGTTGTAACTGACGGAGATGCCCTTTTGCTAACAGCCTGTCGAGGGCGGTTGATAATGATACTCCCAAATCTGAAAACTTCCTCAGTGGCTTATCCTCCCCTCCTCTTGGATGGTTTCTGGCGATATCGAATTTTCTCTCCGGCTCGCTAAGTGCATTGACATCGGTGGGGCCAGAGTGACCCCCCGAATGCCCCCCGTTTGATCCATAACTGGGCCTCCGATATCGGTTTGGTGGTTCTTCCTTTTTGATTATTCCTTCTTGAATCGCATCTTCGATCCTTGTCCCCACATCGAATACCTCAGCAGAAGTGTTGATTGACTGAAACCTCATCTTCTCCTGATAAACTGGCTGCATGTTTTTCATCAACATTCGGATTTGGTCTTTTTCTGATGGCCTCTGCACCATCTTCGCGGCTTTCCCTCTCCATCGACTCAGATACTCAGCAATTGATTCTTTGTTTCCTTGCCTGGTTGTTTCTAGATCTCAGACAGTGACGTCTAGGTCTTGATTGTACTCGTACTGGGCCACAAATGATTTTACGACTTCTTCCCAAACTCTGGTTTTGCTTGGCTCAAGTGTAAGGTACCACGATAGAGCAGCTCCTGTTAAGGTTTGCTGAAACAGGACATCCATCATGGTAGTGCTCAGTCCACTAGGCTGAAAAGCTCCTATGCACATTCGGACATGACTGCGGGGGTTGCCTGTGCCATCAAATTTATCGAAGACGGGCATTTTGAAACCGGCGGGCAGTACCTCACAAACCCCTTCGTACAAACCCTCTAGCTCTAGCAAATAAGTGTCGACCCCTTGAGCTTTTCGTACGACCCTTTCAAGCTTCTCGACTTTCTCTTCCATAAGCCTCTCTTTCTCAGTCTTTTCCCTTTCTTTCTTCTCTCTTTCCACCCTGAGTGCTTTGGTTCTCGGCATCTCTAGATCATCAAACCAAACTTCTTCTCTGATGGGCGGATCCGGGTTCAGTGGGTCTACGACTGGTGGATCTACAACAGGTGGTGGACGTGCTATTGCTTCTATCACAACCATCATACGATTCATATTCTCGGCTTGCCTCCTCATCTGTTCAGCTTGTTGCTCTACCAGTGTTCTTAGTTCTGCCACCTCCCCAGTATCTCTTTCCTCTGCCATCTCGAAGTCTTCTCTTATTCTTACTAACCTTGTTGTGGGCCCTCTAGACCAAACAGTGCCTGTATTAAGTGCTATTTTTGCCCCTGTAAAAATTTTAAAAAAAAGGTTTTGTTGGTTCTTTTCTCCATTTTTTTTTTTTAGAAAAATTTGCTTATTACCATTATTTGAAAGTTTTGGGAATGAATGGTCCATATGTCACACGGATGCGATGCATGTGTGTGTGTGCCTATTCTATATGCCAAAGAAACGGAAAATCTTAATTCGAACACATAAACACATAAAATCCTTATCCATATTAAGTATGCTTAACTTCTCCTTTCATTATGATCTTCACTACCCCCTCAAAGGTCGAATTTATCTTTGAAAAGCATGGTGGGATCTTTTGAAAGTAAAATCATTTCTCCGAAAAAAAAAGATGATTGAGTTTTACTTTGAAATTCATTTGAAAAATATTTCCTTAGTTGGTGAAACAATTTTGGGTTCTTCCTGTGAAAATACACCTCAACACGGGCTGTCTTCAAAGATCTTTTGAAAGGGTGGTTTGAAAATTTCAAATATGGATTTAAAATTCTTTGGGTAGAAGGATCACATGATCGGATCATCACCGTACTCTCTATGAATTCGGATACATACAAGGTCAATGATGCTTAGCTAAACATGATATAAGAGATGTAATCTCATAATAAAAAATCTAACATATTCCCAAATGTCATGGGACATAAAGAGGAATTGTTCGAAAGTGATTAAGAGATTACACATCCTTCATCAAGCAAGCATCGTCATCATCTCAAATAATCCCTTTAGGGCATTCAAACTCCCTAACATATAACCCTAATCAAGAATTGATTTCCTAACTTTGAAAGGTTCTACGGAAGCTGTTATGCAAAGGTTGGGTTTTGGTCAAATAAGGGACCCACTTGACACACACCCGATAGGATGCTTAATATACCAACACATGGTACGAGATCAAGGGTGATCACACGGTCCCATGATGACTTGACCGACCGGGTTGCCCCGAGCCTCCAAGGTCATAGTTCCATGCAATCGACTGGCGAAACATGCAAGTGCAATGCAACGGGCACACAAAAATTGATTAATTCGATTAAAAGGATGTTTTCAAGTCTAATCCTCGAGTGAACCCAAAATCAAAATTCTGGTCTGCGAAACCAGAGATTCTGGGTTCGATCCCCAGCAGAGTCGCCAGATTGTGGATACCACAGTTTTTCTTATTATCCACAACTTTTCTTATTTAAAATCTTTTTCCAACTTCAAATTCAAAACAAATGAGTCGCCACTTAATTTTTAAAATGAAAATTAAGAAACCATTTCAAAAGGAGACTGATCTTTTGCGAAACCAAAGATTTGACTAGGTCCGGGGATTATGGAATGAAAAGGGAAGGAGCCCAATGGACTAAAACACCCATTTTCATCCTATCTCGCGATAGACCTTTACTTAACATCCTTTTAATCTAATTATTAATCTAAGTATGCCCTCAAATTAATACATAGATATAAAGTATACATTACACAAGCATGTCGAAATGGTGTAAAATTGCCGATTTACAAAATATCGTTCAAAAACCATATAATTCAAGTAGCAAACAATATGATATGCAAAATAGGGAACTAGAGAACTTACCCGGGATCCGGCCGCGAATATTTAAACGTGCAAATGCATGCAAATAGATAAAACCTAGAAAAAGAGTCTCTAACCCATACATACAAGTATAGCAAGACCTAGTCTAAGGTGTCGCGCATGGAGTAGAAAATCAACGAAATCAACAAATGGAATAAACTAGAGAAGGGATGAGAAATTGTACCTCAAATGCGCTACAAAACAAGTATTAGTCCACATGCTTCACATAATAATATGATATTAAACAATCAATCCTAATCCTCTAGCTTAGATCTGACAAGCATGAAATTCAATTTTATCCAATAGCTAGTTCTAATCATAAGCATTAATGTACATGAATGAATGAATGTGAACAAGAATAAAACATGGATTTATTCACTAATTTGGATCACTTAACCTCTAGATTTAAGCTAAATTATCATTATTCAAAACATGATTTGAGTCCCAAGACATTAGGGAACCATTTGAGTTGAAATAAATAAGATTAGACAAAAACAGTAGCAGTTTTTTATGAATTACAGAGAGCATACCAGATCTTAAAAAATAGAAATAAAATACTTCCAACGGTTAGCTCTTAATGATGTTTGGATATGTTATGCCTCTGTGAGTCTAGTTTCTAACCCAGAAAGAAAATCGAGGTTTCAACGGTTAGATCTCTGGGAATACGTAAAATACTAGACCTCACTTAGGATTTTATAACTCTCTGTCCAGAGATCTTGTATGATTTTTTAAAAATAGCAAACAAATCGGAATTACTTCATTCTTTTTAGGGAACCTTCCTAACACATTAAGGTTCATAGAAAAAAATATTGTGGGTCACAAATACTTTATTAGGGTTCTGATTTACTAATTTCAAAGACATGTTGCTGTTCTGAAACTATTCTGAAATTCTGGACAGATTGTGGTTATCTCACAAAACTCATGATCAAACCACTCAAAACATGAAATCTTCTTAATACAAAAATCACAGTGGTGGATCTTTGTGTTATGAACACTTGCCCGTTGGTTTCATTCAATTCCAACGGTCTGATTTCAAATTAAAAATCCTTGATCAAAAATAGTTTGTGAACTCACTGTTTTCATTTTGCTAGTCCAACTTTGTTGGTTAACCTCAACTATTAAAACATGAAGTTGGGACTAAACCAAACTACTTCTTCTACCATTTGATGGTCCTTGAAGACTAAAAACATTTTATACTTATGGATTTTGATGAAGTATGAAATGAACTTCTCAAAATTCCAAACAATGAACTCAAACTTTATAGACCAAAGCTTGAATTCAACTTATTACTCCTACCATTTGATGGTCATTGGAGGCTAGAGACACACTTACATGTAGGTTTTAGATGAAGTATGAGGAACTTCTCAAATCCTAAGGAAAGGATTAGCCTAAGCCATAGAGATGGGCTTAAACCAAAATACTTCTCCTACCATTTGATGGTCATTGGAGACTAATGATACACACAAGTAGATTTTAAATGAAGTATGAAGAACTCCTCAAACCTAAGAAAAAGATTAGCTTAAGCCATGGAGATGGACTTAAACTAGGCTACTTCTTCTACCATTTCATGGTCATTGGAGACTAATAACACTTGAACTCATGGGTTTCAATGAAGTATGAAGGACTTCATAAAACCTCAATGTAATGATCTCAAACTATGGATGAAGTTTGGACTCATTAACTCAATATACTAGAAATAAACCTCAATCCCCTCATGAATCATGAGTTTATAAGGACATTGAAGGACTCTAAACACATGGATTTAAGTAAGACATTGAAAGTCTTATAAATCCAAGGAGATAAACATAATCAAAAGAAAATGACCAAGGCTTTTCTTCAAAATTTTATTAAGCTTTAACCATTGAACTATTTTGATCCAAACTAATGACATAAAAGCTCAATCACAATATATGTGGTATGTGATGAAATGAGGTGAGAAGAGAGGTTTTGAAAATGTGTAAAAGATCCTAAGTATCTATATATTGTGATTAAGCTACTAAATACACTAATTAGTTTAGAGTTTTACCTCAAATGATCCTCAACTTCTTGGTTGCTTTAAGGCCTTCCAAATGGTGATTAAGCTCCTCCTTTGCTCTTTCTTCCAACAAACCTCTCTAATACTCTCTTGATTTTGGGTGAGAATCAATATAGGAATCCTAACATTCTAATGTTCTACCCCTTTTTTTTTCTCTCCCAAACAAAGGGATATACACCCTCTATTTATAGGCAATCATTAGGGGGCATTTTGGGAAATTCACAGCCAAAACCCTAATTCCCGCCGCCACTTTTCGGGATGTGAACCGACCTACTTTTGGAAAACTGTCACAAAAATGCGGCACTCGGAGTAATGTAGCGGCACTCACTGAGAGCCATTGCGGCACTCACTGGATGCCGGAGCGGCACTCGCTGAGTGCCGCAGCGGCATTCACTGACTGCCGCTGCACTGCAATTCAGCACTATTCAGCACCTTAATTTCATTTCATGTCATTTAAGTAAATGTCGTTTAATTTATGTATTTACTTAAGACATTAAATGTAATTAAGGAAATACCCCCATTTGGATTCAATAAAAATATCTAAAAAATCAAAATCCTTAAGGAAAAAAGTCAACTCTCCCTCCGAAGGCAAAATATCGATTTTCTGCACAATTCTCTTTAAAAGCCTTTCGATTTCACCATGATTCCTTTCATTTAAAAATTCTTAAAAATCATTTCTAGCATAAGGGAGACCCAATGAACAATTACCGGGACTTTTCATCTTGAAATTCGAAAATTTTATGATTGACTCCCTTTTGACCCGTTGACTTTTCACTGGGTCAACTGTTGACTTTGTTTTTCGGGGTTCATGCTGAATTTCTCTCCTTTTTCTTTTATTTTTAAATTGAAAGAGCTTTCGAAAGAGTTTAAGTCATCTTTGGAAGTCCTAAATTAGTCGGACACTTGTCATCATTGGATCTTAGAGGTTGTACTCCCCTTAATTCGACGTATGGTCAAAATTGGGGTGTCTACAGGATCGCATTCGGAACAAAAAGAATAGCATATACATTCATCTCATACGCATACACCCGGCCGGTATTACTGGTAGTGCCGCCCTAATTGTTGGCTCATCAGGCCCGCCGATGATCTGCTAGTGAAGCGAACTGACGCACCCGTGGACGTAGGTCACCTTATTAACGGGGCTGAACCACATACAATTGCTTTGTCACCGTATATCTCTCCCTAAATTTCTCTTACCAATTTTTGGCGTCATCAATAGTAATATAAGGTTCTAACTGTATATTAAATGTATTATTCATTTAGCCAAAATAAGTAATAATAAATTGTTTTATGTTAATAAATAGGTAATAAATGCCTAATGACCATTTAAAATATGGGCAAATTATATAAAATTTTTCTGAGGCCTAAATGCCCTTGTACTATAAATTAATATTTATAAAACCCAAATTTTAGTTGATAATACTATTTAATTATTTATAAAGGACCCGTTTAGTGGTATTTTAATTAATTTAAATACCAAATGAAGTCCAAAGTTTATGAGAAAAATACCACTAGTCTATTTTAAGGTCTAAGTATTTAATAAAATTATTTCTAAGGATCCAATATCTTCCTAAAATACATTTTATAATCATAGGACCCATAAGGCTATTATTTTATGATTAAGAGTTCAACAATTCATAATAAATAAACCGTAGCTCGAAAAATTACGCGGTCAATTTCCAAAGTCTTAGAAAAATGTCTAGAGCTATCCCCTTGAGTTTAGAAACTTTTTGACTCATTCGAATGTACAGCTCACCTTTAGGGCCCACACTGGTATAGGAAACCTAGGCTTTCATATGACAGACTCCAATTTGAATCTAGTCAATGGCGTTAGACTCTAATGATGTCAGGATCATCATGTTGAGGTTTAGGAATCCATCCGACACAATTACCATTATGCCCTTGTTACTAGTATGCATGTTAACCGACTTTCTATATATCAATATGAATTGTAGGGATCGAAGCTACACTTGTTTGCACAAACTCGCATCGAGGTGAGTCGTCCTAACTCACTTGGTATATTATAGAAATTCTCCACGTGTATTTTATGTATGTTCCGTATGTCCTACATGGACATATTTGATGAATGTCATATGTGCATAAGTTAAAGATTTACTGTTTATGTACACCTAATAGGTGCAACGTGTGCATGCATTTATTTCAAAACATTTAACTTATTAAAATGCTAATAATGTCGAAAGTTGTTTTTATTTGTAGAGGTTAAATGTTTTGCTTGAGTCACATTGGTCACATGCCTATATAATGGTGTAGAAGTTTTCAAGTACATCAATGGTCATATGCTTATATAAGTTTTAAAGAGTCATATTAGTAATTGATACACCCAAAATTGGCTCCATCCTATGACCAAGCGGTTCAAATCAACAGCCAGTCCAACCGGTCAAATCATGCACAACTCCTCGGACAAGCATCAGCCAGAGCGGTCTAGTCTACCCGAGACTCACCATCCCGAGCAGTTCATTCACGACCAGACTAAGTGGTCGGGAAGACCGAACTGGCACGGTCCGAATAGGCACAGGCCAGCTGGGCCCACAACATATGTTCCAGAATATTTCAGGCAGTTTCCTACTCAAGCTAGAAGACTTATGGAAAGTGGACATTGTTTCATAATCCAATTAGGATACCCCCGCAATTAATGCCAATCAAGCTTAATTGGATTATATTTCCTTATCCATGTATGACTAGGTCACTTGCATCTATAAAAGAGACCACTCACCCCCCTTCAAAGGGACCGACTTTTTCTGTCTCTACAACACCTCTATAGTGGTCACCAATACGCCTGGCCGACCTACGGTAGCTCCAAAATATTGTTGGTTCACCACAGGTCCCTGGCTTTTCGAAGTATAGTCAATGTGCTCAGACACACACGTGGACATAGGTACCTTCATTAACAAGGCCGAACCACATACAAAAAACTAGTCTCTCACTCTCTCTCCCCTTAAATTGCTTTAATTTATTTTAACCAAATTTTGGCATCATCAGCTTGGCGCCGTCTGTGGGAACGACAAGTTCTTCATTAACAAATCTTTTGGCAGATAGCCATGCCAGCGAAGAAGAGTGAGAAGACTGCACAACAGGTCAACCGGGACGTTCCGCCGGCCCCGGCGCCGGCTACGGCAGTCATGACATCTGAGCAGATCACCGTGACCCTAGCACAATTCTTGGAGGGCCAACATCAAATCCAACAATAGATCAAAGCCCTGCTAGCCCAACAAAGCAGTCCTCTAGTGGCCGGGAAATGACCTGGGAACGTTGCGTATGGTCAGGTACCGATCTTGACCAGACAACGTGCCCGAGCCAACCCACCCCGTTTTGAGGATGCCATAGACATCAACAGTAGGTATGTTACCCGAGAGGAAATGTAGAAGCATATGGCCCGGGAATAAGTCCAGGGTTACTCGGTCAAGAGCTGAGGTGTCCCTAGGCCCACGATGAACAGGAGTCAGAGCCAAGCCCGATCGTAGGGGACAACACACCACCATGAGAAGGAAGCCTCCTCCACTAACCCGACCTGTGGCCCGGATACCGATCGGGAAGGTGTGGTGACACGTATCAAGGACTTACAGAAATAGATTGATGGAGTGGCCAAAAGGTTGGGCCAAAACCCTACTCAAAATCACGCCAATACCGAGACAGAGTCACCATTCTCTAGCCAGATCACGAGATTTTCCATCCCGCGCAAATTTAAGCAACCTCGCCTAGATCCCTATAACGGCTCGGGAAGCCCAGTCGTCCACGTCTGGACCTACAAGGCTCAGATGGCCCAAGCCACCAACTCCGATGAACTACATTGCTTGGCCTTCCCCAGCACTTTGAAAGGCCCGGCCGTAGAATGGTTCTACTCCTTGGAGCCCCGATCGGTCCGCAGTTTCAAGCAACTCAGCAAGCAGTTCATCAACCAATTCATTGGTATGCATGAACGGCCAAAGCCTGACATTCAGTTACTAACTGTCATGTAAGGGAATAATGAGACCCTCAAGGAATTCACCGACCGGTTCAATCAAGAAAAGCTCGGCATCTATGATCTTGATGAAACCGCCACTATTATAGCCTTCTGATCAGAAGTTCAACAAACCAAGTGCGCCACGTCGTTTCACAGAAACTGCCCGGCAACCTTGGTTGAACTCGCAAAGAGGGTTGGAAAATACATTGGCACTGAAGAATTTTTAAAGACCAAAGACCCCGGGCGCGTAAGCAACGAGTCATCCAGAAGTAAGCGAAAGCGAGATCTGCCCAGGAGTTCTGACAATTCTTCCAACTCACAGTATGCCAGGACTCCGGGTCCGGTAGTCCCGACCCGACCTCTAGTTCACAACGGTCTGAGTCTGGCAGCCCCGACCCGATCTCCAATTCACAATGGTCTGAGTCCGGCAGCCCCGACCTAACCTTTAGTTCGCAGCAATCAGGATCCAATGATCCCGACCTTGAATCCAGCTCAGAGTAATCAGAAGTCCGATGATCCTGGCCCGACCTCCTATCTCTAACTGTCTCGACCAATCCAACTACAGTGGTACTTGCCCGATCATCGGATGAGGCTCCGCAGACTGTCAGAGAGCTCTTGAAAAGACCTCGGGTCATGCCCTAGGAACATCAAAAGACCTCGGGCAACACCTGAGGCACATCAAAAGACCTCGGGCTCCGAACCCAGACACAAAAAGACCTCGGGCTCCGAACCCATGCACAAAAGATCTCGGGCTCCGAACCCAGGCACAAAAGACCTACGGCTCTGAACCCAGGCACAAAAGACCTTGGGCTCCGAACCCAGGCACCAAAGACCTTGGAATCACACCCAAGGCAAAAGACCTTGGGGTCACGCCCGAGGCATCGTCTTTGCTTAGGTTCAACCTACGATGGGGGCACATCTCCCTAGGCGGCTGATGATGGCAAGCTTCAAAATGTTCCAGGTCGGTTACTTACAGTCCTAGCCTCCACAAGATCCTCGTCTTAGCGAAAGCTTGAGAGGCAGAAAGGCACAATGGGCTAAACATGCAATTACATCGGGTACTTACAGGCCTTGCGATAACTAAGGGAAACTCTTAGACAACCCGGGCGCCTACACTACTTAGAAGCAATAACTCCACTTAGGTCCAAACCGACGATAGTGGTGACTAAAATCTCTTACGTTGACCGACGATAGAGGAGCAAAAAGACCCTAAAGCAACGTGATTTAGGTCGGCTCCACCAATATGGTCAAACTCTTCTCCCAATAGTCTTGACGAAGGCTGACTGAGCGGGAGGTAACCATCTTGGGGAGTTAACATAAAAGGAACCTCAAGTAACACACATTAGGTCGGCTTTTCCAACATGGTCAAATTCTTTTACCCACAACTTTGACGAAGGTTACGGGTAGAAGATAACTATCCTGAGAGCTTAACTTAAGCAAAAGACTCCGAATTAGGCCGAGTCTCAACTCTCGGCCAGTTCCCGAGCACTCAAAAACTCAGAAGCTCCAAGGCAGCTTCCCCGAGTACTCAGATAGTGGCAAGTGGCATCAAACAGATTTTCAAACTTGCCCTGATATAACATCCGGCCAAACTTGGAAATGGGGGGCAGCTGATACACCCAAAATTGGCTCCATCCTATGATCGAGTAAATCAAATCAACAGCCAGTCCAACCGGTCAAATCATGCACAACTCATCGGACAAGTATCAGCCCGAGCGGTCTAGTCTACCCGAGACTCACCATCCCGAGCAGTTCATTCACGACCGGACCAACTGGTCGGGAAGACCGCACTGACATGGTCCGTACAGGCGCAGGCCAGCTCGGCGCACAACATATGTTCCAGAATATTCCAGGCAGTTTCCTACTCAAGATAGAAGACTTGTGGAAAGTGGAGATTGTTCCTAATCCATGTATGAGTAGGTCTCTTGCATCTATAAAAGAGACCACTCATCTCCCTTCAAAGGGAGCGACTTTTCAGTCTCTACAGCACCTCTATAGCGGTCACCAACACGCCCGGCCGACCTACGGTAGCTCCAAAATATTGTTGATTCACCACAGGTCCCCGACTTTTTACAGTATAGTGAATGTGCCCAGACACCCACGTGGACGTAGGTACCTTCATTAACAGGGCCGAACCACATACAAAAAATCAGCCTCTCACTCTCTCTCCCCTTAAATTGCTTTAATTTACTTTAACCAAATTTTTGCATCATCAGTAATATATGTAGTTTGTTGTATATAGAGCTTTCAAAAGTTTTCCAAACGAGAATACGTGTTTGCTTTTACAAGGAAAATGACCATTAGTCAGTTATACATAATGTATAAGATGTATAGATTTATTTTCATCAATGGTTTTTCACCCCTTGGGTGTTTTCTTTGGAATGGAACAAATTTGAGAAGAGTACATCTAATTCTCAATTATATCTTTGTTATCGAGCAACTAAATCTGAAAGCTGTGAGTATATCAGTTTTTCGATGTGCAAGAGAAACTGACACAGAAGTAATTCTGAGTTATTTTATCCTAAGGACCGCGTGACAAGTACGAACTACTTGCACACTTTAGACAGAGTGACGGAACGTCTTTAAAAGAGTGAGATCCACGACATGACCATTACCCTATGCTTTTATTGATTCGCGTCTTAAAAACATTATCATGTCAGCCTAAATCTAAGAGATACTTTAAAATAAAATAAATCTGCAGCTAGAAGTAGCACTTCTTCAACATTAATCAATGTACGTACGTCATCTTTGAAATCTTATGTTTTGAAATTCCAGCCTATGACGATCGTACAACTTGTTAAACAAAATCAATATATCAGCTCCCAATTCTTGGTGCAAAGGAATCTGAAACACTAATTAGGTTTTAGGGTATTTAATCGCTAACTCTGGGTAAGTTTTTGAGACAATGTTGTTCAATTTGTGCCGAGAATTTTTGCCTTTGTGGCCAATAATCAATTTTGGCATCTATAAATATCTCGTCGACAAGAATCCTCTAGTTTTCTGGAGGCTTTATTCCACTTTTTTGCACAGGGCCTAAAAATCCTACACACGGAGTTGGCGTATAATTTGAAGTCCATTGTTGAAATAAATAAATATATAAATATATACATAAATAGATGTGTATCATATTACTTGTGCACATAGTTATTTTTTGTTAGAACGGTCCATTTTGCATCTTCAAATACTGAAAGGAACCTGTAAATTAATTTTGTTTCAAAACGAGTAGTCATTTTTTTAAGAAATAGTATTCGCAAGAACCAGAGGGTGTGCTTAATTCGGGTTTACAGCAAGTGTCGGCTCATTGAGATGTGTCCGGTTAGTAACACATGCTAGTAGCTTAAAGACGCAGACGTACTACTAAGTCATCCTGACTAACTTTAGAATATTTCACAAACTGAATGGTTCGAGTCAAATGAGATCTTTAATCTATGGATGAGTCTGCCAAATGAATTAAGATTATTTTCTTCTTATTTCAAAAAATGGTGGGAATTGTTGGATTTTTTTTGTAAAATAAATAGCTCCTTTTGATTGGCTGGCTTTAAACTTCTTCCTTAAACCTTGAGAAACTTTAAAAGATCTGACCCACATTGCATCACTTAAAATAAAAGGTAGGAGGTAAAACTTGGAAAAATATATAAGTAAAGTACATTAGCTTTGCAAAAAATACTCTTAAAATTAATGAGATATTGTAAAATAGAATAGAAAAGGTTTTTATTTGAGATGCAGGAGTCAGGGACATGGAGTAAATAGTTCTCACAGTCTGCATGTACCAATCACTTACGAATGATTTACATATTAAGATGTACGTAATTGATAAGTTAATCTCGAATATCTGTGTGGTTATGGGTTTGTAAAAACGGAATTGTTGTCTTTACTTGGATTCCCCAACCTACCAAAGAATGTGGGTTATGTTCTATTAAATAACAGAAATAGTTATATCAAGTATCAACTACCATGTGAATTATGGTACAACCTACCTAAGAATACATTCTGGAAAAAATAAATTAATAGAGTCTGAAGCCATTTAAAATAAAAGGTAGAGATTAAAAAAATACAGATGCATGCACATCCCAAGTTACGATATTTTCTAATAGAAGTGGTGAAAATTTTGTCAAAATATTGTAACTTGGAACTTAAAAATCACTTACTAAAAAATTATTTGGCTTTTCTAAACCACATTTTTATAAACGGTACAATATTTTAATTGACAAGCATAGTATTATGAAGACAAAAATTACTAGAATATATATATATATATATATTATGATACACAGAAAACGACTAGAATATAATACCACAAGATTTTCAGCATGAGGAAAATTAAGGGGATAATGAATTTTAGCATTTTGTGTTGGTTATTAACTTATTATGGCTTCGTCACTCGACAAGCCAAACTGGGCACATATCAGATTGCACCCACCATTTTCAAAGTTTCTCCGAAACAGTAGTGCACACCATTTGAAGGTGCGATGCGATCATACATCGGAATTAAATGTTCGGACCTATTAGACGTCATCGTAACGCCGCGTGAAGGAAGTGGGGCCAGCAGGAGTAGGGACAACAAACAAGCTTCCCCACCACAACAAAATGCTATGTGGCCCCACCATGGCATCAGTATTGCACTAATCTCCAACTTTTTTTTTTCAATAATGCTACACACACAACCAAATGCACAACCAATTGCACAACACTGCTTAAAAATGTTGGACTTTGTGTTAAAAAACATGTACACGCAAAATGATGTGCAGTGCGTGTACAGATTTTTTAGCACAAAGTTCAACATTTTTAAGCAGTGTTGTACAATTGGTTGTGCATTTGGTTGTGTGTGTAGCATTACTCTTTTTTTTTTGTATTGGTAGCTCTCAAATCACTTACCACTAAAATAAAAAACAAGTGGAACCCACCAAACACAATCAAATTTCCAATTGTGCCACCTGGAACTCACATTACCCGTGTATGGATAAATCAGAATATTCATTTTGATGATGCATGGCTACTCAGCGCAAAAACAGTCACGTGTCTGACACAATTGGAGATTCTCACACGCTTGAAATACTCTCTCTCTCTCTCTCCTTTAAACTATTTGGATAGAGCTCCTCCTCCTCCTCCTCCAAATTGCTTATAAATACCGGTCCTTGTTAACACATATTCCTTAGGAGAACACAAGCAATTTTCAAGTGTTGTTCCCCTCTTTTCCTCTTCTTATACTCCCTCTCTCTCTCTCTCTCTCTCTCTGTGTGTGTGTGTGAGAGAGTTCTCTCTCTACTCACAACTAGCTACTAACCCTTTAGATTAACAAAGAAAAACAAAGAAAATGGAGGGAAAAGGATGTATGGGTGATTTTCTTCAGAGAGCAAAGCCATACATAGCAATGATTTCATTGCAATTTGGGTATGCAGGCATGAACATCATAACCAAAGTTTCCCTCAACAGAGGGATGAGTCATTACGTATTAGTCGTTTATAGACATGCCTTTGCTACTGTTGTTATCGCTCCCTTTGCCATCGTTCTTGAGAGGTATATATGGTTTTGTTTTTTTACTACTTCCATATATATATATATATATAACTGTGTGTGTGTGTTGGTGTGAATATGTATATTTAGCAAATTCTTATACGGCCATGCTTGTGTTCTATAGGAAAGTGAGGCCGAAGATTACGTTTCCTATTTTCATGCAAATATTCGCATTGGGTCTTCTTGGGTGAGTATATATTTATATATATATCCTATGAAATATAGCAGATGTAATCTGAGTTCCTGTAGTCGATATGAGAACAAGAAGAATTGTGGATTTGTCTTAATTTTCTTCGATACATTTGCAGGCCTGTGATTGATCAAAACTTTTACTATGCGGGTCTTAAGTTCACTTCGCCTACCTTCTCCTGTGCCATGAGTAACATGCTCCCGGCAATGACATTCGTCATGGCTGTCATATGCAGGTACATATACATATATATATATATATATGTACACATTCACCATCTTTCTCTCTCTCTCTGTCTCCCTATACATACATATGCGATTATACATATATGTATATAACTGATGGTTATGTGTGCATGTGTGTTAAATTCAAGGATGGAGTTAGTGGACATAAAGAAGGTGAGATGCCAAGCAAAGGTGGTGGGAACAATAGTTACAGTGGGTGGTGCCATGTTGATGACTTTATACAAGGGTGATGTCATTAACATGGTGTGGTCAAAGTATATTCACCCTCGTGAATCCTATATCACCAACACAACTGGAGCCACTGACAAGGATTGGATCAAGGGTTCAATTCTCCTTATCATCGCTACTTTTGCATGGGCTTCATTCTTCATTCTTCAGGCAATTACAATGAGGAGATACTCAGCTCATCTCTCACTCACTGCTCTTGTGGTGTTTATGGGCACTTTGCAATCTATTGCTGTTACCTTTGTGATGGAACATAAACCCTCTGTTTGGAGCATTGGCTGGGACATGAATCTCTTGGCCGCTGCCTACGCTGTACGTAACATACATCTCTCTCTCTCTCTCTCTCTCTCTCTCTCTCTCCATCTATGTCCAGTGTACTCAATTTCTCTGTAAGCAATTGGGAAATTAATATTATTTAAGGGAGAAATTTAACAACATTTAATTTTGATCATCATGTGTACAGGGTATTGTATCATCAAGCATTGCATACTATGTCCAAGGTCTAGTGATGCAAAAAAGAGGGCCTGTCTTTGTAACAGCTTTCAGCCCTCTGATGATGATCATTGTGGCCATCATGGGTTCTTTCATCCTTGCCGAGAAAATCTACGTTGGAGGGTAAGTAAGAAAATAATACAATTAATTTTTACTTGTATTAATTATTTAAGACAACAAAATTCCACTTTGATTCTCATTATTTCTTCGTATATATAAGTTTCTCTACTTTGATATATGGTCCAGTGTTCTTGGTGCCGTACTGATCGTGATAGGACTTTACTCGGTTCTATGGGGAAAATACAAGGAATACAAAGAGAAGGAAGCAGAGACGATTCTTGAACCGGTGAAGGGCAATGGAGGAAATTCATACAGTAGTAGTATGATGATTGTCCAAGATATTGAAGCAAATGATGTAGAAATGCAGAAAAGTGAAGCTAATAATTACAGGCACTGCGTTAATCCAGTGGTGGCTATTAGTGCACCAATTCCACTACCACCCATGATAGCCATGGAAGCTCCAAAAGTCTAAGCAGCAATTTCGATGATCAGAGAATGATAATTAAAGAGGAAGATGATAGACAGAGTGAAAGAGATCAGATTAAGTGAGATAAATAACTGAGGGGGCTTTTTTGTACTTCCAGTCTTACTTTTGTATTCTTCTTTTTTTTTTTTTTTACTTTAATGGGGACTTGCTATCAGTGTCATGTGAGTTACATATTTTGAAGACTTGATGAAAAGAAAATGAAGAGATTGCACAACTTTTTGTGAAGAATTTGTTTTACTATATGCCATCCAATGTCCCACTGAACAATTCTCTGAATCGCTTTTGCAATTGTTTGTTCTAAAGAAACGTAAGCTAATTGCTGACGTCTGATTCGGATTCCACTCGGAGTCGAATTGGATTTGGTGCTAGACTTTAATTATTGTGTTATACATATATATACTCTCTCTATATTAATTTGTAAGACGTCAGAGTTTAATATAGCGATGGAATCTACTGATCAGAACTTGGTTTGCTATTTGCATTGACATCTGAATAATTCTATGTTCTATGCTTGCAATGACTATCATGAAGGTTTTATCTCAAAAGGGACACGTATTTTAGATGTGTTGATAATTCAATTAAATAGTAAAAATAAAATAATGAGCATATATATTTTTCAATGGGCATGATAATGTGTAAGACCACACCACTCAACAAAAAAAAAATAAAAAGTTAGACAAAAACTTCTTGAAAACTTTAATTAAAAAAATTGCAGTGTAAATTATTGAATGTGATTTGTCTTTCATTAAAAATAATCTACTTGAGTATCTCTCCATAGTCTCTCTCTCTTTTTTTAAATAATAAATAAATAAAATTCCGAGTGCTTAATTTATTATCTTTTCTTCACTACTTTCACTAAAAAAAAATAAAGAAATTTTAACACAAATGTCTACAGGACGTCAAATACTTGAGACTAATTAAGTTAACAAGTTGTTTATATTGGTAAAAAGTAGGAATCCTGGATGTTGTACATCCTTGTGAACTAAGGAGAAGAATTTCGGGTTAATTAGTGAACTTGTTCTACTTGCAAGATATTTTCTTTTGTATAGCGTTCTATGTTCGATATAATACTAATAGATTTCTTAAAACATGTTCTATGTGAAACTACTATGATTTAGTTTTTAGTAAAAAAGAAAAAAAAGAAAAAGAATAGTTAAAAAAATAGTGGTACTCAACCGAAATCCTACATCTCAAAGACGCTGCTAAAATATTCATTTGTTTGAATGAATCAAGGGATTTCTTATCAAACAACCATTTAACTCACTTTTCACATGTATTCCATGGGTAACATGGGTTCATATACTCGGCAGTAGCTACTTTATACTCCTACTCATAGGAAGTTGCACAAAGAAAGAAAAAATAATACAAAAGTAATGTAATGTTCACATATGGATTCTGCACACACATGTAGCATAAGCAAGTGTGGTTGGAATCCAGAAACAAAGCATCAGCATCTCTTTGTGTTTAGGCCAAGATCTATCTCTTTCTCTTTGCCACAAACAAAGATTAGATTCCAACCTACCTTACATGTATAGTCACAAACCACTCTTAAAAGTGGCCCAATTGGTGTGTTAACTTGATAGTACACCTTCAACCTCCTTCTTCAATCACATCTTCTTTACCATTCACTGCCCCAAATGCCAATTGATTCCAATATTCGAAGGCTCATGCCCGCTTAGAGCGCACACCTCGAATTGGTTAGTAGCCGAAATGATAAGAAATTATTCTATGTCACCATCAAGCGTAGACGGTCACTATAATCTCTTCATCCTTGTAGGACTCAGAAAACTCAAATTATAGTGAACATGACACGTAGATGTGCGAAACAGGATACTAGTTGCATATGACTTTGGGCGTTTTTTTCTTTGGGCACAGCAAATATAATCGTTTTATATATACCAAAAAAGTGAATCCATTACAAGTATTAGCATCAGGACCATTTTGCCCAGGCTACGAACATCACTATACATTCACGAACCACAGATCACCAAACTGTTAGTAGTATATTCTAAAAGTCAATTAGATTGGAGTAGTGTTTTAGGAATATTACCTTATGATATGCCCAAAATTATGGGCAGTTTCCTACTCAAGCTAGAAGACTAATGGAAAGTGCATCTATTTCCTAATCCAATTGGGAAACTCCCACAATTAATGTCAATCACTCCTAATACAATTAGGAAACTTACTTGATTGGTGTCAATCACACCCTAATAGGATTTTATTTCCTTATCCATGTAAGAGTAGGTCTCTTGCATCTATAAAAGAGACCACTCACCCCCCATCGAAGGGGCGGCCAACTCTTTAGTCTACACAGCACCTCTACAAACATTCACCATTATACGCATACACCCGGCCGGTATTACTGGTAGTGCCGCCCCTCTTTGTTGGCTCACCAGGCCCGCCGGTGATCTGCTAGTGAACGTGCTCAGACACACCCGTGGACGTAGGTACCTTCATTAACAGGGCCGAACCACATACAAAAAATAATCTCTCACTCTCTCTCCCTCTCTCCTAAATTGCTTTACTTTACTGTTACCAATTTTTGGCATCATCAGTTTGGCGCCGTCTGTGGGAAACGACAATTCTTCTCATCAACAAATTCTTGACTGATCAATATGCCACCAAAGAAGGCTACGCAGCAGTCTGACCGGGATGTTCCTTCGGCCCCGGCGTCGACTGCAGCAGTCCCGACATATGAGCAAATCACCGCAACCCTCACACAACTCTTGGAGGGCCAGCGTCAAATCCAGCAACAGATCGAAGCACTGCTAGCCCAGCAAAGCAATCCTCCAGTGGCCAGGAAACGACCCGGGAACATTGCGTATGGTCGAGAACCGATCTTGACCCGACAACGGACCCGAGCCAACCTGTCCCATGTTGAGGATGCCAGAGACATCAACAGTGGGCGTGCTGCCCGAGAGGAAAGGCAGGAGCGTATGGCCCGGGAATTAGTCCATGGTCACTCGGTCAAGAGCCAAGTCGTCCCTAGGCGAACGGTTACCCGGAGTTATAGCCGAGCCCGATCCCAGAGGACAACGCCCTGCCATGAAGAAGCCTCTTCCACAAACCCGACCAGCTCCTCAGATACCGGTCGGGAAGAAGTGGAAGCCCGAATCAAGGACTTGAAGAAACAGATCGACGGAGTGGCCAAAAAGCTTGGTAAAAACTGTGTTCCGAATCAAGCCAATACCGAGACAGAGTCACCATTCTCCAGCCAGATCACGAGGTTCTCTATCCCGCGCAAATTCAAGCAGCCTCGGCTAGATTCATACAACGGTTCGGGAAGCCCGATCGACCACGTCCGAACCTATAAGGCTCAGATGGCCCTAGCCACCAACTCCGATGAGCTACACTGCCTAGCCTTCCCCAGCACTTTGAAAGGCCCGGCAATGCAGTGGTTCTACTCCTTGGAGCCCCGGTCGGTCTGCAGTTTCTAACAACTCAGCAAGCAGATCATCAACCAGTTCGCCGGTATGCATGAGCGGCCAAAGCCAGACATGCAAATACTAACAGTCAGACAACGGAATAATGAGTCCCTCAAGGAGTTCACCGACCGGTTCAACCAACAGAAGCTTCAAATCCGCAATTTGAACGAGACAATCGCCATCATAGCCTTCTGCTCGGGAGTTCAACACACCAAGTGCGCCGCGTCGTTCCACAGAAATCGACCGGAAACTTTGGTTGAGCTCTCTGAGAGGGTTGGAAAGTATATTGACACTGAAGAGTTTCTGAAGACCAAATACACCGGGCAAGAAAGCAACGAGTCTTCCAGAAGTAAGCGAAAGAGAGATCAGCCCGGGAGTTCTTACAGTTCTTCCAGTTCACAGAGGTCTGAGTCCGGCAATCCCGACCCGACCACCGGTTCACAGCAGTCCGGGTCAGGCAGCCCCGACCGGATCTCCAGCTCACAACAGGCATGGTTCGGCAGTCCCGATCCGACCTCCAGTTCACATCGGTCAGGGTCAAGCAGTTCCGGCTTTGCCTTCAGCACATAAAAATTAGGAGCCCGACGATCCTGATCCGACCCCCTGTCTCCATCATTCTAGATGAGCCCGACTACAACGATACTTGCCTGATCACTACGTGAGGCACCACCGATTGTCAGAGAGCTCATCCAAAGACCACGGGCCTAACCCCGAGGCACTAAAAAGACCTCGAGCTCCGAACTCAGGCGCTAAAAGACCTCGGGCTCCGAACCCAGGCACCAAAGACCTCGGGGTCACGCCCGAGGCACCGGCTTCGCTTAGGTCCAACCGACGATGGAGGCAAACCTCCTAGGTGGCTGATGATGGCAAGCTTCAAAAGACCCTGCAACCACCATGTTCCAGGTCGGTTACCTACAGATCATAGCCTCTGTAAGACCCTCGTCTTAGCGAAAGCTTGGGGGGCAAGATGGCGCAGTGAACTAAACAGGTAATCACACCGGGTATCTACAGGCCTCGCGGATAACCAAGTCAAAATCTTGGACAACCCGAGCACCTACAGTACTCAGAGACATTAACTCCACTTAGGTCCAGACCGACGATAGAGGTGACTAAAATCTCTTAGGTTGGCCGACGATAGAGGAGTAAAAGGACCCTAAAGCAACGTGATTTAGGTCGGCTCCACCAACATGGTCAAGCTCTTCTCCCAATAGTCTTGACGAAGGCTGGCCGGGTAGAAGGCAACCATCCTGGGGAGTTAACAGTAAAAAGGACCCTAGAGCAATACGCTTTAGGTCGGCTTGTCCAACATGGTAAAATCCTTCTACCCACAGCCTTGACGAAGGTTTACGGGCAGAAGATAACCATCCTGGGAGCTAACTCAAGCAAAAAAGACTCCGAAGTAGGCCGAGTCTCAACTCTCGGTCACTTCCCGAGCATTCAAAGACTCCGGATTAGGCCGGGTCTCAACTCCCGGTCAGTTCCCGAGCAACTAAAGGTCCCGAGCTAGGCTGGGTCTCACCTCTCAGTCAGTTCCCGAGGACTCATCAGGCTCAAAAGCCCCGAGGCAGCTTCTACAAGTACTCAGACAGTGGCAAGTAACATCAAACTGATTTCCAAACTTGCCCCGATATAGCATCTGACCAATCTTGAAAATGGGGGGCAGCTGATACGCCCAAAATTATGGGCAGTTTCCTACTCAAGCTAGAAGACTAATGGAAAGTGCATCTATTTCCTAATCCAATTGGGAAACTCCCACAATTAATGTCAATCACTCCTAATACAATTAGGAAACTTACTTGATTGGTGTCAATCACACCCTAATAGGATTTTATTTCCTTATCCATGTAAGAGTAGGTCTCTTGCATCTATAAAAGAGACCACTCACCCCCCATTGAAGGGGCGGCCAACTCTTTAGTCTACACAGCACCTCTACAAACATTCACCATTATACGCATACACCCGGCCGGTATTACTGGTAGTGCCGCCCCTCTTTGTTGGCTCACCAGGCCCGCCGGTGATCTGCTAGTGAGCGTGCTCAGACACACCCGTGGACGTAGGTACCTTCATTAACAGGGCTGAACCACATACAAAAAATAATCTCTCACTCTCTCTCCCTCTCTCCTAAATTGCTTTACTTTACTGTTACCAATTTTTGGCATCATCACCTTATAATAACAGTTTCATATTAAAAGTCTGATACACCCGAAATTGGCTCTATCTTATGACCGAGCGGTTCAAATCTGCAGCTAGTCCATGCCCCGGGCAAATCATGCACCACTCCTCGGAAGTATCAGCCCGAGCGGTTTAGTCTACTCATCTTCCCGAGCGGGTCATCTATGACCCGGCCAACAGGTCGGAAAAACCGCACAGGCACATCCCACCGCGGGAACAGCTCATCCGGGCCCACAGGCATGATCCCGAGCATTACCGGCAGTTTCCTACTCAAGCTAGAAGACTAATGGAAAGTGCACACTATTTCCTAATCCAATTAGGAAATCCCCATAATTAATGCCAATCTATATATATCAATAGTATTATATTTTCTTATCCATGTATGAGTAGGTCTATTACATCTATAAAAGAGACCTCTCACCCCCCATTGAAGGGGCCGCCAATTATTTAGTCTACACGGCACCTCCATAAAATTTACCATTATATGCATACACCCGGCGGGTATTACTGGTAGTGCCGTCCGTCTTTGTTGGTTCACCAGGCCCGCCGGTGATCTGCTAGTGAACGTGCTCAGACACACCCGTGGACGTAGGTACCTTCATTAACAGGGCCGAACCACATACAAAAAATAGTCTCTCTCACTCTCTCTCTCTCTTCTAAAACTGCTCTACTTTACTCTTACCAAATTTTGACATCATCAGTTTTGCGCCGTCTGTGGAAAATGACAACTCTTCTCATCAACAAATTTCTTGACTGATCGTCATGTCACCGAAGAAGGGTAAGAAGGCTGATCAGTAGTCCGACAGGGATGTTCCTCCGGCCCCGACACCGGCACCGGCTGCGGCAGTCATGACATCTGAGCAATTCACCGCAACCCTCACACAACTCTTGGAGGCCCAACATCAAATCTAGCAACAAATTGAAGCCCTGCTAGCCCAGCAGAACAACCCTCCATGGACCGGGAAGCGGCCCGGGAACGTTGCGTACGGTCGGGAACCGAACTTGACCAGACAACGTGCCCGAGTCAACCTATCCCGTGTTGAGGATGTCAGAGACATCAACAGTGGGCGTGCTGCCCGAGGGGAAAGGCAGGAGCATATGGCCCGAGAACCAGTTCAGGGTCCCTCGGTCAAGAGCCGAGTTGTCCTTGGGCACACGTTTACCCGAAGGCATAGCCGAGCCCGATCCCAGAGGATAGCACCCCGCCATGAAGAAGAAGCCTCTTCCACCGACCCGACCAACCCCTCGTTACCGGTCGGGAAGGAGTGGAAGCCCGAATCAAGGACTTACTGAAGCAGATCGCTTGGTCAAAACCGTGTTTCGAATCAAGCCAATACCGACACAGAGTCACCATTTTCCAACTAGATCACGAGGTTTGCCATCTCGCGCAAATCTAAGTAGCCTCGGCTAGATTCATATAACAGCTCGGGAAGCCCGGTCAACCACGTCCGGACCTATAAGGCTCAGATGGCCCTAGCCACCAACTCCGATGAGCTACACTGCCTAGCCTTTCCCAGCACTTTGAAAGGCCCGGCCATGCAGTGGTTCTACTCCTTGGAGCCCCAATCGGTCTGCAGTTTCAAATAACTCAACAAGTAGTTCATCAACCAGTTCGCCGCTATGCATAAGCGGCCAAAGCCAGACATGCAGCTAGTGACGGTCAGACAACGAAATAATGAGTCCCTCAAGGAGTTCACCGACCGGTTCAACCAACAGAAGCTTCAAATCCGCAATCTGAACGAGACAATTACCATCATAGCCTTCTGCTCGGGAGTTCAACACACCAAGTGAGCTGCGTCGTTCCACCAAAACTGACCGGTAACCCTGGTCGAACTCGCAGAGAGGGTTGGAAAATACATTGACACTGAAGAGTTTCTAAAGATCAAAGACCCCGGGCAAGAAAGCAACGAGTCTTCCAGAAGTAAGCGAAAGCGAGAATAGCCCGGGAGTTCCGACAGTTCTTCCAGTTCACAGCAGTCCGGGTCAGGCAGCCCCGACCTGACCTCTAGCTCACAGCAAGCAGCGTCCGGCAGTACCGACCCAACCTCCAGTTCGCAGCGGTGTGAGGCTGGCAGCCCCGGCCCGATCTCCAGTTCACATCGGTCAGGATCAAGCAGCTCTGACTTTCCCTTCAGTACAGAGAAATTAGGGGCCCAACAATCCTGATCCGACCTCCTGTCTCCATCGGTCTAGATGAGCCCGACTACAGTGGTATTTGCCTGATCACTACATGAGGCTCCGCCAATTGTCAGAGAGCCCTTCCAAAGTCCTCGGGCCTAACCCCGAGGCATCTAAAAAGTCCTCGAGCCTAACCCCGAGGCATATAAAAAGTCCTCGGGCCTAACCCCGAGGCATCTAAAAAGACCTCGGGCTCCGAACACTGCAACAAATCTGCTTTTCAGTGACGTAGATTATTTGCCACGCAGTCCGCGCGTGGCAAATACAAATTATTTGCGACGCACTAACAAATTAGCGACGCACTTTTAAAACGTGGCAACTATTTTTCAGAAAAGTCAAGGGTGATTATTTGCAACGCATATTTACGTAGCAAAAAGTTTTAAAATTATCTGCCACGCACCAAGCGCGTGGCAAATAATTTTATTTGTAGGGTTAAATACTCCCTCCGTCCCTTTTTTTGTGTCCACCTTTGGGAATTCAACTTATTAAGGGGACAAAAAGAATTTATACATACTTTCCACAATTGCACTTAATCATTAGAATAACTTTTTTAGTTTTTCTGGGTGTAGATTTCAAGGAAGGATAGTTGTGGAAAGTAAGTAAAAATATTTGTATGCCAATTTAAGAAAGTGGACACTAATTTTGGGACATCCCAAAATGGAATATAGGACTCAAAAAAAGAGACGGAGGGAGTATATTTTACACCTTTGTAGTTTGTTACTTTGTCAGTTTGGTCCCTATAATTTAGAAAGTGCCAATTTAGTCCATGTAGTTTTATAAGTGTGTCAAATAACTCCAATAAGTCATTTAGTGTTGAATAATTATGTCACTGAAAATAAAAAAATTGTCACAAAAAGTGTTAGAGAGACTAAAATGACACACTTAAAAAATTACAGGAATTAAAATGACACTTTCTAAACTATAAAGACCAAATTAACACAAAAAACAAACTAAAAGGGTGTAAAATGTAGTTAAACCTTATTTGTATTTGCAAAACTGGTGCGTGGCAAGTAAATAATTTAGCAGGCTTTTCATTTCCCTCTTTTCGTTTCCCTTTCAAAGTTGTATGAGAGAGAGAGAGAGAGAGAGAGAGAGAGAGGAAGAGGAACCTCATCTTAGTGTATCACAGTTTAGCAAAAAATCAAAACGAAAGAAAAGAAGAAAAAGAAAGGACCGGACGCCAGCAGCCGACGCCGTTGACGCCAGCAGCCGCCGCCGTCGCAGGACGCCTGCCGCTGCCGCCGGTGAGTGCTCCTGTTCCCCCCCCCTGTGTGTGTGTGTGTGTGTGTGTGTGTGTGTGTGTGTGTGTTAGGGTTCACAAAAATTTGGGGATTTGAAACTCATAGCATAGCAATATTACTCAAATTCCTTCACCACTTAAAACAGAGATTGTGGGTTCACATGCTCCTTTTTTTTTTTTGGGAGGATACATGTAGAATCGTCTCTATAGTTGTCACTAATCTGCAAAATTGCTCTCATTTTCTGGCTGCACAGTCCATTCATCTTTTAATGTTGCAATTTGCAAGCATATATATATATATATGTATACATATCTGTTGCTTTTGTGGCCATTTTGCCTCTTTTGATTTTGAGCAAGGATTGTAATACTAGAAGTGTGATTCCTGTGAGTTGGGGTCAAGGATGAATTGGAAGGCTGGGAGATTTTGCTTCATGCTGCTTCATTTTAGCCGTAGTTGATGAGAATGTGTTTTCTTGAATTTGTTCGCTTATGGTTCTGTTTGGTTCATTGATTTAGTGAGGAAAAAAGAGAAAATATTAAATGTTAAAACATATAAGAATCAGGCTTCACTTAGTTTTTGAATGTGCAAGAAGTGATCTTATCAGGCTTCAACTAAATATATGTATATATATATGTATGTATATATCACTTGCTTCTGAGATCTTAAGCTCATGCTTAAACTGAGGATTAATAGCCTTTTATTTATTTATTTATGGGTCAAATTAGTTTTCTGATTCATTGATTTACTTCAGAAATTTTAATGTTTTGGGATGGATGTTTGAATAGGTCAAGCATACAGTTTTCCTAGACTTCAATTGTTCATCTCAACATTATTATATTTGAGGTAAATCTCATTAAGACAGAGTTTCAATAATACAGAGTACTAGAGAAAAATGCCATGGAGCTTGGTCTTGCATTAAACTATAGTAATGCTAAGTGAATATAGGTCTGGAACTTGTAGGATAAACCCGGAATATTGGCCACCCTCTAAGCCACTATATCGATAGAGCGTATCCCAAATAGAGTCGAACCCAATTTGGATTTACAGTTCGTCTCAAGTAAGTCCATCCAACCGAGCAATTAACAGCTCGTCTCAAGTAAGCCTATCCAACTGAGCTACCCTAAGGAGTTTTTAAGGGCAACTGTCGTCATGTATTTCCACTCATGGAAGGATACTTTAGACATTTTAAAATTATGTTTTGTGACATCACAATTTATCTGTTAGTTTTTCTCCTCAAATCCCAAACCATATATAGTAATCTGTAGCCTGCATAACATAGAGTAAGTTTTGTTGGGAAAAGTAATTTAGGTTGCCCAGGCATGAATGATGAAGATAATCGTCCATAACTTTTTTAAATAAATAAAGTAAGTTTTGTTGTGTAATGAGTACACATACCCTTCCCAAGCAAAAAAAAGTACACATACCCTTTGAATATATATAAACACATTAAAATTTTATTTTTCTTACCAAAATACAGGAAAAATAATAAAAGAATATCTAATACTGTTAGAAAAATATCTTTTGCATTTTTAATTGAAAACAACTTCCATACAGTTGTTAAGGTGTTGGTGGTGTTGTTCCACTCACATAAGTAGATCCAGTGTTTAAAAATTATCTTTTTTAAATTTTTTTTTTTGTAATTGTGGAACCCAGCAACTGTATGAAGGTGCATCCTTTTTAATTTGTTCTTTAGTCTATGTTAAGTAAACACATTTTCTTTAAATATTAATTACTGTACAAATTTGTGGTAAATCGTGGTAAGTAATTATGTTAAATTATTAGTGAAAGAAATCATTCACATTTTTAATTCCATATAGTGAATCAAATTAAAATTATGTTGATTGCTAATGGCTTGACTTCACAAATTGGAGAGAGAGGGATTGAAAAGAAAATAAGAAAAAAGTAGATAAGTTAGGAGGGGAAATTTTTTTCCTAATTGTGAGCTTTAGACGGAGAGAAATGAATGAATTGGGGAGAAAGTTGGTGCCCTCCTTTGTCCTTATTGACTTCTATCTTCCACCATACTTGAAAAGAACTTGACAAAAAAAAGAAAATTTGAATTAGCAATCATAGACTGCCATTGGCCCATTGGGTTTGTAGAAGTTGACAAAAAGAAATTTTGAATTAGCAATCACAGAGTGCCATTGGGTTTGTAGAAACACTGATTTTAGTTTTATCATTTTCTCCCTACTAAATACTACTTCTTTTTCCTTTTTATTTTTGAAACTCTCACAAAAGGGGATCACTATTTCTTTTTGTTTCTTCTTCTTTTCTCTCCTCGATATTGTAATAACTGTGATGTCCCAGATATTGTAATATCAACTTCGTATATGTACATACTTATATGGGTGTTTTTAATAGGCATTGATGTATCCATATTACCTTTTCCTATGTTTAATAATTTTTTTCTTTTTCTTCTAATTTTACTTTTTAGTGAAAAGGGGCCTAGGACTCTTCTTTTTTTTCCTTCCAAATCTTGTTGTATGGCAGCATGGACGCATGAGGCCATGTTGCGACACACAATGAGATCGAAATAAGCACTAGTTGAAAAAAGCAGTAGTTGAAAGTAGGGTTCTATACGAGCTAAGCTGAACTAAGCTCATGTATGTTTGAACTTGACTTATTTATTATATGTAGGTGAAATATTCAAGCTTGAGCTTTAGTTTTTTATTTAGAGAGTCAAGTTGAACCGAGCCAAGTTCAAGTTCAACTCTATTTTATTCTTCTCTGCATATAGCCATTCGAAGCTATTTTCATATGTTCCTTATATTGTCACAACAAAGTAAATTTTTTTTGTATTTTATTTAACAGCAAAAACAGAATACATAGAGGTAATTATATCAGTGGATTTTCGGAGGGTATCTTCAAATTGTGCAAGCATGCAAATAGTTGCTTTCTTATTTTCTTTTTGCTAAGCACTTTAGTTTTTTTGTTGATTGTGGTCTCAATATTCGATTCTATATAGGACTCAGTTTTTTTTTGTTAAACTTGTGATAGGTAGCAGATATGGATAAGCAGTGGATGAAGATTAAAACTAGAAATTTACCTGAGTATGAGAAAGGGGTTGACGATTTCATTGAGTATGCACGGCCGCGTGCAGACAGTGGTAGTAGGATAATATGTCCGTGTGAGATGTGTGGGAATAGGAAATTTATGCACATAGATATAGTGAGAGCGCATTTGCTCGACAAAGGGATGCAGAGCACTTATACTATATGGTTCAATCACGGGGAGGCTTACGAAGTATTGAGTGAGGATGAGGATGACGATGAACCGTGTGGTGATGGTAATGAAGGTTTGCGAGAAATGTTGGCAGACTTGGATGGGGGTTCGACGAGTCATGTCATGCCTCAAGGGGATGCCTCAAGTAGTAGTGATCCCAGAGAATCGGGTCCCCTTGGACTCCTGTTCAAGGATGCAAATCTGGAGCTTTATCCAGGTTGTAAGACGTTCTCAAAGTTAAACTTTCTAGTGCAATTGCTTCATCTTAAGACCATCAACCTTTGGACAAACAAATCGTTTGACACGAATCTTGCATTGATTAAAAGAGCACTCCCCAAAGGGGAGACCCTTCCGAACTCTCATTACGAGGCGAGGAAGTATATGTGGGATATAGGTCTCGGCTATATACCAATCCATGCATGCAAGAATGATTGCATGATTTTCTGGAAGGAGACTGAGAAAGAGGAGAACTGTTTGGTTTGTAATGAGTCGAGGTATAAAATTGTTGAAGGAAAGGGTAAGAAAATTCCACACAAGGTATTGAGATATTTTCCGTTGGCACCGAGACTACAAAGGCTGTATGCGTCACGAAAAATAGCTTCTGATATGAGATGGCATGAAGAGAAGCGTCAAAAGGAGGAAGGTGTGTATAGGCATCCGTCCGATGCTCAAGCTTGGACTGAATTTGATAAGAATCATGAATGGTTTGCCAATGAGCCACGTAATGTACGCCTTGGCCTAGCCAGTGACGGGTTTAATCCATTCGGTGACATGATCAGTGCATACAGCATGTGGACGGTCATAGTTGTGCCATATAATTTTCCACCTTGGAGGTGCATGAAACAACAGTTCATTTTCATGTCACTTCTTATTCCAGGTCCGAAATCACCCGAAAATGACATCGACATTTACTTGCGGCCTTTGATAGATGAGTTGAAGGAACTATGGGAAGTCGGTGTAGAGACATATGATGTATCTAGGAAGGAGACGTTCCGAATGCATGCATCGTTATTGTGGACAATAAATGATTTTCCAGCGTATGGAAACTTTTCTGGTTGGAGCACTCATGGGTTCATGGCATGTCCAGTTTGCAACAAGAATACATCTTCGCAATCATTGTACCATGGAAGGAAGATATGCTACATGGGCCATCGTCGTTTCCTACCACGGAACCACAGGTGGCGAATTCGCCAAAAGGATTTATTTGATGGCAAGCCCGAACACAGATTCACCCCTAAGTTATTGTCTGGTGATGATGTTTTGAAACAACTAGAACACATCGAACCTGGAAAGTTTGGAAAGGTGCCGGGTACTAAGAAGAGGAAGCATACTCCGGTAGAGTTGAATTGGACAAAGCGTAGTATTTTCTTCGAATTGCCATATTGGAAGACGCTTATGTTGCAGCACAATTTGGATGTAATGCACACCGAGAAGAATATCTGTGATAATGTTCTTGGTACTTTAATGAATATAGAAGGGAAAACAAAGGATAGTGCTAAAGCCCGAATGGACCTAGAGTTACTCGGTATAAGAAAGGAGTTGCACCTGGTTCGAAATGGAGATAAATTTACTGTGCCACTGGCATGCTATACGTTATCGACTGATGAGAGAAAGAAGTGGTGCGACTGGTTTAAATTAGTGAAGTTTCCTGATGGATATGCATCAAATATATCTCGGTGTGTTAATGTTAAAGATGGTAAAATAACAGGTTTGAAGCGCCATGACAACCACGTGCTTTTACAACGACTTCTTCCGGTTGTAATCCGAGGCTATCTTGATGAATTTGTATCCACCACATTAATTGAGCTGGGATTATTTTTTAGAGAATTGTGCGTCAAGAAGTTGAAACTACAAGTACTAGAGAGCCTTCAAAATGACATTGCCATAATCCTTTGCAAGTTGGAACGTATATTTCCACTAGCTTTCTTTGATGTTATGGTTCACTTAGCTATCCACTTACCTATCGAGGCTATGATTGGTGGACCTGTCCACTACCGATGGATGTATCCCATCAAACGGTACTTGTCTACATACTTCCTTTTCTTATCATTTATGTATGCAAGTACACCCCTTTGAATTATAACTATGAAAGGTTATCTTACAGGTTTTTGGGCACCCTAAAGAAATTTGTGCGCAATAAGGCACGACCTGAAGGTTCAATTGCCGAGGCATACATTGATTACGAATGCGTCACATTTATGTCCATGTACCTCGATGAAATCAGCCAACAAGAACGGAACTACGGTAGAGACAATGCTCATGTTGAAAAAGACCTTGCCATTTTCAAGGAGACTTGGCGGACAATAGGTGCCTTAACCTACGAATTCTGCGACGAACTCGAATGGGGAAAAGCTCATTACACTGTGTTGAATAATTGTGATGAGACACTGAGTTATTTTGAGTAAGTTGACGATAGATGTGTTGTATGTGTGTTACTTATATGATTAACTTTTAAATCATCACATTAATTGTTAATACAGGGAACATAAGGCCGAATTGATGCAGCAAAACGTGATCGATATAGATAAAGCACAACAACAACAGTTTGCTAAATGGTTTGTAGATCGTGTAAGTGTCAAGACTAAATGAATAAATGAATTTGTCACATAACTTTATTATATTTTAATAAGTGTCATGATAACAGATTAAACTATTGCGAGAACAGAACTCGCCTGAAGCTACTGACGGACTATATGCCTTAGCATGTGATCCTGATAAACGAGTCAAGCGATACACTGGATGCATTATTGATGGCATTCGGTTTCACACCAAGGAACGTGAAATGCACCGGCAAACACAAAATAGTGGTGTTGTGGTTGAAGGGGTGTACGAGGGAAATCAAGAGTTAGAGTTCTATGGGGTTATCAAAGATATTATAGAGTTGAATTACTGTTTTTAGAACTCCGTACTATTGTTCAAGTGTGATTGGTGGGATGTCGGTAACAATAGAATTGGAATACACACCGATGCACACTTCACAAGTATTAATGCATCACGAATGCGTTACAAGGATGATCCTTACGTGCTAGCATCTCAAGCGAAACAAGTATTTTATCTTAAAGATACAAAATACAGAGGTGATTGGCATGTAGTACAGAAAATAAAGCCACGAAATTTGTATGATGTTCCGGAAGTGACAATGATAGATGAAGATGTAGACATGACAGAAGTGGCCTTCCAAGAAGAGTATCAATCGGTTAATCGCGGTGTTGTCCAGCCTGGTGGCCAAGAAGATATAACATTGGCTTTGAATAGGTCAGGTATAGAACCAGATCATGTTGATGTTAGTGCTATCGACCCTCAAGTGCAATTAGATCCAGATTTCATTAATGATGATGAAAGTGACGCTGAAGATGAAACATTAATGGAATATTGTGATGATGTTGATGAATTAATCCTAACTGATGGAGATACTGATTTAGATGATTGATAATGTCCTTTTATGTTACTCAGACATTAGTGGTATTTTAGTCTTTTGGGAATTTGTATGTTTTATTAATTCACATCAATCAATTGCCAGATATTGTTTTATATATATGTTGCTATTATTGCTATTGCATGTGTTCATTTTGTAGATATGGCTCCTGGACGACGCCACACACGGCTGCATGCTGGGCCCCAATCTGAGCCCATTCTTTCCACACCGACTCTCGATACTATACCGACTCCCTCGAGCAGTGTTGGTAAGATCTTATTATTGTATTTGGGGAAAAAAATACAACTTTTGTTTTACTACATCAAATTATTATTGAAACATCTTTCAACAGCGTCAACAGGGACCCGATGGGGTCGAGGGAGGAACAAGAATATGAAGTTGCTAAAGAAATAAGCGGAGAATGGTGGGCATCCGCTCCCTATTGTGATCCAAAAGGACCTGTGGCTACCAATAGGAGAGAATAGTCGTCTCTTCAAGGCTGAATTGGGAATTATTGCTCGAATGCGTGCTACAGCGGCTGTTGCCGGTTGGAAGGATATCACAAGCTCGATGAAACTGCAATGGTATGCACGAATCAAGGTAATAGTGTTATATGTTTCACTTAGTTAGCATTGATTCTATTTGTTTCCATTGAAGTGACTAATATGTGTCTTGTTAATGTCTGTGTAGCAATCATTTGATAATAACCTTGATGATCCCCATACCTTGGAAGCCGTCAATAATTATTTGAGCAAACGTTTAAAGGCGTACAGGCACGAGCTCCACAAGCATTTCTTAAAGAGCGAGGATCCCATCGACAACCCCCCGCCAGGCGTGTCACTAGATGATTGGAATGTTTGCTGCGAACGGTATTCGAGTGAACAGTTCCAGGTGATATACTATAATTTGAATTCGTTCTTATTTAATAGTACTGCTAAGGCCATGTGAACTAACGTGTTTACTATTTATAACTACAGATCGTTAGCAAGCAAAATGCTACATGTCGATCGATGCAGAAGGCACGTCACACTGGTGGATCTATGTCATTTGCTGAACATCGTTACAATATGGTAATTGTTGCAGAGTTCAATATATATATGAAGTTAACATCATTCTTCTAAATATGTTTCTATTATAATAACACCGTATGTTCAATACATAGGCAAAGGAGCGGCAGTCACAAACCCAAGAGTCGGGTACAGTGACGGTGACAGATGTGAGCCCCATAGACCTGTATCACAAAACACATTATAACCCAAAAACCGGTCGTTGGGGTAGTGAGCATTCACACGATAATTATGTAAGTGGCAATTTGTAATTTGTTACAATGATACATTTCATTTTGAAATAATTGTATTAATACTAGATTCTTGTAAATTGAAGGACCGTATGGTACAAATAAAGTCTCAACCCACCCCAGATGGGTCGACCCCGCTGAGTGATAAGGAAATATTTGATAAAGTATTGGGGTACAGGCCCGGATAAGCTATGGGCCTCAGATATGGGGTGGTCGCTCCATCGTCCAAGTCCGCTTCACACACTACGTGTGAAGTGCGAATGCGGGAGGCAAATGAGAGGGCTGAACAGGCAATCAAAGAGGCAGAACAGGCCAAAAAAGAGGCTGAAGCGATGAAAGAAAAACTCTTGACAATGGAAGAGCGGATGGACGCATTTAATGCTCGCTTGGACTTGATGGGTGGATCATTAGCAGTATAAGATGGTAAGTTATGTTTCATATAGTTAGTTTTATTGTGTTAAAAAAAATACACTTTTTAGATGCACGGTTTGCAAGTTACACGATACTGGAACTCATAAGTTAGGCCTTTTATATAACATTCTTAGGCCTTTTATAAGCAAGTTTTGAGGTTTTGAGGGGTCAAAATGAGTTCCGACACTCGGAGAGGCACGAGACCAGAACTCACACCTCACACACGACTAACTAGACTTACGAGAATAAACGGCACGCAATTCCTACACACGGTTTGCAAGTTACTTGATAATAGGCAAAATATTGTCCTTAGGCCTTTTATAAGCAAGTTTTGAGGTTTTGGGGGGTCGGAACAAGTTCCGGCACTCGGAGAGGCACGAGACAGGAACTCACACCTCCCACACGACTAACTAGACTTGCGGGAACAAACGGCACATAATTCCTACACACGGTTTGCAAGTTACGTGATAATATGCAAAATATCATTCTTAAGCCTTTTATAACTATGTATTGAGGTTTTGGGGGATCAAAACAAGTTTTGGCACTCGGAGTGGCATGAGATTGGAACTCACACCTCCCGCACGAGTAACTAGACTTGCGGGAACAAACGGCATGCAATTCCTACACACGGTTGGCAAGTTACTCGATAATAGGCAAAATATTGTCCTTAGGCCTTTTATAAGCAAGTTTTGAGGTTTTGGGGGGTCGAAACAAGTTCCGGCACTCGGAGAGGCATGAGACAGGAACTCACACCTCCCACGCGACTAACTTGACTTGCGGGAACAAACGGCACGTAATTCCTACACACGGTTTGCAAGTTACGCGATAATAAGCAAAATAATATTCGTAGGCCTTTTATAATTATGTATTGAGGTTTGAGGGGTTAAAACATGTTCCGGTACTCAGAGAGGCTCGAGACCAGAACTCGCACCTCATTTTTTATTATCTTATTTTTAAGTTTGATTATTATAAAAAATTTGCAACTAATGCTTTTTTTGTTTCCTTTTCTATTTTCAGATTGGGTGGCACTGGCACCTGCATTGGATGATCTTGTTCTCGATTTTTATACTGTTTTTGTCCTTGTCCTTAGACATATTTACGATACTTTTGTACTAGTATTTGAACATCTTTTGATATTGTGGTTTGTAATAACTATTTTTTTTAAATTAGCGACTAGGTTTGGTTTGGTTTGGTTATGTTATTGACAAATTATTGGAATGAATGTATGAAGATTATAATTATTGTTGGTTATTGATCGTATTGGAGTTTTAGCAGCTTTATTGGTTCAAATACATTTTTTTTCAACAAAACAGAAAAGAACATATCAAATTTGATATAGCTATTTGCGACGCACATTTATTGCGTGCCTAATACTCAATTGAAATAGTTAATGATTATTTGCCACACATATGAGCGTTGTTGATAATTGCCGAAATACTTAATATAGTATTTGCCACGCTTTTTTGCGTGGCCAATAGTGCTTTTTTAGCCACGTATTGGTGCGTGGCTGATAATTACACTCACTATTAGCAACGTATCAATGTGTCGCTAATAATAATTTCTTTTAGCGATGCAGTTTTTTTTGTTAAGTAAGACACTTATTAGCAACGCAATTGCGGATTAGTTGCCACTCTCGGGTGCGTGGCTAATAAAAATATTATTAGCAACGTGTTGACTGCGTCGCGTAATATTATTCATTACCCCACTTTCCGGCACGCGAATGCGACGCGTGGACTGCGTGGCAAATACTTTTAGCCACGCATATTATGACTATTAGCCACGCATCCGCGCGTGGCAAAAAATCAGATTTGTTGTAGTGGAACCCAGGCACTAAAGACCTTGGGGTCACACCCAAGGCACCGGCTTTGCTTAGGTCCAACCGACGATGGGGGCAAACCCCCTAGGTGGCTGATGATGGCAAGCTTCAAAAGACCCTACAACCACCATGTTCCAGGTCGGTTACCTACAGTCATAGCCTCTGTAAGACCTTCGTCTTAGCAAAAGTTTGGGGGGCAAGATGGCGTAGTGAACTAAACAGGTAATCACACCAGGTATTTACAGGCCTCACGAATAACCAAGTCAAAATCTTGGACAACCCGAGGACTTACAGTACTTATAGGCATTAACTCCACTTAGGTCCAGAATGACGATGGTGGTTACTAAATCTCTTAGGTTGACCGACGATAGAGGAGCAAAAGGACCCTAAAGCAACATGATTTAGGTCGGCTCCACCAACATGGTCAAGTTCTTCTCCCAACAGTCTTGACGAAGGCTGGCCGGGCGGAAGACAACCATCCTGTGGAGTTAACATAAAAAAGGACCCTAGAGCAATACGCTTTAGGTCGGCATTTACAACATGGTAAAATCCTTCTACCCACAGCTTTGACGAAGGTTTACGGGCAGGAGATAACCATCCTGGGATCTAACTCAAGCAAAAAAGACTCCAAAGTAGGCCGAGTCTCAACTCTCGGTCACTTCCTGAGCACTCAAAGACTCCGAATTAGGCCGGGTCTCAACTTTCAGTCAGTTACCGAGGACACAACAGGCTCAGAAGCCCTGAAGCAGCTTCCACAAGCACTCAGACAGTGGCAAGTAACATCAAACTGATTTCCAAACTTGCCCCGATATACCATTTGGCCAATCTTGGAAATGGGGGGCAGCTGATACACCCAAAATTGGCTCTATCTTATGACCGAGCGGTTCAAATTAGCAGCTAGTCCATGCCCCGGGCAAATTATGCCACACTCCTCGGAAGTATCAGCCCGAGCGGTTTAGTCTACTAATCATCCTGAGCGGGTAATCTACGACCCGGCCAACAGGTCCGGAAAATCGCACAGGCACATCCCACCGCGGGAACAGCTCATCTGGGCCCATAGGCATGATCCCGAGCATTACGGGCAGTTTCCTACTCAAGCTAGAAGACTAATGGAAAGTGCACACTATTTCCTAATTCAATTAGGAAATCCCCATAATTAATGCCAATCTATATCAATAGGATTATATTTCCTTATCCATGTATGAGTAGGTCTCTTACATCTATAAAAGAGACCTCTCACCCCCCATTGAAGGGGCCGCCAATTCTTTAGTCTACACAGCACCTCCATAAAATTCACCATTATATGCATACACCCGGCGGGTATTACTGGTAGTGCCGCCCCTCTTTGTTGGCTCACCAGGACCGCCGGTGATCTGCTTGTGAACGTTCTCAGACACACCCGTGGACATAGGTACCTTCATTAACAGGGCCGAACCACATACAAAAAATAGTCTCTCTCACTCTCTCTCTCTCCTAAAACTGCTCTACTTTACTCTTACCAAATTTTGACATCATCAAAGTCTATAAACATCCATGACCCAATTTTTTATGTGATAATTTTTTGGGCGGTTTCACCATATCTTTTTTATGTCCACATTTTAAAATTGTTTTAAAATTTAATCCATTTGTTGTGTCACGAGGATACTCCTTTGAATTAAAATTTTAAAATTGTTTTCTAAATTTGATTAGTGGGAGCATTGTATGGACATATTAAAATAAAAATTATGAAAGATTTATTTTATGTATTTAATGCATATATAATTGATGAGACCATGAAATTCCCTTCTTGTTTATGATATTAAGTTGTAAGCGAAAAGACAATATGAATGTCTTATCGTAGCCTTCCACCATTATAGGTGACTGTATTTTCTTATTTGGGTTTGTCGGCTACAGATATGTGGGGACTGCTCATTCTAAGAAAAGCCACTCATACTATTTAAATATATGATATTATGAGGTGAGGGGTTAGTGGGATCCAAGAAACTATTATGTGAGGGTCTCATTAGTGACTCATACTTGTATGAGTGGTGGGTCTAACATAACTAAAATATATGGATCAAGAAACTATTATGTGAGGTTCATGATTTTAGAGGCTAAATGCTGATTGGAACTTGCTTAAGAAGCAATAGGTATAAAGTTACCTTCTTATCTAAGTTAGTATGGCCAAGAAACTAATATGTAAGGTTGTACTAGTTTTGGTGGGACCCTAATCCCCATTAGGAATTTTTACAAATAAAGTTGTCCAAATTTCTTTAAAGGGATGAGGAATTTGAAAAGAATAGTGGGAGGTACCATTATGATTTAAAGACCCAAAATCTAATGGATAATAAAATTGAATTTAAATTTTATGGTCATAAATTGCTATTTATCTTTTGTAGGTCACCGCTAAAAATTTCAAACTTCAACCCCCTTGCTAAAATTCTGGATACCAACCTTTTGACTGGACCAAACTTTGATGATTGGTTAAGGAACTTAAGAATTATTCTTACTTCTGACAAAATTGCCTATGTCTTGGATGGGCCAATGCCTGAATCTCTTCCGGAAGGATCCACTGAGGAAGAGCATGACACTTTGAGAAAGTGGCAGGAAGATGAAATAAAGGTGAGATGCTACATGTTAGCATCCATGAGCAATGATCTTCATAAACAACATGATTCATATAAAAGCTCAACCTCTATTCTTATTCACCTACAAGAGTTGTATGGGGGACAGAGTAGAACCGCAAGGTTCAATGTTTCAAAAGAACTCTTCCAGGCCAAAATGGTAGAGGGGTTATCTGTAAATGAGCATGTGCTTAAGATGATCGGTTACATTGAGCAACTCGAAAAGCTTGATGTAGGCATGGATGCAAATTTACAAATAGATTTGATCTTACAATCCTTGCCAGATTCATTTTTGCAGTTCATTATGAACTTCAACATGAGCAGGATGACAGTTCCACTGCATGAGTTGCTAAATATGTTCAATACTGCGGAAGGCTCTATGAAAAAGACAAAGGGATCTGCTCTTGTCATACATGAGGCTTCTACTTCTAAGTCCAAGCCCAAGGGTAAAGGAAAATGGAATGGACAGAAGTCCAAGGGAAAGGCAAAGGGCGGGATCAAGAAAGGCAAGCCCGCAAATGATAAGGGTAAAGAAAAGTGTTTCTTTTGTGGCAAAGAAGGACATTGGAAGAGGAACTGCAGAGAGTACCTTGCTTCCATAAAAGACAAACCTTCTGAAGGTATGTCTAAATTGCTTTTTATAGAAACTAACCTTTCAGTTAATTCTATTTCTTCTTGGGTATTAGATACCGGAGCTAGTTTTCGTATTTCCAATTCGTTGCAGGGATTAAGGGGAAGCAGAAGGCTGAGTAAAGGACAAGTTACTCTTCAAGTGGGAAGTGGAGCAAGTGTTGCTACATTAGCCGTAGGGAGCTACTATTTAGCTTTACCATCTAGCGTAGTTTTAGAATTAAAAGATTGTTTATTTATGCCAGATTTTATTAGGAATATTATTTCTATTTCTGTTTTATCTAGAGATGGTTATAAATTTGTTTTTGAGAAAAATAAATGCACATTTTATTTAAATGATGATTTAGTTGGTTCTGGCATATATTTGAATGGTCTTTATTTCTTAAATTTAGATAATGGCCGGTATTAACTATATTGAGCAAGAAAAAGATAAAACACCAAAAAGACCTAGAGATGAAGTTAATCCTACTTATATGTGGCATCTTAGATTAGGTCATATTAGTGATTATAGGATCAACAAGTTGGTTAAGGATGGACACTTTGGCTCATTAGCTTATGAAGCTTATCCAACTTGTGAATCTTTTCTCATGGGCAAAATGACCAAATCACCCTTTGTGGGACATAGGGAAAGAGCTGCCGATATACTTGGATTAATTCACACTGATGTGTGTGGTCCTAGGAATTCAATTGCAAGAGGAGGTTTTTCATACTTCATAACCTTTACGGATGATCACTCATGGTTAGGGTATGTGTATTTAGTGAACTACAAATCTGAATCTTTTGAAAAGTTCAAAGAATTCAGAAATGAATTAGAAAAACAAACTTGAAAAAGTATTAAAGTTCTTCGATCAGATTGAGGAGGTGAATACTTAAGCAATGAATTCTTGGACCATCTCAAGGAAAATGGTATTTTATCATAATGGACTCCACCTGAAACACCACAATTAAATGGTGTGTCCGAAAGGAGAAATCGTACCTTATTGGATATGGTACGATCCATAATGAGCTACACAAATTTACCTATATCATTTTGGGGATATGCGCTTCAAACAGCAGCACATATACTGAATATGGTGCCATCCAAATCTGTTCCTAAGACACCACATGAGATGTGGCATGGGAAGAGGCCTAGTCTTAATTACATTAAGATCTGAGGTTGTCTAGCCTATCTTAAGAAACTAGAAGTGGACAAATTGGAATCTAGGTCAGAAAAATGTAGATTTGTGGGTTATCCGAGAGAGTCGTTGGGATACTATTTCTATCACCCAGGCGAACAAAAGGTGTTTGCTAGCAAGTTTGTTGTATTTCTTGAAAAAAGTTTATTCAAGATGGAGGCAATGGGAAAATGATAGAATTAGAGGAAATGTCCTTTGAACCACAAACCAACATTGACCAACATGAGGAAGAGTTCTCAAACCCTGTTATAGTAGCACCTTCTATCACACAACCTCTACGTAAGACTAGTAAGACTCCTATACCTAATAAGAGATAGTTGGATCTCCATTACGGTGATGAGGAACTCTTTCATTGTGGAGACAATGGCGACAAGAGTGATCCTACTAATTACAAAGAGGCGATGTCAGACATCGATTCGAGTAAATGGCAAGTTGCCATAAAATTAGAAATGGATTCTATGTACTCCAACCAAGTCTGGACTTTGGTAAACCCGCCTCAAGGTATTGTACCTATTGGCTGCAAATGGGTTTACAAAAGGAAGATAGGCTCGGACGGAGAGGTAGAGACCTACAAAGCTAGGCTAGTGGCAAAAGGTTATAAACAAAGACAAGGAGTTGACTATGAGGAAAGCTTCTCGCCAGTAGCTATGCAAAAATCCATCTATACTTGCTATAACTGCACACTATGACTATGAGATATGGCAGCACTACAACAAAAAACCCTTATTATGACTTTAAAAAAGAGTCATAAATGTATATTTATGACTCTTTTTTAAGCTTTTAAAATAAGTCATAACATTGCAGTCATAAATAAGTTCGAGTTTATTAAAAAAGTCATAAATAATTATTACTTTTACAACAGTTCTAAAAAAATAGTCATAAAAAATGAGTGCTTTCAAATTGTTTATGACTATTTTTTAATTGATACAGTCATAAATAATCTTCAAAAAAGTCATAATAGCCTTTTAAAAAAGTCATAAATAATCTTTAAAAAAGTCATAAATAATCTTTAAAAAAGTCATAAATAGCCTTTTAAAAAAGTCATAAATAATCTTCAAAAAAGTCATAAATAACCCTTTAAAAAGTCGTAAATAATCTTCAAATTAGTCATAAATAACCATTTAAAAAGTCATAAACAATCTTCAAAAAAGTCATAAATAACCTTTAAATAGTCATAAATAATATTTAAAATAGTCATAAATAACCTTCAAAAAGTCATAAATAATCTTTTTATAGTCATAAATAATCTTCAAAACAGTCATAAATAACATTTTAAAAGTCATAATTAATGACACTATTTATGACTTTAGTAGAACTATTGCTAATTTATGATTGTTTTTTATGAAACAGTCATATATATTATAAAACACATTTAAAGAAAAAAAAAATTTGTTGATAATCCAACAATCAAGATTACACAATTCAAATACATCATCAAAACATGCATGTTACAGATCAACTCAAGAACCATATTCAGATATTATCTTCCTTCCAACCAAAATTTTTCAATAATCAATCTAATAATTAGTTATGTACAAGAAAAATGTAACAGTAACCACTAAGTATGTATTAAACCAACAAACCAATAATGTATATGTAACATTGTTAAAAAAAAAAATCAAATAAATAAATAAATAAATTAAAACAAGATTAGTGTCTATTTAAACTCTTCAATCTCCGCTAGTACATCAACTTATTTGCAATATCTGTTCCATGTAGTCTAACTGTGTAACACTGAAACAAAAATGAAATCAATGTATTAGATTCTATATACGAGTATATAATTTTCTTAAATTGTAAAAATATAGATTACCTGGAAAAAGGAAATAATGTTGAAATTTTCAATACTTAAATGTATTCTTGAATGAACTCAATGAACTCAAGTTGACGTACATTTAGCTCGTGGCTTTCATATTTCACTTTTTGAGACAACTCTTTTATCTGAAAAAGTTCAGGAAAGAATGAGATGTTAAGGATGTATTCCCTCCCCCACAACAACACCACCACCACCTCCAACACATATGAAAAAAAAAATTCCACAATTTATGAATCAAAGTAAAACAAGAAGAAGAGAAAATTTGGCGACACATTTACAAAGAATACTATGATAATACCTTTATCTTGATAGATTTGGATGGATTCTCCATTATCACTTTCATGAAAAGTAACATATAGTATCCACATTCATAATTTCCTGGTTGCTTTGGTCCCTATGAATAAATGTATAACAAATATTAGACAAACAATAAATTACTGCAATCACAAGTCGTGGTAAAACTAACTTATCTTGGAATGAATGTTGACCTAGAATTTCTAAAACTTTCGACAGAGTCTCCTCTATAAATAGAACCTCCCAAAAATTTCAAACAATGAAAACATACCCAGCAACAATTGAATAACCGCAACATACATTATATCAATACATTAACCATAACATACTAAGTATAATTTAAACAGCTACCATTATATCTACCATGTTTTTATTCAGACTTAATTACCTTTACGAATTGCCAAATTGGTTTTGGCCTTCTTTTCCCTTTGAAATTTAAAGCCTTGAGTCCACTTCAAGAGAATAATAAAAGTTAAAATTAGATAATAAAACGTCACTTCAAGACAATATTCTCATACACAACAATTACAACACGAAAAATTATTAGAAAATTCGATGACTAAGCGTCCACAACTTTCTACGATGCAACCACAATAAGAGGTAATTAATTATAATTCAACTTCTAAACGCAAGAATAAAACACCACAAAGTATTTTATTTTATTACACCTTATGTTCACCACCTTGGCCACCCATCCATGGTCCAGCCTACACATATATCCCATGTGTCTCCTAACGTAATACTAACTCCCACTCCGGTCCCAACTCCCATGGGGTATCACTGGGATTTGAGTATACACCGAAAGGCTAGTCCTTACGTTCTTGACGTCAATAAAACAATGTCTAGATACACATGAAATAGACCAACAAGCCGGGCATAAGGCTTAAAATAATGAAGAGACGGGTCATCCACGTAGTCGTCGTCTAATCACACAAGGACGGGTCATCCACGAAGTCGCCGCCTAAAATCATAAGGAGCAGTGGTGAACTCTAAGGATTTTCTATCGTTCATACATCCACGTTTTTCACAAAACTCTACTTCATAAGAGATTCATATATCTCAACTCAAATTTCCGTTAAAATTATATTAACAGCTACATGTTCACACAGATTCATAACCCACACAAAATCACACAGTCATAATTTCACAAAGCTCAACTATACATGAGAACTCATATCTTTCTATGTACAAATAAATTAATTTATATTAATGAACACGAAATCACACAAAAATATGATATAGCAAATACGCTTATTTTAACATTCATAAAACTGCTACTGTAATATGAATTTTCTGCCCAAACGGTGCAGAATTGGAAAAAATACCATTAGACGAAAGTTGTCCAGAATTGCGTTTCCTACAGGCTTATGCAAACAGAATCACGAAAACTGTAACGTATGATTTATTAGGAATTTTCTACTAAAATCTGATCCGTGAAAATCTCAAATCCGAAAATTGAATAATTGCTCAAATGTATATCCAAGGCTCATCTATAAATCTCAAATCATAACTTCAATCATTGTAAATAAAAACCTAAATCTCATAACTCATAACCATACTAATTTAATAATCTATCCATTTAAATTTCAATCAAACGAGATTGAAAGAAAATAACAAGTTAACTCACCGATTTAGGACTTCAATGTTGATGAAGATTCGCAAAACCATATTTGGGGTTCCTCTTTTCTTCTCTTCTTATCTTCTTCTTCTTCTTCTTCTTCTTCTTCTTCTTCTCTCTCTCTCTTGACTGCTATATTTTTCTCATGTCTCTCTTTTCTTTTCTTTTCTTTTCTTTTTGTTATCAAAACCCTAGGAGGTATATTATGTATGTATATATGATACACCTACATATATTATAACACAAACACACAAAAGGCTAAAAATCCCGTTTTTTGTCTAGGGGCCTCACAAAAAGGCTTTATATGGGCCCGAAATACATTCTAGAGTTCTAAAATGAGTGACCCAATGGGTGTACATAACCCGGGTACTTAATTTAAATGTTAAAAACACAAATTAACACATTCACGGGCCTATAATCACTACAAAAAAATAAACATCAATTCTTCAATGACTTGTTCAACTTAAGTTTTTACAACTTAACTCCACCACTTAGCTCTATAAAATTTCACACAATAATTAATGAATAAAATAAATACACACATATAAATAAATAACCATGGTTGTATACACAAAAATTTAGGTTGTCTCGTTATTTTGTTTTTTTAAATGAATATTTATATAAAGAAAATACGGGGTGTTACATGTGTACCAAGTGAAATTTCATTTAAAATTTTTATACAGCGCACATTTCCCTAATCAAGAATCTTAACTTTAAAAATCTTAACATATTGTCTTTTTCACTATTTTTCCCAAAAAACAGTACTTTGATTCTAGAATTCAAAGAAAAAGAGTCATAAAAATAAAGAATATTTATGACTACCCAAAAATGAAGTCATAAAAGTCTTGTTATTTATGACACTTTTCTAAATACTTATTATATATGACACTTTTCACAAACATGTCATAAAAAATCTTATTTTTTATGATAATTTTCAAAAAGCTGTCATAAAAAATCTAATATGATTCTTAATAAAATCTAAATTTGTGACACTAAAAGTAACTATCAAGTGTTAATAGTCCAATTTCAAAAAGTAATTTCTTAAAAACTAGTCTCTCAAAGGTCGATTTAAGTGAAATTTCACTTAATATTCATGTAAAGATTTAGTGAAATTTCACATAATATTCGTGTATGCCAAGTAAAATTTCACAAAATATTTTTGTACAGAGGACCTTTCCCTAATCAAGAATCTTAACTTTAAAAATCTTAGCATATTGTATTTTTTTCACTATTTTTTCCAAAACAGTACTTACGTTTGATTCTAGAATTCAAAGAAAAAGAGTCATAAAAATAAAGAATATTTATGACTACCAAAAAATTAAGTCATAAAAGTCTTATTATTTATGACCATTTTCAAAAAACTGTCATAAAAACTCTTATTATTTATGACCATTTTCAAAAAAACTGTCATAAAAAATCTTATTATTTATGACCATTTTCAAAAAACTGTCATAAAAACTCTTATTATTTATGACCATTTTCAAAAAACTGTCATAAAAACTCTTATTATTTATGACCATCTTATTATTTATGACCATTTTCAAAAAAACTGTCATAAAAAATCTTATTATTTACGACCATTTTAAAAAAACTGTCATAAACAATCTTATTATTTATGACTAATAAAAAAAATGGTCGTAAATAAAACACCACTTACCAATCTTATGTCTATATTTGCAAAAAGAGTCATATATGTTAGAAAAAAGTATTTGTTATGACTCTTTTTTTAAAATAGTCATTAGCCCAAAATAAAAAAAAGTCATAAAAAGGGTTTTTTCTTGTAGTGCAGATGGATGTAAAGACCACTTTTCTCAATGGTCAGATTGAGAAAGAGATTTACATGAAGCAGTCGGAAGGCTTTATATCCCGTGGTGAAAACCACAAAGTGTGTAAGCTGCAGAGATCCATTTATGGACTCAAGCAAGCATCTCGAAGTTGGAACATCCGCTTTGATGAAGTGATTAAAGCATTTGATTTTCATCAAAATCTGGATGAACCATGTGTGTATAAGAAGCTCAGTGGGAGAGCGATTATGTTCCTAACTTTGTACATTGATGACATCCACCTCATTGGGAATGATGTAGGAATGTTATCATCTGTCAAACTATGGCTTTCACAAAACTTCTCTATGAAGGATTTGGGAGAAGCATCTTATATAGTAGGTATAAAGGTTTATAGAGATAGAACTAAAAGATTGCTTGTTTTATCCCAGTCCTTGTACATAGATAAAGTGTTGAATAGATTCAACATGGCATATTCCAAGAGAGTGATGCTGTCCTTCAGATATGGAATTCATCTCTCGAAGGACATGATTCCTAAGACACCAAAGGAAAGAGAGAGCATGAGCAAAGTACCATATGCTTCAGCTGTGGGAAGTCTTATGTATGCTATGCTATGTAACAGACCTGATGTCAGTCATGCTGTAAGTGTTACAAGCAGATATCAGTCTAATCCAGGTATAAATCACTGAATTGGAATGAAGAACATCCTTAAGTACTTAAGAAGAACTAAGGATGCGTTTCTTATTTATGGAGGAGAAGAATTGAGAGTTGATGGTTACACGGATTCAGACTTCCAGTCTGATGTGGATGATAGAAAATCCACATCCGGGTATGTGTTTAACCTTAATGGGGGCGTTGTTAGCTGGAAGAGTTGTAAGCAAGATACAACGGCAGATTCCACGACCGAAGCAGAATACATTGCTACTTCAGAAGCAGCAAATGAGAGTGTATGGATAAAAAAGTTCATCAGTGAACTAGGTGTAGTTCCAACCATTGAATCACCTGTGTCTCTAAACTGTGATAACAATGGGGTGATAGCTCAAGCCAAGGAACCAAGGTCTCATCAGAAATCCAAACACATTCAGCGTCGATTCCTATGAGTAGAGAAATCATTGGTAGAGGTGATGTGGAGATATAGAAGATAGCATCAGTAGATAATGTAGCAGATCCATTCACTAAGGCCTTAACCCAGCAGCAATTGGATCGCCATCTTGAGAAAATGGGTATGATATACATGATTGATTGGCTTTAGTGCAAGTGGAGGATTGTTAGTAGTATGCCCTAAAAGCCAATTAGATTGGAGTAGTGTTTTAGGAATATTACCTTGTAATAACAGTTTCATATTAATAAAGGGCAAGTTTATTATTTATCATTATTGTTGTTTAACATTTATATGATATGTCCACATAATTAAAGTTGAGAAGGTATGTACTTAAAGAGTTAAGGAACAAGACCATATACTTCTTAGTTGCTTTATTCTAAAATTGTTCTTAGTCGTAGAATTATTAAATTGGGCATTTAATAATCCGGTTAGACTAATATGTGTCATATTTATTTTATTTGATAAAATATGGCTAGTCTTAAGTCATCAGTGTGGGGATGCTGGAAAAGACATATGGGTGCTTGTTATAGAACAAGTTCACTGAATGTGATCAACTATTAGGAAAATCCAAATGGAGTTTTACTTATCTATCAATGGATTGTTCTTAGTTACAGTGGTACAAGTAATCCTTAGACCTGAGACATTACTGTTATCTTGTGTATGAGTTATAATGCTTTAACGTGCACGGTGTTTATGTTTTAATTAAGGGCATATTCATGTATTGTTGGGTATAGTAAGTCATACATGGAGACATGTGAATGTAGAACAAGGAATCTATCACTCTCAAGTGAGGGAGTGAATGTCCTATGTGATCTTCTATGATATATATCAAGTAAAGCTCCCTGGCCAGGGCAGGGTGAGAATTAGAAAGAGTTTTCTAATTTGACCAAATAGAGAAATATCAATTAGCTCGAGAACGTATAATTAAATATGGGTTTGATAATATGTCCATTACCCAAGAGATTTAATTGGGACATTGTTTGATAGAAGGATTGAATTGTATGGTAACTGTTAACGGAAAGGTTCACTATTTTTCAGACTGTCTGGGGTGTGTCATGATATACTGCTAGGTGTCACTCATGACTAGTGGAAGCCCAGAAATAATAAATTTTAATATTAATTATTTCTACAAGGGAGAATTAGAAGATGTTCTAATTTAAATTAATTAGAAAGGGTTCTAATTGTAATACTTTAAAGTATTAGTACCTACTACCAGATTAGTATGAACCTAAGGGTTCACACACAAAAGGGCAATGTGTAATTAGAAGAAGTTGTGAGGGTCTACTTGATATTAAGTTGTTAATATGGAAGTAGAATAATAATACAATTAGTTTATATTTGATTTAAGAAAGTCTTCCAATCAAATATAGTTTCCTAATTAGATTAGGAAAGGGACTTATAGCATTATTATATATATGAGATATGAGAAACTAAGTGGGATGGTAGTACACCCAAGTTTCTCCCAAAACTCCCAATCCATTACATCCGAAGGTCAAAAGAGTTTTTGATCTATTCACCTTTTGTCTTCTTCACTTTATTGGAGGAAGGAAAAGTTTTCTTCTAGTGTGCATTGCTCGTGTGGATACTTTTAGAGATCGGACACTTGGACGATATGGTGAACTATTCGTGGGACGAAAGGGAATTAATATTTTGTAAAGCACGCTTCAAGGCTAACTATTCGATTAACCCCCTATGGATGTTGTATGTATTTTGTATATATCATAGACTTGATCATGGAATTAGTAAACCATTAAATTTTTGTTTTCCGCTGCACGAACCTTAAAGGGTTCCACATGGTTTTCTTTCACAAACATGGATCTCTACTAAAAGACTGCACATAAACCAAAACAACTCTACAACTACAAGTGAGTACTCCAACACACCAAGACCCAAAAAACAAAAAACCAGAACACCCACCATTTTAGCAACCAAGTCATGGTCTCGTTCGCTTCAACTTTAGTAGTCAAAAGTACTAATCATCTTACTATTTTTTTGTACATTGATGCGCCCCAACCAAAAAATGCAATTTAGCCGTTACCCCCAAAATTTGGCTACCATGTATTGTGGGAATTAATTTTATTTAAAAAAAATTCGGAATTAATTTCCTTTTCTAACTTTATGTGGTCCATATAATAATATATATCTAATAAGGATATCATTAGTAAAGGTTATATTAATAAGGATTGTGGGGGGATTAGTTTCCTATTTCAAAGAACCAAGGCCATTCTTTCTAAGAAATACCGTTTCTCAAAAATCCTTTTTATTCTTTGTTGATTGCCATTGGTGGGACATCAGCTAACCTGTTGCAGGAAATTTTAGCCTGGACAACTATTCTTCTTTGCTGAACTATTGTCGTTTTCATACCCTTTTATGTATTTGATTGGTGAAATATTGCTATCTTTTATCAAGGTTAGCTTCTTTTTCTTTTGAAAAAAACATGAGAGAGATTTCTTTTCCAGTCGGATAGGCTTAAAGGGCAAACTCCAAGCCACAATGGATTTTGTAGATCGAATATATGACTCCAGACATTAAAAATGATCAGATGGAAGTAATATTATCTCTAATGAGCAAGCCCCCATGGCTTCCTATTTAAGAAAGCTATAAGAAAGAGGTACATTTCCCCTTATATTTTGTTTCATTGGGAAGTCAATATCCCTTATGACTTTCAGAAATCTTATCCTTGGAACTAATTCGAGGAATTTTTGTAAACTTTACAGTTTCTTGGAAAATTGATGGTCAAGTTGAATTAATTTTTCATAGGTGTTGGATGCCTTAAAAGTAGGAGGCAAAAAATGCATGTCATGAGGCAATTTCTAATTTTGTAGAATGAAATTTTTACTCTTTGTGATGCTAGGATTGTTTTTTTCCCAGGTTATTACTAGGACTTATATTGCTGTTATAAACATGTTTGGCTGTGATTTGAATTTTATTCATACTAGCGTGTAACTCGCGCAATGCGCGGGTACGTTGTTTGTGATCAGATTACATGTTTCACAAAATCTAAGTTTATCACAATATCACTTAAAGATCTATTTCATTACATAGAGAAAGTAACTTCAAGACTTCTAAACTCTTCTTTTAAAGATGAGTTAATTTCACTTTACCCCTCTAGGGTTTGATCTGATGACACTTTACCCCCAGTGGTTTGTGACCACTTAACCTCTCTGTGCTTTCGGGTAAAGTGAAACACCCTTACGGAATCTAAAGGAGAGTGTTAAGAACGATAAAAGTGCATCAACTTTTAAAAAGGTTAATTACACTTTACCTCCTATGGTTTGACCCGATGACACTTTACCCCCGTGGTTTAAAAGTATCCACTTAGCCCCCCGTGGTTTGAGGGGCATTTTAGTAACTTAACACTCTGTTAGATTCCGTAATAGTTCCACTTTACCCAAAAGCACAAGAGAGGTTAAGTGGTCACTTTTAAACCACAAGGGGTATAGTGTAATCAACCCTCTAAAGATTTGCAAAACATGGATTACTTCGTTTTAAAAGGAATTTTTTTCCTGGAAGTATATTTACCTCCCAATATCTCACAATGCTATGAGGCTTCACCTTCTACTTAAATGCCTATATGTTGAATACTGGACAGCCCTTTGTTAGGTGCACCCTCAAACATATACATAACGAAAAATTGCATATCCCACAATAGGTAAAGTAGACACTACAAAACAATGTGATCTTGGTATTTTTAAGCTACCTCCATGAAAATAGTAAGATGTCTACTGATTAAAAAGAATAATGCTTATCTGTATCGTTTTGACAATATTTACAACTGAATAATGTTTCTTAAGAAGATAAAAGATGATGATAGTGATAATACATTTTTACAATTCAATGCCTTTATGTTCTTCTAATGGTACTAAAAAAACTCAACATACTTTATAAGCCCATACTTTACAACCTCGGCTAGCCCAAATGCTAACTCTCTGTTTCACAATTTGTTTAATGTGTTGGTGTCTATTAGATCATATTGAGGTTGGTACAATCCACAAATCAAATTTTCAGTTGAGAGGCTGGTTAATCTCAAATTTGCAACGTATAGAAGAATCTACCAGTGAAGGGAAAAAACCAAACTTAGAAGGGGTCTCAAAACATTTACATAAACAATAGTTATTTGACTACTCAGGGAGAAGAAAAGTGAATTTGCTGGACAGAATAGACCTATGCCAATAACCCACTTACCTCTTAATAACATACTAAAGGGCTTGCAATCTGCGCCAATACTAAGCTTTGTCTCATAGTACAAACAGTTATAGCTTGGGTTTTTTAGGAAATAGTTTTTCTCATTGTTTGTTTTGTTGAGAGTAGGGGTGGCCATGGGCCAGGCTCGGGCCAGGCTTGCACTCTATACTAAGGGTAAGTACCTTTGCCCAATCCCGGCCCGTGGCGGGCCTACAATTGGTTGCCCAAGCCCAGCCCGACACCAACCACTAAAATCCCAAGCCCGGCCCACGGGCCGGCCTATTGTTATTTTTTATTTTATATTTTTAAAAACTTGAATTAAAAAAAATAAAAAAAACTAACATAAATAATATTTAGAATGATTATTAAGATACATTATTCACAAAAATGCAATAAAAACTCTTGTGATAATGCATATACATTGAATATCTTATGTAAAATTATATTAATTTATATATTATATAATAGAAAATACAAACAATAAATATATTTTACTAATAGTCGGGCGGGGCCGGGCCTAAGCGGGCCTCATTTAGTTTGTCCAAGCCCGACCCTTAAATTGATCGGGCCTAAAATTGATTGCCCAAGCCCGCTTGAACGGGCCAATATCTTTGCCCAAGCCCTGAAAAATTAGGGCCGGGCTATGCGGGCCAAGTGGGCCACGGGCCGTTTGGCCACCCCTAGTTGAGAGTATATCCAATGCTAAATGAGAAATGGACATTGGCACTACGACATCACCAGCAAAATCTGAATCTCAATTAGAAACCCTAGAGGAGATCTCGTCATTTTCTTCCAACTCGTTGCCATTTCAGTGCAAGATTCTGGTCTTTGATTCAGAAGATAGAGTTCTTTGATAGGAGAAAGAGAGAGAGAGAAAAGAGAGATCGTAGTAAGAAGAAGGGGCAGGGGCACAAAAGGGTGTGTGTGTGTGTGTGTGTGTGTGAGAGAGAGAGAGAGAGAGAGAGAGAGAGAGAGAGAGAGAGAATGTGTATAGGAGCCCAATAGATGCAAGAGAGACGTAATAAATGTGGTGTAGTATCGTGTAATTGAACAAAACAGGAAAGAGGGGTTCAGAGAAGTAAGTAAGAAAGAGAGATGAGGTAACACGTGTCACTCTAATACACTCTCAGCTCTAACTGTTCGCTATTAATATAAGTAATAGTTATTAATAAACAGTTAATTCATGTGTTTATTCCATCCTAGATTCAATATTAATGAGTCCTTGAATCAATCCTTTTCAGGGGTTGACAGTGTAGGCACAACTTCTGCATCTCTTGTTACCTATGCTTCTATCCAAGCTTTTAAGCCAGACTTTATAATAAATGCAGGCACTGTTGGTGGCTTAAAGGTGTGGTTCTTGTTGTCCTATGGTTGATTTTACCACTGGTTCTTATGTTGCTAGAACATGAGACTGCTTTAAGGTTTTGCTATGCATTTGGATATTGTGTGCCTAGTGGTGCTTGTCCTATAGTTTCATCAAGAAACAGTTTATGTAAGAGGTAAGTTTTGAAGGCCATTGACCTAGTGAGGCATAGCTGAAGTGGCAAAGAGCTTTGCATTTAAGTCCCCTCCAAGTTTATTGGTTCAAGTTCGAACCTCCACTCCCCCATGTAATTAGAAAAAATAATTTTGAAGACCACGGATGATGACATACGATATCATTTTTCTTTCTTTACTCTCCGTATGCTTTGGGCCATTGTTTGCTAAAATGATATATCCATAGAAGAAGATGAAAATCAAATGTCCCCTTCATTTCCAATTACAAATTATGCAGCTGTTGAAGGGAATCATGCATATAACCTCAATATATAAGTTTATACATTTCTTTTATGGGACTTCACTGTACAAATGATCAAGATTTTCCATTTTAGTACTTTGGGGAGCATAATCAAGTGAAAAATTTCCTTCCAGCAATCACATATTGGTATATATTATACACTTGTTTGAGATTTATGGAATTCCCTATTGATGTCTAGATGTTTGTAGGCCAAGGGGGCTTGCATTAGTGATGTGTATTTTGCATTAGACCTTGCTTTTCACAACAGAAGGATACCTATCCCTGTAAGTTATCCTTACTTTTTTAGGTTTTTCGTTTCTCATGTATTTCAGCACTATGTCATGGGCATATATGTAATATTAGAGGTATTGTGCTCGTGAAAATTTACTTGTTCATGGGCTAGTCTTAGAAAAGGGTACTTCGAGGAGGCCTTAACCAAATACTAGCATTGTCTTTAATTACTTTGGAGACCTATTGCCATTAGTTTGTGATGATGCCAAAAATTGGTAAGAGAGATTAAGAAGAGAGATATGGTGACATAATCAATTGTATGTGGTTCGGCTCTGTTAATAAGGTGACCTACGTCCACGGGTGCGTCAGTGCACTACACTAGCAGATCACTGGCGAGCCTGGTGAGCCAACAATTAGGGCGGCACTACCAGTAATACCGGCCAGGTGTATGCATATGAAAATAAGTATGTGCTGCTATTCTCTAGGTTAGGAATGCGATCCCCTCTAACGGGGTGGAGTGGCCCCTTTTATAGGTGCAAGAGACCACCCGCAAAGTGGTAAATGAATAGATAAGGAAGCCCCATCTAATTACAAGTTGATGAGCATAAATCATGGGAGGTTTCCTAAATGGCTTAGGAAACTATTTACACATTCCATTAGTCTTCTGACTGATTTAGGAAACTGCTGAGTATCTTGGCTATCAAACTGTACCTCATGGAGAGCTGCTAAGCCCCATTCCCTTGCCGGATCAGTGGGCATAGGCTCCCTTGTCAGATAATTCGGGTCCTTAGCTACTGACATGGAAGTTTGACTATAGCAGAATATTTCTGGGCGTACCAGCTGCCCCCCATATTCGAAGTTGATGTGATGTCCCATTAGATGAAGTTTGAAAATTAAGACTGCTTTCGAGGAATCGTCCAGTAAGAGGTCGGGACTCTACCCAGGGTGGAACCTATCGTGGTGGTCAGCCGGGGTATGGACCGAGCGGTGGCCCTATGGGATCGAGTCCTACCTGGGCCACATGTCAGCTTGTGACTGGCCTAGTCAGGATCAAACGATGCTAGCGTGGATGTAACTGGACTATTTTCATGGTAACCAAACTGTCTCATCATGCATTTAATGCGCGCGCCTTCTGAGGCAATGCTTCGTGTGCCCGAGGTGACAACTGTCAGCTACTTTAGGCGGGAAAGGGTATGAGCCATTGGATCTATTTTGATCTGAGCCATCCATGGTTCCTATATAAAGGAACACTTGTTCATTTCTTCAACTCTTTGCTGCAAAGACATGTATTCCTGAGCGGTTTGAGAGCAAGCAAGTTCCCGAGCAAGATTCCCGAGCCCTTTTTTGTGCTAAACTTTGAGAGTCTTTCATTTCCAGCATCAGTTCTTCACTCTTTTCCTTCTCTCCTTTTCTGAGCGAGGCTGGAGAGAATGAACCCACTTAGGTTAGAATGGGAGTGGAATTATTTCTTCCTTAGGTTTTGTTCTTTCTTCAAGTCAAGAGGCACCTTAGGGCAGTTGAACCGAGCGGGAGTTTTCGGGGGTAGTCTTGAGAGAGTGTCACCTTGTGTTAAGGACCATCTATGATTTGCCTTTTAGGTTGGTGACCTTGGCCCCTTTGTATACCAGGCTCGGGGTTCCTGACCCATACCTTGGTCTCCATCTTCTTCCCGGCCCAGTTACCGAAACCCCAAGAATGTGTCACTCTGGTTTAACTCATCCTCCCGGTCAGAGGATGAGCGGTCTGGGTTAGAGGAACCGGACACAAGTCTGAGTCTGCCGTACACATCCCCCTCTGATCACCAAAGCGATGGCAGAATCCTAATCCGTCTCTTCGACAATGAGTCAGACCAGGAAGCCCCCGTTGCTTCCGTTTCCCGGGGTTCAGTCGACGAAACACTCGGTAACCCGACCCCGAGGTGGCCTTCTCTAGCGAATTCATCCCTTCCACCTTACTTACTAAAGATCTCGGGCGCATTAGGGATAGGTACGGCCTTCCTGACTACTGCTCCTTGGCGGTGAGTATTGGTGGGGCCCAAATCTACTAGCTGGGTTTCACTACCCTATATGAGGACATCCTCATGGCTGGGTACTGCATCCCCCTCCATCCGATCGTTCGGGACGTCCTGATATACATGGGGATTGCCCCAGGCCAGTTGGCCCCGAACGGTTGGAGATTCCTCAGGGGGTCCATCTCCCTATGGCCCCAAGTTTTTGGGTACGAAGTCTCCGTCCAGGAGTTCCTCTAGACACACCGACCGTTCCCCGTAAATGGAGAGACCGGGTTCTTTTCTCTTGGGGCTCGCCAGGGGAGGAGTACCTTAGTCAACTGCCCAAGCAACAACAAAGTGTGGAAGAATAGGTTCTTCCAAGTGTCCACCCTCGGGCTCTGCGAACCGGCCCCCGAGATCCAGATGAGGACTTCCTGGACGGCAGAGTTGAGGGGTAAGCCCGTTTGCTTTCACTTTTTTGCTTTCTTCTTTGTTATACTCCAATTTCTGAGACTAACCACTTTTCACTTTGCTTTGCAGCGGGATCAACCAGCTAGCCGAGCATTCCAGACAAGTGCCAAGCCAAGATTAGGAGTTTGGCAAACCGGCCGGTAAACATCTGGAGCGTGTTGACTCGGACCGGCGACTTTCGAGCTACTGACGACCTGGGTGACCCATCAAAGCTCTAATATTCCCCCCAATTCTTCCTGATAAGTGCTCAAACTTTGCCGTCTCTCGTGGTACTCCTTCCCTATCTTCTACATTGGTTATTAACTGTTCAATCTTTTTTTCTTTTTGTAGAGATGGCTCCAAAGAGAAATATAGAGCAACTGAGGGAGAGGCAGGCCGCTGCCGTTGCTGTTGCTGCCGCCCGAATGTCGGTGGCACAAGGAAAAAGGCTGTCGAGGCCCCGGGCAGATCCGGCACGGGGTAGTAAACCGATAGGAGCCCGTGGGGACCTCAATGCCCCACGTGGTGGTTATGGAAGAGACAGCCCCCGGGCGGGGGTGCCGGCCGTGGCACCGATGGCTGCCTCGGCCGAGATCAGGGAGCGGGTGAAGCCTGGTCTGCTCCCCAGCCAAGTGGAGGCATGTGAAAACATGTCTCCCGAAGTCTTCCAGATCTGGCTGTACAGCCTCTCTCACATGGTGAGTTCTCCTGCCTTAGTTTCCTTACCTTTTTTGTTTTTTTCAATTATTTTACCAAGTGTGCCCGTTTACTGACTGGTCAGTTTTAACTTTTCACAAGCGAATGCATGGCCGCCGGGGCTGAGTCCTTCCTACCATCCTTGGCAAGGGGGCCGCTGCTGCTCAAGCCACTTTGTCTGAGGAGTAGGCGATCTCAAAGGCCAGGGGCATCACTCTGGCCGTGGAGAAAGACAAGGTGAAGGGTTTGGCCTTGAGCCTTGGTGCAGCTCAGGCCGAGCTGGCCACCACCAAGGCCCACCTAGAGGCTGCTCGGGCCAGCGCATGGGGAGAGGGAGCTAGCTGAGGTGATGGTAGCTGGGGTCCGGGGAAGAAGCTTTTGACGAAGGCTTCATCCAGGGCTATGAAGATCTGAAGCACAGGCTATCCCAAGACCACCCCGAGTGGGACATCTCGTTCTATGAGGGGATTAATTCAGACTTCTGGGATGTAAGTCCTGCTACGGGCGAGGGCCCAACTGCTGATGCTGAACTCTTTGAGGAGGCTGCCCCAAGTAGGGGCTCTGTCCCGGGAGGAGGAGCTGACCCGATGGGAGAGGCTGGGGAGACCGATGACATGGTCAAGGTGGACGACTAAGGTCCCCGACCTATTTTCTTTTGTATTGTAGTTTTCATTTTTTTTCTTTTTCCTTTTTTTTGGGGGAGGTTACTATAATTGCCCCCCAGGCGATGTAAATAATTTTGTTTGCTGATTAATGAAAAGGTCCATGAGGCCACTCTTCTTTCCATTAATTGTTTACATATTCTGTCTGTTTGTGATTGCCAGTTCCGCCCAGTTTTAACCGACCTAAATCCCTGCCTTAGCAAATGGTTTAGGACCGTAACTGGTAGAATAGCTGGTCTTACCGACCAGTTTCAAAGGTGACTACCCGATTTATCATAGGAACTTGTCCTGTTTACCGTCCGGGATGGCCCGGTGTATTATAGGAAAATCCTATTTTAGCATCCGGGATGTTTTATCTCTGATCACTGTAAGTACTTAGGAATGTTTGGATTCCAAGTTCTTTTAATGACCGGTGTGATTTCCTATTTTAGCTCAGTCCCTACCCCCCAAGCACTTTGCTAAGCCGGGTGAGCGGGAGTGAGTGGCTGTAGGAAACTGACCTGGAACATGGGTGTTTGTAGGGTCATTTGAGGCTTGCCATCATTAGCCACCTAGGGGGTTTTCCCCCGTCGCTAGTTGGGCCTAAGCGAAGCCGTTGCCTCGGGGTTAGTCCCGAGGTCTATGTGCCTTGGTTTTGAGCCAAGGTCTTTTGCCTCGGGGTTAGGCCCAAGGTCTGTGTGCCTTGGTTTTGAGCCAAGGTCTTTTGCCTTGGGGTTAGGCCCGAGGTCTTTCAATATTGGACGGGACTCTGATAGGAGTAATTTTGCGAAGTAAAGTCTTTTATTTTATTCAAAAATTTATAACAAATGCTCAAATGGAGCTACAAAAATTTCCTAACAAGTGCTAAACTGCCCACGTCTCTTGGTTATTGATAGTACTTGTGGAGGTGTTGCACATACTAAGGGTGAGACGGATCACGTCCATCCAGGCTCCGAAGCCAGTAAGTTCCCGATCAGTTGACTTGGGTAACTGTATATAGACCTTCCCAGTTTGGCCCCAACTTCCCATGGCTCGGGATTCGGGTAGACTGGTTCACTGCCTTAAGGACGAGGTCTCCTACTTGAAAACTGTGATGCTTAACCTTGCTGTTGTAATATCGTGAGACTCGCTGCTTATAGGTTGCCACCTTTAGATAGGCTCAGTCTCTTTTTTCCTCTACCAAGTCCAGTTCTATTCTAAGTGCATCTTCATTGTCTGGCACGCTGTAATTTGCCACCCGGTAAGTAGGCAGCCCGAGCTATGTAGGAACCACCGCCTCGAACCCGTAGTTTAAGGAGAACGGCATCTCACCTGTTGCCACTCAGGGCGTAGTTTGGTAGGCCCACAGGAAGGTTGGCAGTTCTTCAGCCCACAATCCTTTGGCGCTTTCAAGTCTTGTTTTGATCGACTGCAAGATCGTTCGGTTTGTCACCTTGGCTTGACCATTGGCTTGAGGGTGCTTGGGGAAGGAGTAGTGATTAAGTATCCCATAGCCCGAGCAGAACTGCCTGAACAATGGGGTGTAAAATTGCCTGCCTTTGTTGCTGACCAAAACCCGAGGAATGCCGAACCTACTAAGGATGTTCTTTTCCATGAAGCTTTCCATTTTTTGCTCGGTTATTGTTGTCAATGGCTCGGCCTCCGCCCACTTGGTAAAGTAGTCAACGGCGATGACTGCGAACTTGACCTATCCTTTTCCCATCGGTAGGGGTCCGACAATGTCGATACCCCACTGGGCAAAGGGCTAGGGGCTTTGGATTGGTGTTCGAAGCTCTCTCGGTCGGTTGATCATGGGAGAGTATCTCTGACATTTGTCTCATCTTTTGACATACTCTTGAGAATCTCAGGCTATTGTCGACCAGTAATACCCTTGCAGTAAGGCCTTTCTAGAGAGTGCCCGGCCTCTGAGGTAATTCCCACACACTCTTTCATGGATCTCATACAACACTGATTGGACCTATGCGGGATGGACACAGTGGAGATACAGTACAGAGAATCCCCTTTTGTAGACGATGTCGTCTATAAGATGATATTATACCGCCCAGTTTCTGACCCGGCGGGCCTCCTCTTTCTTATCTAGTAACACGCCCCTTGTCAGGAAGGCCACGATCAGGTCCATCCAGCTAGGTCCTAAGGCGTTTGGTTCCACCTCTATACATTTTGAGTTGTGCACACTTGACTCGGGTAGGTATTCTACCCTTATCTTGGGCAAGTCTGACTCAGAAGATGAAGCAAGGCGGGCTAACCGGTCGGCCCTGGCATTTTCCTCTCTAGGTATCTGCGTGATGGAAAAACCCTAAAGCTTCTTCGAAACTACTCGAACAAGGGCTAGATAGGCTACCATGTTGTCTCCCCGGGTTTCGTACTCTTGGTTGACTTGATTGACCATGAGCTAAGAGTCGCTATAACTTTGGACCTGTTACGCACCCATGGAAGTAGCCAACTGCAATCCGACCAATAGGGCTTCATACTCAGCTTTGTTGTTGGAGGCACGGAACCCAAACCTTAGGGAATACTCGAGCTGGATGCCGTCGCGAGTAGTCAAGATGATTCCTGCCCCACTGCCTTGCTGGTTTGAGGAACCATCCACATACAGCACCCAGGTGGGGATGTCAGCCTGTAACCCGGGCGGTAGGACCGGTGGGTCGAGCATTTTAGCCGGGTCTTCTAGATATGTGAAATCAACCAGAAAGTCTGCTACTGCTTGCCCTTTGATTGCTATCTGGGGGTGATAAGCCACTTCAAATTTCTCTAACTCCACGGCCCACTTGACGAGTCTCCCAGACGTGTCAGGGTTTCTTAAGATCCTGCGAATAGGTTGGTCAATAAGGACCATAATGACATGGGCTTAAAAATACGGACGGAGTCTCCATACGGAAGTGATGAGAACGAATGCATGTTTTTCGATGCGGGAGTATCTGTTCTCCACACCTTGGAGCACTCGAGTGGTATAGTACACTAGGAACTGTATCCTGTGCTCTTCCCTAACGAGTGCCGAGCTGACCGCCGAGGGTGATGCTGCCAGGTATAGGAACAATTCTTCCCCCGGTACTGGTGTTGAGAGTAGAGGGGGAGATGTCAAGTACTTCTTGAGTTCGTGGAAGGCCTCCTCAGACTCCTCATACCACCGAAATGCCTTACGGAGGATCTTGAAGAATGGCAGACACCGGTCGGTGGCTCTAGAGACAAATCTATTTAGTGCGGCAACCCGTCCGGCCAGACTCTGTACTTCTTTTGTCGACCTGGGCGACCGCATGTTGACGACGGCCTGGATTTTCTCGGGGTTTGATTTGATTCCCCGCCTGCTGACCAGGTGCCCTAAGAACTTTTAGGATGAGATGCTAAATGTGCACTTGGCCGGGTTTAACCTCATCCCAAACTTCCTCAAAATCCTGAAGGCCCCTGCCAAATGTTCCAGATGGTCAGACTCGTCCCGACTTTTAACCTGTTGATCGTCGACGTATACCTTCATTGATTTCTTGATCAAGTCTTTGAACATGTGATTGACCAGGCGTTGATAAGTTGCCCCGGCGTTTTTGAGGCCGAAGGGCATGACTTTCTAGTAGTAGGTCCCCTGATCCGTAATGAGCGAGGCCTTTTCTCCATCCCCGGGGCCGACTATGGAATCCACAAGGAGGTCTATCCTGGGCAGCGGATAGCAGTCCTTGGGGCAGGCTTTGTTCAGGTCGGTGAAGTCCACGCACATCCTCTACTTCCTATTGATTTTCTTGACAAGTACTACATTGGCCAACCAGTCAGGATAGTGGACCTCTCGTATGGATTGGGCTTTGAGGAGCTTCTTGACCTCCTCGCGCACTGCTTTTTGTCTCTCGGGGGCCATGCCCCGTCTCTTCTACTTCACAGGCCAAAAGTCTGGGTTGACGTTGAGCCGATGAGACATTACCTGGGGATTAATCCCTGGCATATCTTCATGACACCATGCGAACACATCCTGACTCTATTGTAGGAATTGAATAAGCTTCTCCCTAAGGTGGGGCTCCATCAAGGTGCCGATGCTGACCGTTCGGTCTGGGAGTTGTGGATTCAACGCCACTTGTTCCAATTCTTTGATCGGGCCCACTCTATCATTCTGGTCCCTTGGGTCCATCTCCTGGACGTTTAATGTCTCTGTGATGACTTCCCGGTGAAGGGAACTGACATAGCAACTCCGGGCGGTCGCCTGATCTCCATGCAGGCTCCTGGGTCCACGAGGGGTCAGGAACTTAACTGTTAGGCTATAAGTAGTGACGGCAGCCCTGGTTTTGTTAAGTGTAGGCCTCTCGAGAATGACATTGTAGACAGATGGAGCCTCCATGATTATAAAGTTTGATAACATGGAAATTTGCTGAGGGTAAGTTCCCATAAGCACGGGGAGCTCCATGGTACCGAGCGGCTGGGTGCTTGATCCGTTAAAACCCACTAGGGGAGTAACAACCGGGCGGAGCCGATCCCTATACATCCCGAGCTGATCGAATGCTGACACAAACATGATATCGGTCGAACTGCCTGTGTCCACCAACACCCTCTTGACCACGTAATTGGCTATGGAGAGCGTCACAATCAACGGGTCATCATGGGGGTAGTGGACGCCCTACAAATCATTGGAGGTGAATGTTAGTATGTCGGTTGGTGGGGAACCGGTGGATTAGACCTGCCAGACATCTGCCCGGGATTCCTGAGCATGCCTCTTCCTTTTCGACTGTGAGTCCCCGCCGCCTGACGTTCCTCCGGAGATCATGTTGATTTGACTAAGAGGTTGTATTTGACCGGGAGTTCAGACTCCTTGCGTAGGCCATCCATCTATCGCGACGTATTCTGCATGATGACCCTGGTCGATCAGTTTTTCTATGGCTATCTTCAACTTGAAGCAATCCTCTGTGTCATGGTCGTGGTCTCTATGGAAGAAGCAAAACTTATCCCGATTCCTCTTCCCGGGCGGGGCTTTTAGTTTTTCTAGTTGTTGAAGTAACCTCTGCGCCTCAGCGGCGACCATGACCTCGTGGATTGGTTGTGATAGAGGCATGAAAGCGATCTGGGGCTGATTCCGACCTCCTCTCTACTGGTCTTGCCTGGGCTTTTTTATAGGCCCTTCTCAGAGCCCTCAAGCCTCAGCTTGGCCTTCAGGGACTCATCTCTCCCGCGAAGCTGGTGCATTTGGACTTCAAGAATTCTTCTGTGTCTATATACTTTCCGACCCTCTCCGAGAGCTACACCAGGGTTGCCGATTAGTCTCGATGGAATGACGTAGCAACCTTGGTGTGTTGTACCCCTGAGCAGAAGGCCATGATGACTGCTGTTTGGTTCAAATTAGCTGAGTGTCCAATTGCGATCGGTCGAGCATCCCTACGAACTAGCTAATGAACAGCTTGCTCAGCATCTTGAAGTCATCAACCATTTGGGGCTTGAGGGCGTGGAACCACTACATGGTTAGCCCCTTGAGAGTGCTGGGGAAGGCCAGGCACAGTAATTCGTCGACAGTGGTAACCAACGCCATATGGTCCCTGTAGGTGCGAATGTGATCCACTGGGCTCGCTGTCCCGTCATAAAAACTGAGATGTGGTGGCGTGAACTTCCGCGGGATGCAAAATCCGGTGATCCGAGCAGTATAGGGCGACTCGATCTCTATGTTAGAATGGTCAGGATGCTGCTTGCGGCTCAATTGTTTGATCTATTTATGCAAGCCCTGGATTTGAGCATTCACGTCTTCCCGCTTGGTCTTACTGTCAATGTCCGAGCGGTAAGTCTGATCAGACAATAAGGCTTCCTCTTTAAAGTGTGTTGACCTCGAGGATCGAATTCAGCCCCGACTCTGGGTAATCGTATGCCTAAGATCTCCCCAACTCTGGGTCGGAGGGTCTTTGGCTGATTCCCAGGGCTTTGGCCCTGATCCCTCCCCCCTGGTGGCGCGGTGCCTGTTGATGATGTCTCTGGCATCTTCCACCCGACGAGGATTGGTCTGAGCTCATCGCCTGGTGTGTCTGGGTACTCTGCTACGGTCACCATCCCGGGCGTGTTCCCAATACGACGGGGATACCGGCGCGAAGTGGGTATGGTTCCGGACTCTTTCAGGCTTCTGGTCAGGAGCACTCTTCCCGGTCTGGTTCTCTGATTGAGGGCGCTTCTCCTGCAAGGCCAACAGTGCTTCAATTTGCTGCTTGGTTTGCCGTTGGCCTTCCAGGAGTTACGCGAGCACCATTGTGACCTGCTCGTAGGTCATGGATGCGGTCTGCTGCTCGAGCTACAAGTTCACCTGACCGAACGGAGCAGTGTTTTTCTTACCCGTCTTCGGCAGCATATTGATCAGTCAAGAATTTTGTTGATGAGGAACTTGTCGTTTCCCACAGACGATGCTAAACTGATGATGCCGAAAATTGGTAAGAGAGATTAAGAAGAGAGATATGGTGACACAATCAATTGTATGAGGTTCAGCCCCGTTAATAAGGTGACCTACGTCTACAGGTGCGTCAGTACGCTTCACAAGCAGATCACCGGCGAGCCTGGTGAGCCAATAATTGGGGCGGCACTACCAGTAATACCGGTCGGGTGTATGCATTTAAAAATAAGTATGTGCTGTTATTCTCTAGGTTGAGAATGCGATCCCCTCTAACAGGGGTGAGTGGCCCCTTTTATAGGTGCAAGTGACCACTTGCAAAAGGCAATTGAATAAATAATGAAGCCCCATTTAATTACAAGTTCATGAGCATAAATCATGGGAGGTTTCCTAAATGGCTTAGGAAACTATTTACACATTCTATTAGTCTTCTGACTGATTTAGGAAACTGCTGAGCAGCTTGGCTGTCAAACTCCTCGTGGAGAGCTGCTGAGCCGTATTCCTGGGCTGTGTGAGCATCCCGAGCAGTAGCACTCGAAAAACCTCAGGATCAGTGGGCCATAGGCTCCCTTGCCGGATAATCTGGGTCCTTAGCTGCTGATGTGGAAGTTTAATTATAACAGAATATTTCTGGGCGTACCAGTTTGTATAAGGCTCTTACATTTGTTGCTATTAAATGTCTATTGGCATATTTCTTACATTTTCTTGATTCATTTACTAATTTGTATTTATTTATCTCTCCCTGTTCGTAAGATGTCTCAACCTTTTGCAGGTTTCGTCGTATGTAATCAAAGTTCCTTAGCAGAGGTGGTAGTTTCCTATTCTTCCTTGGGGTTAGATTCTATTCTAAAATGTCTTGTTAATTTTTCCCATTTATGGTTTACATAGCCATTTTAAACTAGAAACCTCAAATCTTTTAATTGTAGCAACACTTTTAATTATAGGACTATAGTTACTACACCATATAACTTGACTACCAATCAGGGCTATGTAGGGCTTGTTTTATAGTGGATGCAAAGATTTAAAAAGGAATATCTCTCTCTCTCTCTCTCTCTCTCTGCGCGTGTGCGTGTGTGTGCCCGTATGCACATGGTTCCCTGGTCATAATGTTTAGAAAAGTCTCCATAAAGTGTGAATAAAAGGCTGTTAACTCCGTTACTATATTTTTGGACGACGAGTATTAAGATACCCATATTTGTAACAACTGACAATTTAGGACTTGAGTTCTTAGAATAAGTTACAATTGATACTTCAGTATAAAAGAGGTTAACTACAATTGCTAATAAGTGTAGAAACAAAAGTTACTCACACCACACAGTTTTACAACCTGAAAAAAATCATTAAATATAGCTTCAGAGGTTCATGTGTTCATGAGTGAACATAAGAGGGGCAATGTCTACTAAATGTCCTCAATTTAGTGTTAACTTCAATTTTTGCAAAATATTTAGTTCCTCGTCTTTGGTGATCTATACTCAATAGACAGAAAGAAGAAGAGAGCATGGGAACATAAACTAAAACTTTAAAACTTTGCGAGTCGCTTCCCTTTTGTGCTTTATTGAGTTCTTACTATGTTTTGAAAATCTTTAATTCCAATCTTAGTTAAGCATAGAGGGATAAAACTATTAAATGTAGTGGAGAAAAGTTTCCATCTCATTTTTCTTTCATTTTCTTTCTCAGAATTTACAAATCAAGAACAGTGTCTGTGGAATCTTTTAAACTCACATTACTCTACTTGAGTTTTGTTTGAAGGTTGGATGGGCAACATTTTGTGTTTCGCAAAGTGCTATCTGGAATGGATGTTGTGAACAAGATTGAAGCTCAAGGGGGATAGAGTGGGATCCCCAAAAGCAAAGTTTTTATTTCAGACAGTGGTTAACTCCCTTTGTAATTGATTTCCTTCCTTTAACCTGGGCTCTCTCATTCTGTAGGGTTAAATTGTACACTTTTTTATTTAGTAGTTAGGATGTCAGATATTTAAAAAGTTATGCTAGATTGGATTTTTTATTTTTTATTTTTTGGTGACCTATTATGTATTTTTCAGATATATAAAACTTGTGCAATGTTGGATGTGATATTTAATATTATGTTATGTTGGACAAGTATTGATTATTCTATATTTGTAAATTGAATAGGTTTTGAAATATTACAGGATTAAAAATAATTATTGGATTGCACAGGTTTTGTTGGGGTTACTTTTAAGAGAACAAAATTGGCAAGGAATAAATTTTTCCTTGCTACAAGTCTCCTTTAGCAAGGAAATTGTTTTGTTGCCTTATGTTAATATTATTTGCAAGAAAACATAATTTCTTTGTTAAAAACAACTATTAGCAAGGAACAAATTTTCTTGCCTTAGACTTGAATATTTAGCAACAAAATATATTCCTTGCTAATTGTCCAAATTACAACACAAAGACATATTTTGCAAGGAAATTAGCCATTTAGCAACGAAAAAGCTGAGCACTAGCAAGGAAAATTTTCCTTGCCAAAAGTAAGAATTTGCAAGGAAAGTTGTTTTCGTTGCTAGAAGCTTTAGAGAGGAAGCTTCTGCAAGGACAATAAGCAACGGACAATTTTCCTTGCAAAAGGGTTTTGCAACGAAATTGTGGCCTTTAGCAAGGAACATTTTTTTTGTAGTGGGTTTATAGAAGGCAAGAGGAGACACTAATATCCATGCTTTGTAGATTACAAAGTCTAGTTCGTTACCATCACCGAATAGTAGTCGCACGGTCCAAAGGTATTCTGTTACAAGATTATGGTTATCAATCAAGCTATGAGATCATGAAGATCAAGATATTAGGGATTTATGGTTGATGCCTTGTTTGATTTAGGTTTGTACGATTGCATGTTTTGGCCTTTCGTATTCATGGAATTTCTAACTTGTTGAATCAGAGCGTAGGGTTTATTGATCTCATGATTCTCTGTTAAAATTGCAATTTATAATTGAAATCTTTAAAGGGCCTAACAGTTAAAAAAACAGTTTTATCATTATTTTGGACTATTTATGAAAAGTCGCCTTGCTAAAAAATTAATGAAATTCGGACAATTTATTAGAAACGTCGAAATAAACAAAAGCAATTGCCTAAGTTACCGTTATAGGTAATAATACAAACATCCATATCTATCTCTAGAATATTGATTTTTAAGTTTCGTCAATTGTTTTGCGACCTTGCAATCAAGATTTACATTTTTGTAGTGATAACTCAAAATTTTCCATTTTTGAAAATTTCTTGATTTATTCTGATTCTATGTAATAAACTATCAAGGTACTGTATTATCTTTTAATGGATATTCTAATACTCATTGATATGCCCAAACTTAGCCCTACTCTGTGACCGAGTGGTTATACTCAGCGACCGACCTCTATCCTGATCTCCCGAGTAATACGCGCAATGTCAACGGGTCCCGACGAACAAGTCGAGAATGCAATATGGGCTTGGTTTGTACAGGCACAGTCCAGCCAGGCCCGCGAGACAAGCCCCAGAATATTCCAAGTAGTTTCCTACTCAAGTTAAAAGACTAATGACATATATGGAAAATTTGCTAATACAAATAGGAAACTCGCTTGATTTATATCAATCTCGTCCTACTCAGGGTTGGATTACATAATCTATCAAATTTCCTTGTACGAGTTGGTCTCTTGCATCTATTAAAGAGACCATTCACCCCCATAAAAAGGGATCATCTCTCAGTCTATATAGCACCTCTATAGCAGTCATCGTCAAGCCCGGCCGACCTACGGTAGCTTCAAACTATTGTTGGTTCACCACAGGTCCCCAACTTTTTACAGTATTGTGAATGTGCTCAGACACACACGTGGACATAGTTTCCTTCATTTTAACAGGGCTAGAGTTCTAACACAGCTCTTGGAAGAGCCAACGTCATATCCAGCAGCAGATCGAAGCCCTGCTAGCCCAACGGAGCAATCCACCACCGATTGGGTCATAGCTTGGGAGTGCAATACGTGGTCGGGAGCCCATCTGGACCCGACAGCGTGCCCTGAAGAACCCAAACCATGTTGAAGGTGTAGGAGAAATCAACAAAAGGTATACTGTTCGAGCGGAGAGGTAGGAGCATGAGACCCTGGGATTGGTCCAGGACCGCTTAGTCAAGAGCCGAAGTGGTCCTAGGTACACGATTAACCAGAGTTATAGCTGAGCCTGATCACCAGAGATATCACACCAGGAGGAGGCCTCTTCCATAGACCTAACCTACATCCTAGAACCGGTCGGGAAAGTGTGGTGGCCTATATCGAGGATTTGGAGAAACAGATCGATAGGCTGGCCAAAGATCTGGGCCAGAATCCTACTAAGGATTGTGTTAATACCGAGACAAACTTACCATTCTCTAGCTGAATCAAGAGGTTTGCCATCCCATGAAAATTCAAGCAGCCTTACCTGGATTCATACAGCGACTTGAGTAGCCTGGTAGACCACGTCTGGACCTACAAGGCCCAGATGGCTCTTGCCACTAATGATGATGAACTTTACTGCATGGCCCTTCCCGGCACTCTAAAGGGCCCCACCGCTCAATGGTTTTACTCCCTGAAGCCCTGATCGGTGAAAGACTTTAAAGAGCTCAACAAACAGTTTGTCAGCCAGTTCATAGGCATGCTCAATCGACCACAGCCTGACACCCAGCTACTCACTATCAGACAGTTGAGGGGAGAGCCACTGAAGGATTACACCGATCGGTTCAACCAACAGAAGCTCCGAGTCTGTAACTTAAATGAGACAGTCACTATTACAGTCTTCTACTTGGGAGTTCAACATACCAAGCGCACCACGTCGTTTAACAGAAACCAACCGAAAACCATGGTTGAACTCGCAGAGAGGGTTGGAAAATACATTGACACTGAAGAATTTCTAAGGACTAAAGATTCCGGGAAAGAAGACAACAAGCTTGTAGGAAGTAAGCGAAAGCGAGATCAGCCCGAGAGGAGCAACACAATGAAGCCCAATAGTTCTAGCAGTTCCTTTAGTTCAGAACGGTCCAGGTCCTGGAGGCTGGGTCACAGCGGTTTGGGTCCGGCATCCCCCACCCGACCTCTAGTTCACAGCGGTCTGGATCTGACAACCCTGACCCGACCTCCAATTTGCAGCAGTCAGGGTCTAGTGATCCCAACCTTGCCTCCATCTAAGAATAATCAGGAGACCAGTGATCCTGACTCGACCTCCTGTCTCCAACAGACCAGATGAGTCCAACTACAATAGTACTTTTCCTGACCATAGCACAAAGCTCAGGCTGGTTGCTACAAAGATTCGGATCGCCAATCAACTCCTCGTTGATCCCCGGATTACAATAAAAAGACCTTGGGTTCAACTCCCTAGGCACTAAAAAGACATCGGGCTAAACCCCGAGGAAACTAAAGACCACTTACGCTGTTGGCAACACACCTCGGGATCACACCCAAGGCACCCCAAAAGACCTCGGGATCACACCTGAGGCATCGAAAGACCTCGGGATCACACTCAAGGCACCAAAAGACCCTTGAACTACCAACATTCTAGGTCGGAGTGGGCAGCGATACCCTCAGATGAGGTCCTAGCGTCTTCCCTCGATAATGTCCCGGGACGGATCCCAACGAGCACACTTCAGGGAAAACTAGGACTTTCTCAAGCGATCCTAGAGACAAAGAGTCCCCAACTAATTTTTATCGAGAATTAGGAACCCAAGTTTGACTCGTCCAAAATTCAATAAGGTTACTCGCCCTTCATAACAAGAAACTAGGTTCGGGGTCTTGGTTCGAGAGGGAAAGAAGCCCAAGCAGGACTAAAGCACCCCTTCCTCGCCCTACTGAATCGTAGACCTTGATTCAAATATCCTTGTTCTTAATTCATAATTGGTGTTGTTTCCTCAAACATAATATATAATATATACATGTCAAAAAGGGAACATCTAATGAAAATCATTTCAAGAGATTAAATCAAGTAGCAATCGGATGCACATGCAATACGAGAGAAAAGTATAATCACAGTGGCTAGTCCCACCCGAGATCAATGCAAATAAAGGAAACATGTCATGATGTGCAAAAAGGAACAAGTAGACTTACATTGGGATGACTCAAGTGGAGTCGCAAAAGTCAAAAAGGACGGAAACGTGTAATGCAATCATGCAACAATCCTAGATAAGATGTCTCTAATAAATAATCATATAAATGGCGACTATCCTAACGGAATTTGTGTCGTTGAAATAAAGATGTAAACCTAGAAAAATTCTAAGAAAAAGGATAGAGAAGGTACACGATAGATGGGCACTAAGCCACATGTAGACGAGGCAAACTCACGAATCGAAGTCTGAATCCACGACACTCAATTCTTTTCACTAAGACACCATGGAATATGCAAGCATTGTAAAAGCACAAGAAAACAAATTATATGCATGAAAAGCAAGTAGACATGTCATCAATCAAATTTCTAGATTCAGCAACCTCTAATGAATCCTATCAAAAGTGGTCTTAAACATAAGCTGGGTTAAAACCCTTGTATGGAAAGTTAGATACATGTCTTAGGGAACTTTACCAAAAAGTAGGACCTCATTATCAATTTTGAAATTTGAGAAATAGATGTTTTGAGAACAGTGGATCAGGTCTGTCCACTGTTCTTGTAAAAATCATAATTAAATGTACAAAAATCCTGTGAAGATTTATTTGGTGTCAAAAGAAAGCTATTTCATTTTAGTTTATGACAAAAATAACTCCATGTACATATCATTATCATAAGGTTTCTGAAAAAGTGTTTTAAACAGACTCTATTATTCTGGAATTTTGGTATCATTTGACAAATGAAAGCAAAACATAATAGAAACATAATCGAAGTTCATAAATCATGTTAATCAAGTTGATCTATACTCTTAATCTCTCATCCAATTATCCTAGATGATTTATAAACTAAGTTTTATTCATCAATTGTTGTTGAGTAGTCAAGGTATGACCATTTTGGATACATAATCATATTTGTAGTTAAACTCAGGAATTTCTAGAATAGTTTTATCAAATTCAAATGTTTGGAAGATGACCTTAACTCGATTGTGTGCTCACGATTTTACATCGCCATATGGATACATGAGTTAGGAATCATCCCCAAAAAGCAGAACATCGATAACTTTTATAGATTTTCTGAAATTCAAGCACAAAGGGACCATGTTCAAATCTGTCCACCGATTTCTCAACAATTTCTAAAAATAGCATATGAATCCTAAAAACTCTCAAAACGGACTGGATGAAAGCTAATTCATCAAAGTTTACCCAGAAAATTTGAAATCCATCAAACTATGGGTTTTGATGGACCTAATCTTATGGACAAAACCAATCTGTCTTGCTGAATTTTGGCTAATTCATTTTAAAGTGTGAGGAAATTATCTTAGGTGTTGGTTGAAGCTTATTTGAGAGATCAAATTCATAGATCTACTTGACTATCATGATTTCCAATAAATTTAGCCCCCAAGTTCTATGAAGAATTATAGATCATGGATCAAAGGGACTTACAAATATCCCATTGGAGATGAAGTTCAATAGGAATTCTAGGTAATAGAAATAATCAAGAGATGGTTATGAACATAGGAATCATACTTCTAAACCATCATATAATTCAAAATAGATACATGTAAATCATGTATGCGAACGTAAAACTATAATGGAAGAAGGAAATCAAAATTGAAAATCAAATTGAAAGTCAATCTCTAATTATGAATTACCAACAAAATTAAAGAGATTTGGGTATAACCATGTGAGTGTGTGAAGAACAAGAGATGAAGAAAATGGGTGTTCTAACAAGTAAAATAAAACTAAGCTAGCTCCAAATCTTATAGATATATACATATTAAATAGGAATTAGAGATGATTTATAGTGTTCACCTCTTGTAGGAATCTCAATTTTGCAATCAAAGTTGATTTAAAGATCTTCTTCTTCAAGTGTTCTTCAAGTGTTCTACAAGCACTCGTCCATGGAAGTTAAGGGAGGCAATTGGTGTTAAAATTATCTAATCCTATTATCTTGAGATTAGTTTAGGAAATTCTAATTCATAATTCACTTCTACACTCTTGAAATCTCTCTTGAATTCTATGTATATTCCTCTATATCTTGTATATTCTCTTGTATGTACTTGTGTGTACTCTCTTATATATCTCTTGTATCCCAAAGATGATCTTATATGGATCTATATATACAATTTTGAAGACTTAGCTCTTAAGTTACAGGGTTAAAATAGGATTTATAGAGAGCAGAAAAGGGTTAAAATGGCCAATTCTGCGTCTAAACGATGGAGGACACTCCTTATAGGTGAAGGTTATGGTGGGACCCACCACCCCACTTTCCAAAACTACCACCTGCTTTTTGGCATCCTCTGGTTGCCTACAAGCCCTGTTTCAAAAATTACATGCACTGCTTTTCCAAATTTTTGTAAAAATATTTTTTTGTGTTCGAAATCATCCGTTTACATACCATTAGAAAGCTATTGGGTAGAATTTTAGTATAAAAATATTCTAGGAGATTTTGAAATGAGAATTGAAGTCTAATTGAAGCCCGGAAGTCCTCCGGAACTTTCGTCGTCTTTTTGAAATCAAGCGACTTCTTTTCCAAAATTACTTTTAAATGTACGTCGATTTTGAACTTTTCTTTAAAATTGAATCTCTAGATATCTAAAATACTACGTTTAGAACACTTAATGTTCATATAACCCTGAGTGAATATGAATTCTGAGAGACAATTTTGACAAAACTGGGATTTATGCATGGAAAAGGGCTTTTCTGAGCTTGAAGTCACTTTCCGAAGTTCGATCTTTCGATTGTGTGGAATCCAGTACCTTCCACAGGGTACTTTTCATCATTGAATCCTCCAAGACGTTGTTCACCCTAAATCCTATGAGTGTGGTCAAAATTGGTGTCTACAGTTTGCCCCTCTTTGGTAGAGCTTGTTTTGAACAACGTGAACTGCAAGTGAGTGCCAAAGCTAGAAGGCACCCATTAACCATACTGAGAGGTTTTAGGAAAAACAAAAATCCACAAAAATCAAGAAATTCAAAATTAGAGAAAAACAAGAAATTACGAAATGCAAAAATGCAATGCAATGCTGGGTAGAGGTGGCAAAATCTAAGTTGCTGATGGTCGTGCTCCGCTGGAGCTGCCTACTTATCCCTTCCAGGAATTAGACCAGGACGTAGTTCAAGGGTGAAAGGAGACAAAAGAACATATAAACAATTACACGGACAAAAATACTCATATCCTAGCATGCTATGCAGTATGAAAATGTGAATGTGCAAGTGCTGGAGGCATCATCCTCAAAAGTTCCCTAGATGCAAAATCTAATGCAAGGGATGCAACATATCACTCTCACAGTCAAAACTTTTGACACAATCTCTCCTATTGATTCAGGTTTCTTAATGAAGAGGATCCTAGACAAGTCTTATGATAATTTCTTAAACTTGACTAGTCCTAGACATGATGTGAGCTTAAACTCGACCTAAAAACAATCTTATCTGATTTTAAGCTTAGCATAATCTTGAACTCGGTATGATCGTAAACGCGATCTAATCTTGATCTAATCTTAAACTCGATCTAAAGGTCGACATGATCTTAAACTCGATCTAATCTTGATCTAATCTTAAATTCGATCTAAAACTCGACATGATCTTAAACTCGATCTAATCTTGATCTAATCTTAAACTCGATCTAAAACTCGACATGATCTTAAACACGATCTAATCTTAAACTCGATTTAAAACATTATATGATATTAATCTCTATCTAATCTTAAACTCGATTCTGTCTTAAACTTGACCTGAACTTAAACTCGATTTTGTCTTAAACTTGACCTGATCTTAAACGTGATTTAATCTTAAACTTGATTCTGTCTTAAACTTGACCTGATCTTAAACTCAATTTTGTCTTAAACTCGACTTGATCTTAAACTTGATCTAATCTTAAACTCGATTCTGTCTTAAACTCAGACGTTTTCTGATATAGAGTCCTTCTGCTGGGTATAAATCTTCTGAAATAGGTCACTCTGCCGAAGACAAATCTTCTGTTCTTCTGAAACAGGTCCTTATTCGGGGGACAAATCTTCTAAAATAGGTCTGGAGACAAATCCTTTGAAACAGGTCTCTGTGTCGGAGACAAATCTTCTATTCTTCTAAAACATGTCCTTCTTCTAGACAAATCTTTTGTTCTTTAAAAACAGGTCCTTTTGTTGGGGACAAATATTCTGTGTGGACGCATGAACACGGATTCTGAGAGATGCCCTTCATCTGGAGTCAACCTTGATACATGATTCAGAGATACATACGATTCTGGAAATTAGAGGAGAACGTTCAGGATCTACCAACTAAACTCAATGAACACTGAAATGCCAAAACTAAGAAATTAAGAAAATGAATTAAGCCATCGCTACCCATTTCCTACCACAATTTATATCCCTTTACCCACACCGATTTAATATGGCCGATTCTATTATGAAATCCCACATCCTTTACCTTAACCCCAATGGACCCTATTGCGTATCTAAAATAAATAGCTATCAAAGTATGTGATGGGAAGAAGACTAGTTGTGCGAGCATATGTTCATTCCAAAAAAAAAAAAAGAATATGAAAAGATAGAAGTGGTTGGAGATATAAAAAAATAAAAATAAAAATAAAAAAAATTATTAGACTCCGTCACATGCTAAAGAAGTGCAATTCTTTCCTCTCTCATCTTTATCCTACTATATTAAAATCGAAAAGTCAAAGTCTTAATGATTCTTAATAGATTAGTTTGAACACAAATGTGTAATTTGAGTTATCCACGGTATTTTGCTCCTCTAATTAGTAGTATTCTATTCGTGAGACTATATACTCTAAATGTTTGTCCTTTATAGAGTCTAATATGCAAGTATTAGCATCCAGAAATATCACTCTTATCAAAGCTTTCATACCATGTGTGATCATTTTTAACTAAGTTTTAGAGAGACATTCATTTTTTAGTGTAAATCCATGTGAGAATTGAGTTGAAACTACAAGTTCTGAGGGTATGGTAGTCTAAACAACTCTAAATAAAGTTTGATGCATAGCTATTAACTTCACACATACACGGATACCTGATTGTGATACATAGGTTATATTCATCTTGGTGGCATAAGGGGCATCTGATTTTCTTTCATGGATTAAATGAGGGTGATATATTTTGTAGAGCTAAGTTGACAGTTGATTGGGAGGGAGTGTTTACAAGTTATTCTATATCTTTTTGAGATTGAAATTAAGAATTTTATGGGTATATCCATTGCAAACCCTCACGAGACAACACTCGTCCACTAGGGGGAACCTAGGGGTTTAACGGCTTGTTGCATTCGCTAAATGCAATCGCGAGTCCTGCAAAAGTGAGTTAGGAAGTTTCTCTTTCTATTTAGATTAGTTTGCTTTAGTTTATTTTGTTTTAATTTAGTCGTTGTAGTAATAGTATAGTTTGTTTTTATTTTTGCTTTATTGCTAGGGACTAGCAATTTGCTAGTTGGGGGTTGTGACAAGCGGGGGTATTTGTAAAATACAACCGTGCTGAAATAAAGAAATACACTGATTTAGTCTACAACTCCCTTGTAAATCTGCAATTTTGATTACAATGCCAGTTTTTATACAATATGACTAATCTTTGATAAGTTGTGCTGTTTTAAGCTGTTATTCGTGCAGATTACTATTTTGCTGGATGCAGAATCAGTAACATGATAAAAGGAAAGCTGAATTATAAGAAAGGCAATTCAAAGATGAAAAGTGAAGTTCGAGCAATCAAAGACACCTCAAGCGATCGAGGGTTCGATCGATCGAAGGTTGTTCAAGCGCTTGAAGATCCCAGAATTTGAATCGATCAAGTGATGTTTGATCGATCGAACATGGCTTTTATCATAACTTACGCGCACACAACAGAGATAGAGTTTTTAACCCTAGCTCTAGGTTTTAGTATATATATTTGTTTTGCTTACGTCCATAAGGATGCCCACATTGTTTTTCAATAGTTTTAGAGAGAGAGTGTGTGTGTGTGTTTACTTGAGTTTTGTAGGTTTCATTGCTTTGGTATTGGATTTGATTGAATTTTGAAGTTAATAAATAACTCTGTTCATTCTAGGTTCTATTTTATTCATTTTATTTATAGTCTTTCAGTAGTTTAAATAGTTACAATCTGAGTAGATCAAAGTTTTTCTTGTTAGTAGTGATAAAACTATAGTTTCATAGTTTTTCCATGTTTAAATCATAACCAAAAAAAGCCTTAATGAATATTTACATTAAAAACGAATCTGAGACATTCCAGACCATGTCTGAGTAGTCCCAGGGTTGGGAGATCACGATGAAATAGTGATCTCCAGCCTCTGCCATGTAGCAGTTTGAGACCTGTGTTTGATCAATCCAAGTTAGTTCGATCGATCGTACCAGAGTATAGTCAAGCGCTCGAAGACATTTCGATCAATTAAGAGTTGACGAGATTTGATCGATCGAAAGTGCGTCGATCGATCGAACTCTCTGATTCTTGAGAATATTCTATGCAGTATTCCTAGACTTTCTGCTTTAGTGATTTGTTATCAAACTATCCCCAAATACTCAGTTTGTCAAAATAGTCTCTGAACTTAAGGCCTTAAAGCATTTTTCTTCAATATCTTTTGCAACCCACCCTCAATACTAATACCATTGTAGGTGTGAATCTTAACTATTGTTTCAAACCGCTTTCATGTGTTTCAAATTAACTATGATGATATAGTCTCGGTCATGAATGGGCTATGGATTCTTTATTTTTAGAGAAATACGGGATACTGTTGAAGATGTTTTCCATTGAGCTTTAATGCAACTGCATGGTAGATAGCTAGGTCGCTGTGGATTCGTGTTATCCCAACACATCCCTTTTTATTAAGTAAAAATACAGTTTCGAAATATCGCTTTAGTTAATTAGTTAATCATTAGCTTAATTTAATTTCGTTGCTTTATCTTTAGTAGTTGATAATCGTGGAACTCCGTGTTCTACACTTTCCTTAAACATTGATTTTTTACTTTCTTTTAAGAGTTTAATCTATGTACTTAGTTTCCAACCTTTCTTATGGGATCGACCTAGTCTTAACTAAATTACTACTTGCACGTCTACCTACACTTGGGTATAGCACACAAGCGCACACAAATATTTATTGTGTCACATGCGTGGTTGATTTTGAGGGCATTTGGGATGCGTATTTACCGCTTATCGAGTTCACCTACAATAACAATTATCACTCGAGTATCAGGATGGCACTGTTTGATGCATTATACGAAAGACCGTGTCGTTCGCTTCTTTGTTGGGCCAAAGCTGTAAAAGGATGGCTTTTGGGACCAGATATGGTTCAGGAGACTAACGAGAAGAGCTCTGCGGACAAACACCGTAAGGACCTAGAATTTTGCATAGGAGATCATGTTCTGCTGAAAGTTTATCCAGTAAGAGGAGTAGTAAGGTTCGGACAGAAAAGAGGAAAACTTTCGCCGTGCTATATTAGACCTTTCGAGATTCTAGAGCGCGTAGGTAAGGTCGCTTATAGGTTAGCATGTTGGGTTTGTTCCCTCAAACCATTACTTTATGTATAAGCCATTGACATTTTAATATATGGATATCAACATTACATTTTGTTATGTTTATCTTTCATGAGATGATTGTTTATCCTTAAGTATAATTGTAAGTAATTCGTGTCTGTATGAGATGCATACAAGTGAGATACAAAATGTTATTCATTGATACTTAGAATTTGTCACAGTGAATGATGAGACTGGATATCTCATTAGGTGTACACTGTAGCATGATTAACTACCATTGGATGGAGTGATGAATCTCAATCACTAGAGTATGACTCTTAGTTAATGTGCTGGTGCTTATAGTGCATTAACGGACTTGAGTTTTCCTATTGCCACTTAAGGCTATCAACAGTCGATAGGAGCTCATAAATTTTATAAGGTGATGATGCTGAAAACTGGTAAGAGAGATTCCGAGAGATATATTGTAACACAATCAATTGCATGTGGTTCGGCCCTGTTAATAGGTGACCTACGTCCACGGGTGCGTCAGTGCGCTTCATTAGTCGATCACCGGCGGGCTTGGTGAGCCAACAATTGGGCGGCACTACCAGTAATACCGGCTGGGTGTATGCGTATGAAATCAGTATAAACAGCTATTCTCTAGGTTAAGAATGCGATCCCCCTTAATGGGGGTGAGTGGCCCCTTCTATAGGTGCAAGAGACCACCCGCACAAGTCAACTAATTAGATAAGGAAGCCCAATCTAATTACAATTTGATGAGCATTAATCTTGGGAGGTTTCCTAAGTGGCTTAGAAAACAATTTACACTTTCCATTAGTCTTTTGATTAATTTAGGAAACTGCTGAGTGGCTTGGTTGTCAAACTTTACATCGTGGAGAGTTGTTGTGCTGCATGCCCGGGCTATGCGAGTACTCCGAGCGGTTACGCTCGAAATACCTTAGGACTGGTGGACTGCAAGCGCCCATTTCGTATAGTTCGGGTCCTTCGCTACTGACGTGGCAGTTTTGCTTTAGCAGAATATTTTTGGACGTATCAGCTGCCCCCCATTTTTGAAGTTGATGTGATGTCCCATTAGATGAAGTTTGAAAATTAAGACTGCTTCCGTGGAACCGTCCGATAAGAGGTCGGGACCCTACCTGGGGTGGGACCGGTCGTAGTGGTCAGCCGGGGTATGGACCGAACAGTGGCCCTGTGGGCCCGAGTCCTACCTCTGCCATGTGTTAGTTGGTACTAGCCTGGTTAGGAACCAACGATGCCAACGTGGAAGTAACCGGGCCATTTACATGGTAATCGAATCATCTCATCATACATTTAATGCGCTCGCCTTTTTAGGCGACACTTCACGTGCCCGAGGCGACAATTGTCAGCCACTTTGGGGTGGAAAGCGTATGAGCCATTGGATCTATTTTGATCTGAACCATTCGTGGTTCCTATATAAAGGATACTTGTCCATTTCTTCAACTCTTTTCTGCAAAAATATAGATTACTGAGCAGTTTGAGAGCAAACAAGATCCCGAGCAAGATTTTGAGCAAGATTCCCGATCCCTTTTCTACGCTAAACTTTATAAGTCTTTCCTTTCCAGCTTCTCGGGGTAGTCTTTCCAACTTCCTTAGATAGGTTGAACCGAGCGGGTGTTCTCGGGGTAGTCTTGAGAGAGTGTCACCTGGTGTTAAGGGCCATTTATTCTTTGCCTTTAGGTTGATAACCCTACCTCCTTTGTACCTCAGACATGGAGTTCCCGATCCATACCTTGGTCGTCCTCTTCTTCCCGGCCCAGTCATCGAAACCCCAAGGATGTGCCACTTTGGTTTTGATTCGTCCTCCCGATCGGAGGATGAGCGGTCCGGGTCAGAGATGCTAGACACAAGTCTGAGTTCACCATTCGCGTCCCCCTCTGATCACCAAAGCGAAGGCAGAATCCTGATCCATCTCTCTGACGATGAGCCGGACCAGGAAGCCCCCGTTTCCCGGGGTTCAGGTGATGAAACACCAGAGGAACCCGACCCCGAGGTAGCCTTCTCTAGTGAATTCATCCAATCCACCCTGTGTACTGTAGATCTCGAGCGCATTAGGGATAGGTACAGCCTTCCTGACCACTGCTCCTTGGCCGGGAATGTCAGTGGAGCCCAAATCTACCAGCGGGGTTTCACTACCCTATATGAGGATCTCCTCATGGCTGGGTTCTGCATCCCCCTCCATCAGGTCTCTCGAGACGTCCTGATATACTTGGGGATTGCCCTGGACCTGTTGGCCCCGAACGGTTGGTGATTCCTCATGGGGTCCATCTCCCTATGGCCTGGATAAGAATTCTTCATCCAAGAGTTCCTCTGGACGCACCGACTATTCCCCGTACATGCGGAGACCGGGTTCTTTTCTCTCGGGGCTCATCAGGGGAAGAAAATCTTAGTTAACTGGCCGAGCAACAACAAAGGGTGGACGAATAGGTTCTTCCAAGTGTCCACCCTTGGGCTCTGTGAGTCGACCCCTGGGATCCAGATGAGGACTTCCTAGGCTGGAGAGTTGAGGGGTAAGCCAGTCCGGTCTTGCTTTTTTGCATTCTTCTTTGTTTTGCTCTAGTTTTTGAGACTAACTGCTTTGTACTTTGCTTTACAGCAGGATCAACCAGCCCGCCGAGCATTCCCGACGAGTGCCAGGCCAGGATCAGGAGTTTGGCAGACCGGCCAACAAACATCTGGAACATGTTGACTCGGACTGGAAACTTCTGAGCTATCGACGACTCAGCTCAGCCCACCGTAGCTCCCGTATTCCCCGCAATTCTCCCTGGTAAGTGCTCGGACTGTGCTGTATTCCGCGATCGTCCTGCCCCTTCTCCTTTCTTGGTTGTTAACTGTTCAATTTTCTTCTTTTGCAGAGATGGCTCCGAAGAAAAACATAGAACAATTGAGGGAGAGGCAGGCTGCTGCTGCTGCTGCCGCCCGGATGATGGTGGCACAAGGGAAAAGGCCCGCTGCCGAGGCCCCGGGTGGCAAGCGTCCGCTGAGGCGGCTCCGGCACGGAGTAGCAAACCGTCCGGAGCCCGTGGGGATGTGAACGCCCTACGTGGTGGTTGTTGAAGAGACCGCCCCCCGAGCGGGGGTGCCAGTCGTGGCACTGATATGTGCCTCGACCGAGATCAGGGAGCGGGTGAAACTCAGTCTGCTCCCCAATCAAGTGGAAGCGTGTGCAAGCATGTCTCCCGAGGTCTTCCAGAGCTGGTTGTATATCCTCTCTCACATGGTGAGTTTTCCCGCTTCTATTTCTTTTTCTTCACTTATTTGGTCTAATATGCCTGTTTATTGACCGGTCTATTTTCACTTCTCGTAGGTCGGATGCATGGCTGCTGGGGCTGAGTCCTTCCTATCTTCTTTGGCCAGGAGGGCAGCTGATCTTGTCAAAATCAAGATATAAAAGGATGCTTACTTATGCTTTAATATCAAAAGATTTGCAGTGTGGAAGTAAATGTCGAACCCACAGAGATTGAATACTACGCACTTTAATTTTTAAAACCTAAATTTAGTTAATTAACAAAAATGGATTTTGGATTTTATTTGAATTAAACTAATAACAATGAAAGTAAATCTAAATAATGAAAGCAATTAAATACTGTTTTTATAATAAGTTGAAGGATGCTAAGATTGCAAATCCACCACTAGCTTCATAATATGGGTATTTACGAATTACTCAGTTGGATGATAATGGGGAATTATAGCTACAAGCCCAATTCCTCCGTTAAGAAAATAACTATGGTTCAAGCACCAACATAATCCATCTTCGGTTAGCACGAATCATCCTACGCTAAACTAGGGCTGTGGTATAATCCATCTAGGCATGGACTATTCGAATACTTGATAGCACAATTCAATTCAACCACCATTACATGTAAATAATCTAAACAAGCACAGCAAGCATTGATCATTGAGCACACTGCCATCAAAATATATCTAAGACAAGAGTAAACTTTGAAAGTAACGATTTAATCAATAAAAGCACGATTTTTTTTTATAAAAATCCTCTGAATATGTAACTGTCATCCATACATAATAAAACTAAAATAAAAACATAAAATACACCCTATTACATGGCTAGGGTTTCATTGAAACCGTAGATCTTGAGTTTAGTTGGCCATAGAATTGACGAACGGCAAGAGGTTGATGGAGGTGGCCATGGGAATCCTTGGTCTTCTTCTTCTTCCCCTTGCTTTTCTCCATTCAATGGCTGAAGTTTTTGTTGTATATGGATGTATCTAATGTTGTGTAATGATGTGTAACCACAAAATTGATTTGAATAGGATTTACATAGAGTTTGAAAGGATTTAGGAAGCTTTCCTAAGCCAATTTGTACTAAAACTGCTATATTTACGTTTCTGGACGTCATATGCATAAACCACCTTCACTGGGCACTTTAATTTAACAAAATACCCGTTTTTGGTTTTTTCACAGGTCGCTCGCTTGGCCCCCTCGCGCGAGATAGTTTTTGCTGCACTGCGTGACTTTCGTAGAATTGCGATAATGTTTTGCTCAGAACTCGGATTGACTCGCCGTTTATAGCCGCGCATCCGTAACTCATAGATCTACATTTTATATCTCTAGATGAATTTCTCAAATCCAAAGTATCGCTTGCCAAAAATGCGATTTACCAAGGCTGCTACTGCATTAAGCTTTCACCGAAATCACCGTTTGAGCCCAGAATGACTTCCAAAGCCACTAATCATTGGATTTTTGTGCATTTTCAAGTTAAAGCTCCAAATCCTACAAAATTTAGAATGCTTATTAAAAAATAACTAATAACTACATGAAATGTGCTAACAAAGGGTATCTGTAATACTATAAACAGCAGCTATTTGTCGCCGATCACACCCCCAAACCTACTCTTTGCTAGTCCTTGAGCAAAAAGAACAGAAAAATAAAACTACTACTACAAATACTACTTCATTTTTGCATGGATCACGATTGAATTTAGCATATGCAACAAGCCTTTTAAACCCCTAGGTGTCCCTAGTCGTACGAGTGAAGTCTCGTGAGGGTTCTCGTCAACAAGTCACCCACAACCATCTTTATTAGCTTATAAATTTAACAAGTTTTATTCAAACGAAACACAAAACAATCAATACTCCTTGTCATAGAACGATGATTTGAAATAAAATAATGAACAAGAAGAAACGAAATCAGACGTCCACCTACATCATGAAAAACAATCATAAGCACATTCATCGTCTAAATCCATAGAGTTTCTCATAAAATTGCACGTGTGTGATGTGGTAGTCAAATGAACACGCGCATGTCATGAACTTGGAATATAAGTCGGATGACCATCTAACTATGCTTCGATTACGAATCTCGCAATGTTAATTACACTATCAAATGAAACACTCAGAAACAGGTGTAATTTCTCTAATATATATGAGCAAAAGAAATATGTTTTCAAAATGAGAAACGCTCACATATGACTCGAAAAAGATGCATGACACCAAAGAACATTAGTCTCATGGACAAGACGCCAACAGTTAAGAAAAATGAATCATTACCATGTTTTAATCCCCCTCCCATCGTTTTCATATCCAAACCATGCTTCCTAGGATCAAATAGGACTTTTCAACGGTTGTAATGTGGCTCGGCCAATGAAAAGAATTAAAAGGATTAATTAGGTAGTTTTAGAATGGCATTGTAAAGCATGTTCGATTTCTTTCATTCGTCTCTTTTACCAACTTTCATCTTTCCATTCTCTTTTTTTTCGTAAATTTTTTTAATTTCTTTCCTTTTCTTTTTTTTTCTCTTTCTTCATTTCTTTTTTTTTTCCAACCTTATTCTTTTCCTTTGCGTTGCTTTTGACATGAATGTTCATTGAGTACCAAGGTACTACCCCAAACATCATCTTGTTTTCTTTTTCTTCTTAATCAATGCATCGCCTTATCACCACTAATAGTAACAAATCTCTCAGTGGTGAACTCCAAGTTTGTCAAGTTGGAGCAAAAAAAAGGATAATGGTGATTAAAGAAAGAAATGGAATTTTAACGGCTCAAGGGCGAACTAAGGAAATTTATCATTTTTTGGTCAGTAGCAAACAAAGAAGGCCTAAAATCATGTACTATGGTTATATGGTTCTTCAATGTTTACGACGGAAGATTATTTAGCATGGTAGCAAATATTTTAACTTGACTATCCACCAAAACAAGAATAATGAGACTAAACAACAAGTTAATGCGCTATTTTAATAAAATTTGACAACACAAAATGTATTTATAACCCTCTAAAAAGAAAAGATAGGCTCAAAAGCTCAGTGGGCATAGTCTCCACCATGTGTTATCTAGAAATTCGAATCATATTATAGTTCACATCAAACATGTATTCAAGCGAATACGTGCAGTGCATAGGTTTATGTGCAAATCTATGATATAAAACTACGATTCGAACCATACATGACCTAAATCGTCATATTATGACTTCAGCAAATGTTTAATTACATCGTCTCTCGTTTACCATTCTATAACGAATCACGTTACAAACTGATTGGTGACGAATAGTTGCCGTTTATAGTTCTAAAAATATGCTTTGTTAGCCCATTTCATGTAGTTATTAGTTATTTTTTAATAAGTATTCTAAATTTTGTAGGATTTGGAACTTTAACTTGAAAATGCACAAAAATCCAATGATTAGTGGCTTTGGAAGTCATTCTGGGCTCAAACGGTGATTCCGGTGAAAGCTGAATGCAGTAGCAGCCTCAGAAAATTACATTTTTGACAAGAAATACTTCAGATTTGAGATATTTCTCCAGAGATATAAAATGTAGATCTTCGAGTTACGGACGCGTGGCTTCAAACGGCGAGTCAATACAAATTCCGAGCAAAATGTTATCGCAATTCTACAAAAGTCGCGCAGTGCTGTGAAAACTACCTCGCGCGAGCGGGCCGTGCGAGCGACCTGTGAAAAAACCAAAAACGCGTATTTTATTAAATTAAAGTGCCCAGCGAAGGTGGTTTGTGCATATGACGTCCAGAAACGTAAAAATAACTGTTTTAGTTCGATTTGGCTTAGGAAAGTTTCCTAAATCCTTCCAAACTCTATGTAAATCCTATTCTAACTCAAATTTAAGGTGACACATCATTACACAACATTATACACAGTCATATACACAAAAACTCTAGCCATTGAAGAGAGGAAAGCAAGGAGAAGAAGAAGAAGACCAAGGATTCCCATGGCCTCCTCCATCAACCTCTTGCCGTTCATGAATTCCATGGCCAACTAAACCTAGATCTAGGGTTTCAATGAAACCCTAGCCAAGTAATAGGGTTTTATTTATGTTTTTATTTTAGTTTTATTATGTATGGATGATGATTACATGTTTAGAGGATTTTTATAAATAAATCGTACTTTTATTGATTAAATCATTACTTTCAAAGTTTATTCTTGTCTTAGATCTATTTTGATTGTGATGTGCTCAATGATCTATGCTTGCTGTGCTTGTTTAGATTATTTACATGTAATGGTGCTTAAATTGAATTGTGCTATCAAGTATCCGAATACTCCATGCCTAGATTAGACGGATTATACCACAACCCTAGTTTTGTGTGGGATAATTCGTGCTAACCGAAGATGGATTATGTTGGTGTTTGAACCATAGTTATTTTCTTGACGGAGGAATTGGGCTTGTAGCTACAATTCCCCATTATCATCCAACTTAATAATCTAATTGAATGCATAAATATCCTTATTATGAAGCTAGTGGTGGATTTGCAATCCTAGGTTCCTTAAACTTATTATAAAAACAAATATTTAATTACTTTGATAATTTAGATTTACTTTTATTATTATTAGTTTAATTAAAATCAAATCAAAATCTGTTTTTCTTAATTAATTAGACTTAGGTTTTAAAATTAAAGCACTGTAGTATTTCAATCTTTGTGGGTTCGACCTTTACTTTCACTACTACAAATCTTTAGAAAAGTAAAGTATACTTTTATATCTTGATATTGACAACTTCAATTTTTGGCGCCGTTGTCGGGGATTGGAATTCACTACCTTTGGTTTTAGAATCTTAGTTTAGTTAATTCGTAAATATTATATTAGGTTTTTTTTTTTTTTTCGCTTTTGTTTTGAGTTACTAACTTTTTATTTTATTTTGTAGTTTCTCGAATCGTCAAAATTCTAACGTTTCCGAGTGGATTAGCTAAGCACACCAAAGGAGCTTACGCAAATTAATAAAATAAAGAAAAAAAATTTAAGTAAATTGCTTCTTGTGAAACTCGCTTTAAACCACTGTAAGTCAGGGCGCTGTGACGCACTATTTGCATTAGTTTAGGGTTAATTGCACTGCATTAGCTAGGAAACCCGGGGCGCTGGGCTTGACGCGGTCATTGCATTACAGGATAATATTCATGCATCACAGTAGTTGAGTGCTTGTTATCTTAGTTACGTGATTGCTATTTGTTTTTTATTATTATTATTTTTTAGAGTCAGTTTTTGTTTTTAGTTTATTTTCTTTTAGTTTATGTTTGGTACACGCTCAAGTAAACCAGAATTACAACCTTTCGATCTTGAACTTGAACGTACATTAAGAGTTAACAAGTATTCAAACATAACTTCTAGGGCTAGGTTATACATAGACGACGAATTAACTCCGAAACCATCGTCGTTGTTTGAGGCCGAAATTCAAAGTACCCTTAAACGGTTAAGGAGAACTCGAACTTTTACAATCGAACTGATTAAAATGGCTGACGGAAACAATGGAAATAATATGAATAATCTTAATATACCGCCACCACCTCCGCTTAAAGATTACTTTATTCCTATGACTTATACGCCACAAACATGTATTGATTTACCGGAGGCGACGACATCTCACTTTGAGATAAAGTCATCTACCATCTCGCTACTTCCATCTTTGCATGGCCGTCTAAATGAAGATCCATATCAACACTTAGGAGATTTTCAGGATATATGCTCTACTTTAAAAATTCAAAACTTAACTGATGATGAATTAAAATTGCGGCTCTTTCCATTCTCTTTAAAAGATAAAGCTAAATACTGGCTCCAATCTTTGGAGCCAAATACAATTAGAACATCGGAAGACTTACACACCGTATTGTTACAAAAGTTTTTCCCTATTATGCGTACGAATCATATAAGGAAATCTATAACAAATTTTGTGATGCAAGATGGGGAAATGCTTTATGATACTTGGGAGAAGTTTAAAGAATTATTACGCTCGTGTCCACATCATCAGGTTCCTAAGTGGTAGTTGGTACAGGTCTTTTATGAGGGACTTATTCCCTCAGTCCGTAATACCGTCGACGCTGTTTGTGCGGGTACCTTCCTACACAAAAGTGCCGACGAGGCCTGGAAAATCTTTGAAACATTAAGCGAGAATTCGATGCTTCAGGCTGTGTCAGTACGTTCCGAGGGATATCATTCACAACCTAAGAGAGAGGTAAAGTTCGAGTCAAGTCATTCAATTAAAATAAAAGAACTATCTAAAAAACTTGACCGACTTTTAACAATGAACCAAACGACAGCCCCACTCACTCACGAAATTTGTGCATTATGTTCTGATCCGTCACATTCTATCCTTGCATGTCCATCGGCGAGTCAATTTCCAGAATTCGTGGAGCAACACATTAATTCTATTCAACAATACCCACGAAATAATTATAATTCGACTACTAATAATCCGGACGCGCCATGGAGAAACCATCCTAACTTCTCGTGGAAAAATAATAATAATAATAATCCTAATGAGGCAACTAATTTTTCGAATGCGTATCGGCCCCAATTCCAACCCAATCAATACCAACAACCGCCTCATAACCCTAACCCTTCAAGGGGTAACGCTTTTGAGGAGAAGGTGTTGGCGTCCCTTAAGACTATTGAAACGCAAGTTCAAGCACAAGCACAAATAGTGCACTCTCACACACAATCCATTGCGAAGCTTGAATCCCAAATGGGACAACTAGCTACTATAGTGAGTCGTAGAAATGAAGGGACGTTGCCTAGTCAAACAATTCAAAACCTTAAGGGACAATATGAGGTTAAGGGGTCGAATGAACAAGTAAACGCCGTCTCAACTAGGATGACTACACGAGAGAAGGTGATAGAAACCCCTAATAAGAATGAGAACGGGAAGGATACGAATACTAATTTTAATAAGGAGAAGGGTGAGGATACGATTAAAAATAAGAAAGAAAAAGAAACGGCCATAACTAATCATATACCGAAATTGCCCTTTCCACCTAACGTTGATGAACCATCAAATTTTCCAAAGAAAGGGTCAAAGGTTGATGATATACTTGAGGTATTTAAACAAGTTAAAATCAATATTCCATTCCTCGATGCTATTAAACAAATTCCCGCTTACGCTAAATGTCTTAAAGGCCTATGCACTCAAAAACGTAAATTGCGTAGTCATACTCCGAAAAAGGTCTTTCTCACGGAAAAAGTAAGTTCTATTTTTCAACACTCACCTCCAAAGTATAAGGATCCTGGTACGCCAACTATTTCATGTGTCATAGGTAACACTGTCATCCATAGGGCTCTCCTTGACTTAGGTGCGAGTGTTAATCTCTTACCTTATCATGTTTATAAACAATTAGGTTTAGGTGAACTTAAGCCCACGGCCGCTACTATTGAATTAGCGGATTGTTCCGTCAAAGTACCTAGAGGAATCATCGAGGACGTCTTAGTTAAAGTTGATCAATATTTTTATCCTGTCGATTTTATGGTCCTTGACACTGAACCTATCCTAGATGCTAGGAAGCACACCCCTATTATTCTTGGTTGTCCATTCTTAGCCACCGCTAATGCGCATGTCAATTGTCGAACGAGAGTGATGAAAGTGTCATTCGGGAATTTGAACTTAAAATTAAACGTGTTTAACGCCGTTGATCAACCTCCCAAAGATGATGATTATCTATATATAGAGGGTAGTGAGGTTATACGACAAATTGAACCTACTAATGCACTACACATGGGTAAGGAGAATAATATAGTGAGTAATGAGAGGATGAATGCAAATAACCGGGACCCTAACGATGAATTTACTCAGAAGGTGAGAAATCAATGTGAACATGAGCAAGATGAACCGTTAAATGAATTGACTCATAGTGACATTATTTCTGCTTATCATCGGACTCTTCCTGATATCCTTAGGGGTACAAAGTCCGATTTTCAGCCTCCATAAAATTTTGAGCTAGAACAGTCTAGCTAAAGACGTAAAAGATAGCGCTTCTTGGGAGGCAACCCAAGCTTTATTTCGTTTGTTTATCTTATTTTTGCATGTTTTTGGGTCATTTTGGTCAGTTTTTGACTTTTCTGGACAGGTTTGGGGGTTGGAGTAAAGTTATGTTTAATTTATATATATAAAATAACTGAACCGAGAGAAAATATCCTTCTTGCGCGCGCGGTCCGCTCGCATGAGACGTCGCTCGTGCGGCCCGCTCGTGCGAGATTGTGCCTTAGTGAAAATTTTATGACTTTTCTTTTTATGAGCTCTCGGGTTCTCCTAAAAAAAATATTTTTTTTTGGATTCGCTCGCGCGGACCGCTCGCGCGATCCCCCATTTTTTTGATTATTTCTTTTGTTTTCTATATCCTTCTCCCCCACCTGTTTGAGTAGTTTTTTCTTTCCTGTTTCTGTTACTTAAGTACTTTTTAGATCAAGTCATGTGTTGTTTTCCTGTTTATAGTTATGTTTTATTTTCTTTTATAGTTATTATCTTTCTGTTTTCATACTTTTGTGCGGTCTTATTGTTTATTTCGTTTCGTTTAGCTTACTTACAATTCTTTTAGCTGATTTTATTATTTTGTTTGTTTGTTTTCTTTTATCAAGAAGTAACAGGTAACATTGAACTTTATTGACATATTCCTTTGTGTTGACTTGTTTGTGATTGCCGAGATCGAGGTATTGTCGTTCCTTCCTTACGTACTCTCATTTCTTTCGTTTTATTGTTTCATTGGGGACAATGAAAGGTTTAGGTTTGGGGGTATGCACTCACATTATTATTATTACACTAAATTTTTCAAAAAAAATTTGATACTTGTGCTTAAATAAACGATGATTACCGACGTTTTTGCAATATAGATTCGATACTTCTTGTTATGTAACTTGGATTGTTATAGAATGGTAAACAAAAGAGAAGATGTGATTAATCATTTACTGAAGTCATGATGCAACGTTTTAGGTCATGTAACGTTCGAATTGTAGTTTTATATCATAGATTTGCACACAAACCTATGCACTGCACGTAGTCGCTTGAATACATGTTTGATGTGAGCTATAATATGATTCAGATTTCTAGATAACACATGGTGGAGACTAAACCCGATGTGCTTTTGAGCCTATCTTTTCTTTTTAGAGGGTTATAAATACATTTTGTGTTTGTCGAATTTCATTGAAATAGAGCATTAACTCGTTGTTTAGTCTCATTATTCTTGTTTTGGTTGATAGTCAAGTTAAAATATTTGTTACCATGCTAAATAATCTTCCGTTGTAAACGTTGAAGACCCATATAACCATAGGACATGATTTTAGGCCTTCTTTGTTTTCCACCATTTTGACCTTGTCCTATCCAGTTAAATGATAAATTTCCTTAGTTCGCCCTTTGAGCCGTTAAAATGCCCTTTTCCCTTAATCACCATTATCCTTGTTTTTGCTCCAACTTGGCCAACTTGGAGTTTACCACTGAGAGATTCGTCAACTTTTAATGGTATTAAGGCGATGTGTCGATTAAGAAGAAAAAGAGAACAAGATGATGTTTGGGGTGGTTGCCTTATTATTTATTGATTGATTATTCAGGAAGCAACGAAAAGAAAGGGAAAAGAATTTAAAAAAAAAGGTTGGAAAAAAAAAGAAGAGGAAAGAAATTAAAAAAGAGAATATGAAAAGAAGGGAATGAAAAGATGAAGTTGGTAGAAGAGAGAATGAAAGAAATCGAACATGCCTTACAATGCCATTCTAAAACTACTTAACAAATCCTTTCTATCATTTTCCACTGTCTAAGCCACATTACAACCTTTGAAAAGTCTTATTTGATCCTAGGAAACATGGTTTGGATATGAAAACGATAGAAGGGGGATTAAAACATGGTAATGATTATTTTTTCTTGATTGTTTGCATCCTATCCATGAGACTACTGTTCTTTCGTGTCAAGCGTTTTTTTTTTTGAGTCATATGTGAGCATTTCTCATTTTGAAAACATATTTCCTTTGCTCCCATATATTAGATGAATTACACCTGTTTCTGAGTGTTTCATTTGTGAGTGTAATTAACATTGTGAGATTCGTAGTCGAGACATAGTTAAATGGTTATCCGAAGTATATTCCAAGTTCATGACATATGCGTGTTCATTTGACTACCACATCACACACGTGCAATTTTATGAGAAACTCTATTGATTTATACGATGCATGTGCTTAGGATTGTTTTTCATAACTTAGGTGGATGTTTGATTCCGTTTTTTCTTGTTCGTTATTCTATTTCAATCATCGTTTTATGATAAGGAGTATCGAATGTTGTTTTTTCATTTTCGTTAAACTTTTCTTTACAAGTTAATAAAGATGGTTGTGGGTGACTTGTTGACGAGAACCCTCATGAGACTTCACTCGTCCGACTAGGGACACCTAGAGGTTTAAAAGGCTTGTTGCATATGCTAAATGCAATCGTGATCCATGCGAAAATGAAGTAGTATTTGTAGTAGTAGTTTTATGTTTCTGTTCTTTTTGCTCGAGGATTAACAAAGAGTAGGTTTGGGGGTGTGATCGGTGACGAATAGTTGCTGTTTATAGTTCTAAAAATATGCTTTGTTAGCCCATTTCAAGTAGTTATTAGTTATTTTTTAATAAGTATTCTAAATTTTGTAAGATTTGGAGCTTTAACTTGAAAATGCACAAAAATCCAATGATTGGTGGCTTTGGAAGTCATTCTGGGCTCAAACGGTGATTCCGGTGAAAGCTGAATGCAGTAGCAGCCTCAGAAAATTGCATTTTTGACAAGGAATACTTCTGATTTGAGAAATTTCTCCAGAGCTATAAAATGTAGATCTTCGAGTTATAGACGCGTGGCTTCAAACGGCGAGTCAATCCAAATTCCGAGCAAAACGTTATCGCAATTCTACAAAAGTCGCGCAGTGCAGCGAAAACTATCTCGCGCGAGTGGGCCGCGCGAGCGACCTGTGAAAAAACCAAAAATGCGTATTTTAATAAATTAAAGTGCCCAGCGAAGGTGGTTTGTGCATATGACGTCCAGAAACGTAAAAACAGCTGTTTTAGTGCGATTTGGCTTAGGAAAGCTTCCTAAATCCTTCCAAACTCTATATAAATCCTATTCTAACTCAAATTTAAGGTGACACATCATTACACAACATTATACACAGCCATATACACAAAAACTCCAGCCATGGAAGAGAGGAAAGCAAGGAGAAGAAGAAGAAGACCAAGGATTTCCATGGCCTCCTCCATCAACCTCTTGCCGTTCATGAATTCCATGGCCAACTAAACCTAGATCTAGGGTTTCAATGAAACCCTAGCCAAGTAATAGGGTTTGATTTATGTTTTTATTTTAGTTTTATTATGTATGGATGATGATTACATGTTTAGAGGATTTTTATAAATAAATCGTACTTTTATTGATTAAATCATTACTTTCAAAGTTTATTCTTGTCTTAGATCTATTTTGATTGTGATGTGCTCAATGATCTATGCTTGCTGTGCTTGTTTAGATTAGTTACATGTAATGGTGCTTAAATTGAATTGTGCTATCAAGTATCCGAGTACTCCATGCCTAGATTAGATGGATTATACCACAACCCTAGTTTTGTGTGGGATAATTCGTGCTAACCGAAGATGGATTATGTTGGTGCTTGAACCATAGTTATTTTCTTGACGGAGGAATTGGGCTTGTAGCTATAATTCCCCATTATCATCCAACTTAGTAATTCGTAAATACCCATATTATGAAGCTAGTGGTGGAATTGCAATCTTAGCTTCCTTCAACTTATTATAAAAACAGTATTTAATTGCTTTCATTATTTAGATTTACTTTCATTGTTATTAGTTTAATTCAAATTAAATCCAAAATCCATTTTTGTTAATTAACTAAATTTAGGTTTTAAAATTAAAGCACTGTAATATTTCAATCTTTGTGGGTTCGACCTTTACTTTCACTACTACAAATCTTTAGAAAAGTAAAATATACTTTTATAACTTGATATTGACAACATCACATACTAAGAAGTATCGAATTCGAGATTACAAAAACATCGGTAACATCATTTATTTAAGCACAAGTCTCGAAAATTTTTGAAAATTTAGTGTAATAATGTGCAGATGTGTGTGCATACCTCCAAACCTAAACCTTTCATAGACCCCAGTGAAACAATAAAATGAAAGAAAGAAAAGTACGTAGAGAAGGAATGATAGTACATCGATTTCGACAACTACAAACCAGGTGAACATATAAATATGGCGATAAAGTTCAAATGCACCAAATGGAGCTAAAAACACCTGTCAATACTTGACAAAAGAAATTAAACGACAAAAGAAATTAAGGAAAGGAATGTAATTATTTTTTTTATTCAATAGAAACTAAACTATAATTAAAAGACTTAATAAAAGAAACAAATAGAACTTATGAAAACAAAGAAATACTTAATCTAAAATTAAATTAAGAGAACAAAATATAATAACAACTGACCAGGTGCAGGAGACAGGAGGTTAGAGAACGAAAAAGAAAATTCCTAAAAATCCTACCTCGCGTGAGCGGACTGCGTGAGCGAGCGTCGCGCGCGCGAATCCCTCTGCGAGACATTACTGCGGCTATTTTTATGATTTCTGAAGAAAAAATTTCGATGTCCGAGGTTCGCGCGAGCAGGCCGCTCGGGCTAGACCCCTCGCGCGCGCCATTTTGAGGCGCGATTAGAACCTGAGGCATAAATATAAAAGCTTGAAAAAAATTTCTCTAAGTGACAACCTCGCGCGAGCGGGCCGCGCACGCGAGGCAGTTTTTTTTTTTTTTTTTCTTTCTTTCAGTGTAAATAAGTTCAAAATAAATTATCCTCGACCCCCAAACCTGTTCAGAATGACCAAGACTGACTCAAATGACCCAAAAATAACTGAAAATGCTCAAAAACAAGAGAAACAGACGAAATAAAGCTTGGGTTGCCTCCCAAGAAGCGCTATCTTTTACGTCTTCAGCTAGACCATTCTAGCTCAGGACTTATGGAGGCTGAAAATCAGACTTTGTACCCCTAAGGATATCAGGAAGACTCCGGTGGTAAGCCGAAATCATGTCGCTATGAATTAATCCAATTGACGGTTCATCCTGATTATGTTCAAAATGATTTCGTACCTTCCGAGTAAATTCATCTTTGGGGTCTTGATTATTCAAATTCATCCTCTCACTACTCACAATATTATTTTCATTACTCACAGGTATTACATTATTGGGTTCAATAGTTTGTCTTACCTCACTCTCCGCCTCACACAGATAATCGTCATCTTTGGGAGGTTGATCAATAGCATTAAAAACGTTCAATTTTAAGTTCATATTCCCAAACGACACCTTAATTAACCCCGTTCGACAGCTAACACGCGCATTAGCGGTCACTAAAAACTGACGACCTAGAATGTCATGAGTGTGCTTCCTAACATCTAGTACAGGTTTAGTGTCAAGAACCATAAAATCGACAGGATAATAACATTTATCAACTTTTACTAAGACGTCCTCAACGATTCCTCTAGGGATTTTAATAGAACGATCCGCTAATTGTATTGTAGCGACCTTAGGTTTAAGTTCACCTAGTCTTAATTATTTATAGATGTGATAAGGTAAGAGGTTAACACTACCTAAGTCATAGAGAGCCCGATGAATATTAGTGTCACCTATGACACATGAAATCGTAGGCGTACCTGGATCTTTATATTTCAGAGTAGCGTGTTGAAAAATTGAGCTCACTTTTTCTGTGAGAAAGACCTTTTTAGTAGTAGGACTGCGGAACTTATGCTTTTGCATGCAAAGGTCTTTTAGGCATTTTGCGTAAGCAGGAATTTGTTTTATCGCATCGAGGAATGAAATATTCATTTTAACTTGCTTAAACACCTCGAGTATATCTACAGTTTTTGACTTTTTCTTAGAAAAATTTGACGGTTCCTCAATGTTTGGTGGAAAAGGCATTTTCAGAATATAATTAGTTAGGACCAGTTCTTTTTCTTTTCTACTTTGATTCACGTCCTCACCCATTTTTTTATTCAAATTAATGTTTAAATTTTTCTCACCCTCATCTGAAAATTAAACAACTTCCTCTTCCCGAATAGTCGTCCGAGTCGAAACAACGTTCACTTGCACACTCTTACCCCCATTCTCGTAGTAACCATGAGGTTTCTGAATAGGTTGACTTGGCAACTTACTCTCGATCAAATGGTTTAATGTAATCACTACTTGTCCCAGTTGGGACTCTAGTTTTGCGATGGACTGGGTGTGGGAATGTACTAACTGGATTACTGACCCAAAGTTTTCAAGTGAGGCCAACACCTTCTCCTCAAATGCATTATTACATGGAGGTGGACGATTCGGTTATTGGTATTGATATTGTTGAGGCTGAGTTCGATAAGTATCAGAAAAAAGAGTCGGCACAGGATTATAATTATTTCGTGGGAATTTGTTGAATAGAATTAATGTGTTGCTCCACAAATTCTGGGAATTTAGATGCGGAAGGACATGGAAAGATATTATGTGATGGTGCAGAACACAATGCATACTTCGTGAGGAGGTGAATTTGACCTATTTCCCATCACCATAAATTGGTCGAGTTTTCTGTTTAATTCTTGTATTTCGATTGAATGACTTGACTCAACTTTTACCTCTCTTTTTGGTGGTGGCTGGTATCCTTCAGAACGTACTGACACAGCCTGGTGCATCGAGTTCTGGCTTAACGTTTCAAAAATCTTCCATGCCTCGTCGGCGCTTTTGTGTAGGAAAGTACCCGCACAAACAGCATCGACGGTATTCCGAATAGAGAGAATAAGTCCCTCGTAGAAGACTTGAACTAATTGCCACTTAGGAACCTGATGATGTGGGCATGTGCGTAATAATTCTTTGAACTTTTCTCAAATATCATAAAGCATTTCCCCATCTTGCATCACAAAGTTTGTTATGGATTTCCTTATTTAATTTGTGCTCATAATAGGGAAAAACTTTTGTAAAAATGCGGTGTGTAAGGCTTCCCAGGTTTTAATTGTATTCGACTCCAAAGATTGGAGTCGATACTTCGCTTTATCTTTTAAAGAGAATGAAAAGAGCCGTAGTTTCAATTCATCATCCGTTAAGTTTTGAATTTTTAAAGTAGAGCAGATATCTTGAAAATCCCCTAAGTGTTGGTAAGAGTCTTCATTATTGCGGCCATGGAAAGAAGGAAGTAGCGAGATGGTAGATGACTTTATCTCAAAGTGAGATGCCGACACCTCTGGTAAATCAATACATATTTGTGGCATGTAAGTCGTAGGAATAAAGTAATTCTTAAGCGGAGGCGGCGGAGGTATATTATGATTATTTACATTATTTCTGTTATTTCCGTTATTTCCAATGTCAGCCATTGGAATAGATTTTATTTTAAAAATTCGAGTTTTCCTTAACCTTGTAAGGGTACTTTGAATTTCGGCCTGAAATAGAGACGATGGTTCTGGAGTCGATTCGTCGTCTAGCAACCGATCTCTAGAAGATTGGGTTGAGGATCTATTAATTCTTAAGGTTCATTCAAGTTCAGGATCAAAAGTTTGTAATTCAGGTTTACTAGAACGTGTACCAAACATAAACTAAATAGAAAATAGTGACACTAAGACAAAAATTGACTCCACAAATATAAGACGAAATCACGCAAATAAGGCAACAGGCACACAACTACTATGATGCATGTGTTGGGTTTGTGCCCTCAAACCATTACTTTATGTATGAGACATTAGCATTATAATATATGGATATCAGCTTTACATTTCATTGTGTATGTTTCTTTCATGAGATGATTGTTTTGTCCTTAAGTATCATAGTAAGCAATTCGTGTGTGTATGAGATACACACAAGTGAGATACGAATTACTATTCTTTGATACTTAGAGTATGTCACAGTGGATGATGAGACTGGATACCTCATCAGGTCTACACTGTAGCATAATTAACTACCATTGGATGGAGTGATTAATCTCAATCACTAGAGTGTAGCTCTTAGTTGATATGCTAGTGCTTATAGTGCATTGATGGACCTGAGCTTTCCTATTGACGCTTAAGGCTATCAACAGTCAATAGGAACTCATAACTTGTATAAGGTACGTGTTCTCAATCTTGAGATGATTATGAACACAGACTATGGATATGGCTGCTTTGACTTACCAATCAGTGAGGTCTATAGAAGATCAACACCTGGGTATCTTGGGTATGTCATGTCCATAGGGTTGTGAACATATATTGTCAAGATAGAATCTACCCTCTGATTCAGAGTAAGCATTCCCTTGAGAATGTCACCAAGTTGATTACTGAGTACTGCAGTCTTGTTGATAAGAGTTATCAACATGTTTGGTAATCATGAGTAGTGAATGGGACTCAAGGAATACAAGAAGTAATCATGATTCAGGTTGACAGTAACAGTTATCCGACTACCTGAATATGATTACGAATGCTGACGGTAGAGGGACATTAGTACACCATACAAGTCTAGTTATCGCTTCGGATATGTTCTTTTGCGTTGGAGTTCAGTTATCGTTTTATAGTGGAATAAACGTTAACTGACCAGTTAGTTAGTTTACTGATCAAAGAGTTTGGTCATGGTAATTAACAAACTGGTCTGAGCCAACAATAAAGAGCCTAGGAGGTCCCACTCTTAGCTCCGCTAGGATGCTTGGAAAGACACTTGAGGAAGCTGTTAAGACAGGTTCGATCGATCGAAGTATGTTCGATCGATTGAAGTCATCAGGTTCGATCGATCGACAATGATTCGATCGATCGAAGTCACTTCGATCGATCGAAGTCTAGGTCGGTTCTGGAAATCTATAAATAGGGCAGCTGCGTTCTGGTAGTATGTGATCGTCGTTTTTATACGCAGAAGCTGCAGAAACTATCATAGTCTTCCCAAAACCTTCCTATCCTCTCTATTAGGGTTCCCACCAACCCTAGTCTTTCCGGCAGGCATCCGCAGGAGTCATAAGGGTGAAGATCATCTAGTGGAGGTTGCTGGAAGTTAAAGTTTCAGAATTGGGTTCAAGACACTAAGGTATAATTCTTGCACCCCCTTGTACGCATCTATGGAATTGACGAGTAGTAGATCCTGGAATACCAAAAGTTTTATAACTTAACCTATTTCCGCTGCGCGTTTAAACTCTAACTTTAAACCACTTTTTCCTTCAACATGAATATTATCCTATAATGTAATGATCGCGTCATGCCCAGCGCCCCGGGTTTCCTAGCTAATGCACGTGGACAATCACTCCTAAACTAATGCAAATAGTGCGTCTCAACGCCATGACTTATAGTGGTTGGAAGCAAATTTCAAAGGAAGCGATTTAGTTTATTTAATATATTTTATTTTCGCGTAAGCTCGTTTGACGTGCACAACTGCTCCACTCAAAATGCTAGAATTTGATTACTTTGAGAAACTACAAAACAAAAAGAAAAGTTAGTACCTTAAAACAAAAACAAAAAAAAAAATAAAATAATACCTAATCTAGTATTTACAAATTAACTAAACTAAGATTCTAAAACTAAAGGTAGTAATGCAATCCCCGGCAACGGCACCAAAAATTGATCTTGTCAAAATCAAGATATAAAAGTGTGCTTACTTATGCTTTACTTTCAAAAGATTTGCAGTGTGGAAGTAAAGGTCGAACGCACAGAGATCGAATACTACGCACTTTAATTTTTAAAACTTAAATTTAGTTAATTAAGAAAAACGGATTTTAAATTTAATTTGAATTAAACAAATAACAATAAAAGTAAATGATGATGCCAAGAACGGTATAGAGAGAAAAGAGACAAGAACAATTTGTATGTGGTTCGGTCCCGTTAATTAGGTGACCTACGTCCACGGCTGCGTCTGTGCGCGTTCACTAGCAGATCACCGGCGGGCCTGGTGAGCCAACAAAGAAGGGCGGTACTACTAGTAGTACCGGCCGGGTATATGCGTATGGTGGTGAGTTCTCTGTTGAATGCTTGTTAGCTAGAGAATTACTTTCGGGGTCCTTGTAAACAGGATATGTGGGCTCTTTTATAGATGCAAGAGTCCACCCTTACATGGTAAGTTAATTGGATTAGGAAGCCTAATCTAATTACAATTGATTTGCATGATTTATGGAAAGTTTTTCCCAAGTGGTTTAGGAAACTGCCACATTCCATCTTGCAGACTTGTAGTTGGTTTAGGAAACTGCTGGATAGGCCGAGCCCGTGGGATGCCGCGGTCTTTCATTCCCGGCCTATTAATACGAACCGCACGGTCTAGACGAACCCCTCGGGATTGCTCGACTGTTGGCACCTTAACCAAAATAACCAGCACCTTTTGGTGACTTGGCAAACCGGCTTCATGGATGGATCATTTTGGACATATCAGCTGCCCCCCTTTTTTGGAGCTGACTGGATGCTTCATCGGGTGAGGATCGAAAATCAGCATTGCCCTGAAAACCGTCCAGATATCCTCCGGGAATGCTGCTCGGGATGGGGGCCCACCTTCCAGTTCACCCCCGTGGTGTAACCGACCGGTACAGGAAGAGGCCCGGGCAGTGGTATTGCCATGTGTCTGGGAGTTATTGGCCTGGTTAGGATCCAGCGGAGTCGGTTCAGACGTAACCAAACAGCTGCGTGGTAATCGGACCGTCACATCACGCATTTACTGCGTACGCATTTTGAGGCGACCTTTTGTGATCCAAGGCAACAGCTGTCTGGCGGCGCTTGGCGGGAAAACTCATGCACCATTGGATCTGATTGATCCAGACTGCCCGTTACTTCTGTATAAGGAACACTTGCTCATTTCTTCAATTCCTGTTGTCAACTGAGAGAGTTACCGAGTGGTTTGAGAGCAAACAAGATCCCGAGCAAGATTCCGGACCCCTTTTCTGCGCTTAATCTTGTAAGTCCTTCCTTTCTGTCTTCAATTCTTCATTCTCTTCTTCTTTTCTGAACAAAGCTGGAGGTAGTGAACCCACTTGGGTCTGAATGAGCGTGGGACTTTTTCTTTTTTAGGTTCAATCACTTTTTCCAATCCGGGGGTACGTTAAAGCAGTTGGACTGAACGGGTGTTCCCAGGAGAGTCTTAAGAGAGTGCTATCTTTTTCTAGAGTCTTGTACGACCTGCCCTTTAGGTTGTTAGATCTACCCCCTATGTACACCAGGCTTGGAGTCCTTGACCCATTCTTAGGTCGTTTGCCTCCTAGGTCCAGTGTAGACGTAGACATGTGCCACTCAGAATTCAACTCATCATCCCAATCGAAAGACAAGCAGCCGCGGTCATGGTCCTTGAGCGCTAGCCTAGACCCTCCCTCCTTGGCCCCCTCTGATCAGCAGAGAGAGGGAAGGATCCCTGCCTGAGTGTCTCCCAAGGAAACGCGCCTGGTTTTTCCTGTGGCCTCGACATCTCAGGGTTCGGGCGATGAGGGGTCTATACCGAATAGTCCTGGGGTCGTCTTGTCATGTGAGTCCATTGTCAGCACCCTATGAGGTCCTGATTTGGGTCAGATCAGGGGTAGGCATGAGATTCCCAGCCCCTTCTCTCTTTCTGTCCATGACAGCGGAGCTCACTTCCACGAGTCAGGCTTCGTCACTTTGTACGAGGATGCCTTCATGGCAGACCTTCGCCTACCTCTCCACCTAGTTGCCCGAGACACGCTCATTTACCTCGGGATCTCCCCTGGGCAGCTTGGCCCGAACGGTTGGTGATATCTGATGGGGTGCATCTCCTTGTGGCCCCAAGTCCTCGGGTATAAGCTCACCTTACAAGGCTTCTTCTGGACTCACCGGCCCTTTAAAGTCCACGGGGAGTCTGGTTTCTTTTCGGTCGGGGCCAGGCAGGGGCGGAAGATAATTGTCAACTGCCCGAGCAATAATAAAGGATAGAAGAAGAAATTATTCCTAGTGTCCACCCTGGGGCTGTGTGAAAAGGCGTTGGGTGCACAGTTGAGAACCTCTTGGGCAGGGGAGCTGAGGAGTAAGCCCAAGCACTCTTTCTTTCCTGCTTAGTCTCTTTATTTTGCCATGACTAACCCGTTTGTGTGTTTGCTTTGCAGTGGGATTAGTTGACTCGCCCATCCTTCCGGACGAGCTATAAGCGAGGATTTTGTCTTAGGGAGAGGACCCGACCAATATTAATAAGGTGTTGACCCAGTCGGGGAGTTTGAAGATCTCTTACGAGCCTCAACACCACTTTGTAGCTCCCGTCTTCCCGTCGATCATTCCTAGTAAGTTCCATCACTTGATCTTTCAGTTTTCTTTTCGTTTGGTACTTTGCTGAATTCTGACATGCTCTCTGTTTTTTCAGAAATGGTTCCCAAGAGCGCGGCTGCCCTGAAGGAGAAAGAGGCAGCCCTGATGTCCCGGGCTAGCCAGAAGAGGAAGAAGCCAGACCCCACTAAGGGTCGGGCGCCCTCAAGAGGATTTCCCAGGGGATTTCCATTCGAGCGGAGAAGGAGGCAGCTGCTGCCTCAATGCCCATCGTAACGATTGTTGCGCCACCACAACCTTCCCCTGCTGCCAAATCGTCTGGAGTCTCCTTCCCGAGCATGGAGGAGACTGCTCGCGCGGGCCCCTCCTCCAAACCTGTAGTTGAGACGACGGACGACGTCTGCGGAATGGTCCGGTCCGGGCTACTACAGAGCCAGATTGACAAGTACGCAATGCTTAGCCCCGAGGCCATCATCGGTTAGCTATACAGCATCAGCCACATGGTAAGTCACTTTGTATAATGAACATTAGCTTTTCTTTCATGTGTGTACTAACGTTGTCTTGTTCATGCAAATTTGTTGTATTGCGGCCGGGGCTGAGACCACCCTTCCCGGCGTCACTGAAAGGTTGGCTGCTGTAGAGGCTAACATGTCCGTTAAGAGGGCTACCCGGGGAGTCTGTGGAGTTTTCTCTCTCTATGGAGGAGGAAAAATCCCGGGCAACGGCCCTGGAGCTAGGGGAGACCCGCGACTCTCTATCGCTGCCCGAAAGGTTTCAGAGACCGAGGCTGCAGTCGCGGAGGCTGGGAGGATCACCGCCGGGAAGGACCTGGAAGTTATGACAGCCACGCTTTGAGAGCTTACTGCTGTTCGGCAGGCCGAGGCCAAAGATGGTGAGGAGGAATTTGAGGCTGGGTTCCTCACGAGCTACGCTGACCTGACGAAGCGGGCTGCTGTCGACCACCCTGACTGGGACCTATTCAGCTACTCTTGGGCAGAGTCCAGTTACTGGAAGGAAGGCCAGGCTGACTCTGAGTTCACTGCTGAAGCCGCACCGACCGGGGACCCCTCTATGGAAGAGCAGGCTGCGGAGGAGGGAGAAGTGGTGGTTGTAGACAACTAGTTTTTTCTCTTTTTGTTTTTGTTGTAGTTTTTTTTTTGGGAAGGCTACTACAACTGCCCCCCGGGCTTTCTACAGTTTCTTTTTTTAATTAATGAAAAGGCCCCTGAGGTCAAACTTCCTTTCCATTAACTGTTTCTTTTTTTTGTACTTTGCCTGTTTTTAATTGCCAGTATCCACTCAATTTTTAGCCGACCTAACCCCTGCCTTAGCAAATGGTTTAGGAACTTTTAACCAGTAGAACACCTAGTCTTTTTGACCTATTTTAAAGGTAATTGCCCAGTTTTCCATAGGAACTTGTCATGTTTAGCGTCCGGGATGTCCTGGGGTATTATAGGAATACCCTATTTAACCGTCGAGTAGTTCCCGGTGTATTATAGGAATATCCTATTTTACCGTCTGGGATATTATCTCTGATCACTGTAAGTACTGAGGAATATCTTCCAAGTTCTTTTAGTGACCGGTGTGATTTCCTGTTTTGGCCTAATCCTCCTTCCCCCCAAGCATTTTGCTAAGGTGGGAGTGCAGGAGTGGGTAGGAAACCGACCTGGAACATGGGTGATTGTAGGGGCCTTTTAGGATTGCCATCATCAGCCACCTAGGGGTTTGCCCCCATTGTCAGTTGGACCAAGGCAAAGTCTTATCCCCTTGCCCCTCGAGCGTCCTGCCAAGGTGAGGCGTAGTGAGGAACGACCATAGGAAACCGACCTGGAACATGGGTGGTTGTAGGGTCCTTTTGTGCCTAGGTTCAAAGCCCGAGGTCTTTTGCGCCTTGGTTGTTAGCCAAGGTCTTTGGTGCCTCGGGGATAGGCCCGAGGACTTTTCTGCATTGCACGGTGTACTGACAGGAGTAATTTTGCAAAATAAACTATTCAATTATATTAAAAAAACAAAAATTTATTGCTATTGCTCAATCAGAGCTACAAAAACAAATCTCTCTACCATTACTAAATTCCCGTGGCTAAGCGTTACTGATAATACTTGTGGAGGTGTTGCACATTCCAAGGATGAGAGAGATCATGCCCGTCCATGCTCTGTAGCCAGTAAGTTCCCGGTCGGTTGACCCATGTTACTTTATACGGGCCTTCCCAGTTTGCCCCCAATTTCCCATGGCTCGGGATCCGGGTAGACTGGTTCACTGCCTTAAGGGCAAGGTCTCTGACTTGAAAACTGCGGTGTTTTACCTCTCTGTTGTAATACCGTGAGACCCGTTGGTTGTAGGCCGCCACCTTTAGATAGGCTCAGTGTCTTCTTTCCTCCACAAGATCCAGTTTTGTCATGAGAGCTTCTTCGTTATCCGGTGCACTGAAGTTAGCCACCCTATGTGTAGGCAACCCAAGCTCTGTGGCGACCACTGCCTCGAATCCATAGGTTAAAGAGAACGGTCCCTCGCCTATTGCCGCTCAGGGTGTAGTGCGGTAGGCCCACAGGAGGGTTGGTAGTTCTTCAGCCCACAGCCCTTTGGCGCCTTAAAGCCTTATTTTGATTGACTGCAAGATTGTCCGGTTGGTTACCTCGGCTTGACCGTTAGTCAACAGTGATCACGGCGAACTTGACCTGTCCTTTTCCCATCGGCAGGGGACCAACAATGTCGATACCCCACTAGGCGAACGGCCAGGGGCTGTGGACTGGTGTCTGGAGCTCTCCCAGTCGGTTGATCATGGGAGAGTATCTTTGACACTTGTCACACCTTCTCCGGGCCATGGTTGGCCAGTAGTAACCTTGCAATAGGGCTTTCTTAAGAGTGCCCGACCTCCGATGTGATTCCTCCACACCCCTTCATGGATTTCAAACAGTATCGTTTGGACTTGCGCAGGGTGGACACTGCGGAGGTACGGGATAGTGAATCCCCTCTTGTAGAGAATGCCGTCAACAAGATGGTATCGGGCCGCCTGTTACTTGACCCGACGGGCTTCTTCTTTTTCATCTGGTAGCGCCCCTGTTGTCAAGAATGTCACGATCAGGTCCATCCAGCTGGGTCACAGGGTGACTGGATCTACTTCCATTCCTTCCGAGTTCAACACAGTTAGCTTAGGTAGATATTCTATCCTTAACCCGGGCATGTCTGACTCAGAAGATGAGGCAAGGCGAGCCAACCGATCGGCCCTGGTGTTTTTCTCTCTGGGTATCTGCGTGATGGAAAAACCCCAGAGCTTCTTGGAAATCGCTCGGACAAGGGCCAAATAGGCTACCATGTTGTCTTCCCGTGCTTCGTACTCTTGGTTAACCTGGTTGACCACGAGCTGGGAATCGCTGTATCCCTGGACCTATTGTGCACTCATAGAAAGGGCCAATTGTAATCTAACCAATAGGGCTTCGTATTCGGCCTCGTTGTTGGAGGCGCAGAACCCAAATCTCAGAGCATATTCGAGCTGGATGTCGTCGGGGGTAGTTAGGATGATTCCTGCCCCACTACCTTGCTGATTGGATGAACCTCTCACGTGCAATACCCAAGTAGGGATATCAGAGTGTAACCCGGGCGGTAGGGCCGGTGGCTCGGACTCTTCAACTGGGTCTTTGGGATATGTAAACTCAACCAAAAAGTCTGCTACGGCCTGTCCCTTGATGGTCATTCGGGGTCTGTAGATCACTTCAGACTCTTCCAATTCCAAGACCCACTTGACGAGCCTCCCGGATGTGTCCGGACGGCTGAGGATTCTATGGAGGGGTTGATCTGTGCGGACCACAATGGCATGGGCCTGAAAGTACGGACGGAGCCTTCTTGACGAGGCGATGAGGGCGAAAGTTAGTTTTTCGATGCAGGAGTATCTGCTCTCTGCGCCCTATAACGCCCGGCTGGTATAGTACACTAGGAATTGTATCCCGTGCCCTTCCTGTACAAGTGCCGAGCTAACCGCCGATGGCGACACTGCCAAGTACAAAAACAATTCTTCACCCGACACGGGTGTTGAGAGTAGAGGAGGGGAAGCCAGGTACTTCTTGATTTCCTGGAATGCATCTTTGCACTCTTCTGACTACTGGAACGCCTTACGGAGGATTTTAAAGAATGGCAGGCACCGGTCGGTGGCTTATGAGACAAATCTATTTAATGTGGCCACCCGTCTGGCTATGCTCTGAACCTCCATTGTTGATTTGGGCGACCCCATGTTGATGATGGCTTTGATCTTTTCGGGGTTTACTTTAATTCCCCATCTGCTGACTAGATGGCCCAAAAACTTCCCAGACGAGACACTAAAGGTGCATTTGGCCGGGTTCAACCTCATCCTGAATTTTCTCAAAATACTGAAGGCCCCGGCTAGATGTTCAAGATGGTCGGACTCGTCCCGGCTCTTGACCAACAGATCATCCATATATACTTCCATAGACTTCCCAATCAAGTCCTTGAATATACAGTTGACCAGGCATTGATAGGTGACCCTGGCATTCTTGAGACCAAATGGCATAACCCTGTAATAGTACATACCTTGGTCAGTGATGAACGCAGTCTTCTCTTCGTTCCTGGGGTACATGCTGATCTGGTTGTACCCCGAGTAGGCGTCCATAAACGAGAGGAGTGAGTGCCTGGCCTTGGAGTCCACAAGGAGGTCTATCCTGGGCAACGGATAGCAATCCTTGGGGCAAGCTTTGTTGAGGTCGGTGAAGTCCACGCAAATCCTCCACTTCCCGCTGCTTTTCTTGACAAGTACCACATTGGCTAGCCAGTCGGGGTAGTGCACTTCTCGTATGGAACGGGCTTTTATGAGCTTCTCGACCTCCTCACTCACTACTTTCTGTCTCTCGGGGGCCATGCCCTTCCTTTTCTCCCTCCTTTTCTGCTTCACCGGCCTGTAATCTGGACTGACATTGAGTCGATGGGACATTATCCGGGGGTCAATCCCGGGCATATCCTCATGACTCCAAGCAAAAACGTCATGGTTTTGCCTCAGGAGCTGCATCAGTTTTTCCTTCAGGCCAGGCTCTAGTAGGGTGCCAATGCTGACCGAGTGGTCGGGGTACTCGGGATTCAGCGCCATACTTTCCAATTCTTCCATCAGACCTACCGCGTCGCTCTGGTCCCGGCGGTCCATCTCTTGAACATTTAATGTTTCAATGATTGCTCCCTGGCATAACGAGCTGACATAGCAACTCTGGGAGGTCTAGTGATCTCCACGCAAACATCCGGGTCCCTGAGGAGTTGGGAACTTCACTGGTAAGCTATAGGTGGAAATGACCGCCCTGGCCTTGTTAAGTGTTGGCCTCCCGAGAATGACATTGTAGGCCAACGGGGATTCAATGATCACAAAATTGGTCAGCACAGAGGCCTGCAGAGGGTAGGTCCCCATGAGAACTTGAAGCTCGATAGTTCTGAGTGGTTGAATGCTAGAGCCATTAAATCCAACCAGGGGAGTAGCAACCGGCCAGAACCGATCCCTGGCGATCCTGAGTTGATCGAATGCTGACGTGAACATAATATTGGACGAGCTGCCTGTGTCCACCATTGACCATGTAGTTGGCTATTGAAAGCGTCACTACTAGCGGGTCATCATGGGGGCAGTGGATGCCCTGCAAGTCATCGAATGTGAATGTTAGAACATCAGTTGGGGAGAAGCCCGTGGATTGGACCTGCCAGACATCTGCCCGGGATGCCCGAGCATGCCTCTTCTGTGCTGACTATGAATCCCCTCCGCCTGACGTTCCTCCGGAGATCACGTAGATTTGACCAAGAGGCTGGGGTTGACCGGGAGCTCGGGCTCCCTGTACGGGCTTTCCGTCTGTCGCGACGTACTCTGCTAGATGGCCTTGCTCGATCAATCTTTCAATTTCCATCTTTAGCTTGAACCAATCTTCCATGTTGTGGCCATGATCTCTGCGAAAACGGCAAAACGTGTCCTGATTCCTCTTCCCGGGCGGGGCTTTAATCTTTGCCGGCTACTGGAGCAGCCTTTACGCCTCAGCGGCAGCCATGACTTCTTGTATGGGCTAGGAAAGGGGTGTGAAAGCGATCTGTGGCTGACTCCGGACATCCTTCTGATCTTGCTTCGGCTTCTTTCTCGAGCCCTTCTCAAATCCTTCACGCTTGCGCTTGGCCTTCAGGGATTCGTCTCCTACCTGGCTGGCACGCTTCGCCTTCAGGAACTTCTCAGTATCTATGTACTTTCCGACCCTCTACGAGAGTTGCACCAGGGTTTCCGAATAGAAGGCCATAATTACGGCCGTTTCATTGAGGTTGAAAATCTGCAGCCTCTGGTGGTTGAAACGGTCCACATATTCCCTCAGGGACTCCCCTTTGCACTGCTTGACAGTCAGCAACTGAGTGTCCGATTGCGACCGGTCGAGCATCCTGACAAACTGGTTAATGAATAGCTCACTGAGGGCTGTGAAATTATCTACCGTCTGGGGCTTTAAAGCATAGAACCACTATGTTGCTGGCCCTTTAAGGGTAATAGGAAAGGCTAGGCACAGTAGCTCGTCCACCGTAGTGACCAGTGCCATCTGAGCCTTGTAAGTGCGGATGTAGTCCACCGGGCTCCCCGTGCCGTCATAGGAGCTGACGTGAGGGGGTTTGAACTTCTGTGGAATAGGAAACTGTGTCACTCGAGCAGTATAGGGTGATTATGTCTCCGTGTTGGTGAGGTCGTGGCCGGACTTGCGGGTCAACCTCTCAATCTACTGCTGCAGTTCCTCGACCTGGACCTTTACGTTGTCCCGCCTGGTTCTCCTCTCTATGTCCGAGCGATAGGTCGGATTGGATGATGAGGCCTCTTCCTCAAAGCGCGTCGACCTCGGGGATAGGATTCGGCTCCTGGTCCAAGATACATGTGCCTAAGATCCCCCTGGCTCAGGGCCGAAGGGTCTTTGGTTGACTCCTGGGCCTTCCGTCCTGGCCCTTCCCCTCTGGCCGCGCGCCGTCGATTGATGATGGTTCTGGCATCCTCCACCCGGCGAGGATTGGGTTGAGCTCGCCTCTGTGAATGCTTGGCTGCGCTCACCATCACCGAGGTGTTCCTAGTCCGGTGGGGACACCAGGGCAGAACGGGCTCGCCTTCACACCCGAGCGGTATCCTGAATGGGAGCGCTTTTCTTTGGCTGATCTTCTGGTGCAGGGCGCTTTTCCTTCTAGGCCCAAAGCATCTCCATCTGTTCCTATGTTTGCCGCTGGCCCTCCAAGAGTTGCGCCAGCACTGCCGTTATCTGCTCCGAGGTCATGGAGGTAGCCGGTTGCCCGGGCTGCGAATCCTCCTGACTGGGGTGAGTTGTAGGCTTCTTACCCCTTCTAGGCGGCATATTGATCAGTCAAGAATTTGTTGGTGAAAAACTCTGTCGTTTCCCACAGACGGTGCCAAACTGATGATGCCTAGAATTAGCAAGAAGGGTTTAGAGAGAAAAGAGACAAGAACAATTTGTAAGTGGTTTGGTCCCGTTAATTCGGTGACCTACTTCAACGGTTGCATCTGTGCGCGTTCACTAGCAGAGCACCGGCGGGCCTGGTGAGCCAACAAAGAAGGGCGGCACTACGAGTAGTACCGGCCGGGTATATGCGTATGGTGGTGAGTTCTCTGTTGAATGCTTGTTAGCTAGAGAATTACTTTCGGGGTCCTTGTAAACAGGATAGGTGGGCTCTTTTATAGATGCAAGAGTCCACCCTTACATGGTAAGTTAATTGGATTAGGAAGCCTAATCTAATTACAATTGATTTGCATGATTTGGGGAAAGTTTCCTAAGTGCTTTAGGAAACTGCCACATTCCATCTTGCAAACTTGTAGCTGGTTTAGGAAACTGCTGGATAGGCCGAGTCCGTTGGATGTCGCGGTCTTTCATTCCTGCCCTGTTGATACGAACAGCACGGTCTAGACGAACCCCTCGGGATTGCTCGGCTGTTAGCGCCTTTACCGAAATAACCGGCACCTTTTGGTAACTTGGCGGACCGGCTTCATGGCTGGATCATTTTGGACATATCAATCTAAATTATGAAAGTAATTAAATATTGTTTTTATAATAAGTTTAAGGAACCTAGGATTGCAAATCCACCACTAGATTCATAATAAGGGTATTTACGAATTACTTTACCTTATTAAGTTAGATGATAATGGGGAATTGTAGCTACAAGCCCCATTCCTCCATCAAGAAAATAACTATGGTTCAAGCACCAACATAATCCATCTTCGGTTAGCACGAATTATCCCACACTAAACTAGGGCTATGGTATAATCTGTCTAATCTAGGTATGGACTATTCAAATACTTGATAGCACAATTCAATTTAAGCACCATTACATGTAAATAATCTAAACAAGCACAGCAAGCATAGATCATTGAGCACACTACCATCAAAATAGATCTAAGACAAGAGTAAACTTTGAAAGTAACGATTTAATCAATAAAAGCATGATTTATTTATAAAAATCCTCAGAACATGTAACTGTCATCCATACATAATAAAACAAAAATAAAAACATAAAATACACCCTATTATATGGCTAGGGTTTCATTGAAACCCTAGATCTTGAGTTTAGTTGGGCATAGAATTGATGAGCGGTGAGAGGTTAATGGAGGAAGCCATGGGAATCCTTGGTCTTCTTCTTCTCCTTGCTTTTCTCCCTTCAATGGCTGAAGTTTTTGTTGTATATGGATGTATCTAATGTTGTGTAATGATGTGTAACCACAAAATTGAATTAGAGTAGGACTTATATAGAGTTTGGAAGGATATAGGAAGCTTTCTTAAGCCAAATCATACTAAAATTGCTATATTTACATTTTTGGACGTCATATGCGCAAACCACCTTCGCTGGGCACTTTAATTTAACAAAATACGCATTTTTGGTTTTTTCACAGGTCCCTCGCGTGAGGTAGTTTTCGCTGCACTGTGCGAATTTTGTAGAATTACGATAACGTTTTGTTCGAAACTCGGATTGACTCGCCGTTTGCTGCCACGAGTTCATATCTCGAAGATCTACATTTTATATCTTTGCAGAAATTTCTCAAATCCTAAGTATTCCTTGCTAAAAAAGCGATTTACCAAGGCTACTACTGCATTCAGCTTTCACCGGAATCACCGTTTGAGCCCAGAATGACTTCCGAAGCCACTAATCATTGAATTTTTATGCATTTTCAAGTTAAAGCTCCAAATCCTAAAAAATTTTGAATACCTATTAAAAAAATAGCTAACAAATACATGAAATGGGCTAGCAAAGGGTATTTGTAAGACTATAAATGATAACTATTCATCGCCGATCAGCCGCTGCTGCTGAAGCTACTCTGTTTGAGGAGCGAGCGACCTTAGAGGCCAAGGAGACCGCTCTGGCAGTGGAGAAGGACATGGTGAAAGGTTTGGCCTTGAGCCTTGGCACTGCTCTGGCCGAGCTGGCTACAACCCTGGCCGACCTAGAGGCCTCTCGGGCAAGCGCAGCGGCGGCGGAGGCACGGGAGAAGGCACTGGCAGAGACGACAGCGGCTGGGGCCTGGGAGGAAGTTTTTGAAAATGGCTTCTTCCAGGGCTACGAAGATCTGAAGCGCAGACTATCCCAGGATCACCCCGAGTGGGACATATCATCCGACGAGGGGATTGATTCAGACTTCTGGGATGTAGGTCCTGCTGCGGGCGATGGCCCAGATGCTGATGCTGGCCTTGTTAAGGAGGCTGCCCCGGGCAAAAGCTCTGTCACGGGAGAAGAAGCTAACTCAGAGGATGAGGCTGGGGCAACGGAGGATGTGGTCGTGGTGGACGACGCTTACTCCCCGCCTTGTAATTTTTCTTCTTCTTTTTTTTTTGTTGTAGCTTTTTTTTTGTTTTTGGGGGAGGCTACTATAACTGCCCCCCCAACACTGTACAGTTTTTGTATTTAATGAAAAGGCCCTTGGAGGCCACTTTTCCATCAATTGTTTACTATTTTTGTACTTTGTGTGCCTGAGTTTGCCAATCCCCAATTGGTTTATACTTTTAGCTAACCATTCTTTAACTCCTTGCCTTAGCAAATGGTTTTGGATCATAACCGGTAGAACAACTGGTCTTCTTGACCTATTTGAAGGTCCCGTCCGGTGTACTATAGAAATTTATCATGTTTTACTGACCGGACAATTTTTCTCTGGCCTCTATAGGTACTTAGGAATGTTAGGATTCCAAGCCCTGCCATCATCAGCCACCTAGGAGGTTTGCCCGCATTGCTGGTTGGGCCTAAGTGAAGTCGGTGCCTCGGGGTTAGGCCCGAGGTCTTTTATGCCACGGGTATGTTCCCGAGGTCTTGATGCCTTGGTTTTAAGCCAAGGTCTTCTGCCTCGGGTGTTAGCCCGAGGTCTTTGTGCATTGGTTTTGAGCCAAGGTCTTTTGCCTCAGGTGTTAGCCCAAGGTTTTTATGCACAAAATACTGATAAGGGTTACAAAGTAGGAACCGTTTTATTGCATTTTGCAAAATCATAATAACTGCTCGAATAGAGCTACAAGTATCCTAACTAGTGTTAATATACCCATGACTAACTGTTACTGATGGTATTTACGGAGGTGTTGCACATTCCAAGGGTGAAAAAGATCACGCCCGTTCAGAGTTTGTAACCAATAGGTTCTCGGGCGGTTTATCCAAATAACTAGATATGGGCCTTCCCAGTTTTCCCCAACTTGCTATGGCTTGGGACTTTTGTGGACTGATTGACGGCCTTAAAGACCAGATCCCCCACCAGGAAACTGCGATGCTTCACCCTGCTATTATAGTATCAGGACACTCTCTGCTTATAGGTTCCAACTTTTAGATACGCCCGGTCTCTTTTCTCCACTACCAGGTCCAGCTCCACCCTGAGGGCATTTTCTTTGTTTGGCTCGCTATAATTTGCCACCCGGTAGATAGGTAACCTAAGCTCCGTGGAGACTACCGCCTTGAAACAATAGGTTAGAGAGTACGGCGTCTCGCCTGTTGCCGCCCGGGGTGTAGTGCGATAGGCCCACAGGAGGGTCGGTAGCTCTTTGGCCCATAGTCCTTTGGCATCTTTGAGCCTCATCTTCAGTGACTGAAGAATAGTCCAGTTTGTCACCTCGGCTTGGCGGTTGACCTGGGGGCGCTCGGGAGATGAGTAGTGGTTGGATATCCTGTAGCCCGAGCAGACTCGTCCTGGCTTTTGACCAGTAGATCATCAACGTATACCTCCGTTGATTTCCCGATCAAGTCTTTGAACATGTGATTGACCAGGCGTTGATAAGTTGTCCCAGCATTTTTGAGGCCGAAGGGCATGACTTTGTAATAGTAAGCCCCTGATCCGTGATGAATGAGGTCTTTTCTTCGTTCCCTGGGTACATGCTGATCTGATTGTACCCGGAGTAGGAGTCCATGAACGACTGGAGCGAATGGCCGGCTGTGGAATCTATACGGAGATCTATCCTGGGCAGTGGAGAGCAGTCCTTGGGGCAGGCTTTGTTTAGGTCAGTGAAGTCCACGCACATCCTCCACTTCCCGTTGCTTTTCTTGACAAGTACTACATTTGCTAACCAGTTGAGATAGTGGACCTCTCGGATAGATTGGGCTTTGAGGAGCTTCTTGACCTCCTCACACACTGCCTTTTATCTCTCGGGGGCCATGCCCCGTCTCTTCTGCTTCATCAGCCGAGAGTCTGGGTTGACGTTGAGCCAATGAGACATTACCCGGGGATCAATCCCGAGAATATCTTCATGGCACCAGGCGAACACGTCCTGACCCTATTGCAGGAATTAAATCAGCTTCTCCCTAAGGCGGGGATCCGGCAGGGTACCGATCCTGACCATTCGGTCTGGGAGTTGTGAGTTCAATGCCACTAGTTCTAGTTCTTCGATCGGGCCCACTCTATCATTCTGATCCCTCGAGTCCATCTCCTAGACGTTCAGTGTTTTTGTGATGACTTCCCGACGAAATAAACTGACATAGCAACTCTAGGTGGTCGCGTGATCACCATGCAGGCTCTGAGTACCTGAGGGGTCGGGAACTTAACTGTCAGTCTATGAGTAGAGGCGATGGCCCTGGCTTTGTTGAGTGTAGACCTCCTGAGAATGACATTGTAGGTAGATGGGGCCTTCATGATTCCAAAGTTTGCCAATACGGAGATCTGTTAAGGGTAAGTTCCCATAAGCACGGGGAGCTCCATAGTACCGAGCGGCTGGGTGCTGGATCCGTTAAAACCCAACAGGGGAGTAGCTACTGGACGGAGCCGATCCCTGGACATCCCAAGCTGATCAATCACCGACACGAACATGATATCGGTGGAACTTCCTATGTCCACCAACACCCTTTTGACCACGTAATTAGCTATGGAGAGCGTCACAACAAACGGGTCGTCAAGGGGGCAGTGGATGCCTTGCGAATTGTCGGAGGGAAATGTCAATAGGTCAGCTGGTGGGGAGCTGGTGGATTGGACTTGCCAAACATCCGCCCGGGATGCCCGAGCATGCCTCTACCTTGCTGATTGTGAGTCCCGGCGCTCGACGTCCCTCTAGAGATCACGTTGATTTGACCAAGAGGTTGTATTTGACCGGGAGCTTGAGCTCCCTGCACAGGTTGTCCATCTGTCGTGACGTAATCTGTAAGATGACCCTGCTCGATCAGTTTTTCTATGGCTATCTTCAACTTGAAGCAATCCTCTGTGTCATCACCGTGGTCTCTATGGAAGCGGCAAAACTTATCCCAATTCCTTTTTTCAGGCAGGGCTTTGAGTTTTGCCGGTTGTTGAAGCAACCTCTGCGCCTCGGCAGCGGCCATGACTTTGTGGATTGGCTGAGACAGAGGTGTGAAAGTGATCTGGGGCTGATCCCTACGTCCTCTCTACTGGTCTTGCCTGGGCTTTTTTACCAGGCCCTTCTGAGAGCCCTCACGCCTCTGCTTGGCTTTCGGGGACTCATCTCTCTCAAAGCCGGTGCATTTGGACTTCAGAAATTCTTTTGTCTCTATATACATTTTGACCCTCTCAGAGAGCTCCACCAGGGTTGCCGGTCGGTCTCGGTGAAACGATGTAGTAACTTTGGTGTGCTGAACTCCCGAGCAGAAGGCCATTATGGATGCTGTTTCGTTCAAATTGCGGATCTGGAGCCTCTGCTGATTGAAGCGGTCCACATACTCCCTTAGGGATTCTCCCTTGTCCTACTTGACAGTCAATAGCTGAGTGTTCGGTTACGACTGGTCGAGCATCCCTACAAACTGGCTAATGAAAAGCTTGCTCAGTGTCTTGAAGTCATCAACCGTTCGGGGCTTGAGGGCTTGGAACCACTACACGGCTGGCCCTTTGAGAGTGCTGGGGAAAGCCAGGCACAGTAATTTGTCAACAGTGGTGACCAACGCCATCTAGGCCCTACAGGTGCGAACATGATCCATTGGGCTCCCTATCCCGTCATAAGAACTGAGATGCGGTGGCTTAAACTTCTGCGGGATGGGGAATCTAGTGATCCGAGCAGTATAGGGTGACTCGGTCTTCGTGTTGGTATGGTCATGACGCTGCTTGCGGTTCAGTTGCTCGATTTGTTTCTGTAAGCCCTGGATTTTAGCAATCACGTCTTCCCGCTTGGTCTTCCTTTCAATGTCAGAGCAGTAAGTCGGATCAGACATCGAGGCTTCTTCTTCGAAGTGTGTTGACCTCGGGGATAAAATCTGGCTCCGACTCCGGGTAATCATATGCCTAAGATCTCCCTGGCTCTAGGGCGGATGGTCTTTGGCTGATTCCTGGGACTTTGGCCCTGATCCTTCCCTCCTGGTGCCGTGTCACCTGTTGATGATGTCTCTGGCATCTTCTACCCGACGAGGATTGGTCTGAGCTTGCCGCATGGTGGTCCTGGGCACTCTGCTACGGTCACCATCCCGGGCATGTTCCCAATCCGACGGGGATACCGGCACAGAGTGGGTATGGTTCCGGACTCTTACGTGCTCCCGGTCGGAGGCACTCTTCCCGGTCTGGTTCTCTGATTGAGGGCGCTTCTCCTGCAAGGCCAACAGTGCTTTGATTTCCTACTGGGATTGTTGTTGGCCTTCTAGAAGCTACGCGAGCGCCACTGTCATCTGCTCGGAGGTCATGGAGGTGGCTTGTTGCTCGAGCTGCAAGTTCTTCTGACTGACCGGAGTAGTATTTTTCTTACCCGTCTTCGGTGGCATGTTGATCAGTCAAGGAATTTATTGGTGAAAAACTTATCGTTTCCCACAGACTGCGCCAAACTGATGAAGCCGCAAAATTGGTAAGAGGGATTCAGAGAGAAATATTGTAACACAATCAATTGTATGTGGTTCGGCCCCGTTATTGAGGTGACCTACGTCCACGGGTGCTTCAGTGTGCTTCACTTGCAAATCACTGGCGGTCCTGGTGAGCCAACAATTGGGCGGCAATATTAGTAATACCAGTGGGGTGTATACGTATCAAATCAGTAAAAATAGCTATTCTCTAGGTTAAGAATGCGATCCCCCTTAATGGGGGTGAGTGGCTCCTTTTATAGGTGCAAGAGACCACCCGCACAAGGTAACTAATTAGATAAGGAAGCCCAATCTAATTACAATTTGATGAGCATAAATCATGGGAGGTTTCCTAAGTGGCTTAGGAAACTATTTACACTTTCCATTAGTTTTCTAATTGATTTAGGAAACTGCTGAGTGGCTTAGTTGTCAAACTGCACATCGTGGAGAGCTACTGCGCTGCATGCCTGTACGAGTACCCCGAGCAGTAACACTCGAAAGACCTCGGGACTGGTGGGCCACAAGCGCCCATTCCGGATAGTCCGGGTCCTTCGTTGCTGATGTGGCGGTTTGGCTTTAGCAGAGTATTTCTGGATGTATCATACGGTATATGTTCTCAATCTTGACACTATTATGAACACAGATTGTGGATATGGTTGCTTTGACTTCCAATCAGTGAGGTCTTAATGATCAACACCTGGGTATCTTGGTTGTGTCATGTTCACAGGATTGTGAACATTATCAAGATATAATCTACCCTCTGTTAAAGAGTAAGCAGTCCCTTGAGAATGTGACTAAATTGATTACTGAGAATTACAGTCTTGTTGATAAGTAGTTATTAACATGTTTGGTAATCATGAGAGGTGAATGGGACTCATAGAGTGGAAGATGTAATCATCATTCAGGTTGACAGTAATAGTTATCCGACTATTTGAATTTGATTATGAATTCTGACGGTAGAGGGATATTAGTACACCATACATGTCTAGTTATCAATTCGTATATGTTCTTTTACATTGGAGTTCAGTTATCGTTTGATAGTGGAGTAAACGTCAACTGACAAGTTGGTTAATTTGCTGACCAAAGAGTTTGGTCATAGAAATTAACAACTGGTCTAAGCGAACAATAAAGATCCTAGGTGGTCCCACTTTTAGCTTCACTAAGATGCTTGGAACGTTACATGAGGATCTTGTCAAGACAGGTTTGATCGATCGAAGAAGTTTCGATCGGTTGAAGTCTAGGCATGTTCGATCGTTTGAAGAACCTTCAATCAATCGAGGGTTCGATCGATTGAAGTCACCTTGATCAGTCGAAGGTATAAAGTCAGTTTTGGAAATCTATAAATAGGGCAGCTGTGCATAGAGTTTAGTGATCGTTGTTTTTCTATAGGAAAGCTACAAAAACTATTTTTGGTCTTCCTTAGCCTTCTTATCCGCTCCATTAGAAATCCCACCATCTCTAGCCCTCCGGGAAGCATTCATCAGAGACATAAGGGTAAAGACTACCTAGTGGAAGCTGCTGCATCACCAAGGAAGAAGAAAATCAGAATTGGGTTCAAGATCTGAGGTATAGCTCTTCTTCCCCTCTTGTTTACGGATCTATAGAGTTAACGATTATCAGATCCGAGCTACCAATAAAGTTTTTAAAACTTAATCTTTCCGCTGCATGTTCAAAATAATTTAAACCTATTTTTTCCTAGAATTGGTATTAGAGCCACGCTTGTTTGGATCTATAGATGCATTTTAGAACAATTGTTTTGATTTGCCTGTTGATTTTAGAAATATTTTCCAAACTGTATCGTCACAGATCGCAATAGAATACAAATCTGTGATTGCATTGGATGCATGGCGAGTTCGACCGATTGAAGTAGTTTCGATCGATTGATGCTGTCTGTTCTCAAGCGATCGAACTTGGTTCGATCGATCAAGACTGATTCTCTATCCAGATATTCTTTTCATAGTTTTAAAAGGTTTAAAAAATATTTACTTTAATCGATTGAACTATGTTCAGCCGATCGAAGGTTTGAGCGATCGAACCTCTATCGATTGATCGAAGTGTGACAGAGAACTAAGATGTTGTTTTATGTTCTAAATCAGTATATAAAGAATTTATGTACTGTGTGAATCAAATAGGTGTTCCAATAGTTACATTATTAGTTATATGTGTGGATGTGCGTACGACTAACCCTTTTGCAGCAAGTTTAGTCCTCTATCTCCCATGGCACCAAGTCCTTTTATATTTTGTATTTAAATGTTAATAGATTGGTGTTTGTTGTATTTTTTTTGGTTTGGTTTTAAGGCATATGTAAAGGGCGTTTGTGGACACGCGGAAATCCACTTCTTTTTGTTTTGAAATTGTTTTGAAAAGGAAAGAAAAGGTCCGTTGAAAATAGATACAGAGTCGCCACTTGTTCTTTAAGGAACCAAGAAACCTATGACTCGCCCAAATGGATAAAGGGCACCGACCCTTCATAACCAAAGAACTTGGCTCGGGGTTTTGGTATGAGAGAGAAAGGAGCCTTTGTCGCGACTAAAACACCCTCAACTCGCCCCGTCTTTCGACGGGCCTCAATTAGCATCCAAATAATCATCTTATACTATGTATGGTTCCACAATTAATACTATGATAGTATATTACATCACATAAGAAAATTTGAAATGGAAGATCTAAAGTTAAGATATCATTCATAAGATCTAAGTCAAATATCATACAATGTAAAGTGAAAGATCACACAAATAAACCTAGGAAAAATCGTCTAATCATGTATCAAATGATCAAGACTTCCTAATCTAAAATTTTCTTAGCAAGCTAGAATGATGCATGCTAATCTTTGAGAAGAAAAGATCTCTCAATCTTCGGGACGGATGAGAAAGGATGATTTGATCAAGGGGAAGCATGAACGTGTGATCATGATCATTCCTCATAATCTTCATAGATTAGGAGTTACAAAAATCCCAAATCTTTGCATGGATACAATGTATGTATCTAGAATGTACTAAGGTTGTAGTGTGCCTTGTGCACATGGATTCCTAGAATGACTTAGAAGTCTAGAATGTGTATGAATGAATGAATGAGATCATCATGGGATATGTACAAATGTAGCATGAACTACTTCCTAATACATGAGCTAATTTGGAGTGCATGTAAGCATCAAATCAAAGGGGGGAGCAAAGGTGTGCTCGCTGTGAATAGTGGACAGAACAGTAACATGATCTTTTGGAAATTGAAAAGAGGGGTTAGGAATGTTTTCAATGCATGATTTTTTATGGAGATCTTCCTTATTGTTTCTAGAACACAACTCAAAAATCCAATCTTTAATAACTGTTACAGATTGAGAGAAATCATATGACAATGTAGGTTACTCAGAAACAGAGTTCGTACTGTCGACTGAAATGTTACAAAATCTTGGAAAATGAAAACAAACCATCTAGAGGCCCATATTATACAAAACGTTCCATAAGACACTGAAGTTCAAAGGAAAAATAAGTTAGGACCACCCCTTTTGGAAACGTTTTCTGTAAAATAAGTTGAAAGTTGACCAAGCTGCTGTGACAGCAAAAACAGAATATCTGGAGAGAATGTTTGGGTCCAAATGGACCATTTTCATGTATTTCCAAGTCAAACAAAAAATCATGGGTGTTCTCTAATGAGTTAGGAAGATTTTCCGAGTGGTTTTACATCCATACATTGAGTATTGAGTTCTAGAGAAACCTTTGAACTCAGATCACTCACTGTTTTGACTCACTATTTTGAGGATTTTGGGAAAAACATGGTTTATTTCTTGAAATCAAAATGAGGGGTTTAAGAGGGGGGTTTATAAATGGGGATTTTGAAAGTATACTTCCAGATCTTGGATGAACATTCTAACCACTTGGAATATCAATTCCTAACTCATTTCATGAACTTCCCAAGTATTTGCAAAATATGGTTTTATTTGGAAACCAAACTCAAGAATCTATGAGAGTATGATACATGAGAGGATAGATGATACATGATATGATATAGCATGCTAAAAGTGGTAAAGAACATGTTCATGGGATATGGATTCATCTAGATACAAGAGAGTGTTCCATCAACTTGTGAAAGTCAGAAAGTGACATGCTGCGAATAGTGGACAGACTGTATGCATTACTTTATAACATCATAATGGGAGGTCAAACATGCCTAGGAAAATGTGAGAAAAATTAGAGAGCCTCCATAGTGTGTCTAGAATGCACATAAAGAGACCAAACCTCAATAGCTATCACAGATTAAAAGAAACAAATCAGAATGTACACATGACTCAGAAATAAAAGTTGCACTGTTGACTGATTTTGTATGATTTTTCATAAATCAAAGAAATGGTTTATGATGACCCATTTTATACCAAATGTTTCCTAAAACACCCAAGTTTCATAAAAAAATAGAAAAGATATATGTACACTGACGAAAACATCCAGAATAAGTACAAGAATTCAGGTAAACATTCTGTGAGAACCGAGGCAGATTATGAATATGAACTTCTTAAATTCGAAAATAATACTTTCCTAAGACAAACTATGATGTCTTAGGATTCCAAGTGGTTTAATCATCATAACTCATGTATTTAAATCAAAACAAATCTTTGAATCTGAACAGCTCACTGTTTTGGATCATTCTTGAAGAAAATGGATTTGGGTTATGGAATAGAGTTTGAGTTCTTAATTAGGGGTTTTGAAATAGATTTTCAAAGCATGAACTTAAACACTTGAGATGTCTATGTGACCACTTAGAATCTCATCCCAGCTTGAATCATCAAAGAACTCTTAATATTACTTGCACAAACATAGTTTTGTTTGAGAATATGACTTCAAGAATACATATGAATATATTGAAGGTAGTGTAGACACCCCATTTTGTCGGCTATCAGATTTAGGAAACCCATAGCTTGGTGGTTCACAATGATCGTAAAATACTCAAAAAGACTCTTGGAAGTCAGCTCTATCTCTCAGAATGCTCAGAATGACCAAAATACCCCCGAAAGCCTGAAGACTCCCAGATTTGGCCCCGAAGTTCTGAAAACATGATATGTCGTAAGAAAAATGATAAAATGAGTTTTTAAGTAAAACCGGATGAAATCGTCAGTTCCCAGATACCCCCGGAAGTCCCGAAAGTTCCCCGAAAATCCCCGTTGACCGGTTTGACCAGGTTTGACCAAGTTTGATCGAAATCGTCTGAATTCACCGGAATCATTAGAAAAGTATTAAAATGAGTTTAAAAGAGAATCGAGCAAAAACGTCAGCTCCTGCGAGCTCCCGGAGGTTCCCAGAACTTCCCGGGAATCCCAGGTTTGACCAGTTTGACCAAGATTTGACTTTGGAATCGGGGCACTGTAACAATTTTCAAATATTTTTCATGGATACTAGAGGTCAATAGCTTTCCAACGGTATATCGCACATAATTCCTGGATTTAAAACGAATTTATTATGAATTTTCAAAGCCGAAAAAGACAATCAAATCGGCTTTTATCGAGAATACCGTAAAATTTTTCAAAGTGACCTGTCCCTGAACTATTTTTTACGTAAAGTAAACTCCATTACCTTTCCAACGATATATCACAACCTCAATTTGGAGTTCGTACGCATTTTCTGTGAATTTCGGACAAAATAGGGCCTTTTCGCGAATACCGGAACCTCAGGGGGCCTAAACAGCATTATCTGGACGAAGGAGGAGCAGTGCCACCGCGGCACTGGCCCACTGCTGGCGCGGCACTCCCCTCCAGAATGGTGTATTTTTGTAATTTTTCTTGTGGATTCATTTTGATTAATTAAAAACCAAAACGACATAGTTTTATGATTTCAGATGTTTGGAGCCAATGAGAATACTTTCTAAATCCCAAAACTACCCCAAGTTGGCCTATTTAAACCCCCCATTGCTCTTCATTTTGGGAGAGTAAAATGAAAGTTTGGAGAAAGTTTGGGAGAGAAAGTTGTAGAGATAAGGTTAGAGTAGAGAGAAAAGAAGCTTTCTTCTTTGATTTTCAAAACAAAAGTGAGTTCTAAACTTTGTTTTTACTACATTACTCCTAGTTACTTCAACATTCAATACACCTAACCACCATTTTAGTGAGCATTTAAGAGAGTGGAAGCTTCTTCCATGTCCAATGTCATTACATATGAGTGAAACACCATGCTACAAGTTCAATACTTCATGAATATCATCTATTGATCATTATCTACTTGCTTGTTTATTCGTTGTTTATCTCTTCTTACCTCATTTCTTTTTGATTTTCTTCATTTACTTACTAGTTCATCATCATCTAAATGATGACATGAAGTTTGGGGTGAGTGAATCCTTATGGATAGTAGCTCTTGACCTCAAAAACATGTTTGATAGATGATGATCATAACTTCAATACCTCCAAGGTCTCCTTGAAGTGTATTGAAGTTATGCTCAAATAAAAATAAGTCTCTCCAACAATCTTGGAGGTTCTTGATGATGAGTTGAATGTTGGCATTTTAACTGGTTGTAATCTTTATTGAGTATTGAAAATACATTTTCAAAACCTCTATTTCAAAACCCCCCTCAATCCCTCTCATTTTGATTTCAAGAAAGAAAACCTTATTTTTCCCAAAATCTTCAAAACAGTGAGTCAAAATAGTGAGTGAGCTGAGTTCAAAGATTTCTCTAGAACTCAATACTCAACATATAGATACAAGGCCACTTGGAAAGTCTTCCTAACTCATTGTAGAACACCCATGATTTTTGGTGTGACTTGGAAGTACTTGAAAATGGTCCATTTGGACTCAAACATCCTTTCCAAACATTCTGCCTCTGCTGTCACAGCAGCTTGACTAACTTCCAACTTCTTTTTCAGAAATATTTTCCAAACGGGGTTGTCCCAACTTATTTTTCCCTTAAACTTCAATGTCTTAGGGAACGTTCTGTGTAAAATGGGCCCCTAGATCATTCGTTTTCATTTTCTAAGATATTTCAACATTTCAGTCGACAGTACGGACTCTGTTTCTGAGTGACCTCTGTTTTTCATATGGTTTCTCTCATTCTATGATAGTTATTAACGATTGGCTTTTTGGGTTGTATTCTTGACATAATAAGGAACATCTCCATTAAAATCATGCATTGAAAGCATTCCTAACCCCTCTTTTCCATTTTTACAAGATCATGTTACTGTTCTATCCACTATTCACAGCAAGCACATTTTAACTTTCATTATTTGATTTGATGCTTATATGCCTTCCAAATTAGTTCATATCTTAGGAAGTAGTTCATACTACATTTGTACATATCCCATGATGATTTCATTCATTCATTCATATACATTATAGACTTCTAAGTTATTCTAGGAATCTATGAACACAAAGCACACTACAACCTTGGCACATTCTAGATACATACATTGCATCCATGCAAGATTTGGGGCCTTCATGGCTCCTAATCTAAGAAGATTATAAGGAATGAACTTGATCACACGTTCATGCTTCCCCCGATCTAATCATCCTTTCTCATCCATCCCGGGGATTGAGAGGTCTTCTTTTCTCAAAGATTAACATGCATCATACTAGCTTGCTAAGCATCTTTGTTTTCTTTGATTTATTTGTTTCAAGAACAATTCATGCCCCCTTTAGATTAGGAAACTTGATTAATTGATATATGATTAGACGATTTTTCCTAGGTTTATTTGTGTGATCTTTCACTTTACATTGCATGATATTTGACTAGATCTTATGAATGATATTTTATCTTTAGATCTTCCATTTCAAGTTTTCTTATGTGATGTAATATACTATCATAGTATTAATTGCCGAACCATACATAGTATAAGATGATTATTTGGATGCTAATTGAGGCCCGTCGAAAAACGGGGCGAGTTGAGGGTGTTTTAGTCGTGACAAAGGCTCCTTCCTCTCTCGTACCAAAACCCTGAATCAAGTTCTTTGGTTATGAAGGGCCGGTGCCCTTTATCCATTTGGGTGAGTCAAAATTAGGTTTCTTGGTTCCTTAAAGACCAAGTGGCGACTTTGTATCTGTTTTCAACAGACCATTTTCTTTCTTTGATCCAAATCAAATTTCAAACAAGTTTCAAAACATAATGAAGCGGTGGAATCTCGCTATCCACAAGCTGGCGACTCTGCTGGGGATTTTTATTTTAAAATAAAAAAATACAGAGGTTTGACTCATAAGAAGCATCCTTAAAATCATCTCTTTACTGTGTTTGGTTCAGCGCATTGCACTCTTGCATTTTCCCCCTCCGACTGTGTCTGAAACGCGGCGCTGACATTGTTCAGGTCTTGCTCTGCCAGGGCACAAGTCACCGTTGATACTGTACCTTCCAAGGTATATCAAAAAGAGTAAAAACCTCCGTACTGTCTCCCTGACGGTATATTGGAACTCTCGTCAACGGACCCTCTTTGACTAAACCCAGCCTTTGCATATAGATTCCTGTAGAACTTTTCATAGGACTGTTCATTTATCTTTTCAGATAGGACAATGTGATATAACTGTTGTATGCCCTGATGGGATTACCTGAGCGGTGTAGACGCTTATGTGGCATAGAACAGAACCTCTTTCTTATGATTCCAAAGGCAATCACTCACATGTGATTACATTGAGTTGACCTGCCTAGGTACCATGACAAGGATGTCTACTCCATGCTCACGAAGATATACACCGCAAACCTTGTTTGTCGATCCTAAGACATAGGAGTGTGAAAACCTGCTGGACGGTATGATCACTACCACCATATTAACCAGTTTCTCCCAGAAACTCTGTCCAGATATCCCAGATATAACCATGTTAACCGGTTTCTCCCAGAAACTCTGTCCCGATATCCCAGATATAACCATATTGACCAGTTTCTCCCAGAAACTCTGTCCAGATATCCCAGATATAACCATGTTAACCGGTTTCTCCCAGAAACACTGTCCCGATATCCCAGATATAACCATATTGACCAGTTTCTCCCAGAAACTCTGTCCAGATATCCCAGATATAACCATCATAACCAGTCTTTCCCCGAAACTCTGTCCATATATCCCAGATATAACCATATTAACCAGTCTTTCCCCGAAACTCTGTCCAGATATCCCAGATATAACCATATTAACCAGTCTTTCCCCGAAACTCTGTCCAGATATCCCAGATATAACCATATTAACCAGTCTTTCCCCGAAACTCTGTCCAGATATCCCAAATATAACCATGTTAATCAATTTCTCCCAGAAACTCTGCCCAGATATCCCAGATATAACCACGTTAACCAGTTTCTCCCAGAAACTCTATCCAGATACCCCTGATATAACCATGTTGACCAGTTTCTCCCATAAACTCTGTCCAGATACCCCAGATATAACCATGTTGACCAGTTTCTCCCAGAAACTCTGTCCAAAATTACCCGAAGTATCCCAGAAATCCCTGTTATCCCTTGGTGGTCATACTGGAAAGTAAGGTTAGCACACTCTGTATGGTTAGGACCTTATTTGTTTAACTGCTATCTGTTAGAAATAGAAGCAACATATAGATTAGGGCTTATATCCGCATGATTGTCCCATTTGCATGAACCATTCCCCATCAATCTGCACGCACTGTCTCGAGTCGGTCCACATCACTGTCTTTGTCTGTCTAAAGTCATAACTGTCAAAGATCTAATCTAGTCCTCTCAAAATCTGTCAGGTCAGTATAGATTCCCAAGGTCAGCTGTCAGGGTCCTCTTCGTGGGTCAGGAGTTCAGATAATCGATTGATCAGAATCAGTCCGACAGCTTACTTCAGCATGAATAGGGAAGAGTTGGAAAACAAGGTTACTGAACTGGGAGCGACCATAAGCCAGCAATCCGACAGCCTAGCCCAAGTTCTGAAGTTCATGGAAGAACTGAAGCAGCAGTAGCAGCCGCAACCTCCACCCGGGTATCCACCACCAGGATTTGAACCTCCCCCCCCCCGCATGAGAATAATAGTGAAGAAGACTGGTTTCAAGGGGTCCCACCATTCGCGTACGAGAAAAAGCTCCAAGAGAAAATGGACAAGGTCGACAAGCTAGAAAGCGTACTGAGAAAAAGCAAAGGGGTCGATGATTACATGCTAGACCTAGAAGGCCTCTTCGAGCCGGTCAAGCTGAAACTGGCAGAGAATTTCAAGATGCCTGCCATCGACCGTTTTGACGGAACTGTGAATCCAAAAAGTCATGTGAAGCTATGTATGAGTATGTTCCAGTCCATGGGTTGCACCCACAAAGACATTGCGATGTTGTTCCCACAAACTCTTGCAAAGTCCGCCCTATCATGGTTCTTAACCTTGGAAGCCTCCAAGACCCGGGCGTGGGAAGACATCGTTTGAGTCTTCGTCGATCACTACTCCTACAATCAAGAGCTGGATGTCACCATCAGGGATTTAGAAACAATCCGGCAAAACAACAATGAATCCTTCGCTTCATTTCTGAGCAAATAGAGGAACAAGGTAGCCCAAATGACCCACCGGCCAATTGAAAAAGAAAAGGTAAGGATATGCTCATCCGGAATCTGCAGCCCCTCTACAATGAGAAATTATTCTACCAGTCCATCTACACCTTTGAGGAGTTGTTTGAAGTCGGAACCCGGATTGAAGACGCTATCAGAGAAGGAAAGATAAAAAAGGAAGAGCCCCCGAGCCAGTCCAGAAGGCCTAACTACTCCCGGAATCCCCCGGATGTCAATGCCCTTAGCAGCCAACCCATGGCGTACCCTCTTAGGCCGTACCAACCCTCCATCCAGGCAAACCCCTCCAATCACCCCTTCCAGAAAAAGCCACCTCGCAACTTCGCCAAGTTAGAAATCTCTCTCTCCTCAGCTTTAGACCGCCTCCTCAAAAGAGGCCATCTCCAACTACTCCAACCCTGAAATACCCCCCTCCTGCCAAACTGCGATATATCCAAATAGTGCACCTACCACCAAGCCCCGGGCCACAACAATGATGATTGCGTGCGCCTTTGCCATGACATTCAAGACCTTATTGACCAGAACATCATCGAGCCGCCACCAAAGCAGCCCCATATCACCCAAAATCCTCTACCAAACCACCAAAATGTCAACCTCATTGAGTCCAGCCCCGTACCCTCCAACTCTTCCACTTATATCACCCCCCTAGGACAACCCTTGCCTTTCATTGACATCCTGGATTCTATGGGAATTCATCTGATTGAAGGGGAGAATGACGAGTGGCAGCAACAGCTAGACGATGAGCAAGACTTGTTCTTTCTGGAAGAGCACAATCTGGGGGCGGTAGACCTCAAATGGTATGATCCCAATGATGAAAGTGATGCTACTATCTGGGACGAGCCGGAGAAACCATATGTGGGAACGGATTGTGATTGGTTTAAAAAGGATGGGACTGTAGAAGGGCCTACTTCTGCTGAAATTGATCACCTAACCAGGTCAGGCCGTCACTACCATCCTCTGCAGCCTACTACTGAAGCCATCGAGAAGGGTCCAGTTAAAGACAAGGGGAAGGGTAAGATGGATGAGATCATCGAAGAGGATAATGAATTGATAAAACAGCTGAAGAAAACCCAAGCACATCTCTTAATGTGGGACATCATGGTAACATCCTATAAGCATAGGCAAGCCGTGTTGAATGCTTTGGCTGGAATAGAGGTCCCCATCGACGCCACGCCGGAGGATATGGTAGCTTTCTTGGGCGCACTTACCCCCGACCCAATCATTACATTTTCCAATGAGGACCTGCCACCAAAGGGATCCCACATAATAAGGCATTGTATATCACCGTGGGATGTAAGGGACAACAGGTGCCGTACTGTTTAGTCGATACAGGCTCGGCCTTAAATGTTTGTGCCCTAAGGACTGCCACCGCCTTGGGGGTCAATGTCCTTGACATCAGACCATCTGTGCAATCTGTGAGGGCCTATGACAACACCAGGAAAAATGTGATGGGAACCGTTTCTCTCCAAATCTGGGTAGGATCTTTGGTGAGCACCGAAGTCTTTCAGGTCATGGACATACCTGCCTCTTTCAACTTGCTGATCGGAAGGCCCTGGTTGTATGTCAACAAAGCCGTATCGTCCACTGTGCATCAAATGATCAAGTACATCCATGAGAAGGAAGTGAAAATCATCCTCGGTAATAGTTGGGGTAATGAAGCTTTCCCGAACTACGCTCCCGTCTTTGAAATCCAAATACCTGAGTTAGAAGAAGGAGAAATTGGGGGATTCTTCATGGAAGAAGTCCACATGATCAATGATGATGACAGGTTCCCTGAGATCCACTCTGCGGTTGTCAACATCGTTCGCAAAATGAACTACTTCCCTGGAATGGGATTGGGCCGACGTCAGCAAGGGATTCGAGAGTTCCCTCAGATCAAAGGACAGCAAGGTACTTTTGGGATAGGATACAAGCCCACTGAACAAGACATCGAGCTACAAAGGCCATAGAAGAAAAGGGTAAGGGGTCTCCCACCATACCGCAAGACCTTGAATGGACAATTCATCAAAGAGGGGGATGACTTCCCTTACTTCGGGTTCCCCGAACCCTGGATCAATCAAACCACTGGGAAAAGGCACCCCGGACTTGAAATCTTCGCTGACTGCGAGAGGCCTCCATATCAAGATCCGTTCTATCCCAAAGAAATTGAGAAAACCCCAGAGGAAGACTGGTTGAAATACCTTGACACGGAAGCCATCGAGAAAATGTGGGATTAATCCGCTGAGAAGAAGGAAGAAAAGAGGGCCAAGAGCCAAGATGATCAGATCAAGCCAACTGAGGAGGGTCTGAGCAACCAGGCTGTAGAGTCATCTGTCTGTGTCTCCCTATCCCCTGTTCCCCCAGAGTCTGTACTGCCAATTATCGAGTCTGTACCAGAGTCGACTGCTGTAAGCCCACCACTGTCCAATGTAGTCACTTCACCTATCATGAATGAAATGAAAGACGATTTTGCTTACTCCTCTGTGTCTGATACTTGTGAATGCACAGATCCCTCCGAGGATCTCCCAATTGAACTTAAGCAACTAATTGAAAAACCACCTGCTTATGAAATAATCGAAGATACTTTATCAGTTAACCTAGGTGAAATAGATAATCCCCAAATTGTGCAAATTTGCTCAACTCTTAATAAAGAAGAAAAAGAAAAATTAACCCTCTTGCTAAAAGAATTCAAAGATGTTTTCGCTTGGTCTTACGAAGACATGCCTGGGGTCGACCCCGACATTGTCCAACATCATATTCCCCTCCTCCCTAATTCAAAACTTGTCAAGCAGAAACTGAGGAGCATGAGGCCGGAGTGGGCTCTCAAGGTCAAGGAAGAAGTAGAGAAGCAATTCAAGGCGGGATTCATCATTGTCACCGAATATCCGAAATTGGTTGCCAATATCGTGCCAGTCCCGAAGAAGGATAGAAAAGTTTGTGTGTGCGTTGACTTCCGTGATCTAAATAAGGCCAGTCCCAAGGATGATTTCTCGCTTCCCCACATTGAAGTTTTGGTAGATAACACTGCAGGACATGGGCTACTATCATTCATGGATGGTTTTTCAGGGTATAATCAGATTCTTATGGTGCCAGAAGATCGGAAAAAGACGACATTCATCACCCCCTGGGGGACCTACTATTATAGACTAATGCCTTTCGGACTCAAGAATGCTGGGGCAACCTACCAAAGAGCTGCCACCACTCTGCTGCATGACATGATTCACAAGGAAGTAGAAGTATACGTAGACGACATGATCGTGAAGTCCAAGGATAGAGAAGGACACCTAGTGGCACTGGAAAAGTTTTTTGAAAGGTTGCGTAAGTACAAGATGAGGTTGAATCCAAAAAAATGCACTTTCGGTGTGACCTCCGGTAAACTCCTGGGTTTTCTCATCACACAAAGGGGGATAGAGGTGGATCCCTCCAAGATCAAGGCAATCCTAGAAAAGACACCACCACGGAATGAAAAAGAGGTAAGGGGGTTCCTCGGAAGAATCCAATTCATCAGCCGCTTCATTTCCAAGCTCACAACTACGTGCGATCCTCTGTTCCGATTGTTGAGAAAAGGGGAGAAGTTCCAATGGGATGACCAATGCCAAGCCGCTTTCGACAAAATAAAAGCTTACTTTCAAAATCCTCCTGTCCTTTCACCACCAACGCCTCATAAGCCCTTATTCCTTTACCTATCCGTCTCCGAAAATGCCATGGGTTGCATGCTAGCCCAAGAAAGAGAAGAAAGCCACTCCGAAAAAGCCATATATTACCTCAGCAAGAGGATGACTAGGTATGAGATCAACTACTCTACCCTCAAAAAAATATGTTGGGCCTTGGTTTGGTGCACCCGCCGACTGAGGCACTACATGCTAGCCTTCCCGGTTGTGCTCATATCCCGCATGGATCCTCTAAAATACCTCCTTGAAAAACCCGCCCTGACCGGTCGTATATCCCGTTGGTTACTTCTACTATCTGAATTCGATATCAAGTATGTTACAAGCAAATCGGTAAAAGGGAGAACCGTGGCCGAGCATCTTACGAAACATGCCATTGACTCCGAAGAAAGTAGAGACTTCCCATTCCCGGATGAAAATATCATGGAGATCAAGGAAGAACAATGGAAGTTGTACTTTGACGGAGCAGCCAACATGAAAGGATACGGAGTAGGAATAATTCTAGTATCACCAAACGGGGACCACACCCCACTGGCAGTCAAGCTCAATTATAACTCCACCAACAACACAGCTGAATATGAAGCGTGCATTCTGGGGATGGAAGCGGCCATAGAATTGAGAATTCAAAAGCTAGATGTCTTCGGAGATTCGAATCTCATCGTGTCACAAGCCAGAGGGGAATGGAAGGTGAAGGAAGAGAAGTTGAAGCCCTACCATGACCATCTCGATGGACTCAAGAAGCACTTTAAGAGCATAACGTTCTTCTACTTGCCTAGGGAAGAGAACCAGCTAGCTGATTCGTTGGCTACCTTAGCCTCCATGATCAAAATTCCTATGGGAGTCAGGATGATGCCTTTGGTAATTGAGCAAAGGTACGAGCCTTCGTTCAACATGATCACCGTAATCGAAGCAAAAGAAAATGAAACACCGTGGTATCAAGATGTCTGGAACTTCATAGAAATGGGGACATACCCCCAAGAATCTACCAAAAAAGACAAAAGGGCCATTCAAAGATTCGCAGCGCAATTCATCATTTACGGTGGGAAACTGCTGAAGAAAGGATACAACGGTCACAACCTGACTTGCTTGTTTGGGAGGAGCTCCAGAAGAATGATGGAGGAAATACACGAGGGGGTATGCGGCCCGCACATGAACGGTCACATGCTGGCCAAGAAAATCGTAAGACAAGGGTACTACTGGACAACATTGGAGAAAGATTGTTGCGAATACGTGAGAAAGTGTCACAAGTGCCAGATCCATGCAAACATGATGCATGTACCACCATCCCTTCTATACAGCATGACCTCACCTTGGCCATTCTCCACCTGGGGAATCGATATTATCGGTGAAATCACTCCGAAAGCTTCAAATGGAAATCGGTACATTCTGGTGGCCATAGACTACTTCACAAAATGGGTAAAAGCTGCATCCTACACCAAGTTAGGAGCCAAGAAAGTGGCCAAATTCATCAAGAGAAATCTCATCTGCCGTTATGGAGTTCCCCATGAGATTATTTCGGATAACGGAAGTCATTTCAAGGCAGAAGTCAGGGATCTGTTCGAGGAATACAAAATCACTTATCATAAGTCATCACTGTACAGACCACAAACTAATGGGGCAGTCAAAGCTGCAAACAAGAATGTTAAGGCCATACTGCAGAAATCAGCCGATACTTACAAAGACTGGCATGAAAAGCTACCGTTCGCACTTTGGGGATACAGAACCTCGATAAGGACATCCACAGGAGCAACCCCTTACTCACTAGTGTATGGGATGGAAGCGGTACTTCCGGTCGAGATAGAATTACCGTCCCTACGCGTGATGGCAGAGTGTGAAATTTCGGAATCAGATTGGTTGAGGGAAAGGTATGAAGAATTGGCCCTCATAGATGAAAAGCGCCTGGCGGCGGTCGACCATGTTCGAATCTATCAAAAGAGGATAGCCCGTGCTTTCAACAAAAAGGTTCGTCCGAGGAAGATTGTCAAGGGTGACCTTGTCCTTAAGGAGTTGCGAGCTCCGATCTTTGATCCCCGTGGGAAGTTTAAACCTAAATGGGTCGGCCCTTACATCGTCAAGACGGTTCTTTCCGGAGGAACAACTTATCTCATGGACCTCGATGGTGTCGAATTCAAAGAACCAATCAACATGGATCATCTCAAAAAGTACTATGCTTGACTATTCAATAACCTTTTTCTTTCAAGCTTTGGCCTGAACTACGCTCGACCTGATTCCCGCTCGGGGATACGTAGGTGATCGGGAGAGAACTAATCCTAATTATACGCCTTAATTCACATTTGTTAGTACTTTTTATCCTGTTTTGTGTATTTTTACTTCGTTTTCTATTTTCTGACAGGATTTGGAAGAAATCACCTAAACCAGGCTAAACAGGGTGAAAAAGCACAAAGAAAGAAGCTGAAAAAGCCAAGTCGCGAGCGCGAGTGGCGCGCGTGAAACACAGAAAATCGCTCAAGCGATTCGCGCGCGCGAAGCCTAAATGTTGCGCTCGTGCGGTCTGCTCGTGCGATCCGTACAGAAATCAAAGTTGCGTATTTCAGTGTACTGAAGACTCCTGTACAAACGAAACTGCTGAACGACATCTAGACTCTAGATTACATCAGTTTCAGTCCGTTTCGGGTTAGGAAGGCTTCCAAAACTTGTTGTAAATCTATATATACCCTATTTTATTACAATTAAAGGGTTAGACATTGTTGGCAATTATTATACACACATTCTACAACCATACTTCCAGCCATTGAAGGGAGGGAAACAAGGAGAAGAAGAAGAAGACCAAGGGTTTCCATGGCTTCCTCCATCAACTACTTGCCATCCATCACTTCCATGGACGGCTAGATCATAGATCTAGGGTTTCAATGAAGCCCTAGTCGAGCAATAGGGTTTTATTTATGTTTTTATTTTAGTTTTATTATGTATGGATGACAGTCACATGTTTCGAGGATTTTTATAAATAAATCGTACTTCTATTGATTAAATCATTACTTTCAGAATTTATTCTTGTCTTAGATCTATTTTGACTGTGATGTGCTCAACGATCTATGCTTGCTGTGCTTGTTTAGATTGTGTACATGTGATGGTGCTTTATTGATTTGTGCTATCAAGTATCCGAATAGTCCATGCCTAGGTTAGACGGATTAGATCACAACCCTAGTTTAGTGTGTGATAATTCGTGCTAACCGAAGATGGATTATGTTGGTGCTTGAACATTGAATATCTTCTTGTCGGTGGAATTGGGCTTGTAGCTACAATTCCCCATTATCATCCAACTTAATAAGCTAAAGTAATTCATAAATGTTCTTATTATGAAGCTAGTGGTGGATTTGCAATCCTAGGTTTCCTTAAACATTATTTAAAACAACTTTAATTGCTTTCATAGTTTAGATTTATTTTTATTGTTATTAGTTTAATTAAATTCAAATCAAAATCCGTTTTTATAATTAGTAAGATTTAGGTTTTAAGATTAAAACACGGTAGTTAATCAATCTCTGTGGGTTCGACCTTTAGTTCCACACTGCAAATCTTTAGAAAAGTAAAGTATACTTTTTATATCTTGATTCTGACAACATCAATTTTTGGCGCCGTTGCCGGGGATTGCATTAGTACCTTTAGTTTTATAATCTTAGTTTAGTTAATTTGTAAATATTAGGTTTGTTTTTATTATTATTTTTTATTTTCCGTTTTGTTTTTAGTTACTAACTTGTTCTTTTATTTTGTTGTCAATGTTTCCGAGTGGAGCAGCTAATTACATCAAAAGAGCTTACGCAAATACAAATATAAATAAAATAAAATAAATTGCTTCTTGTGAAACTCGCTTTAAACCACTGTAAGTCAGGGCGCTGTGACGCACTATTTGCATTAGTTTAGGGTTAATTGCACTGCATTAGCTAGGAAACCCAGGGCGCTCGGCTTGACGCGGTCATTGCATTACAGGATAATATTCATGCATCACGGTAGTTGAGTGCTTGTTATCTTAGTTGCGTGATTGCTATTTGTTTTTTTTAGTTGAGTCAGTTTTTTTTTAAGTTTACTTTCTTTTAGTTTACTTTCTGTTATTTTATTCCGACGACTTACACGCCACAAACATGTATTGATTTACCGAAGGCGATGGCATCTCACTTTGAGATAAGGTCGTCTACCATCTCGCTACTTCCATCTTTCCATGGCCGTTTAAATGAAGAACCATATAAACACTTAGGAGATTTTCAAGATATATGTTCTACTTTGAAAATCCAAAACTTAACTGATGATGAATTAAAATTGCGGCTCTTTCCATTCTCTTTAAAAGATAAAGCTAAATATTGGCTTCAATCTTTGGAGCCAAACACAATTAGAACATTGGAAGACTTACACACCGCATTTTTACAAAAGTTTTTCCCGATTATGCGTACGAATCAGATAAGAAAATCTATAACTAATTTTGTGATGCAAGATGGAGAATCACTCTACGACACGTGGGAAAAATTTAAAGAATTATTACGTTCGTGTCCACATCATCAGGTTCCTAAGTGGCAGTTGGTCCAGGTCTTTTACGAGGGACTTATTCCTTCGGTCCGTAACACCGTCGATGTTGTTTGTGCGGGAACCTTCCTACACAAAAGTGTCGATGAGGCCTGGAAAATTTTTGAAACGTTAAGCGAGAACTCGATGCATCAGACTGTGTCAGTACGTTCTGAGGGATATCTTAATCAACCTAAGAGAGAGGTAAAGTTCGAGTCAAGTCATTCAATTGAAATAAAAGAACTATCTAAAAAACTTGACCGACTTTTAACAATGAACCAAACAACAGCCCCACCCGCTCATGAAATTTGTGCATTATATTCCGATCCGTCACATTCTATCCTTGCATGTCCTTCTGCATCTCAATTTCTGGAATTCGTGGAGCAACACATTAATTCTATTCAACAATACCCACGGAATAATTATAATTCGACTACTAATAATCCGGATGCGCCATGGAGAAACCATCCTTACTTCTCGTGGAAAAATAATAATAATTATCCTAATGAGGCGACTAATTTTCCTAATGCATATCGACCTCAGTTTCAACTTAATCAATACCAACAACCGCATCCTAATCCGAACCCTCCAAGGGGTAACATTTTTGAGGAAAAGGTGTTGGCATCCCTTAATAAAATTGAAACGCAAGTACAGGCACAAGCACAAATAGTGCACTCTCATACACAATCCATTGTGAAGCTTGAATCCCAAGTGGGACAACTAGCTACTGTAGTGAGTTGTAGAAACGAGGGGACGTTGCCTAGTCAAACAATTCAAAACCCTAAGGGACAATATCAGGTTAAGGGGTCGAATGAACAAGTAAACGCCGTCTCAACTAGGATGACTACACGAGAGGAGGTGATAGAAACCCCTAATAAGAATGAGAATGTGATAGATATGAACATCAACTCTAATAAAGAGGGGGGTGAGGACGTTGATAAAAATAAAAAAGATAAAGAACCGGTCCCAACGAACTATATTCCGAGAATGCCATATCCACCTTATGTTGAGGGACCGTCACATTTGCCCAAGAAAGGGTCAAAAATAGAAGATATACTCGAGGTGTTTAAACAAGTTAAAATCAATATTCCATTCCTCGATGCTATTAAACAAATTCCCGCTTATGCTAAATGTTTAAAAGACCTTTGTACACAAAAGCGCAAAATACGTAGTCATACTCCTAAAAAGGTCTTCCTCACTGAAAAAGTAAGTTCTATTTTTCAACACGCACCTCCAAAGTATAAGGATCCTGGTACGCAAACGATTTCATGTGTCATAGGTGACACTATCATCCATAGGGCTCTCCTTGACTTAGGAGCTAGTGTTAACCTCTTACCTTATCATGTCTATAAACAATTAGGATTAGGTGAACTTAAACCTACGGCCGCTACTATTCAATTAGCGGATTGTTCCGTCAAAGTACCTAGAGGAATCGTCGAAGACGTCCTAGTAAAAGTTGATCAATGTTTCTATCCCGTTGATTTTATGGTCCTTGACACCGAACCGGTGCTAGATGCTAGAAAATACACTCCTGTTATTCTTGGTCGTCCATTCTTAGCCACGGCCAACGCACGTGTTAACTGCCGGACGGGGGTAATGAAAGTGTCATTTGGGAACATGAACTTAAAATTAAACATTTTTAATGCTATGGATCAACCTCCTAAAGACGACGATTACCTATGTGAGGCGGAAGGTGAGGTAAGACGGAATATTGAGCCTAACAAAGCAATAAATGTGAGTAACAACAAAGATATAGCGGATGATGAGTGGGTGAACCCTAACACCTCGGACCCTAATACTGAATCTACTCGGAAGGTAAGAAATCGATTTGAACATAATGACAAACCGTCAATCGAATTAATTCGAAGCGACGTGATTTCTGCTTACCATCGAGCTCTACCTGATATTCTTAGGGGTACAAAGTCTGATTTTCAACCTCCGTAAGTCTTGAGCTAGAACGGTCTAGCTGAAGACGTAAAAGTTAGCGCTTCTTGGGAGGCAACCCAAGCTTAATTTCGTTCGTTTTTCTTATTTTTGGTCAGTCTTAGAGTTTTTCTGGACAGGTTTGGGGGTCAGAATTAATTTATTTTAATATGACATACATAATTTTAGCTAAAAAATGGAAAAAAAACCCAAATCGCGCGCGCGACCCGCTCGCGCAAGACGTCGCTCGCGCGGCCCGCTGGCGCGAGATTATGCCTTAGTGAAATTTTTGTTTACTTTTTGTTTTGAGCCCTCGGGTTCTCCTCGCGCCTGGATTCGCGGGCGCGAGGCATCTCGCTCGCGCGAGGTTTCAAAAAAAAAAAAAAAAAAAAATTTGGAATTCGCGCGCGCGACGGCCGCTCGCGCGATATCCCATTTTTCTGATATTTTCTTTTGTTTTCTCTATCAGTCCTCCACACCTGTTCTAGTAGTTTTACGTTCCTGCTTTTGTTTATTATGACATTTTAGATTGAGTTAGTTGTTGTTTTCCTTGTTACATTTATACTTTTTCGTTTTATTTCTTTTACATTTGCTCGTTTAGTTTAGTTTAGCTTAGTTTTTAGATTTGTATTTTATTTTTCGGTTTCATTTACTTTTAATATTCTTTTGTTAGTTTCTTTTCGTTTATCTAGTATTAACAGGTACATTTGAACTTTATCGCCAAATTTTTATACATTTACCTGTTTGTCATTGCCGAGATCAAGGTATTATCGTTCCTTTCTTTACCTACTTTCCTTTCTTTCATTTTATTGTTGCATTGGGGACAATGAAAGGTTTAGGCTTGGGGGTATGCACACACATGCACATTATTATGCACTAATTTAAAAAAATTTCAATAAGTGTGTTTAAATAAACGATGATTACCGACGTTTTTGCAATCTTGATGTGATACTTCTTGTTATGTAACTTTGATTGTTATAGAATGATAAACAAGAGAAGATGTGATTAAACATTTGCTGAAATTATGATATGATGTAATGTTTAAGTTATGGATTGTTTGAATCGTAGTTTTATATCATAGATTTGCACACAAACCTATGCACTGCACGTAGTCATTGGAATACATGTTGGTTGTGAACTATAATATGATTCGGATTTCTAGATAACACAAGGTGGAGACTAGACCCGGTGAGCTTTTGAGCCTATCTTTTCTTTTTAGAGGGTTATAAATACATTGTGTTTGTCGAATTTCATTAAATTAGCGCATTAATTTGTTGTTTAGTCTCATTATTCTTGTTTTGGTTGATAGTCAAGTTAAAATATTTATTACCATGCTAAATAATCTTCCATTGTAAACATTGAAGAACCGTATAACCCTAGGAAATGATCTTAGGCCCTTCTTTGTTTACTGTTGACCGATAAATTTTAAAATTTCCTTAGTTCGCCCTTTGAGCCGTTACAATGCCTCTTTTTCTTTGTTCACCATTATCCTCTTTAAAAGCTCCAACTTGATCAACTTGGAGTATACCACTGGAAGAGTGATCAACTTTTAGTAGCATTAAGGCGATGTGTTGATTGAGAAAAAGAAAATAAGATGCTATTGGGGTAGTTGCTGGGTATTCAATGAATGATCATTTGAGAAGCAAGAAAAGAAAAAGGAAAAAAAAAAAAAAAAGAAGAAGGTTGATAAAAAAATATATGAAAAGGAGGAGAATGAAAAGATGAAGTTGGTAGAAGAAGAATGAAAGAAATCGAACATGCCTTACAATGCCATTCTGAGATTACCTACCTAATGAATTCCTGTCAATCCTTTTTCATTGTCTGAGCCACATTACAACCTTTGAAAAGTCCTATTTGATCCTAGGAAACATGGTTTGGATATGAAAACGATGGGAGGGGATTAAAACATGGTAATGATTAATTTTTCTTGATTATTGGCATCCTATCCATGAGACTACTATTCTTTTGTGTTATGCGTCTTTTTCGAGTCATATGTGAGCATTTCTCATTTTGAAAATATATTTCTTTGCTCACATGTATTAGATAAATTACACATGTTTCTGAGTGTTTCATTTGAGAGTGTAATTAACATTGTGAGATTCGTAGTCGAAGCATAGTTGGATGGTTATCCGAGTTATATTCCAAGTTCATGACATGCGCGTGTTCATTTGACTACCACATCACACACGTGCAATTGTATGAGGAACTCTATTGATTCGTACATTGCATGCACTTGATTGTTTCTCGTGATATAGGTGAACGTTTGATTATGTTTCTTCTTGTTCATTATTCTATTTCGAATCATTGTTTTATAATAAGGAGTATTGTTATTAGTTTTTCGTTTTAATAAAACTTTTTAAAATTTACAAGTTAATAAAAATGGTTGTGGGTGACTTGTTGACGAGAACCCTCACGAGACTTCACTCGTCCGACTAGGGACACCTAGAGGTTTAAAAGGCTTGTTGCATGTGCTAAATACAATCGTGATCCATGCGAAAATGGAGTAGTATTTTATTAGTAGTTAGTTTTTATTTTAGTTTTGCTCGAGAACTAGCAAAATGTAGGTTTGGGGGTGTGATCGGGAGAGAACTAATCCTAATTATACGCCTTAATTCACATTTGTTAGTACTTTTTATCTTGTTTTTGTGTATTTTTACTTCGTTTTCTATTTTCTGACAGGATTTGGAAGAAATCAAATCACCTAAACCAGGCTAAACAGGGTGAAAAAGCACAAAGAAAGAAGCTGAACAAGCCAAGTCGCGCGCGCGAGTCGTACGCGCGAAACACAGAAAATCGCTCGCGCGATCCGCGCGCGCGAAGCCTAAATGTCGCGCTCGCGCGGTCCACTCGCTTGATCCATACAGAAATCAAAGTTGCGTATTTCAGTGTACTGAAGACTCCTGTGCAAACGAAACTGCTGAACGACGTCTAGACTGTAAATTACATCAGTTTCAGTCCGTTTCGGGTTAGGAAGGCTTCCAAAACTTGTTGTAAATCTATATATACCCTATTTTATTACAATTAAAGGGTTAGACATTGTTGGCAATTATTATACACACATTCTACAACCATACTTCCAACCATTGAAGGGAGGGAAGCAAGGAGAAGAAGAAAAAGACCAAGGGTTTCCATGGCTTCCTCCATCAACTACTTGCCATCCATCACTTCCATGGACGGCTAGATCATAGATCTAGGGTTTCAATGAAGCCCTAGTCGAGTAATAGGGTTTTATTTATGTTTTTATTTTAGTTTTATTATGTATGGATGACAGTCACATGTTTCGAGGATTTTTATAAATAAATCGTACTTCTATTGATTAAATCATTACTTTCAGAATTTGTTCTTGTCTTAGATCTATTTTGACTGTGATGTGCTCAACGATCCATGCTTGCTGTGCTTGTTTAGATTGTGTACATGTGATGGTGCTTTATTGATTTGTGCTATCAAGTATCCGAATAGTCCATGCCTAAGTTAGACGGATTAGATCACAACCCTAGTTTAGTGTGGGATAATTCGTGCTAACCGAAGATGGATTATGTTGGTGCTTGAACATTGAATATCTTCTTGTCGGAGGAATTGGGCTTGTAGCTACAATTCCCCATTATCATCCAACTTAATAAGCTAAAGTAATTCAGAAATATTCTTATTATGAAGCTAGTGGTGGATTTGCAATCCTAGGTTTCCTTAAACATTATTTAAAACAACTTTAATTGCTTTCATAGTTTAGATTTATTTTTATTGTTATTAGTTTAATTAAATTCAAATCAAAATCCGTTTTTAAAATTAGTTAGATTTAGGTTTTAAGATTAAAACACGGTAGTTAATCAATCTCTGTGGGTTCGACCTTTACTTCCACACTGCAAATCTTTATAAAAGTAAAGTATACTTTTTATATCTTGATTCTGACAACATCAATTTTTGAACTTTATCGCCAAATTTTTATAAATTTACCTGTTTGTCATTGCCGAGATCAAGGTATTATCGTTCCTTTCTTTACCTCCTTTCCTTTTTTTCATTTTATTGTTTCGTTGGGGACAATGAAAGGTTTAGGCTTGGGGATATGCACACACATGCACATTATTATGCACTAATTTAAAAAAAATTCAATAAGTGTGTTTAAATAAACGATGATTACCGACGTTTTTGCAATCTTGATGGGATACTTCTTGTTATGTAACTTTGATTGTTATAGAATGATAAACAAGAGAAGATGTGATTAAACATTTGCTGAAATTATGATATGATGTAATGTTTAAGTTATGGATTGTTTGAATCGTAGTTTTATATCATAGATTTGCACACAAACCTATGCACTGCACGTAGTCATTGGAATACATGTTGGTTGTGAACTATAATATGATTCGGATTTCTAGATAACACAAGGTGGAGACTAAACCCAGTAAGCTTTTGAGCCTATCTTTTCTTTTTAGAGGGTTATAAATACATTGTGTTTGTCGAATTTCATTAAATTAGCGCATTAATTTGTTGTTTAGTCTCATTATTCTTGTTTTGGTTGATAGTCAAGTTAAAATATTTGTTACCATGCTAAATAATCTTCCATTGTAAACATTGAAGAACCGTATAACCCTAGGAAATGATCTTAGGCCCTTCTTTGTTTACTGTTACCGATAAATTATAAAATTTCCTTAGTTCGCCCTTTGAGCCGTTACAATGCCTCTTTTTCTTTGTTCACCATTATCCTCTTTAAAAGCTCCAACTTGATCAACTTGGAGTATACCACTGGAAGAGTGATCAACTTTTAGTAGTATTAAGGCGATGTGTTGATGAAGAAGAAGAAAATAAGATGCTATTGGGGTAGTTGCTGGGTATTCAATGAATAACACCATCGGTTCGGTCGCTCCACCAACAAAAATAACCATTTTCTTTCAAGCTTTGGCCTGAACTACGCTCGACCTGATTCCCGCTCGGGGATACGTAGGCAACCACAACGGTTCGGTCACCCCACCTACCTAAAATCAACTCGCTTCTTTCCGACCATGGCCCGAACTACGTTGGACCTGATCCCCGCTCGGGGATACGTACGCAGACTTTCAAAAAAAAAAAAAGGGATGGCTCGCTAGGTTGAAAATCCGAAAGGACGCCTAGGCAAAAGTTAGAGTTAAATCCAAAGTGAGCAATAACAAAAGAGAGAAAAGAGCTCGCTAGGTCACCTAACTGGTGCCTAGGCAAAAGTTATGAGCATTTGAGAGAATAAAGTTGCGGTCCTTACCATAACCCAGAAGTCACCCTCCGCACTAGGGGCAAATTTCGGCCACTCGCCTCGTTTGCGTGAACCTCTTCTAAACTAGGGGCAAACGTCGATCATCTACCTCGTTTGCCTCACAACCATATGTATCCCAAACTAGGGGCAAACTTCGGACACCCGCCTCGTTTGCCTCTAATCGTCCTAGCAAGTACCAAAAGTAACATCTAATTGAAATCTAGATTACAAAATGTTTTTAAAGCTAAAATGCATAGAATGAGATTTCCAAAGTAACCAAGGTTCACCGATAAACAAACTCTGAATATTACAAAAGCAGGAAAGATCAAAAAAATTCAAAGTCTTTCGAAAAGCAATCACACATGCTCAAAGACACTTGGAGGAATAAGCAGAATCAGTCAGGTTTGGTTTTATCTTTGTGTCTTTTATTTTCTTTAGAAGTAGGCATTTACTCGGTCAGTCCAACCATCAATGAAAGAAGCAATAGTAGCAGCCCTGATCCTGGAAGCAAAGACCCTCTTAGTAAACCCCCGGGGAACTTCCTGAACTTGCCCATACTGTCTGGCCAAACGGCGAGGATGATAGAAAGAAGTCTCTCTCAGACCCATCAGCCACACCCTCTGAAAATCCCCAAGACTGGTGGTCACAGCATAATGACCCCAACGCCTCACAATCCAGCAAATGTCAGCCTCAGATAAGGCGCCCATCATACCCACCCAATCAGCAGAAGTAAAATGAGTATGAAGCACAGCTCTGCGAAAATAAACCGGCGGCACATTACCGGTCCATAACTGAAGACGCTCGTAGAGCCAAGCCTGTAACACCAGAGTCGCACCAGAAAGTAGAAGCATTCCCTGACTTGAAGCGTGATCCAAACCATTCAGGGTCTCGGCCAAAACCATGGCCATGGGGTTCTTACCTGCCTTTAGTCCGAGACATACATGCACTAAGTCGCTAGAAGCACTCGAGAACAAGAAGTGTGAAGTCATGCATAGAATCAGAGCAGCCCCACGAGTAGCATCATACACGCTGGGATTCCCAGGACTGGCATATCGAGCAATTATGGAAGCAATGTCAAGAACCTCACCTTGAATCAGCCGGCGAAAAATAGTGATGGAACAATACAGATATTCAGCCAAGCCTCGCGTAGGACTGAGGGTATCAGCAGAAGGGAGAATCAGGTCCGAATCAGAATCATAGCCAAGGATGGCACAGAACTCCTCAAACAAGGGGCATATCTCCAAGCCATTGAAATTGAAGACATGGTTCACCGGATCCCAGTGAGCAATAGCGGCGCGCAAGAACTCAGTGTTCAGGGTAATCTGGCAGAGAGAGAATAGCTCAGTCAGGCCGTAGCTAAAGAGGTTGATCCGTTCCACACCATCCGTGATGTTCAACCAAGCTGTGAGTTGAGCGGGATCATACAAAGTCATGTTTTCGGTCGCGGCTCTAGGAAAATTCGAAATTTCGGCAGCACCTCCCCGTTTCACGGACTATCCCACCTGCAAGGCAAAAACACTCACTATTACAAAACTGACCATCGCAATAACACCCAACAATCACAGTGCACATGTATCATCATCAACTAAAACAAGCACACAACCGCGCCTCCAAACCGGAAGCTATCCGGCCTAAAAGGCAAAACATCATAATAATTTGTTAAAGGTCACAAAATGTTCCACACATCATCCTACACTGTCCAAACAGTCACATCACCAGTACAACCCAATCGAAAACATAAAAAAAATAATAATAAAGTAAAGTCCCCGCTTGAGGGGCAGCCTCAGTCCTCCTCTTCTTCGTCCTCCGTTCGACCGCCCGGAGTGTATGTCGGTGACGGCCTCCTCCTACCGCCCCTGCACCTTGGACCAGTCCTCGATGAGCCAGCTCCGCCTCCCCGATACTGCACACACAAATAAAATAAAGGCAATCAGTAGGAAAACAACAAAAAAAAAATATACAAAAACAGAGTCAAGTCAGAAACCTACCAAGGACGCCATCTGATTGGCAGCAAACTGCCGAATGCCATCCATCTGTCAAGGGTAAAATCCAGGGTTAGAACCTCATAACTTTAAGGAGCGCAAGATTAGAAACGTACCCGGTGGTCTCGTGTGAGGACCAAGGACCGTAGGCTAGCCGCCAAGGCGTGACCCTCCTCAGCGTAACTCCAAGGAACATTGAGGACGCCCGCTGGCTGAGTAGGGTACCCACATGTGACTCGCGGCACCTCCATCACTTGGGGAGTGCCATCAGCACCTAAAACGTTGACGGTCCAATCCCATGGAGGGATAGGATCGGAAGTCGGAGGAGCCTGTCTCCTATACATCTCGCGGACCTGTAGGCACAAAACAAGTTAAGAAAAGAAAAATAAAAAACATAGGCAATGGATTAAAAAACAAAAACATAAAACTCACCTCCAGGAGTGGGAAGTTGGGCATCACGAAACGACCACGGTAAGCCTCGTAACCGGTCTCATAGAGGAAATGGTCCCAAACATCGGTGCCAGCCAAGGCCGCCAGCAGAGCATCACCAGAAAGGTCACTAGCATCCATCGCATGGGGATTATGAGGGACCCGATACCTGGAACCACCAACCACCTGCTGAGACACTCGCTCACCGAGGAACCACTGCCTGCACTCGGTACTCTCCATCAAAAGTCGGCAAGAGGAAAGAGGTTTGACCGCTTGTATCTCCTCAGGGGCGGCATAGGCAACGTGTTCCCAAGGCGTCCAATCAACATTAGCAGCCGTCAGTCCGGTTAGGAAGTTTCGGAGCAAAACAATCCGGTGGGCACCACTCTTCACCCCGACAACATCCCTCCGCCATCTCAAGCCTCGTGGGAACAAAGGCACTGGAGCCATGCCATCCTCGTCTTCGCCTGATTCATCCGCAGGGGAGGGAGCCAACATCTTCAGGTACTCGAAGCTCCAAAGCTGCACAGACAAAGGAGAAAATAAGAAAAAGTACAGAAACTAAAAAGTCAGAATATAAAACAAGATGCAGCACATACCTCCCAAGCTCGCCAAAATCCCCCTGTCGATTTAACATCACCACGGGAAACCTCACCCATGTGCTTGTAAAGATGGGCTAAGGCGGCACCACCCCAGTCGTAAGAAGGGATCTCATCGATGGTTGCTAGGCAAGAAAGAAGTCTCAAGTTCACCCGGTCATTCCGCGTCGCAAAGATTGAGCAGCCAAGGACATACAGAAGATACACCCTCAAAAGTAGGGAATTGTTCAGGTTATGATCCCCTCTACCATAAGCCCGGTAAAGCCAGCCACAAGGAAACCAGTGCCTCTCCAAATTGGGGGGAACATCCCTAATCAACATCTCTACAGCCTCAGGGTCGATCACATAGAAATTATCCAGAATCTGGCGCTTCCCGCCTACCCTCAAACCAGTAATCATAGAAAAGTCGAAAGGTGTCATGGTCATCTCGCCGAACGGCAGGTGGAAAGTATTGGTGGTGTCCCACCACCTCTCAGCCAAAGCATAAAAGTGTGCCAAATCATTGCTGATCTTCGAAACCAGATGGGCAAAGCCTTCGAACCTGGCATCATCGACCATCCTCTTGACGGTGGGCGAGAGTTGAGTATACCACAGGAAAGCATGAGCGAGGCTACCTGGCCCTTCAGTGCTACTTCCGGCACCTGCACATACTAGAGATGACAAAAGCAATGCACAAAATCACTATTCACGACCCAAGGTCCAAATTCGCAAAATCAACATTTGAGCAAAAATCAAACTTCAAACGATCTCTAGGTGCACACTACGGCTCACAAAACTAGCACAGTACATGGAAATAGTCCTAAAATGTCAAAGGTTTCACATACCAAGCTCGCTAGAGCCGCGGCCGAAAGATGATGTTGGGGGTCCCGTAAAATCAAGTCCGGGGTTTGCATCTCGGCTTTCATCCGTTCCTTGGCCTTCTTAGACGGTCTCCTCGAGCTCGAAGCCATGGATCTACAAAGAAAATGGAAGTCAAAGTTAAACTTTCTTCTTGCAAAATTGAGCAAACCTAAACAACAATCAAAATTCCAACTACGGGGTAGGATTACTCACCTGAGCGCGCACAAGCTGCGTTTTGACGATTTTTGGCTCCAAAAATACCCCAAAATGGCCAAGAATGAGCTTCAAAAGCTCAAAAACCCGAGATATACAAAGATGGAGTCCGGCCACCCAGTGCTGCCGCAGCACTGGCCCACTGCCGCCGCGGTAGTGGCCCAGTGCCGCCGCGGCACTGCTCCCCGCGGGCCCCGCTTCGCTTCGTTTTGCTCCGTTTTGCTCCGTTTTGACCTGTTTTGGCATTTTTCAGCCTATTTTTGGCCCCGATCAGCCCTGGTGGCCCATTCCGATCAAGATTTGTAAGGTTTTACCCCAAGCAGGTTAAAAGTTGTCAGAACTACCTCCAGCAGGTAGAAACTGAGAAAAATTGACTCCCGAAGACCCGAATCGGCTATTTTAGAACAACCGCAAAATTTGATCAACCGTGAGAGATTTAGAGATGGGTCCTGGTTCCCGATCAAGAAAAGAGATTCCCCGAGTACCCCGCATCATCCCCCGAGGACAGAAGCAGAAAGATACCAGCTCCCGGAGGCCCCGACCGGCCCTCTTGGATTGAGCACTGCAAGATTTGATCAACCGTGAGAGATTCAGAGTTGGGTCCTGGTTTCCGATCAAGAAAAGAGATTCCCCGAGAACCCTGCATCATCCCCCGAGGACAGAAGCATAAAGATACCAGCTCCAGGAGGCCCCGACCGGCCCTCTTGGATTGAGCACCGCAAGATTTGATCAACCGTGAGAGATTCAGAGTTGGGTCCTGGTTTCCGATGAAGAAAAGAGATTCCCCGAGAACCCCGCATCATCCCCCGAGGACAGAAGCAGAAAGATACCAGCTCCCGGAGGCCCCAACCGGCCCTCTTGGACTGAGCACCGCAAAATTTGATCAACCGTAAGAGATTCAGAGTTGGGTCCTGGTTTCTGATCAAGAAAAGAGATTCCCCGAGAACCCCCACATCATCCCCCAAGGACAGAAGCAGAAAGATACCGGCTCCCGGAGGCCCCAACCGGCCCGTAAGATTTGATCAAGAGAAGCAGTTGAAGAGAGATCCCAGAAAGAGTCGCTTCATCCCCAGCAGATGCAGATTAATCCTCAGTGGATTCGTATACCGTCAGTTCAATCACAGTAGTCCGTTGTAGACTCATCATCTCGATTCAAACATCGTCGGTTCATTAATCATCATTATGACATGGCTTCTATCAATCGAGCTTCCATGTTCATCGCGTGACATCTCAGGATTTCATGATCATCCCTTGACTTCTGTGTCTGTCTCTTAATTTTCGGGGCTCTCGTGTCCGTCAGTTATTTGCCAAAAGGCATCTTCGATTATAGTCCTCTGAGACCCCACACCCAATTACGTTCGCTTACGAAGCACACTTCCCAAAATTCAGAAGTTTGCCTCTAGACTCAGAGCCTTCTAAAATCTTGGTATCCCTATTCGGGTCAATAACCACGTCACAGTCGCAAACACTAGCACGACACTAGCCCACTCGGAGTGGCACACCCCACAACACCTACTCATACTAGGATCATAACACTAGACATGATAGGACTCATGACACAATTCATATCACATCCATGCATTGCATATCATCCTCATAGCATAGCATCCGCATGTCTTGTTGTGCATGTGTGATTTGTTCCTTTGTGCCCTGAACTACGTCCTGGTCTGATTCCCCTTGGGATACGTAGGCAGCTCACACAGAGCGCGACCAGCACTAGCCTCAGCATCATTGCATCTTTTGCAACGCATTTTTATCCTAAATCTATAGCCTCCAAAAGACATGTCTCTTCAAAGCTTTGGCACTCGCTTGCGACATGTGTTGCCTCGCAAGTTCATGCCAAAGAGGGGCAAACTGTAGACCCCATTTTGTCGGCTATCAGATTTAGGAAACCCATAGCTTGGTGGTTCACAATGATCGTAAAAGACTCAAAAGGACTCTTGGAAGTCAGCTCTATCTCTCAGAATGCTCAGAATGACCAAAATACCCCTGAAAGCCCGAAGACTCCCAGATTTGGCCCCGAAGTTCTGAAAACATGCTATGTCATAAGAAAAATGATAAAATCAGTTTTTAAGTAAAACCGGATGAAATCGTCAGTTCCCAAAGACCCCCCGGAAGTCCCGGAAGTTCCCCGAAAGTCCCCGTTGACCGGTTTGACCAGAGTTTGACCAAGTTTGACCAGGTTTGACCGAAATCGTCTAAATTCACCGGAGTCATAAGAAAAGTATTAAAATGAGTTTAAAAGAGAATCGAGCGAAAACGTCGGCTCCTGGGAGCTCCCGGAGGTTCCCAGAACTTCCCGGGAATCCCAGGTTTGACCAGTTTGACCAAGATTTGACTTTGGAATCGGGGCACCGAAACAATTTTCAAATATTTTTCATGGATACTAGAGGTCAATAGCTTTCCAATGGTATATCGCACATAATTCCTGGATTTAAAACGAATTTATTATGAATTTCCAAAGCCGAAAAAGATGATCAAATTGGCTTTTATCGCGAATACCGTAAAACTTTTCAAAGTGACCTATCCCCGAACTATTTTTTACGTAAAGTAGACTCCATTACCTTTCCAACGGTATATCACAACCTCAATTTAGAGTTCGTACGCATTTTCTGTGAATTTCGGACGAAATAGGGCCTTTTCGCGAATACCGGAACCTCAGGGGGCCTAAACAGCATTATCTGGACGAAGGAGGAGCAGTGCCGCCGCGGCACTGGCCCACTGCCGCCGCGGCATTCCCCTCCAGAATGGTGTATTTTTGTGATTTTTCTTGGGGATTCATTTTGATTAATTAAAAACCAAAACGACATAGTTCTATGATTTCAGATGTTTGGAGCCAATGGGAATACTTTCTAAATCCCAAAACCACCCCAAGTTGGCCTATTTAAACCCCCCATTGCTCTTCATTTTAGGAGAGTAAAATGCAAGTTTAGAGAAAGTTTGGGAGAGAAAGTTGTAGAGATAAGGTTAGAGTAGAGAGAAAAGAAGCTTTCTTCTTTGATTTTCAAAACAAAAGTGAGTTTTAAAATTTGTTTTTACTACATCACTCCTATTTACTTCAACATTCAATACACCCAACCACCATTTTAGTGAGCATTTAAGAGAGTGGAAGCTTCTTCCATGTCCAATGTCATTACATATGAGTGAAACACCATGCTACAAGTTCAATACTTCATGAATATCATCTATTGATCATTATCTACTTGCTTGTTTATTCATTGTTTATCTCTTCTTACCTCATTTCTTTTTTATTTTCTTTATTTACTTACTAGTTCATCATCATCTAAATGATGACATGAAGTTTGGGGTGAGTGAATCCTTATGGATAGTAGCTCTTGACCTCAAAAACATGTTTGATAGGTGATGATCATAACTTCATTACCTCCAAGGTCTCCTTGAACTGTATTGAAGTTATGCACAAATAAAAATAAGTCTCTCCAACAATCTTGGAGGTTCTTGATGATGAGTTGAATGTTGGCATTTTAAGTGGTTGTAATCTTTATTGAGTATTGAAAATACATTTTCAAAACCTCTATTTCAAAACCCCCCTCAATCCCTCTCATTTTGATTTCAAGAAAGAAAACCTTATTTTTCCCAAAATCTTCAAAACAGTGAGTCAAAACAGTGAGTGAGCTGAGTTCAAAGATTTCTCTAGAACTCAATACTCAACATATAGATACAAGGCCACTTGGAAGGTCTTCCTAACTCATTGGAGAACACCCATGATTTTTGGTTTGACTTGGAAGTACTTGAAAATGGTCCATTTGGACTCAAACATCCCTTCCAAACATTCTGGCTCTGCTGTCACAGTAGCTTGACTAAATTCCAACTTCTTTTTCAGAAATCTTTTCCAAAAGGGATGGTCCCAACTTATTTTTCCCTTAAGCTTCAATGCCCTAGGAAACGTTCTGTATAAAATGGGCCCCTAGATCATTCGTTGTCATTTTCTAAGATTTTTCAACATTTCAGTCGACAGTACGGACTCTGTTTCTGAGTGACCTCTGTCTTTCATATGATTTCTCTCATTCTGTGATAGTCATTAAAGATTGGCTTTTTTGAGTTGTATTCTAGACACAATAAGGAACATCTCCATAAAAAATCATGCATTGAAAGCATTCCTAACCCCTCTTTTCTATTTTTACAAGATCATGTTACTGTTCTGTCCACTATTCACAGCAAGCACATTTTAACTTTCATTCTTTGATTTGATGCTTATATGCCTTCCAAATTAGTTCATATCTTAGGAAGTAGTTCATACTACATTTGTACATATCCCATGATGATTTCATTCATTCATTCATACACATTATAGACTTCTAAGTCATTCTAGGAATCCATGAACACAAAGCACACTACAACCTTGGCACATTCTAGATACATACATTGCATCCATGCAAGATTTGGGGCCTTCATGGCTCCTAATCTAAGAAGATTGTAAGGAATGAACTTGATCACACGTTCATGCTTCCCCCGATCTAATCATTCTTTCTCATCCATCCCGGGGATTGAGAGGTCTTCTTTTCTCAAAGATTAACATGTATCATACTAGCTTGCTAAGCATCTTTGTTTTCTTTGATTTATTTGTTTCAAGAACAATTCATGCCCCCTTTAGATTAGGAAACTTGATAAATTGATATATGATTAGACGATTTTTCCTAGGTTTATTTGTGTGATCTTTCACTTTACATTGCATGATATTTGACTAGATCTTATGAATGATATTTTATCTTTAGATCTTCCATTTCAAGTTTTCTTATGTGATGTAATATACTATCATAGTATTAATTGCCGAACCATACATAGTATAAGATGATTATTTGGATGCTAATTGAGGCCCGTCGAAAGACGGGGCGAGTTGAGGGTGTTTTAGTCGCGACAAAGGCTCATTTCTCTCTCGTACCAAAACCCCGAATCAAGTTCTTTAGTTATGAAGGGCCAGTGCCCTTTATCCATTTGGGTGAGTCAAAATTAGGTTTCTTGGTTCCTTAAAGACCAAGTGGAGACTCTGTATCTGTTTTCAACAGACCATTTTCTTTCTTTGATCCAAATCAAATTTCAAACAAGTTTCAAAACATAACGAAGCGGTGGAATCCTGGTATCCACAGGTAGAATCATCATCCATCAAACATGTCTTTAAGGTCAAGAGCTACTATCCATAAGGATTCACTCTCCTCAAGAAACATGTCATCTAGATGATGAAGAACAAGTAAGTAGATAAAGAAAAATAAAAAGAAATGAGGTTAGGAAGATACAAACATAATATGAACAAGTAAGTAAATAACAATCAATAGATGATAATCAATGTGATTTTGGACTTGTAGCTTGGTGTTTCACTCATATATGGTGACATTTGGACATGAAAGTAGCTTCCTATCTCATGAATACTCAAGAATGGTGGTGAAAGAAATGTTTAGATGATTGAAGTTTTGATAGCAAACTCAAGTAAAAAGGAAAACTCTCTCTATATTTCTCTAGGGTTTCTTCCTAAGCTCTCTCTAAGCTTCCATGTCTCTCCCTCTAAATGGAAGTAAATTGCTTCTTTTATAGGCAAATGAGTGGTGGTAAATGGGGTTTTAAAAAGTATAAAAAGGTCTCCCATTGGTCCAAAATAAGCAGGGAACCAAAACTACGTCGTTTTGATTTCTACTTAATCAAATTGGAGCCCCAATCAAAATTACAAAAATGGACTGTTCTGGGGGAGAGTGCTGCGGCGGCACTAGGCCTGAGCTGCGGCAGCAGTGGGCCAGTGCCGCAGCGTCACTGCTCCTCCTTCATCCAGATAATGCTGTTTAGGCTCCCAGAGGTTCCGATATTAGCGAAAAGGCCCTATTTCGTCCGAAATTCAAAGAAAATGCATACAAACTATACACTGAGGTTGTGATATACCATTGGAAAGGTAATGTAGTCTATTTTACATAAAAAATATTTCGGAGATAGGTCACTTTGAAAAGTTTTGCGGTATTTGCGATAAAAGCCGATTTGATCGCCCTTTTCGCCTTCGAAAATTCATAATAAACTCGTTTTAAATCCAAATATTGTGTGTGATATACCATTGGAAAGCTATTGACCTATAGTATCCATGAAAAATTTTGAAAATTATTACGGTGCTTCAGTTTTAAAGTCAAATTTTTGTCAAACTGGTCAAACCTGGGATTCCCGGGATGTTCTGGAAACCTCTAGGAGCTGACGTTTTCGTTCGATTTTCTTTAAAACTCATTTTAATACTTTTCACATGATCTAGAATGATTCGGGGGAATTTGGATGATTTCAGTCAAACTTGGTCAAACCTTGGTCAAATTGGGTCAAACCTTGGTCAAAACGGTCAACGGGGACTTTCCAGGAACTTCCGGGACTTCCGGGGGTCTCTGGGAGCTGATGATTTCATCTGATTTTGCTTAAAAACTCATTTTCTTACTTTTCTTATGACATAGCATGTTTCTAGAACTTTTTGGTCCTAATCTGGGAGTTTTCGAGCTTTCAGGGCATTTTGGTTATTCTGAGCATCTTGAGAATTAAAACCAACTTCCAGGAGTCCTTTTGAGTCTTTTTCGATTATTATGAACCACCAAGCTATGGGTCTCCTAAATCTGATAGCCGACAAAATGGGGTATCTACAGTTTGCCTCTCTTTAGCATGAACTTACGAGGCAACACATGTCGCAAGCGAGTGCCAAAGCTTAGAACAAATAGGTCTTTTGGAGGCTATAAATTTAGGATTAAAAGCATTGCAAAAGATGCAATGATGCTGAGGCCAGTGCTGGTCATGATCTACGTGAGTTGTCTACGTATCCCAAGGGGAATCAGACCAGGACATAGTTCAGGGCACAAAGGAGCAAATCACACCTGCACAACGAGATAGGCAGATGCTGTGCTATGAGGATGATATGCAATGCATGGATGTGATATGAATTGTGTCATGAGTCCTATCATGCCTAGTGTTCTGATCCTAGTATGCGTTGGTGTTGTGGGGTGTGTGCCACTCCGAGTGGACTTACTGTGCTAGTGTTGAATCTAATGCAGTGGTTGATCCTGATAAGGATACCAAGGTGTGAAGATTTTTGGAATTGTGCTTCGACAACAAATGTAATCGAACGTGGGGTCCCAGAGGATGTTAGTCAGAGATGAAGCTTGACAAACAACCGACAGACCTAGAAGCCCTAGAAATTAGGAGACAGACACAGAAGCCCTCAAACGTTAAGTGATGGACATGAAAGCCCGAGATGTCAAGCGATGGACACGGAAGCCCCATTAATGGACATGGAAGCCCAAGATTTTGAATGAGAATGATGAACATGACATGCTTTGAATGATGGTAAACTAATGATGATTAATGAACGGACAATGCACGAATTGAGATGACGAGTAGTAAGTGAAATATGTGACTATCATGGGTTGAACCAACGGTTGGACAAACCGTGATCAGAAGGACTGACGATGTATGAATCAAGATGACGAGTCGACAATGAACTACTATGACTGCCATGGATTAGATCAACAGTTGGACTAACCGTGATCAGAAGGACTGACGACGTATGAATCGAGATGACGAGTCCACAGTGAACTACTATGACTGTCATGGATTGAACTGACGATGTACGAATCGAGATGACGAGTCAATAGTGAACTATTGTAACTGTTATGATTGAACTGCCGATGTACGAATCGAGATGACGAGTCGACAGTGAACTACTGTGATTGTCAGGATTGAACTGACAATGTTCGAATCGAGATGACGAGTCGATAGTGAACTACTGTAACTGTCATGGATTGAACTGACGATGTACTAATCAAGATGACGAGTCGACAATGAACTACTATGACTGTCAGGATTGAACTGCCGATGTATGAATCGATATGCCTGCTGGGGATTAAACTGAATCTGCTGGGGATGAAGCAATTCTTTCTGGGATCTCTCCTCAACTACTTCTCTTGACCGGGGACCAGGATTCAAATTTGAATCTCTCATAGTTGATCAAATCTTGCTGACCTAAAACTGGGATCCATCTCTGAATCTCTCGCGGTTGATCAAATCTTGGAATGCTCAATCCAAAAGAGCCGGTTAGGGCCTTCGGGAGCTGATGGACTCTCTTAGAATCTCTCTTCAATTCTTGACCTAGAACCAAGATTCATCTCTGAATCTCTCGTGGTTGATCAAATCTTGTAATGCTCAATCCAAAAGAGCTGGTTAGGGCCTTCGGGAGCTGATGGACTCTCTGACAATCTCTCTTCAATTCTTGACCTAGAACCAGGATCCATCTCTGAATCTCTCGTGGTTGATCAAATCTTGTAAATGCTCAATCCAAAAGAGCCAGTTAGGGCCTTCGGGAGCTGATGGACTCTCTGAGAATCTCTCTTCAATTCTTGACTTAGAACCAGGATCCATCTCTGAATCTCTCGTGGTTGATCAAATCTTGTAAATGCTCAATCCAAAAGAGCCAGTTAGGGCCTTCGGGAGCTGATTTTCCTGCTGGGGATGGTCTGACAGACTTCTAGATTGCTAGGGATAAAACCTTGTCAATCTTGACTGAAATGGGCCACTGGAATGGATAATGCACTCTGCTAAGAAGAAGGACATACGCCCATTGAATGGGAGTCAAGGTATCATTCTATTTGTGATGAGGGATACGGAGATGGTCTGCGGCAGTTAAGGTTTTGATATTGAAAGAGGAGGGTGATCAACAATCACTCATGGACTTATGTTGCTTGAAGAAAGATGATCAACAACCACTTATGGACTTATGTTGCACGAACGAAGATGAGCAACAGCCATTTATGGACTTATGTTTCTAGGATGAAAGAAGATCATCAACAGCCACTCATGGACTTATGTTGCATGAAGAAAGAAGAAAGATCAACAGCCACTCATGGACTTATGTTGCTAGGAGAACGAAAGATCATCAATAGCCACTCATGGACTTATGTTGCATGAACGAAGATGAGCAACAACCACTTATGGACTTATGTTTCTAGGAGAGAGGAAGATCATCAACAGCCACTCATGGACTTATGTTGCATGAACGAAGATGGTTAACCTTTGGCAGTATGGAAAGGGATGAAATTCACATTTTTCCCCAAGCTTGGACACTTCTCATGCTGACGCCTTGACTGGTGCAGTAATGATGTTTGGTACTCCTGCTTGTATTGTCATTGGAATGATCTTTATAACTTGATTTAAGAAAATCATTATTCGTCACTGTTGACTTACACATTTGAGACTACGACAAACTCTTTTTCTGAAAAAGACTATGACAGACTCAAAAACTGATAGACACCGACACGCGAGGGTGACACATTTGACACCAAAATGAAACAAGCTCGACTTATTAAAACTTGATGTTCTTTCATCATAAATGATGTACCATTTCTCTTATGAGTTCACTCCACATAATTTTGATGATAAATCTCATTTTCAAAGTTCTTCCCTATTGATCTAATCAATTCTTTGCTTCTCCCAAAATGTGCTTTGGATTAGTGCCTTAGCTTTTAGAATAAAAGATGCTCTATTCCAAAATTTACAAAACAACTTGGTGACTTGAAAACTTACTCTTTGGTGTGAAGGGATCGTGTTAGGAAAATAGAGTTTGCCCCTAGTTCATAGGCAAACGAGGTAGGTGACCGAAGTTTGCCCCTACTTTGGAAGATGGTTGTTTGAAGGTTTAGGGCAAACGAGGTAGGTGACCAAAGTTTGACCCTTGTATAAAGGGTAGATAGTAAAATTCAGGCAAACGAGGCGGGTGGCCGAAGTTTGCCCTTAGTGTGGAAGGTGATTTTCTGGCTTGAGGCAAGGACCGTGACTTTAATCTCTCAAATGCTCATAACTTTTTCCTAGGCACCAGTGAGGTGACCTAGCGAGCTCTTTTATCTCTTTTGTTATTGCTTACCTTAGATTTAGCTCTAATTTTTTGCCTAGGCCTCCTTTCGGATTTTCGACCTAGCGAGCCATCCTTCTTTTCTTTTTGAAAGTCTTCCTACGCACCCCCGAGCGGGGATCAGGTCCAACGTAGTTCGGGCCAAAGTTTTGAAAGAAAAGGGGGGTGATTATGATGGTGTCGACCGAACTGATGCGGTTGACTACGTATCCTCGAGTGGGAATCAGGTCAAGCGTAGTTCAAGGCAGGGTCTTGAAAGGAATTGGTTTAATTATGATGGTGTCGACCGAACCGATGCGGTTGCCCACGTATCCCCGATTGGGAATCAGGTCAAGCGTAGTTCAAGGCAAGGTCTTGAAAGAAATTGGATTGATTATGATGGTGTCGACCGAACTGATGTGGTTGCCTATGTATCCCCGAGTGGGAATAAGGTCGAGCGTAGTTCAAGGGTAGGTCTTGAAAGAAATTGGATTGATTATGATGGTGCCAACCGAATCGATGTGGTTGCCTACGTATCCCCGAGTGGGAATCAGGTCGAGCGTAGTTCAAGGCAAGGTCTTGAAAGAAATTGGTTTGATTATGATGGTGTTGACTGAACTGATGTGGTTGCCTACGTATCTGATCGGCGACGAATAGTTGCCGTCTATAGTCCTAAAAATACGCTTTGTTAGCCCATTTCATGTAGTTATTAGTTATTTTTTTAATAAGTATTCTAAATTTTGTAGGATTTGGAGCTTTAACTTGAAAACGCACAAAAATCCAATGATTAGTGGCTTTGGAAGTCATTCTGGGCTCAAACGGTGATTCCGGTGAAAGCTGAATGCAGTAGCAGTCTCGCAAAATTGCATTTTTGATAAAGAATACTTTGGATTTGAGAAATTGCTCCAGAGATATAAAATGTAGATCTTCGAGTTATGGACGCGTGGCTTCAAACGGCGAGTCAATCCGAGTTCCGAACAAAGAGTTATCGCAATTCTGCGAAAGTCGCACATTGCAGCGAAAAAGTCCTCGCGCGAGCGACCTGTGAAAAAACTAAAAACGCGTATTTTGTTAAATTAAAGTGCCCAGCGAAGGTGGTTTGTGCATATGACGTCCAAAATCGTAAAAACAGCTATTTTAGTGCGATTTGGCTTAGGAAAGCTTCCTAAATCCTTCCAAACTCTATGTAAATCCTATTCTAAATCAAATATAATTACAAATCCTTACACACTAATATACACATCAATATACAGCCATAATAGACATTATTTTCAGCCATTTTGAAGAGGGGAAAGCAAGGAGAAGAAGAAGAAGACCAAGGATTCCCATGGCCTCCTCCATCAAGCCATTTTGTTAAATGAAACCTTAGCCAAGTCATAGGGTGTATTTTATGCTTTTCTTTTAGATTTATTATGTATGGATGATGATTACATGTTTAGAGGATTTCTATAAATAAATCGTACTTTTATTGATTAAATCATTACTTTCAAAGTTTATTCTTGTCTTAGATCTATTTTGATTGTGATGTGCTCAATGATCTATATTTGTTGTGCTTGTATGGATTGTTTACATGTAATGGTGCTTAAATTGAATTGTGCTATCAAGTATCCGAATAGTCCATGCCTAGATTAGATGGATTATACCACAACCCTAGTTTAGTGTGGGATAATTCGTGCTAACCGAAGATGGATTATGTTGGTGCTTGAACCATAGTTATTTTCTTGACGGAGGAATTGGGCTTGTAGCTACAATTCCCCATTATCATCAAACTTAATAAGCTAAAGTAATTCATAAATATTCCTATTATGAAGCTAGTGGTGGATTTGCAATCCTAGGTTCCTTTAAACATATTTATAAAAACACTTTTAAATCGCTTTTACAATTTAGATTTATTTTATTGTTCTTAGTTTAATTAAATTCAAAATCAAAATCTCGTTTTTTTAATTAATTAGATTTAGGTTTTAAAATTAAAGTGTTTTTAGTATTTCAATCTCTGTGGGTTCGACCTTTACTTTCACTACTACAAATCTTTAGAAAAGTAAAGTACACTTTTTACATCTTGATATTGACAACATCAATTTTTGGCGCCGTAGCCGGGGATTGCAAATTACTACCTTTAGTTTTAGAATCTTGGTTTAGTTAATTCGTAAATATTAGATTAGGTTTTCTTTTCTTATTTTTCGTTTTATTTTGAGTTACTAACTATTTTTTTGTATTTTGTAGTTTCCCGAGTCGTCAAAATTCTAACGTTTTCGGGAGGAATAGCTTAGCGCATCCAAGGAGCTTACGCGAAAAAATAAAAAAAATTAAATAAATTGCTTCTTTTGAAATTCGCTTTAAACCACTGTAAGTCAGGGCGCTATTACGCACTATTTGCATTAGTTTAGGGTCAATTGCACTGCATTAGCTAGGAAACCCGGGGCACTGGGCTTGACGCGGTCATTGCATTACAGGATAATATTCATGCATCACTGTAATTGAGTGCTTGTTATCTTAGTTGCGTGATTGCTATTTTTATTTTTTTTTTATTTGAGTCAGTGTTTGTTTTTAGTTTATTTTCTTTTTAGTTTATGTTTGGTACACGTTCAAATAAACCTGAATTAAAATCTTTCAATCTTGAACTTGAACGTACCCTTAGAATTAGTAAGTCTTCAACCCAAGCTCCGAGAGCTCAGTTGGAAATAGATGACGATTCGACTCCAAAACCATCGTCGTTGTTTGAGGCCGAAATTCAAAGTACCCTTAAACGGTTAAGGAGAACTCGAACTTTTAAAATAGAACCTATTCCAATGGCCGACATTGGAAACAACGTAAATAATAAGAATAATCTTAATATACCGCCACCACCTCCGCTTAAAGATTACTTTATTCCTCCGACTTATACGCCACAAACATGTATTGATTTACCGGAGGCGACGTCATCTCACTTTAAGATAAAGTCGTCTACCATCTCGCTACTTCCATCTTTCCATGGCCGTCTAAATGAAGATCCATATCAACACTTAGGAGATTTTCAGGATATATGCTCTACTTTAAAAATTTAAAACTTAACTGATGATGAATTGAAATTGCGGCTCTTTCCATTCTCTTTAAAAGATAAAGCTAAATACTGGCCCCAATCTTTGGAGCCAAATACAATTAGAACATGGGAAGCCTTACACACCGCGTTTTTATAAAAGTTTTTCCCTATTATGCGTACGAATCAGATAAGGAAATCTATAACAAATTTTGTGATGCAAGATGGGGAAACGCTTTATGATACTTGGGAGAAGTTTAAAGAATTATTACGCTCGTGTCCACATCATCAGGTTCCTAAGTGGCAGTTGGTACAGGTCTTCTATGAGGGACTTATTCCCTCAGTCCGTAATACCGTCGACGCTGTTTGTACGGGTACCTTCCTACACAAAAGTGCCGACGAGGCCTGGAAAATCTTTGAAACATTAAGCGAGAATTCGATGCATCAGGCTGTGTCAGTACGTTCCGAGGGATATCATTCACAACCTAAGAGAGAGGTAAAGTTCGAGTCAAGTCATTCAATTGAAATAAAAGAACTATCTAAAAAACTTGATCGACTTTTAACAATGAACCAAACGACAGCCCCACTCGCTCACGAAATTTGTGCATTATGTTCTGATCCGTCACATTCTATGCTAGCATGTCCATCGGCGAGTCAATTTCCGGAATTCGTGGAGCAACACATTAATTCAATTCAACAATACCCACGAAATAATTATAATTTGACTACTAATAATCCGGACGCACCATGGAGAAACCATCCTAATTTTTTATGGAAAAATAATAATAATAATGAGATGAGTAATTTCCCTAACGCTTATAGACCTCAACAATGTCAATACCAACAACCTCCTCCTCCACCTCCACGTAATAATGCATTTGAGGAGAAGGTGTTGGCCTCACTTGAAAGTTTTGGTCCGGTGATCCAGTTAGTACATTCCCACACTCAGTCCATTGCAAAACTAGAGTCCCAAGTGGGACAAATAGTTAACACGCTAAATCGTTTAACCGAGAGTAAGTTGCCAAGTCAACCTATTCCGAACCCTAAGGAACAATACGAGGTGGGTGGTACGAGTGAGCAAGTGAACGCTGTGTCAACTAGGATGACTATTCGAGAGGAAGAAGTTGTTGAGATTCCGAGGGAGGTTATGAGGGATGTAAACGTTAACTCGAATAAAGAGAGGGGTGAGGATGTGAATCAAAGTAGAAAAGAAAAAGAATCAGTCCCAACTAACATTATTCCAAAACTACCTTTTCCACCTAATGTTGAGGGACCGTCACATTTGTCTAAGAAAGGGTCAAAAACTGAAGATATACTCGAGGTGTTTAAACAAGTTAAAATTAATATTCCATTCCTCGATGCTATAAAACAAATTCCCGCTTACGCTAAATGTCTTAAAGACCTATGCACTCAAAAATGTAAATTGTGTAGTCATACTCCGAAAAAGGTCTTTCTCACAGAAAAAGTAAGTTCTATTTTCCAACACGCTACTCCGAAGTATAAAGATCCAGGTACGCCTACAATTTCATGTGTCATAGGTGACATTATCATCCATAGGGCTCTCCTTGACTTAGGAGCTAGTATTAATCTCTTACCTTATCACGTTTATAAACAACTAGGTTTAGGTGAACTTAAACCTACGGCTGCTACTATTCAATTAGCGGATCGTTCTGTTAAAATCCCTAGAGGAATCGTCGAGGACGTCTTAGTTAAAGTTGACAAATGCTATTATCCTGTTGATTTCATGGTCCTTGATACTAAACCCGTACTAGATGCTAGGAAGCACACTCCTGTCATTCTAGGTCGTCCATTCTTAGCAACCGCTAATGCTCGTGTTAACTGTAGGACGGGGGTAATGAAAGTGTCATTTAGGAATATGAATTTAAAATTGAATGTTTTCAACGCTATTGATCAAGCTCCTAAAGACGACGATTACCTATGTGAGGCGGAGAGTGAAGTACGACGGAATATTGAACCTAATATAGGAATAAATACGTGTGAGGAAAATTTTATGGTTAGTGATAAGCGGACGAATTTGAATAATTTAGATCCTAATGACGAATTTACTCAAAAGGTGAAGAATCGATTTGAAATCGAAAAGGATGAACCGTCAAATGAATTAATCCAAAGCAACATTATTTCTGCTTACCACCAAGCTCTTCCTGATATCATTAGGGGTACACAGTCCGATTTACGGCCTCCATAAATCTTGAGCTAGAACGGTCTAGCTAAAGACGTAAAAGATAGCGCTTCTTGGGAGACAACCCAAGCTTTAATTCGTTCGTTTCTTTGATTTTTGCATGTTTTTTGGTCGTTTTGGTCAGTTTTTGAGTTTTTTGAACAGGTTTAGGGGTCGGGGATAATTTATTTTGAACTTGTATACATTTTTATACTAAAAAAGAGGAAAAGACCACAGTCGCGCGCGCGACCTGCTCTCGCGACAGGTCGCTCGCGCAGTCCGCTCGCGCGAGATTCCCCCATAGACAAAATATTTCAAGTTTTTTTATATATGTAGCCTCAATATCACCTCGTGCCACAATTTGCGCGCGCGAGGGGGTTCGCTCGAGCGGTCCGCTCACACGATCTGAGGACATAGAAATTTTTCTTTTATAAAACGTAAAACAAGCTTCTGCTTAAACTCGCAGAAGGATTCACGCACGCGAGGTAGGGTTTTCTGGTTTTTCTCCTTTGTTCTCTTCCCTCCTCTCTCCATACCTAGTCAGTGTTTTTTTTATACTTTCTGCTTGATCTTTTAGCCCTGTTTAGGTTCGTCTGTCTTTGTTTTTATAAGTTCTGTTTGTTTCTTTTATTTTTATTGAGTCTCTTGATTATAGTTTAGATTCTATTATTCTATTAAAATAATAATAATAATAATAATAAAAATAAAATATAAAATAAAAAATAAAAAAAATCAAAATGTTTAGCTGTTATTGTAATTATTCTGTTCTTTTATTTTCTATTGTTAAGTATAACCAGGTGATTAGTAGCTTCGTTTGGAGCCTGATTGAACTTTGATTCCATATTATTATACGTTTTCCTGGTTTATGTTTGCCGAGATCGAGGTATTATCGTTCTTTCCTTACGTACTCTCCTTTCTTTCGTTTCATTGTTTCATTGGGGACAATGAAAGGTTTAGGTTTGGGGGTATGCATTCATATATTCACATGCACATTATTATGCACTACTTTTTTAAAAAAAATTTCAATTCTTGTGCTTAAATAAACGATGATTACCGACGTTGTTGCAATATAAATTTGATACATCTTGTTATGTAACTATGATTGTTATAGAATGGTAAACAAGAGAAGATGTGGTTAAACATTTGCTGAAGTCATGATGCGACGTTTTAGGTCATGTATCGTTTGAATCGTAGTTTTACATCATAGATTTGCACACAAACTTATGCACTGCACGTAGTCGCGTGAATACATGTTTGATGTGAACTATAATATGATTCAGATTTCTAGATAATACAAGGTGGAGACTAGACCCTGTGAGCTTTTGAGCCTATCTTTTCTGTTTTGAGGGTTATAAATACACATTGTGTTTGTCGAATTTCATTGAAATAGCGCATCTACTTGTTGTTTAGTCTCATTATTCTTGTTTTGGTTGATAAGTCAAGTTAAAATATTTGCTACCATGCTAAATAATCTTCCGTTGTAAACATTAAAGAACCATATGACCATAGGAGATGATTTTTAGGCCTTCTTTGTTTACTGACCGATAAATGATAAAAATTTCCTTAGTTCACCCTTTGAGCCGTTAAAATGCCATTTCTTTCTTTAATTACCATTATCCTTGTTTTTGCTCCGACTTGACAAACTTGGAGTTCACCACTGAGAGATTTGTCACCTTTTAGTGGTGTTAAGGCAATTTGTGATTGGGAAGAAGAAGACAAGATGCTATTGGGGTAGTTGCTTAGAAATCAATGAATAATCATCCGACAAGCAAGAATTAAAAAAAAAAAGTTGAAAAAAAAGAAGAAAAAAAAAATTGAAAAGAAAAATCAAAAGAAGAGAATGAAATGATGAAGTTGGTGGAAGAGTGAATGAAAGAAATCGAACATGCCTTACAATGCCATTCTAAAACTACCTAACAAATCCTTTCTATCATTTTTCATTACTCGAGCCATATTACAACCTTTGAAAAGTCCTATTTGATGCTAGAAAACATGGTTTGGATATGTAAACGATGGGAGGGGGATTAAAATATGGTAATGACTAATTTTTCTTGATTGTTGGCATCTTATCCATGAGACTACTGTTCTTTCGTGTCATGTGTCTTTTTTGAGTCATATGTGAGCATTTCTTGTTTTGAAAACATATTTCCTTTGCTCCCATATATTAGATAAATTACACATGTTTCTGAGTGTTTCATTTGAGAGTGTAATTAACATTGTGAGATTCGTAGTCGAAGCATAGTTAGATGGTCATCCGAGTTATATTCCAAGTTCATGACATGCGCGTGTTCATTTGACCACCACATCACACATGTGCAATTTTATGAGAAACTCTATTGATTTATACGATGCATGTGCTTGGGATTATTTTTCATGACTTAGGTGGATGTTTCATTATGTTTCTTTATATTCGTTATTCTATTTCAAATCGTATTTCTATGATAAGGAGTATTGATTGTTTTATTTGAATAAAACCTTTTAAATTTATAAGTTAATGAAGATGGTTATGGGTGACTTGTTTATGAGAACCCTCACGAGACTTCACTCGTCCGACTAGGGACACCTAGGGGTTTAAAAGGCTTCTTGCATATGCTAAATGCAATCGTGATCCATGCGAAAATGGAGTAGTATTTGTAGTAGTAGTTTTATTTTTCTTTTCTTTTTGCTCGAGGACTAGCAAATAATAGGTTTGGGGGTGTGATCGGCGACGAATAGTTGCCGTTTATAGTCCTAAAAATACTCTTTGTTAGCCCATTTCATGTAGTTATTAGTTATTTTTTTAATAAGTATTTTAAATTTTGTAGGATTTGGAGCTTTAACTTGAAAACGCACAAAAACTCCAATGATTAGTGGCTTTGGAAGTCATTCTGGGCTCAAACGGTGATTCCGGTGAAAGCTGAATGTAGTAGCAGTCTCGAAAAATCGCATTTTTGATAAAGAATACTTTGGATTTGAGACATTTCTCCAGAGATATAAAATGTAGATCTTCGAGTTACGGACGCGTGGCTTCAAACGGCGAGTCAATCTGAGTTCCGAGCAAAACGTTATCGCAATTCTACGAAGGTCGCGCAGTGTAGGGAAAAGGACCTCGCGAGAGCGGGTCGCGCGAGCGACCTGTGAAAAAACCAAAAACGCGTATTTTGTTAAATTAAAGTGCCCAGCGAAGGTGGTTTGTGCATATGACGTCTAGAAACGTAAAAACAGCTATTTTAGTGCAATTTGGCTTAGGAAAGCTTCCTAAATCCTTCCAAACTCTATATAAATCATATTCTAAATCAAATTTATAATTACAAATCATTACACACTAATATACACTTCAATATACAGCCATAATAGACATTATTTTCAGCCATTTTGAAGAGGGGAAAGCAAGGAGAAGAAGAAGAAGACCAAGGATTCCCATGGCCTCCTCCATCAACCTCTTGCCAATCTTCAATTCTATGGCCGCTTAAACCAAGATCTAGGGTTTCAATGAAACCCTAGCCAAGTCATAGGGTTTTATTTATGTTTTTATTTTAGTTTTGTTATGTATGGATGATGATTACATGTTCCTAGGATTTTTATAAATAAATCGTGCTTCTAATTGATTAAATCATCACTTTCAAAGTTTATTCTTGTCTTAGATCTATTTTGACTGTGATGTGCTCAATGCTCTATGTTTGCTGTGCTTGTTTAGATTGTTTACATGTAATGGTGCTTAAATTGAATTGTGCTATCAAGTATCCGACTAGTCCATGCCTAGATTAGACGGATTAAACCACAACCCTAGTTTAGTGTGGGATAATTCGTGCTAACCGAAGATGGATTATGTTGGCGCTTGAACCATAGTTATTTTCTTGACGGAGGAATGGGGCTTATAGCTACAATTCTCCATTATCATCCAACTTAATAAGCTAAAGTAATTCATAAATATTCCTATTATGAAGCTAGTGGTGGATTTGCAATCCTAGGTTCCTTTAAACATATTTATAAAAACACTTTTAAATCGCTTTTATAATTTAGATTTATTTTATTGCTCTTAGTTTCATTAAATTCAAAATCAAAATCTCGTTTTTATAATTAATTAGATTTAGGTTTTAAAATTAAAGTGTTTTAGTATTTCAATCTCTGTGGGTTCGACCTTTACTTTCACAACTACAAATCTTTAGAAAAGTAAAGTACACTTTTTACATCTTGATATTGACAACATCAGTATCCCCGAGTGGGAATCAGGTCGAGCGTAGTTCAAGGCAAGGCTTGAAAGAAGGGGTTTGAGGTATGAGGGTTTTTCAAACCAATCGTCAAAGAAGTTCAAACTTGGGTTACTTATGGTAGCCTTGAAGAGGAGGATTCAGTTTCCATCTCCCTTTATTTTCTTTTCTTTTCTTTTCATTTTCTTTTTCTTTTGTTTTGAGGATTGATCCTTTTCACTTTCGCCTAGCCAGTCAATTTTCCTTTTCACATAGTTGGTTCTTGTGAGATCTTTTGAATACAATATCAGAATTCCAAAATGTGCATATCAGTTCTCAGAATTTATTTGTGGTCATTCCGAGCCTTGTGAAATGTGATCTAGGCATGTTCTCATGACGTACCTTGAAGTGTACAATTCTCTATATCACCATAATTTTCTTCCTTTCATTTTTTCCATCATTTTGACTAGCTAAGGCCAGATCTTAGAAATCAACACATTTTTCAGCTCTAACTTTTGCCTAGTTGCCTTTTTGGGTTTTCAACCTAGCGAGCTTTTTTTATTTATTTAATTTTTTTTTTTTTAAAGTTGAGATGAAACTCACTGAAATGTTTGGCTACCATCAAGGACCAAGTCCGCACAGGTTCGCATGGCTATCAATTGGGTTGGGCCCAAGGCTTTAAAATGGTAGAAATGGTGAAAAGGGTGTTGGGCAAGCCCCAAATCAGTCTCAAGTATGTCTTTTCAAGATTTGAGCAAAAGCATCTTTAAATTCTTAAAGTAAGACTATTCAATTCTCGGCTCTTCATCGGTGTCAACGCAAAATTGACTTTGACCTTTTCAGGATTCTTTTTTTTTTGTTTTTTTTTTAAAAAAATTTTAGCACAGTAATATCCATGGTAATTTACAAAGTGACCCTTCAGTTCAGTGATTCATGCACTTATGACTATACACATCAGAATAGGCAAAATGAGACTTTATTCCATTAGCAAGAGAGAGGGATTACATTACTCGACATAAACCCATAACTACTCGATGGTAGACAGACTCGACCACAAGACTAAACTTGAAATAGATTCAAAACATAGGACAGACTCGACTAGACTCGACTAGACTTGACAGAGTGTCACGATGACTCGCTTATTTTTTTTTAAAGAGCATCCTCATTTGCTTTGCTAGCAAAAGTCCCAAGCACCACCACTTCACTTGCACAAGTTCAACATTCATGGTCCTCGGCGAAAGGGATCGCTTGAATAGATAAGCCAGGAGCTTTACGTTCGACGAAGCTGACATCATGGGATTGGATGGGTGGTGGCTCAATGATGTTTCGGTCAATGAGGTCCTGGATATTGTGGTAGAGGCGCATGTAATGGTCGGTATCGTTGACTGGGCCTTGGTGATAGGTGCATCGCTTGGACAGGTCACAGTTAGATAGTGAGGAATCGGCACGAGGCTGAAGGAGTTAGAGGCGCCCCTTTTTGAGCAGGCGCTCCAGGACTGAAGAGAGGGAGATTTCTAGCTTGGTAAAGGCACGTGGTTGCTTTTTCTGGTAAGGGCGACTAGTGGTTTGGTTGGAAGATTGGTATGGCCGAGGAGGGTATGTCGTGGGTTGGCTGCACAGGGTATTGACATCCGGGGAGATTTAGGAGTATTTATGCCACTTGGACTGGTGTTGGGGTTCATCCTTCTTGAACTTCTCTTCTCTGATGGCATCCTCTATCCTGGTTCCTATTTCAGATAGCTCTTTACCAATGCTCTGCGCCATCTTCTCAAATCGACTCACCCTTAAATTCAGCTGCTCAACAGTGGTCTGTAGCTTGTTCACTTTTTCTTCCGGAGCTTTGTGGGCCATTTGTAGATCGATGATGGTCTAGCCCTCGATTAAGATAGTGAATTCTAGGAGGTATAGAAGTGCGCTTACCCGGGGCTATGTTTTTCTGCAAATAGAAGTAAAAGCCCAAATTAACAGAGGCACAAAATACTTTTTACGGACTCCTAGGGGAGAGATGATCAAGATTTTGAAGAATTCATCGATGTAAACCGATGACGGTCGCAGTATGTATATGACCCCTATATAAAGATTGACATGAGTGAATATGATGACATGTATGCATTTGATGTGTAGAGACTGATATGTGTGAGACTGATAAGATGTGCGTGCATGTAGACTGACACAAATTGTGTATGCATATGAGACAAGCATGCGGATGCAAGCCCTAATCTATATGACCCTCCTACTTCTAACATATAGCATTTAAACAAGTAAGGTCCTAGTCATGCAGAGTGTGCTAACCTTTCTTTCTAGTATGATCACTAACAGGAGAGAATTAGAATTTTCTGGAAGAAAGATGGATTTTCTGGGATACTCAGGAGATGGGAGAAACAAAGATTCTGGGAATTTAGAGTTTCTGGAAGAAACAAGTATATCCGGGTGAGTTGGACAAAGTTTTTGGGGAAAGACTGGAAAATCAGAGTTTATGGGAGACGGTTATGGGAAAAGCAGGGATTTCGAGGTTTTTGGGAGAAACATGAATTTCTGGGAAATCTAGGCTGATTAGACAGAGTTTCTATGTAAACATGTATATTTGGGTGAGTTTCTGAGAAATTGGAGTTTCTGGGAAGCTTGGGTAGAGGTTCTGGAGAAATATGGATTTTCTGGAATTTTAGGTGAAACAAAGATACCCAGGGAGTTCGAATAGGACTTCTGGGAGAAGCAGGAATATATGGGTGATTCGGACATGTATTTTTGGGGAAATCTGGGAGATCTTGTTAGGGTTTTTAGGAGAAAAGGGATTTCTGGGAAATCTGGTGGATTTTGAAAGAGTTTTCGGGGAGCCGAGATTTCTAGTAGAGTTTTTGGGAAACGGGAATTTCTAGGAAGTTTAGATGGATTTTGGTAGAGTTTCTGGGAAATGGGAATATCTGGTTAAATCGGACAGAGTTTACGAGCGAAACTGGCATATATGGGTGAGTTAGACAGAATTTTCAGGAGAAATTGGAATATCGGAGTTCCTAGGAGAAACTGAGATTTCTGGGTAATCTGGGGAGAAATAGGGACTTCTGGGAGATATGGATAAATTGGACGAAGTTTCCGAGGGAAATTGGGATGTATGACAGGAGCAGGTGATGATGGTGATCATACTGTCTAGTAGGTTTTCATACTCCTATGTCTTTGGACTAAGAAACAAGGTTTGTGGTGTATCTATTTGTGAGCACGGAGCAGACATCCTTATCAGGTGCCTAGGTAGGTTAACTCAATGTGATCACATGTGAGTCATTGCCTTGGGAATCATAAGAAAGAGGTTCTGTTCTATGCCACATAAGCGTCTACACCGCGCAAGTAATCCCACCAGGGCATACAACAGTTATATCATATTGTCCTATCTGAAAAGATAAATCAACAGCCCTATGAAAGGTTCTACAGGAATCGATATGCAAATGCTAGATTTAGTCAAAGAGGGTCCGTTGACTAGAGTTCCAATATACCGTCGGAGAGACAGTACGGAAGTGTTTACACTTTTTGATATACCTTGGAAGGTATAGTATCAACGGTGACTTGTGCCCTGGCACAGCAAGACCTGAACAATGTCAGCGCCGCGTTTCAGACATAGTCGAAGGGGGAAAATGCAAAGTCCAATGCGGTGAACCAGACACAGTAGAAATATGATTTTAAGGATGCTTCTTATGAGTCAAACCTCTGTATTATTTTGTTTTAAAATAAAAAATCCCCAGCAGAGTCACCAGATAGTGGACATGCGGAATTCCACTTCTTTTTGTTTTGAAATTGTTTTGAAAAGAAAAGAAAAGGTCCGTTGAAAACAGATACAGAGTCGCCACTTGGTCTTTAAGGAACCAAGAAACCTAATTTTGACTCACCTAAACGGATAAAGGGCACCGGCCCTTCATAACCAAAGAACTTGGCTCAGAGTTTTGGTACAAGAGAGGAAGGAGCCTTTGTCGCGACTAAAACACCCTCAACTCGCCCCGTCTTTCAACGGGCCTTAATTAGCATCCAAATAATCATCTAATACTATGTATGGTTCGACAATTAATACTATGATAGTATATTACATCACATAAGAAAATTTGAAATGGAAGATCTAAAGATAAGATAGCATTCATAAGATCTAAGTCAAATATCATACAATGTAAAGTGAAAGATCACACGAATAAACCTAGGAAAAGTCGTCTAATCATGTATCAAATAATCAAGACTTCCTAATCTAAAGGGGGACATGAATTGTTATTGAAACAAATAAACAAAGAAATCAAAATATGCTTAGCAAGCTAGAATGATGCATGCTAATCTTTGAGAAGAGAAGATCTCTCAATCCCCGGGATGGATGAGGAAGGATGATTAGATCAAGGGGAAGCATGAACGTGTGATCATGATCATTCCTCATAATCTTCTTAGATTAGGAGTTACAAAAACTCCAAATCTTTGCATGGATGCAATGTATGTATCTAGAATGTGCTAAGGTTGTAGTGTGCCTTGTGCACATGGGTTCCTAGAATGACTTAGAAGTCTAGAATGTGTATGAATGAATGAATGAGATCATCATGGGATATGTACAAATGTAGCATGAACTACTTTCTAATACATGAGCTAAATTGGAGTGCATGTAAGCATCAAATCAAAGGGGGAAGCAAAAAAGTGCTTACTGTGAATAGAGGACAGAACAGTAACATGATATTTTGGAAATTGAAAAGAGGGGATAGGAATGTTTTCAATGCATGATATTTTATGGAGATCTTCCTTATTGTGTCTAGAACACAACCAAAAAAACCAATCTTTAATAACTATTACAGATTGAGAGAAATCATATGAACAATGGAGGTTACTCAGAAACAGAGTTCGTAGTGTCGACTGAAATGTCAAAAATTCTTGGAAAATGAAAACAAAACATCTAGAGGCCCATATTATACAGATCGTTCCCTAAGACACTGAAGTGCAAAGGATAAATAAGTTAGGACCACTCCTTTTGGAAATGTTTTCTGTAAAACAAGTTGAAAGTAGACCAAGCTTCTGTGATAGCAAAAACTAAATATCTGGAGAGAATGCTTGGGTCCAAATGGACCATTTTCAAGTATTTCCAAGTCAAACCAAAAATCATGGGTATTCTCTAATGAGTTAGGAAGATTTTTCGAGTGGTCTTGCATCCATACATTGAGTATTAAGTTTTAGAGAAATCTTTGAACTCAGATCACTCACTGTTTTGAGGATTTTGGGAAAAACAAGGTTTATTTCTTGAAAACAAAATGATGGGTTTAAGTGGGGGGTTTTGAAAGTATACTTCCAGAACTTGGATGAATATTTTAACCACTTGGAATATCAATTCCTAACTCATTTCATGAACTTCCCAAGTATTTGCAAAACATAGTTTTATTTGGAAACCAAACTCAAGAATCTATGGGAGTATGATACATGAGAGGATAGATGATACATGATATGAAATAGCATACTAAAAGTGGTAAAGAACATGTTCATGGGATATGGGTTCATTGTAGACACCCCATTTTGTCGGCTATCAGATTTAGGAGACCCATAGCTTGCTGGTTCACAATGATCGTAAAAGACTCAAAAGGACTCCTGGAAGTCAGCTCTATTTCTCAAAATGCTCAGAATGACCAAAACGCCCCTGAAAGCCCAAAAACTTCCAGATTTGGACCAAAAGTTCTAGAAACATGCTACGTCGTAAGAAAAATGATAAAATGAGTTTTTAAGTAAAACCGGAAGAAATCGTCAGCTCCCAGAGACCCCTGGAAGTCCCGGAGTTCCCCGAAAGTCCCCGTTGACCGGTTTGACCAGAGTTTGACCAAGTTTGACCGAAATCGTCCGAATTCACCGGAATCATTAGAAAAGTATTAAAATGAGTTTTAAAAGAGAATCGAGCAAAAACGTCGGCTCCCAGGAATCCCTGACTTGACTAGTTTGACCAAGATTTGACTTTGGAATCGAGGCACCGAAACAATTTTCAAATATTTTTCATGGATACTAGAGGTCAATAGCTTTCCAACGGTATATCGCACATAATTCCTGGATTTAAAACGAATTTATTTTGAATTTCCGAAGGCGAAAAAAGCGACCAAATCGGCTTTTATTGCGAATACCGCAAAACTTTTCAAAGTGACCTATCCTCGAACTATTTTTATGTAAAGTAGACTCCATTACCTTTCCAACGGTATATCACAACCTTAATTTGGAGTTCGTAAGCATTTTCTGTGAATTTTGGACAAAATAGGGCCTTTTCGCGAATACCGGAACCTCTGGGGGCCTAAACGTAAATTTCTGGGCGTCTGAGGAGCAGTGCCGCCGCGGCACTGGCCCACTGCCGCCGCGGCACTCAACCCTCGCAGAGTCCATTTTTGTAATTTTTTGGGGGGTCCAATTTGAATAATTGAAAACCAAAATGACGTAGTTTTATGTTCACAGATGTTTGGGACCAATGAGAACACTTCTAAAATCCTAAAACCACCCCAAATTGGCCTATATAAAGCCCCCCATTGCTCTTCATTTTGAGGGGGGAGTCAAATACAAGTTTAAGAAAAGTTTGGGAGAGAAAGTTGTAGAGATAAGGTTAGAATAGAGAGAAAAGATGCTTTCTTCTTTGATTTTCAAAACAAAAGTGAGTTCTAAACTTTGTTTCTACCTCATTACTCCTATTTACTTCAACATTCAATACACCCAACCACCATTTTAGTGAGCATTTAAGAGAGTGGAAGCTTCTTCCATGTCCAATGTCATTACATATGAGTGAAACACCATGCTACAAGTTCAATACTTCATGAATATCATCTATTGATCATCATCTACTTGCTTGTTTATTCATTGTTTATCTCTTCTTACCTCGTTTCTTTTTGATTTTCTTTATTTACTTACTAGTTCATCATCATCTAAATGATGACATGAAGTTTGGGGTGAGTGAATTCTTATGGATAGTAGCTCTTGACCTCAAAAACATGTTTGATAGATGATGATCATAACTTCAATACCTCCAAGGTATCCTTGAAGTGTATTGAAGTTATGCTCAAATAAAAATAAGTTTCTCCAACAATCTTGGAGGTTCTTGATGATGAGTTGAATGTTGGCATTTTAAGTGGTTATAATCTTTATTGAGTGTTAAAAATGCACTTTCAAAACCTCTATTCCAAAACCCCCCTCAATCCCTCTCATTTTGATTTCAAGAAAGAAAACCTTATTTTCTCCAAAATCTTCAAAACAGTGAGTTAAAACAGTGAGTGAGTTGAGTTCAAAGATTTTTCTAGAACTCAATACTCAACATATAGATGCAAGGCCACTTGCAAAGTCTTCCTAACTCATTGGAGAACACCCATGATTTTTGGTTTGACTTGGAAGTACTTGAAAATGGTCCATTTGGACCCAAACATTCCTTCCAAACATTCTGCCTCTGCTGTCACAGCAGCTTGACTAACTTCCAACTTCTTTTTCAGAAATATTTTCCACAAGGGGTGGTCCCAACTTATTTTTCCCTTAAACCTCAATGTCTTAGGGAACTTTCTGTATACAATTGGCCCCTAGATCATTCGTTTTCATTTTCTAAGATTTTTTAACATTTTAGTCGACAGTACAGACTCTGTTTCTGAGTGACCTCTGTTGTTCATATGATTTCGCTCAATCTGTGATAGTTATTAAAGATTATCTTTTTGGGTTGTATTCTAGACACAATAAGGAACATCTCCATAAAGAATCATGCATTGAAAGCATTCCTAACCCCTCTTTTCCATTTTTACAAGATCATGTTACTGTTCTTTCCACTATTCACAGCAAGCACATTTTAACTTTCATTCTTTGATTTGATGCTTATATGCCTTCCAAATTAGTTCATATCTTAGGAAGTAGTTCATACTACATTTGTACATATCCCATGATGATTTCATTCATTCATTCATTCATACACATTATAGACTTCTAAGTCATTCTAGGAATCCATGAACACAAAGCACACTACAACCTTGGCACATTCTAGATACATACATTGCATCCATGCAAGATTTGGGGCGTTCATGGCTCCTAATCTAAGAAGATTATAAGGAATGAACTTGATCCCACGTTCATGCTTCCCCCGATTTAATCATCCTTTCTCATCCATCCCGGGGATTGAGAGGCCTTCTTTTCTAAAAGATTAGCATGCATCATACTAGCTTGCTAAGCATTTTTTGATTTCTTTGTTTATTTGTTTCAATAACAATTCATGTCCCCCTTTAGATTAGGAAGTCTTGATTATTTGATACATGATTAGACGATTTTTCCTAGGTTTATTTGTGTGATCTTTCACTTTGCATTGTGTGATATTTGGCTTAGATCTTATGAATGATATCTTATCTTTAGATCTTCCATTTTCAAATTTTCTTATGTGATGTAATATACTATCATATTATTATTTGTCGAACCAAACATGGTATAAGATGATTATTTGGATGCTAATTCAGGCCCGTCGAGAGACGGGGCGAGTTGAGGGTGTTTTAGTCGTGACAAAGGCTCCTTCCTCTCTCGTACCAAAACCCCCGGTGCCCTTTATCCATTTCGGTGAATCAAAATTAGGTTTCTTGGTTCCTTAAAGACCAAGTGGCGACTCTGTATCTGTGTTCAACAGACCTTTTCTCTTTTCTTGATTCAAATTTCAAACAAGTTTCAAAACATAACGAAGCGGTGAAAGCCTGGTATCCACAATCTGGCAACTCCACTGGGGATTTTTATTTCAAAACAAAATAATACAGAGGTTTGACTCATAAGAAGCATCCTTAAAATCATCTTTTTACTTTGTCTTGTTCACCGCATTGCACTTCTGTATTTCCCCCTTTCGACTGTGTCTGAAACGCGGCGCTGACATTGTTCAGGTCTTGCTGTGCCAAGGCACAAGTCACCGTTGATACTGTACCTTCCAAGGTATATCAAAAAGAGTAAAAACCTCCGTACTGTCTCCCTTATGGTATATTGGAACTCTCGTCAACGGACCCTCTTTGACTAAACCCAGCCTTTGCATATAGATTCCTGTAGAACCTTTCATAGGACTGTTCATTTATCTTTTCAGATAGGACAATGTGATATAACTGCTGTATGCCCTGGCGGATTACCTGCGCGGTGTAGACGCTTATGTGGCATTGAACAAAACCTCTTTCTTATGATTCCCAAGGCAATTACTCACATGTGATCACATTGAGTTGACTTGCCTAGGCACCATGATAAGGATGTCTGCTCCATGCTCACAAAGATATACACCGCAAACCTTGTTTGTTGGTCCTGAGACATAGGAGTATGAAAACTTGCTAGACAGTATGATCACCATCATCACCCATTCCCGTCGTATATCCCTATTTCTTCCAGAAACTCTACCCAACTAATCAGGATATCCCTGTTTTTCCTAGAAACTCTGTCCGAATCACCCAAATTTCCTAGAAATCCCTATTTCTCCCCCAGAATACCCAGAAACCTCAATTTTTCTTAGAAACTCCGATACACTTGTTTCTCCCAGAAACTCTGTCCGACTTACCCATTTATACCTGTTCTCCCAGAAGCTCTGTCCAAATCTCTCAGATTACCCCGAAATCCCAATTTCACCCAGAAACTCCGGTATACTTGTTTCTCCCAGAAACTTTGTCCAACTTACCCAAATTTTCATGTTTTCCCATAATCTCTATCATAATCTCCAAGATTTCCCAAAAATTCCAGCAACTCCATCCAAACTTCCCAAAAATGCCTAGATGTACCAATTTCTCCCAGAAATTCTGATTTCCCAATTTCTCTTAGAAGCTCAGTCCAAATCAACCAGAAATCCCTGTTTCTCCTAAAAACTCCCATAACTTCTGGGAATTTCTCCGAATCTTCTAAATCCCTATTTCTCCCTGAAACTCTGTCCAAAATTCCCGAAGTATCCCGGAAATCCCTGTTATCCCTTGGTGATCACACTGGAAAGTAAGGTTAGCACACTCTGTATGGCTAGGACCTTATTTGTTTAGCGGCTATCTGTTAGAAATAGGAGCATCATATAGATTAGGGCTTACATCCGCATGCTTGCCTCGTATGCATGCACCATTCCTATCAGTCTACACGCACTATCTTAGTCAGTTTGTACACAAGTCAGTCCACGTTTGTTAACATCACTGTCATTGTCTCTCTAGTCATCACTCTCAGAATCTAATATACTCTTCTCGAATCTAAAATTCCATATAAAATTCCCAAAGTTAGCCGCTGAGATCCCCATCCTGGGTCAGAAGTTTGAACAGTCGTTTGGTCAAGATCTGCCCACCAAGTTACTCCAGCATGAATAAAGAGGAATTGAAAAATAAGGTCGCTGTGTTGGGAACAACCATAAGCCAGCAATCTGATTGCCTGGCCCAAGTTTTGAGTTTCATGGAAGAACTGAAACAACAGCAACCACAGTACCCACCTAGGTTCCCACCACCACAAGGGATCATGCCACCACCACAGCCTTGGACCACCTACTCAGAAAGGGCCACCTACAGCTCCTCCCTCACAAGCCGCTACCGGATCCCATACCCTCCCACTACAACGTGAGCCTACGATGTGCTTACCACCAAAATCTAGGCCATGCCACCTATCAATGCATCCGCCTCCTCCATGACATTCAGAACCTCATAGAGGATGTATCCCATCCTAATCCTATCCACTATATTGGCTTGGATCAACCGCTCGGGTGATCCCTTTGATGATGCCAATGAGTGTTGAAGCTATGCAGTAAAGTGATGGTGTTTGGAACTTCTGCTAAAAAAAAATAAAAATAAAAAGAATAAGTGAGTCACTGTGACATTCCATTTGAGATCAAGTCGAGTCTAGTCGAGTCTGTTGTATGTTTTGTCTATTTCAAGTTTAGTCTTGTGGTCGAGTCTGTTTGTCACCGAGTTGTTAATGAGTCTGTAATCCTTCTCTACTGATGGAATGAAGTCTCATTTTGCCTAATCTGATGTGCCTAGTCATAGATGCATGAATCGCTGAACTGAAGTGTCACTTTTCAAATTACCATGGATATTACTGTGCTAAAAAAATAAAATAATAATTTTTTTTTTACTCAAACAAAATCCTGAAAGGTCAAAGTCAATTTTGCGCTGACACCGATGAAGAGCTGAGAATTGAATAGTCTTACTTTAAGAATTTAAAGATGTTCTTACCTCAATCTTGAAAAGACATACTTGAAACTGACTTGGGGTTCGCCCAACCCTTTTTCCACCATTTCGAAGCCTTAAGCCCAATCCAATTGGGAGCCACGCAATCTGTCCAATTGAAAGCAATGCAAACTTAGCCCTTGATGGTAGCCGAACATTTCAGTGAGTTTCATCTCCACTTTTAAAAAAAAAAAAGAAAAAAAAAAAAGAAAAAGCTCGCTAGGTTGAAAACCCGAAAGGGCACCTAGGCAAAATTTAGAGCTGAAAAAGGTGTTGATTTCCAAAATCTGACCCTAGCCAGTCAAAATGTTGGAGAAAATTTTGATGAAACAAATGAGAGAATCATACGCTTCAAGATACATCTTAAGAACGTGCCAAGATCACATTTCAAAAGGCACGGAATGACCACAAATAAATTCCGAGAACTGACATGCACATTCTGGAATTCTGAGATTGCGATTGAAAGATCTCACAAGAATCGACTACATTAAAAAGCAAAATTGACAAGCTAGGCGAAAGTAAAAAGGATCAATCCTCAAAACAAAAAGAAAAAAAAAGAAAAAGAAAAGAAGGGGAGATTGAAACTGAATCCTTTTATTCAAAGCTACCACAAGTGGCTCAAGTTTGAACTTCTTTGACGATTGGTATGAAAAACTCTCAACCAATTTCCTTCAAACCTTGCCTTGAACTACGCTCGACCTGATTCCCACTCGGGGATACGTAGGCAATCACATCGGTTCGGTCGCCCCACTCACCAAAAATAACTGATTTCTTTCAAGCCTTGACTTGAACTACGCTCGACCTGATTCCTACTCGGGGATACGTAGGCAACCACATCGGTTCGGTCGCCCCACTCACAAAAAATAATTGATTTCTTTCAAGCCTTGACTTGAACTACGCTCGTCCTGATTCCCACTCGGGGATACGTAGGCAACCACATCGGTTCGGTCGCTCCACCCATAAAAATAGCCTAATATCTTTCAAGCTTCAGCCCGAACTACGTTGGACCTGATCCCCACTTGGGGGTACGTAGGCAGACTTTCAAAAAGAAAAGAAGGATGGCTCGTTAGGTCAAAAATCTGAAAGGATGCCTAGGCAAAATTAGAGCTAAATCCAAGGTGAGCAATAACAAAAGAGAGAAAAGAGCTCGTTAGGTCACCTCACTGGTGCCTAGGCAAAAGTTATGAGCATTTGAGAGATTAAAGTCATGGTCCTTGCCTCAAGCCAGAAATCACCTTCCACACTAGGGGCAAACTTCGGCTACCCGCCTCGTTTGCCTGACTTTTACTATCTACCCTTCATACAAGGGGCAAACTTCGGTCACCTACCTCGTTTGCCCAAAACCTCCAATGAACCTTCCTCCAAACTAGGGGCAAACTTCGGTCATTTACCTCGTTTGCCTATCGATCCCACTTCATGCCCTTAAAACTAGGGGCAAACTTTGTTTGCCACCCAATCCCTATAAGCCTTCAAGTCACAAGCATTGTCTTGAACAGATGGAAATGGAGCATCTTTTATTCCATAAGCTAAGGCACTAATTCAAAGCATAACTTGGGAGAAGCAAAGAAATTGATTAGATCAGTAGGGAGGAATTTTCAAAATAAGATTCACCATCAAAGTGATGACACGTTAAGGTGAGAAGTAAACACAAAAGAGAAATGGTACATCATTTATGACAAGAGCACATTAAGTTTTGGCAAGTCGAGCTTGTTTCATTTCAGTGTCGAATGTGTCGCCCTCGCGCGTCGGTGTCTGTCAGTTTTTGAGTCTGTCATAGTCTTTTTCAGAAAAAGAGTCCGTCGTAGTCTGAAATGTATAAGTAAATAGTGACAAATAATGAATTTTTTAAATCAAGTTATAAAGAGCATTCTAATGACAATGCAAGCAGGAGTACCAAGCACTATTACTGCACCAGTCAAGGCGTCAGCATGAGAAACGTCCAAACTTGGGGAAAATTTCATCCCTTTCCAAACTGCCAAAAGTTAACCATCTTTCTTCATGCAACATAAGTCCATGATTGGCTGTTGATGATCTTCCTTTCTCCTAGCAACATAAGTCCATGAGTGGCTGTTGATCTTTCATCTTTCTTCATGCAACATAAGTCCATGAATGGCTGTTGATGATCTTTTTTTCTTCATGCAACATAAGTCCATGAGTGGTTGTTGATGATCTTTCTTCCTTCCTGCAACATAAGTCCATGAGTGGCTGTTGATCTTTCATCTTTCTTCATACAACATAAGTCCATGAGTGGCTGTTGATGATCTTTTTTTCTTCTAGCAACACAAGTCCATGAGTGGTTGTTGGTTTTTCATCTTTCATCCATGCAAAATGATCTTCCTTCCTCCTAGCAACACAAGTCCATGAGTGGCTGTTGATCTTTCATATCTCTTCATGCAACATAAGTCCATGAGTGGCTGTTGATGATCTTCCTTTCTCCTAGCAACATAAGTCCATGAGTGGCTGTTGATGATCTTCTTTCATCTGTCCAACATAAGTCCATGAGTGGCCGTTGATGACCTTCTTTCATCCTAAAGCAACATAAGTCCATCACCCTCCACTTTCAATATCAAAACCTTAACTGCCACAGACCATCCCTGAGAACCTCGCATCATCCCCCGAGGACAAAAGAAGAAAAATACCAGCTCCCGGAGGCCCCGACCGGCCCTCTTGGATTGAGCACCGCAGGATTTAATCAACCGTGAGAGATTCAGAGATGGGTCCTATTTCCCGATCAAGAAAAGAGATTCCCCGAGAACCCGGCATCATCCCCCGAGGACAAAAGCAGAAAGATACCAGCTCCCGGAGGCCCCGACAAGCTCTCTTGGATTGAGCACCGCAAGATTTGATCAATCGGGAGAGATTCAGAGTTGGGCCTTGGTTTTCGATCAAGAAAAGAGATTCCCCGAGAACCCCGCATCATCCCCCGAGGACAGAAGCAGAAAGATACCGGCCCCCGGAGGCCCTGACAGGCTCTCTTGGATTGAGCACCGCAAGATTTGATCAACTGTGAGAGATTCAGAGTTGGGTCTTGGTTTCCGATCAAGAAAAGAGATTCCCCGAGAAACCCGCATCATCCCCCGAGAACAGAAGCAGAAAGATATCGGCCCCCGGAGGCCCCGACAGGCTCTCTTGGATTGAGCACCGCAAGATTTGATGAACCGGGAGAGATTCAAAGTTGGGTTCTGGTTTTCGATCAAGAAAAGAGATTCCCCGAGAACCCCGCATCATCCCCTGAGGACAAAAGCAGAAAGATACCGACCCCCGGAGGCCCCGATAGGCTCTCTTGGATTGAGCACCGCAAGATTTGATCAACCGGGAGAGATTCAGAGTTGGGTCCTGGTTTCTGAACAAGAAAAGTGATTCCCCGAGAACCCTGCATCATCCCCCGAGGACAGAAGCGGAAAGATACCAGCTCCCAGAGGCCCCGACCGGCCCTCTTGGACTGAGCACCGCAAGATTTGATCAACCGTGAGAGATTCAGAGATGGGTCCTGGTTCCCAATCAAAGAAAAGAGATTCCTCGAGAACCCCGCATCATCCCCCGAGGACAGGAGCAGAAAGATACCAGCTCCCGGAGACCCCGACCGGCCCTCTAAGATTGAGCACCGAAAGATCTCGATGAAATCGAATTCCCGATCAAGAGAAGCAGTTGAAAAGAGATCCCAGAAAGAGTCGCTTCATCCCCAGGAAATTCAGTTTAATCCCCAACGGACGTATCGATTCATACACTGTCAGTTCAATCACGACAGTCATAGTCGTTCACTGTTGACCCATCATCAACACTTCTTTCGGTAACGGTTAGTCCAACTATTTGATCCGATCCATAATAGTCACAATAGTCCATTATCGACTCATCATCTTTTTACCAATCGCGCTCATTCAAAATATGCCATCTTAGGCTTCTATCAATGGGGCTTCCATGATCATCGCTTGACATCTCAGGATTTCATGTCCATCACTTGACTTCTGTGTCCGTCTCTTCGTTCCCAGGGCATTCATATTCGTCGGTTAAACGGCATCTCCGATTATAGTCCTCTGGGACCCCACGTTCGATTACATCCGCTTGCAAAGCACACTTCCCAAATTCCAGAAGTTTTCCCCTTGACCCAGAGTCTTCTAAACCTTGATGTCCTTATCCGAGTCATCCACCACATTACAGTCACAAACACTAGCACAACACCAGCCCACTCGGAGTGGCACACCCCACAGCACCTGCTCATACTAGGATCATAACACTAGACATGGTAGGACTCAAGACAAAATTCATATCACATCCATGCATTGCATATCATCCTCATAGCATAGCATCTTCCTGTCTCGTTGTGCATGTGTGATTTGTTCCTTTGTGCCCTGAACTATGTCCTAGTCTGATTCCCCTTGGGATACGTAGGCAGCTCACACAGAGCGCGACCAGCACTAGCCTCAGCATCATTGCATCTTTTGCAACGCATTTTATCCTAAATCTATAGCCTCCAAAAAGTCCTGTCTCTTCAAAACTTTGGCACTCGCTTGCGACATGGGTTGCCTCGCAAGTTCCTGCCAAAGACGGGCAAACTGTAGACACCCCATTTTGTCGGCTATCAAATTTAGGAGACCCATAGCTTGGTGGTTCACAATGATCGTAAAAGACTCAAAAGGACTCATAGAAGTCAACTCTATTTCTCAAAATGCTCAGAATGACCAAAACGCCCCTGAAAGCCCAAAAACTCCCAGATTTGGACCAAAAGTTCTGGAAACATGCTATGTCATAAGAAAAATGATAAAATGAGTTTTTAAGTAAAACCGGAAGAAATCGTCAGCTCCCAGAGACCCCTGGAAGTCCCGGAGTTCCCCGAAAGTCCCTGTTGACTGGTTTGACCAAGTTTGACCAGAGTTTGACCAAGTTTGACCGAAATCGTTCGAATTCACCAAAATCATTAGAAAAGTATTAAAATGAGTTTTAAAAGAGAATCGAGCGAAAACGTCGGCTCCTGGGAGCTCTCGGAGGTTCCCAGAACTTCCCGGGAATCCCAGACTTCACCAGTTTGACCAAGATTTGATTTTGGAATCTGGGCACCGAAACAATTTTCAAATATTTTTCATGGATAGTAGAGGTCAATATCTTTCCAACGGTATATCGCACATAATTCCTGGATTTAAAATGAATTTATTTTGAATTTCCGAAGGCGAAAAAGGCGACCAAATCGGCTTTTATCGCGAATACCGCAAAACTTTTTTAAGTGACCTATCCCTGAACTATTGTTTATGTAAATTAGACTCCATTACCTTTCCAACGGTATATCACAGCCTCAATTTGGAGTTCGTATGCATTTTCTGTGAATTTCGGACAAAATAGGGCCTTTTCGCGAATACCGAAACCTCTGGGGGCCTAAACGTAAATTTCTGGGCGTCTGAGGAGCAGTGCCGCCGCGGCGCTGGCCTACTGTCGCCGCGGCATAGGCCCAGTGCCGCCGCGGCACTCAACCCTCGCAGAGTCCATTTTTGAAATTTTTTTGGGGGTCCAATTTGATTAATTGAAAACCAAAACGACGTAGTTTTATGTTCACAGATGTTTGGGACCAATGGGAACACTTCTAAAATCCCAAAACCACCCCAAATTGGCCTATATAAACCCCCCATTGCTCTTCATTTTGAGGGGGGAGTCAAATACAAGTTTAAGAAAAGTTTGGGAGAAAGTTGTAGAGATAAGGTTAGAGTAGAGAGAAAAGAAGCTTTTTTCTTTGATTTTCAAAACAAAAGTGAGTTCTAAACTTTGTTTCTACCTCATTACTCCTATTTACTTCAACATTCAATACACCCAACCACCATTTTAGTGAGCATTTAAGAGAGTGGAAGCTTCTTCCATGTCCAATGTCATTACATATGAGTGAAACACCATGCTACAAGTTCAATACTTCATGAATATCATCTATTGATCATCATCTACTTGCTTGTTTATTCATTGTTTATCTCTTCTTACCTCATTTCTTTTTGATTTTCTTTATTTACTTACTAGTTCATCATCATCTAAATGATGACCTGAAGTTTGGGGTGAGTGAATCCTTATGGATAGTAGCTCTTGACCTCAAAAACATGTTTGATAGATGATGATCATAACTTCAATACCTCCAAGGTATCCTTGAAGTGTATTGAAGTTATGCTCAAATAAAAATAAGTTTCTCCAACAATCTTGGAGGTTCTTGATGATGAGTTGAATGTTGGCATTTTAAGTGGTTATAATCTTTATTGAGTATTAAAAATGCACTTTCAAAACCTCTATTTAAAAACCCCCCTCTATCCCTCTCATTTTGATTTCAAGAAAGAAAACCTTATTTTCCCCAAAATCTTCAAAACAGTGAGTTAAAACAGTGAGTGAGTTAAGTTCAAAGATTTTTCTAGAACTCAATATTCAACATACAGATGCTAGACCACTTGGAAAGTCTTCCTAACTCATTGTAGAACACCCACTATTTTTGGTTTGACTTGGAAGTACTTGAAAATAGTCCATTTGGACCCAAACATTCCTTCCAAACATTCTGCCTCTGCTGTCACAGCAGCTTGACTAAATTCCAACTTCTTTTTCAGAAATAATTTCCAAAAGGGGTGGTCCCAACTTATTTTTCCCTTAAACTTCAATGTCTTAGGGAACGTTCTGTATAAAATGGACCCCTAGATCATTCATTTTCATTTTCTAAGATATTTCAACATTTCAGTCGGCAGTACAGACTCTGTTTCTGAGTGAACTCTGTTGTTCATATGATTTCTCTCAATCTGTGTTAGTTATTAAAGATTGTCTTTTTGGGTTGTATTCTAGACACAATAAGGAACATCTCCATAAAAACGCATGCATTGAAAGCATTCCTAACCCCTCTTTTCCATTTTTACAAGATCATGTTACTGTTCTGTCCACTATTCACAGCCAGCACATTTTAACTTTCATTCTTTGATTTGATGCTTATATGCCTTCCAAATTAGTTCATATCTTAGGAAGTAGTTCATACTACATTTGTACATATCCCATGATGATTTCATTCATTCATTCATTCATACACATTGTAGACTTCTAAGTCATTCTAGGAATCCATGAACACAAAGCACACTACAACCTTGGCACATTCTAGATACATACATTGCATCCATGCAAGATTTGGGCCTTCATGGCTCCTAATCTAAGAAGATTATAAGGAATGAACTTGATCCCACGTTCATGCTTCCCCCGATCTAATCATCCTTTCTCATCCATCCCGGGGATTGAGAGGTCTTCTTTTCTCAAAGATTAACATACATCATACTAGCTTGCTAAGCATTTTTTGATTTCTTTGTTTATTTGTTTCAATAACAATTCATGTCCCCCTTTAGATTAGGAAGTCTTGATTATTTGATACATGATTAGACAATTTTTCCTAGGTTTATTTGTGTGATCTTTCACTTTGCATTGTGTGATATTTGGTTTAGATCTTATGAATGATATCTTATCTTTAGATCTTCCATTTTCAAATTTTCTTATGTGATGTAATATACTATCATATTATTATTTGTCGAACCAAACATGGTATAAGATGATTATTTGGATGCTAATTGAGGCCCGTCGAGAGACGGGGCGAGTTGAGGGTGTTTTAGTTGTGACAAAGGCTCCTTCCTCTCTCGTACCAAAACCCCGAACCAAGTTCTTTGGTTATGAAGGGCCGGTGCCCTTTATCTATTTGGGTGAGTCAAAATTAGGTTTCTTGGTTCCTTAAAGACCAAGTGGCGACTCTGTATCTGTGTTCAACAGACCTTTTCTCTTTTCTTGATTCAAATTTCAAAAAAGTTTCAAAACATAACGAAGCGGTGGAAGCCCGGTATCCACATTCATCTAGATACAAGAGAGTGTTCCATCAAAGTGTGAAAGTCAAAAAGTGACGTGCTGTGAATAGTGGACAGACTGTATGCATTACTTTATAACATCGTAATGGGAGGTCAAACATGCTTGGGAAAATGTGAGAAAAATTAGAGAGCCTCCATAGTGTGTCTAGAATGGACTTAAAAAGACAAAACCTCAACAGCTGTCACAGATTAAAAGAAACAAATCAGAATATACACATGACTCAGAAATAAAAGCTGCACTGTTGACTGATTTTGTATGATATTTTATAAATCAAAGAAATGGTTTATGATGACCCATTATATACCAAACGTTTCCTAAGACACCCAAGTTTCCTAAAAAAAATAGAAAAGATATATGTACAGTGAAGAAAACATCCAGAATAAGTGCATGAAGTTAGGTAAACATTTTGTGTGAACAGAGGCTGATTATGAATATGAATTTCTTAAATCCGAAAATAATATTTTCACACCTCTATAATTGATGGGAAAAATTGGAGATAAACTATGATGTCTTAGGAAGAATTTCCAAGTGGTTTCATCATCATAACTCAAGTATTTAAATGAAAACAAATCATTGAATATGAACATCTCACTATTTTGGTTCATTCTTGAAGAAAATGGATTTGGATTTCGGAATAGAGTTAGAGTTCTTGATTAGGGGTTTTGAAATAGATTTTCAAAGCATGAACTTAAACACTTGAAATGACTATGTGACCACTTAGAATCTCATCCCACCTTGAATCATCAAAGAACTCCCAATATTACTTGCACAAACATAGTTTTGTTTGATAATATGACTTCAAGAATACATATGAATGTAATGAAGGTAGAATCATCATCCATCAAACATGTCTTTAAGGTCAAAAGACACTATCCATAAGGATTCACTCTCCTCAAACAACATGTCATGTAGATGATGAAGAAAAAGTAAGTAGATAAAGAAAAATAAAAAGAAATGAGGTTAGGAAGAGACAAACATAATATGAACAAGTAAGTAAATAACAATCAATAGATAATCAATGTGATTTTGGACTTGTAGCTTGGTGTTTCACTCATATATGGTGACATTTGGACATGGAAGTAGCTTCCTATCTCATGAATACTCAAGAATGGTGGTGAAAGAAATGTTTGGATGATTGAAGTTTTGATAGCAAACTCAAGTAAAAAGGAAAACTCACTTTGATGGAGAAAATAGAAGAAGAAGTCTACTTCTTCTCTTTCTCTCTCTATATTTCTCTAGAGTTTCTTCCTAAGCTCTCTCTAAGCTTCCATGTCTCTCCCTCTAAATGGAAGTAAATTATTTCTTTTATAGGCAAATGAGGGGTGGTAAATGGGGTTTTAAAAAGTATAAAAAGGTCTCCCATTGGTCCAAAATAAGCTGGGAACCAAAACTACGTCGTTTTGATTTCTAATTAATCAAATTGGACCCCCAATCATAATTACAAAAATGGACTGTTCTGGGGGAGAGTGCCGTGGCGGCACTGGACCTGTGCCGCGGCGGCAGTGGTCCAGTGCCGCGGCGGCCGTGCACCTCCTTCGTCTAGATAATGCTGTTTCGGACCCCAGAGGTTCCGGTATTCGCAAAAAGGCCCTATTTCGTCCGAAATTCACAGAAAATGCATACGTACTCTAAATTTAGGTTGTGATATACCGTTCGAAAGGTAATGGAGTCTATATTACATAAAAAATAGTTCAGAGATAGGTCACTTTGAAAAGTTTTGCGGTATTTGCGATAAAAGCCCATTTGATCGCCTTTTTCGCCTACAGAAATTAATAATAAACTCGTTTTAAATTTGAAAATTGTGTGTGATATACCGTTGGAAAGCTATTGACCTCTCGTATCCATGAAAAATGTTTGATAATTGTTACAGTGCTCCGATTTCAAAGTCAAATTTTGGTCAAACTGGTCAAACTTGGGATTCCCGGGAAGTTCTAGAAACCTCTAGGAGCTTCCGAGAGCTGACGTTTTTGTTCGATTTTCTTTTAAAACTTATTTTAATACTTTCTACACAATCTAGAATGATTTCGGAAAAATTGGACGATTTCGGTCAAACTTGGTCAAACCTTGGTCAAACTGGGTCAAACCTTGGTCAAAACGGTCAACGGAAACTTCCAGGACTTCCGGGGGTCTCTGGGAGCTGACGATTTCATCTGATTTCACTTAAAAACTCATTTTCTTACTTTTCTTACGACATAGCATGTTTCCAGAACTTTTTGGTCCAAATCTGGGAGTTTTCGGGCATTCAGAGCATTTTGGTCATTCTGAGCATCTTGAGAAATAAAACCAACTTCCAGAAGTCCTTTTAAGTCTTTTTCGATCATTGTGAACCACCAAGCTATGGGTCTCCTAAATCTGACAGCCGACAAAATGGGGTGTCTACAGCGTTGTGACTTCAATCCTACGAATAGGAAAGTCGCACCGGTGTCCCAAGCCTTTTATTTTATTGTTATTTTCTATTTTTAGAAAAGTTGTACGCATCGAAAGAAATTCCCTGAAGATGGAGGAGCAAGCCGTTGTCCATAAAAATGGAGCTCGAGGCGATCAAACCAAGAGGGAAGTTTTATGAAGATAGAGTCATGGGAGATAGAGGTATATGAGTGCCTTTGTTTTAATTTTAGTTTTTTGTTTTATGTGCTTGGTTTGTGATTGGCATTTAGTTATATTGTTACTACTTGCTTGAACATAAAAACAAGTTTTCTAAAATAAAAATTCAAAAAATCGTTTCAATCTATTAGTAAACATTGGATGTTTATGGGTAATGTGTAGAAACAACTTTTAAGAAAAGCAAAATCCTTTACTATTAAATCTTGTGGGAGAGGGACTTATAGTTATAATTCCCATAATTTTCCATCAGCGGTTCACTGTAAGATGAGTAGTGCATTCTGTGTCACCACGCCAGGGGTGATCATTCCATACGAAGGGTACACTACTCATTGGCTACTAGATGTGAACTTCCTATTGATAGGATCAATCGGACTTGTTATAGGGTGACCACCACATGGAGGCACTACTTGAGGCGGTTGTGATTGTATCCTAATTAATGGTGTACACTAGCTAAGCTATGGATAAGGGATCCTACACGGGGCATTATTCAGAAAATTAGAGATCAAATAGGTTCAGGAGTCATAACTTGTTTTGCAAGAGTTGCATAGCGGATAAGTCATGATTAATTGAGAGATGGAATATTGACCACCAAACGGAGGTTTTATTCTTTCGTTTTGATATGCTGGCGACTTTGTTTTAAAATAAGAGTTTTAAGGATTTTTTTATTTCAAAATTTCAAATTCTTATATCCAAATTTATTTAGTCTTTTGATTTTTTGAGTAAATGATAATGTCTGGATCCGCCTTTAATCCAATTGCCACTATACTCACTTAGAACAACTTAACTGGAAATAACTACACTGAATGGAAATGAAACCTTTACATTGTTTTAACTATGGAAGATCACATATATGTCCTCACCACGTCATGCCCACGAAGAACCGCTACAAATGCTTTGGCTGCTAGACGCGGGTTCAACAAATGGAATAAGTCGAATGGAATGGCTCACTATTACATATTGGCCACTATGGCTAATGTGTTGCAACATCAATACCAGTCAAATGATTCTGCCAGTGCCATTATCAAATCCCTAAAAGTGATGTTTGGGGATCATGGCAAACCACCGACAGGTTTCCATGCAGAAGATAATGGGTGCAAAGATGTCAGAAGCGACTCCAGCCAAAGAACATGTTTTAAAAATGATTGGTTATTTGAACGAATTGGAGACCCTAGGTGCCAACATCGATACATAGACCCAAGTCGATATGATCCTCAATTCACTATCGCCATCATTCACTCAATTTAAACTTAACTATAATATGAATCAAATGATTTTTTTGATGAGTGAATGATGAGTTCTTTAATGGCAGCGGAAGGGGTGATCAAACCTGGGGGCAGCATTCTGAACTTTGAGAAAAGCTCTTCTTCTTTGTGATCTATGCCGAAAGGCAAGAAAGGGAAGAAGAATGCTAGCACTGGTGGTCCAAGTATTGGACCGGTCTCTAAGATTAGAAAATCTAAGGGAGAATGTAAGGGCAAAAGGATGGTGGGTGGCCAGGGCAAAGGAAAAATGTTTCGAATGCGGTTAGAAGAACCACTAGAAGAGGAACTGTCCAGAGTTCTTAGCTACAAGAGTTCAAGGTATGATTGAATCACATGTGATTGAAGTAAGTTTTATTATGGATACTTCAAACACTTGGTGCATTGATTTTAGTTCGACTAACCATATTTGTAATTCATTGCAGAGATTCAGATCAACCTTGAAATACAGTGATGGGGAGATTGTGCTAACTCTGGTTTTTAGCACAACCGTTTCCGCAGTTGCTGTAGGAGTAGTATTTTAAGAGTTTTGGACAATAGGACAATAGTTTTATCATATGCACTTTACGTCCCTTTAAGGAGATGCAATTAAATTTCAGTTTCAAGTTTATCGAATAATGATTATTCTTTTCATTTGGAACATAAGTTGTCATTAAAAGAAATAGTTCTTTTATATGTTCTGGTGTTAAAACTAATGGTTTGTATGTGATTACTCTTAATATTTCTAAAGATTCTTGCATAGAACTTAATAACTCAGTGGTAGTTGTACCATCTAAAAGAAAGGAACTTTCCACTAATCCAACAAGGCTTAGGCATATGAGCCACGACCATATAAATCTAAATTGGATTAGCAGACTAGTCAAAGAAGGTATTTTAGGCGATTTAATTCTCGAACCAATGGAAGTCTGCGAGTCTTGTTTAGAGGGTAAGATGACCAAGAGGCCCTTTCCTGGAAAAGGCAATAGGACCAATGCATTGTTGTAATTAGTTCATACTGATGTGTGTGGACCAATAAGTATTAGAGCACGTTGTGGTTATGAGTATTTCATAACATTTACTGATGACCACTCAAGGTATGGATATGTATACCTAATGTAGCGCAAGTCTGAGGCCTTTGAAAAGTTCAAAGAGTTTAAGGTTGAAGTGGAGAAGCAATTGGATATACATATCAAGTCCATTCAATCAGATCGAGGTGGTGAGTACATCTCTAATGAGTTTATTGATCACCTCATACAGAATGGGATTCTGTCACAATTTACTACACCTGGTATGCCTCAACAGAATGGTGTAGCGGAGAGAAGGAATCGGACTCTTTTAGACATGACTATGTCGATGATGAGTTATTCAGAGTTGCCATTATTCATTTGGGGCTATGCTTTGGAAACTGTTGCTTACATACTAAATTTAGTACCAAGCAAATCTATTCCCAGGACACCACGAGAGATGTGGATTGGGCGCAAGCCTTCTTTTCAACTTCTTCGAATATGGGGATGTTCGGCACATGTGCTGAAAGGAAAGATGAGGAAGTTGGACTCTAGTTCAGAAGTATGTTACTTTGTAGGGTATCCAAAGGGTCCTTATGGATGATATTTTTATTATTCAAGAGAACAGAAAGTGTTTGTCAGTAAAAATGATGTTTTCTTGGAGGATGATTATATCATGAACCATAAACCTAAGGGAAAGATAGATCTTAGAGAGATAGAAGGAGAGCCCCCAGTCCTACCTGCAGTTGATAAAGATGTAAGACAAGAAAATACCATTTCTTCACCCATTTCCGCACTGGTACCTCATCGTAGTGGGGGAATTATCAACCAGCCTAATAGATCATATTCTTAGGAGAAGTTTTTGAAGCTGTCTCCATAGAATCTGAATCTGATCCTACCACATATAAAGAGGCAATGGCTGATGTTGATTAAGTTCATTAGATTACAACTATAAAGGCCGAATTAGAATCTATGGATTCCAATAAAGTCTAGGATCTTAAAGAACTTCCAGCAAATATTAAGTCCATAGGTTGTAAGTGGGTCTACAAGAGGAAAAGAGGATTTGATGGAAAGGTTGAGACCTTAAAGGCAAGGCTTGTAGCGAAAGATTACACTAAGAGGGAGGGCATTGACTATGAGGAAACTCGCCGGTAACCATGCTCAAGTCCATCAGAATACTCTTATCCATTGCTAAATTCCTAGATTATGGGATTTGGCAGATGGACGTCAAGACTGCATTTTTGAATGGCAATCTTGAGGAAGACATTTATCAATAACCAGAAGGGTTCATAGATGGTGGGAAAGGTAACTTGGTATGCAAGTTGCAAAAGTCTATTTATGGGCTTAAGTAGGCATCTAGAAGTTAGAACATTTGTTTTGGCCAAGCGGTTAAGTCATTTGGTTTCATACAGAATCTGGATGAGCCTTATGTATACAAAAAATGTGAAGGAAAAGTAGTGGCTTTTCTTGTTCTCTACGTTGACAACTTTCTACTCACTGGGAATGATGTAGCAGTGTTGTCGACTGTTAAGGTTTGGCTGGCTAGTACTTCCAGTATTAAGGATCTAGGAGAGGCGAGCTATATCCTTGGGATAAAGCTCTTTCGAGATCGTAAGCGAAATATAATGGGATTGTCTCAAGCTGGTTATATCGATAAGGTGCTAACTAGGTTTTCAATACATAATTCGAACAAAGGTTTGTTACCTTTCAGGCACAGTTTAGCGTTCTCCAAGGACCAGTGTCCAAAGATACAAGACGAGAGGAATCGCATAGCAGGAGTTCTTTATGCTTCGGCAGTGGGAAGTCTCATGTATGCAATATTATGCACTAGACCAAGTATCTACTTTGCCATTGGCATGGTTAGTAGATACCAATCGAATCCAGGACCAGAGCATTCAATAGCCGTTAAGCACATTCTTAAGTACTTGAGAAGGACTAAAGGTTACATGCTTATGTACGGTGGTGATGAGTTAATTCCAGTAGGATACACTGACTTAGACTTTTATATCAGATAAAGATTTGAGAAGGTCGACATCTGGACATCTCTTTAACTTGGGAGGTGGTGCTGTTACTTAGAGGAGCATTAAGCAGAAATGTATTTCAGACTCAACTATAGAAGTTGAGTGTGTGGCTACTTGTGAAGCCGCAAAGCAAGTTGTTTGGCTCAAGATTTTTCTCATGGAACACGAGGTGGTACCAGCATCGTTGTCACCTATTATGCTATACTGCGATAATAGTGGGATAGTGGCTCAGTCCAAGGAGCCAAGGAACCACGGAAAGGGAAAGCATGTAGAGCAGAAATATCATCCAATTCAAGATGTTGTTCAACATGGAGATGTGATTGTCACTAAGATTGCCACCTCTGATAATCTTGCAGATCCCTTTACAAAGGCCTTACCACAGAAGGTCTTTGATCATCATCTAGATAGTTTAAGTCTCAGATGTAGTCTCGGCTATGAGTGCAAGTGGGAGTTTGTTGGGTTTGTGCCCTCAAACCATTAGTTTATGTATGAGACATTGACATTTTAATATATGTATATCAACATTACATTTTGTTATGTATGTCTTTCATGAGATGATTGTTTATCCTTGAGTATCATTGTAGGTAATTCGTGTGTGTATGAGATATGTACAAGTGAGATACAAATTGCTATTCATTGATACTTAGAATTTGTCACAGTGAATGATGAGACTGGATATCTCATCAGGTGTACACTGTATCATGATTAACTACCATTGGATGGAGTGATGAATCTCCATCACTAGAGTATGACTCTTAGTTAATATGCTAGTGCTTATATTGCATTGACGAAATTGAGTTTTCCTATTGACACTTAAGGCTGTCAATAGTCGATAGGAACTCATAACTTGTATAAGGTATGTGTTCTCAATCTTGAGACAATTATTAACATGGAATGTGGATATGGCTGCTTTGACTTACCAATCAGTGAGGTCTTAGAGATCAACACCTAGGTATATTTGGGTGTGTCATGTTCATAGGGTTGTGAACATATATTATCAAGATAGAATCTATCCTCTTTTAAAGAGTAAGCATTCCCTTGAGAATGTCACCAAGTTGATTACCGTGAACTACAGTCTTTTTGATAAGTAGTTATCAACATGTTTGGTGATCATGAGAGGTAAATGAGACTCAAGGAATGAACGATGTAATCATCATTCAGGTTGACAGCAATAGTTATCTGACTACCTGAATATGATTTTGAATGCTGACGGTAGAGGGATATTAGTACACCATATAAGTCTAGTAATTGCTTCGGATATATTCTTTTGCGGTAGAGTTTAGTTATCATTTTGTATTTCAGTAAACGTTAACTGACCAGTTAGTTAATTTACTGACAAAAGAGTTTGGTCATGGGAATTAACAACTAGTCTGAGCTAACAATAAGAGCCTAGGAGGTCCCGCTCTTTGCTCTGCTAGGATGCTTGTAAAGGCATATGAGGATCTTGTCAAGAAAGGTTCGATCGATCTAAGTAGTTTTGATCGATTGAAATCTAGGCAAGTTTGATCGATTGAAGAACCTTCAATCGATTGAAGGTTAGATCGATTGAAGTCACTTTGATTGATCGAAGGCTTAAAGTCAGTTTTGGAAATCTATAAATAGGGTAGCTGTGTACAGAAGTTAATGATTGTCGTTTTTCTATACAAAAGCTGCAGAAACTGCTTTAGGTCTTCCTTAGCCTTCATATCCTCTCCATTCGAGATCCCACCATCTCTAGCCTCTCTAGGAAGCATTTATAGGAGACTGGCTAGTGGAGGCTGCTGCATCACCAAGGAAGAAGAAAGCCAGAATTAGGTTTAAGAACAGAGGAATAACTCTTCTTCCCCTCTTGTTTACTCATTTATAGAGTTAGCGTGTAGTAGATCCGGGCTACCAATAAAATTTTTGAAACTTAATCTTTCTATAACACATTTAAAATAATTTTAAACCTATTTTTCCTATATAGTATTGCTACAAAAGATGTTTGGAGTTCATAATGTGTTCCATGTCAGCATGCTAAGGAAGTACGTACACGGATCAACTCACAAAATTGACTTCAAAGACATCGAGGTAGACAGCTGAGTGTAGTACACCAAGAGACCAGTGAAAATTTTGGGGAGAGAGATTAAGATGGTGAGGAACAAGGAGATCCTGCTGGTGAAAGTATAATGGAATCACCACAGTGAACGTGAAGCCTCCTGGGAGATGGATTCTGGTATACAACAAAAGTATCCGGAGTTATTTAGCGAGCCTTAGTTCAGATTTCGGGGGCAAAATCTTTTGTTGGTGGAGAGATGTAACACCAGTCCTTTTATCTGTGCTTTCTATATATGGATGTATTTTCGTATTTCATATCTGTATAGGAAGGCTTCGATCATTTATGAATGAGTTATGATGATAGTTAATAGGAATACTTATTTCTTAATCCATTTAACAATATATGCATAAGAAGGAATTCTAAACCAGGAGTCTCGAGCGCTCGAGAGACAAGCGCTCGAACCAAGTGCGAGCGCTCGAGTTTAAAAGATGTGAAATGATAATTTTGCCCCTTGGCCTTGGAATCTCTATAAATACCGATTCGTTCTGTACAATGTTAGGTTTTAAAACTCTGTTTAACAAAGAGTGTTCTTATGAGTTCATGCTTATACGCACAATTCCTCATCAAATTCATCTTGTATGTGCATCAATTCTCTATTCAAACACTCTATAAGCACATACACACTTGTATTACAACTACCATGGAGTTTTGGAGTTGAGTCTTTGAGGATCAAAGCAAAGAGGAAGAAGTTTGGGTTCTTGAAACATATTTTAAAGCATAGTGGAGCTCAAGATCATATATACACCCATACATTGTCTTCAATTTCATCATCTAGATCATCGAGATCAAGTGAGTACTTATACTCACTCATAATTCATATTTTATTAAGTTAATTCATGATCTATGATGCTGTATATGACATGCATTGAGTTTACATCGATGTTATGTTAATAAACTAACCAAACTGCTAGTAAACAGTCAAACTAGAGCGCCCAGGCTGGACGTGACCACTCGAGCCCAATGAGCAGGCCAAGCCTGAGTGCTTGAGAGGCTTGAACACTTGAGTTCAGTAGTACTTAGATGATTAGTTTGTTGCATGTTATATTTAAGAAGATCCATGAGATGTATGATGGTACTATAAGCTGAGATAGTTGTAACTTGAGATATACTAGCTAATCATTTCTGCATGTGTTTGAATGAAGCTATACTTTATGCTAATTGAGTAGTACTTCCTAAATGTACAGCTTATATAGTGTATAGAAGAAGGAATCCTAAAGTTTACAAAGGCAAGCGCTTGAGCTCACCCCAGCGCTTGAGGCTACTGGATTAACAAAGATTATGTTCCTATGGTAAGTAAAGGATAAATTGAACTAGTAGACACATATGTGCGAGATACGTAAACTTTGAGAATAGTATGAGGCTTACTTAAGCATTATAATCCGAGAATAATGCACATTAACGGTTTGTACTGCACATGTTAGTTAATGATGCGTATGATGAGATAACATGGATATTAACAAAACGATCATGTCCATCGGTCTGATTCTTCTGTTTCACTCTTGATAGAGTAATGAGTTTTGTGTTGTTGTCGAGATGTCATCATATTTCTTGTATGATCGGTTTAGTTCACTGTAGATGCCAGAGTGGCACGTGTAGTAGTACCTTGTTGGTATTATTGTGATCAATTGTAAGATGGTTAATAGGCCGTAAGGCGATGATCTCAATATGAGGCCGTAAGGTGAAGATGACAAGTTAACCATAGCTAAATGAATAAGATGGGACTACCATAGGCCGTGAGGCAATGATATCAAGAGAAGGCCGTAAGGCGATGATGATAAAAGGGTAACCTAATGGCCATAAGGCAATGATGATCAGGCCAACGACACTCAAGCTGGATGCATGGAAAGATTTTAGTCGGTTAGTGTCAGTTGAGTTTCCAAGTTCGAGTATTGTCATAAATCTCTAGACTAACGTAATACGTCAAAACCGAGAATAGTAAGACTTAATGATGAGGTTTTCTAAAGCATGAAAGAGAATGTTCTATGAGCATGAAAGAGAATAGTAAGACTTAAGTCTCTAGACTAACGTAATACTTCAAGTGTTTTATGAGCTTATTTAAATGTAGTAGCTTTACTCACTCAACTTGTAGTAAAGCTGACGACTTTCATGTCCTAGACAATCGATCATTCAGATCTTATAGAGGCTGACTACCAAGAAGAGGAGTATGTCGAGGAAGGCCATGGCTTCTCGAGTTAGTTGGCAGGAGCCAAAGACTATTAGTTTATCTATCTTTAAGCATTGTTGAGGCACTAGGTGCCATTTTATTAATATTATGACGTTGCCCAAGATGTTAACTTCTTTTCTTTCGCTTTTCTGTAATAATGAGATTTACGACTCTTATGTTGATGTTTAATATATAAATTTTCTAGACCACCATGTTTATTACTGCTGCTTGTTATTTATTATTTTTGGTTCTTATTTGTTGTGGACAATCATAAAGTATTCAACTTTCCAAGGACATACAGACCCAAAAGAGAAAATGTTTAAATTTTCCTATTTTGGGTACTCCGGGGCGTGACACTAGTACTATGTTAGCTACCCATTATGGATATTCTGTGACTATCAAGAATCCTGCCTTTAACTACTTTTCGACTTCTTCCTTGATTTTGAGAGTCCATTCTGGTCTTATTCGCCTCAATTTTTGCTCAATGGGTTTGGAATTTAAAAAGAGGGGGATATGTTGTTGGAATATCTCTGGGCCTATTTCTAGCCTATCATTATAAGACTATGCAAAAAAATTCCTTGAATTCTTTTAGCAGTGAGATCAATTTTATGCTTCATCTTCATTGAGTGTAGTGCTAATAAAAGACGTTATGAGGATTTTCTTCATTTCCTAAGTTAATTTTTATGGTTACTTCAATGATTTTGCATGTAGGTTCATTTTCTTTTTCAATTAATTTTTGTAAATCAGATGGAGTGTTATTTTCACAATCATCATAATCATCATTAAGCACAGTCGAGTCTGTATAATCTGTCATGTTTTCATTGATAACATTGGTCTGGGTTACATCATTTTCACCAGTAGATTTAAAAGTTGGCTCATATTAGACATTACAGACTCTGGGGAGGGGGAAACCCTATCACTAGACCCATACAACCAAAAATTATAATTTGCCCACTTGTCCTTCTTAACCGGCACGTACCACTCAATTTCCTCCATCTTTTCTTCCCTTTTCCATTCCCATGCTCTTTTTCTCCCAACAGATTCTTCATTACATCCTCATCCAGAATTGTCATCCAATTGCTATCCGATAAGAAAGGATCCTTATATTCAATGACCTCATGATCAAAGAAAATCTTAAATCCTAGCTTTAGATGCACATCCACTCGATCAAACCATGAATCTGGAAAGCCGCAGAAAGGGAAAACCTCACCTTCCTTAACAAAATACCCATTCAAGGTCTTCTGATACAGCTTCATTATCTCTGTAGCACCTTTTGGTATCTTCTTCTTGCTTCCTGCTCCAAAAAATATCCCAACCCAAAACTATTTCTCTGACCTTTTATTTCTGGAAACTCTTCTAACCCCTGATTTCTCTTACTCAGTCCTATGCTTGAAAAGAATCCTATCTTCTTGATGATGCCGGCCACCATCGGATTAGCGTACTGATCAAAGTATAGTGGTAGCAACTCAGATGGCATGCTTATCCCATCACATTAACCTGAACACACTCAAAGCCCTTGATATCACTATGCTCTTTGGGGAAATGAACCTATAATATAGAAGCATCGGTCGGGACCTCTAGTTCCTTAATCCAGCTATATCCCAGTATCTTCTTGGCTAACTTCTTCCTTCCATTTTCTTCCTTCAAGATGTATTTGACCTTCGAATGCAATGTGGATGACACACCATCTATGTTATGAATCCAATGCTTCCTTAACAGCAGATCAAATGATGAGGGAATGTCGATAACTTGAAATTTCATCTCTCTCTCTAATAGACCTGTGATTACCTTGAGAGTCACCATCCCAATGATAGTCCGTTGAGAGTTGTCATACACGCGCACGACTTGGGTTGATGGTTGAAACATTGATTGGTCCAGACCCATTCTTATAGTGATCTTCATCGGACAGAAGTTGAGGGTATACCTATTGTTAACAAATTATACAGGTATAGTTCTTCCCAAGCATTGGACTGTAATGTGCAAAGGGTTGTTATAAGCTGGCCCTTCGGGTGGTAGATCGTCATCGGTGAATGTGATCGTAGGTGAAGGTGTCGGTGCTTGAGCATTGATGACAGTAACTAATTCATCTGATGTGGTCCCAATAGGGATCTTCGATTGATGTAGTGCATCTAGCACAACCTGCCTATGAGTTTTTGATGAGATCAATAGTCCCCAAATAGAGATATTTGCTTAAATCCTATTCATTTGTTTCAACACCTGGTCTTCTTTCTTCTCTTCCTCAAACATTTTCCCTTTTCCCTTCTCCAAATCCCCTCCTGGATGGTCGCCCTCTAACTTATGGTGCTTGAAATGCCTCCCTGATTTGGTAAGGTGGGTGACTTATTCTTCTGGTTCCCAAAGGTCATCTATCTGATCATGATTGGCTAATTCTGTGACTTCTTCCCTCTTCTCACTCTCTTCCTGAATCTTCTTCTTCCCAAATAGAGTTATCAGTCGGGTTATTCAGATCCTACAAGTCAATTTGAATGATTTCATTATCTATATCTTCGTCCAAGGCTTACTACTCTTCTCCTTCCACTAGCCATTCTTCCTCAAAGACCCTTAAAATGCATACTCTTTGGTCTTTTGGAAATTTATATGGTTTGAGAGCTAGTCCTATTGGCACAATCAAATCATACGGGTCAAAGACTTCTTCCCCGCTATCCAAAAAGTTGATATTTTACAGTGGTAGTACTATATTGTGATTGGGGAGCGGGTTTGTGGTCACATTCGGTCTATTTACAGGTGGCGAAGAGTTGACCTTGTTATCAAGTAAATCTTGCTCTTCGTGCCTCAACCTCATACGCTGATCGATCATGTAGCCATGAGCCTGGTGGAATTCATAATAGAGGTTAGCATTGAAATATAACAGAAGTGGGTAAGACATCGCCATTCGATCTAGAGGCTTTAAATATTCCTTCTCCATTAGTCGCTTGAGGATGGTAGATAGTGAGATCCCCAGATCTGTGAAATGACAAGTTTTTCCTTCCAACTTGGATCTTGGCATGGTTCCCCTTCTTGACGAATTCTGCCCTTCTATGGATTGGCTTAATGCATTGACATCAGTTATCACTTGGTTCCCTATACTTCCCCCATAGAAAGGCCTTCAAGGCCAGACCCCTTACGAATTCTCCTTCTTAGTTTTACCCTTTCTAATTGCATACTCAATTCTGGTCCCTATCTCAAATAACTCTACGAAAGTATGAATGCACTGATATATGAGCTTCTCTTAGTAGATACCCTGGAAGTTCTTTACTACGATCCGAGTCTGGTGTTTCTCGAACAGTCGTTGAGTCATCTTCATAGCCTTCCCTCTCTAATGGGGCAAAAACTCAGCCAATGATTCCTTATTTTCTTCCTTGGTTGTTTCTAGGTCCCTCACGGTTACATCCAACTCTTGATTATACTCATGCTGTGTGACAAAAACTTTCATAAGTTATTCCATATGCGAGTTTTGCTAGGTTCAAAAGTGAAATTGTAGGATAGGGCTGCCCCAACAAAGGTTTGCTGGAATAGTATGGCCATGATGGCGAGACTCAAACCACTTGGCTAAAAGCTCCGATGCACATCCTCACATGATTTATGGAATTGCCAGAACCATCAAACTTTTCAATTTCAAGCATCTTAAAACTGACCAGAAACTTTTCTTGAGCTCCCTTACACAAACCCTCTAGCTCTAGTAGATAACTGTCAACCCCATTGGACTTCCAAACAACCTTCTCTACTTTTTCAACCTTCTCCTTCATCTCAATACGCTCTTTCTCAGCTTTTTCAATTTTCTCTCTCTCTCTCTCTCTCTACCCTAGGCACTTTAACTCTAGGTGGTTCTAGATCCCCATACCAATCATCTTCTCCAGCCCAATTTGCTGGTGGAGGATGGTCAACTATCGACAGGTCAACCGCAGGCCTCTGGTGAGCTAACATTTCCAGCATAGTCATCATCTGGTCGATTCTCTCATTTATTCGTGGCATTTTTGCAGCACTATATTCTTAATCCACTTCTCTTTTTGTCTTTGGTTCTCTTCATACTTATCTCGCACTAGAGTCTCTAACCCAAACTGTCCCGGTGTTCTATGCTATCTTGCCTACAATCATGATCGTATTGTATCAATGTACTATTTTCGAAAACTTTTATGTGCAATGATTCTTTTTCTTTTGCGAAGAGATTATTTTTTTTGAAAGATCCTTCTAAAAGATGTGATGCCATTAGACGCACACATGTCATGCAGATGATAATCCACGTGTATTTGCCTACTCTATATGCTAAAAATCCTTATCCATGTCAAGTGCGCTAATTTTTCCTATCATTCTAATCATTTTCACTCTTTCAAAGTTTTAGATGCTTCTAAAAAAATTTTCAAAATTTCCTTATGAAAACAATTCTTGAAATCTTTTCTAAAATGGGCAGAATTTTCTAGAATTTTTTGAGAAACGAGAAAACAGTTTTGAAAAAAGATGATTGAGTTTCAACTTTGCCCTGATTAACATTGGATTTTTTCTTGTAAAACGGTGCTTTTCAAAACATTTCAAAACATTTTGCAAATTCAAATTCCTTCAATCATAAATGGTGAATTTTGGACTCACGGGTAATAGGATTACAAGATCGGATAATCATCATACTTTTCATGAATTTGGATACATACAAGGTCAATGATGCTTAGCTAACAGAATATAGGAAACACAATCTTATAATCAAGACTCGGCATGTTCCCAAATGTCACGGGACATAAAGGGGAATTGTTAGATAGTGATTACAAAGCTACACATCCTATGTCAAGCAAGTATCGTCATCATCTCAAATAATCCGTTCCGGGCATCTAAGTGTTACATCATATAGTTCCTAACCAGAAATAGAATCCTAATTTCAAAAGGTTCTACGAAAACTTTCATGTTAAAGGTCGAGTTTTAGTCATAAATCAGGGTACCTTGACGAGCATCCATTAAGCCTTCCACTGGAGGCATGTAGATGACTTTTTACATGCCAACACATGGTACCAGATCAAGGGTGATCACATGGCTCTTTAGTTAGTTGATTGACCTGATCACCCCGAGTCTTCATAACCATAGCTCTATCCAATCGACTAGCGGGACATGTAAGTGATATGCAAACAGACACACATAAATCAAATAAATTGGATGAAAGGAACCTTTTAAGTCTGATCCTCAAATGAAGCCAAAGTAGTATCTGGTCTACTAAATTAAAGATTCTGGGTTTGATCCCCAACAGAGTTGCCAGTTGTGGACAAGGCGGGGGCCACCGCTTCCGACCCATTTTTCTCAATTTTTTAAATCAATTTAAAACAAAAGAAAGAGTCGCTACTTAATTTTTAGGAAAGAAATTTAGAAACCATTTTGAAAGCTACTTTTCTGTGAAACCTTAGATTTCTAGGTCCGGGTATCATGGAATGAGAGGGGAAGGAGCCCGGTGGGACTAAAACACCCCCTCTCATCCTATCATAGATAGCCCACTAGTCACTATCCTTTTATTCAATTTAAATACTTATGTGTGTCCTAATCAATATGTGGATATAGACATACATATCACAAACAAGTGGAAAGGGGTGTAAGATTGCTAAAAAAAGGCATCCATAACCAAGTAATTTCAAATAGCACGCAAATGAAATGCAACTGAGAATGAGAGAACTAACCCAGGATGCAGCTGTGACTTGGAAACGTGCAATACATACAAAATATAGGAAACCTAGGAAAAAGGTTTCTAATCACATAAGCACGTAAGGAAAATCCCTAAACTAAGGTGTCGTGCATGAAATCGTAAAATCAATAAAATTAATGATGAAATAAACTTGAGAGAAGGCAGAGCGACTTACCTAAGGTGCGCTACAAAACAAGGGTTAGTCCACATTCTTGGATATAAAATTATCAAATTTTAATCTAAATTTAACAAAACAAATAGGGTTGACCAAAATCATGAATTCTCTCCAATCGTTGAAATCGCAACATCCCTATAGGCATACAAGTCTCAACTGGAAGGTCTAGAGGGACCTTAACCTAGAGTCGATGTTATATCCATATAGAGATGATATGGTTTCAATATTTTTGAAAAGAATTCATGATGATGTTTGAACAATCATGATTTATTCCTATACTCTATAAACAAAAGTACAAGTATTATCTTTAAACTTGATGATCATGAATGCATTGAAATGAACAAGAAATGGAATATTTGATGATTTGGATCACTTGACCTCTGGATTTGAGATTAATTATTCTCATTCTAAACATGTGCCAAGCCTTATGGCCTTAGAAGACCATTTGGATCAAATTGAGTGAGACTTACCAAGTTTGCTTCAGAATTCCAGAATTTACAGAGGCTGAATCAAATATTCAAAAATAGAAAACTCATGGTTCCCATTGCTCGATCTCAATGATTTTTTAGTATGACATGCATCTGTGGGTCTATTATCTAACCCAGAAAGAAATTCAAAGATCGAATGGCCCAATCTTTTGGAATTAGACCCAGAACAGACATCACTTAGAATTTATTAACTCTCTATCCAAAGATATTTTATGATTTATTAAAAATAGCAAACGAATCTGAATCCTCTCATTATTTTTAGAGGATCTTATTAACTCATTAATTTCATAAGAAAAAAAATTTGAATCTTGAAATGCTTGATTAAGGCTCAGATCCTTTTATTGTAAAAGTGGTTCATTGTTCTAAAATATTGGACAGAAAGCAATTGGGTCACCAAACTTATTGATCAGAGGTAAAAAAAAAATGCATATTCATAGCGTGTTATATGGTCCTTTATGCATACTTGTTTCCCCAAGTATCTAGATTTAGATGCATATAAATGATTAAGTGTTTTCAATGATATTGAGACTCAAACATGTGTTTTTACACTATTTTACAGGTTATAGAAGGCAATCGTTGCATAGAAAGTGATTCTAGTGGAGATAATAAGAAAAGTAGCTGGGAAAACGCCATTTTTTACATAGAAGATTTCAGATTTGGAAGATTTTCTTAGAAATAAAAAATGTAGATCTTTGAGTTATGGTCGCATGGTCGTAAATGGGAGGTCAATCTAACATCCTAGTGAAGAGATATGGCCATTCTCCCATCAGTGCACAGAGTTGTCAAAATTAGAGAAGTTTAAGCCATTGAAGAGAGTTTAATCGATCGAGACTTCGATTGATCTAACTAAGCTCGATCTCTTGAGCTTTATTTCCCCCAAAAGGTGCGTATAGTCTGCGGGAACCCTATAAATAAGCTGTTATGATACCAGACGAAGGGACGATGCTCCAGAACGCGAAAAATAGCAGTTTTAGGGTAGGTTTAGGGTTAGATTAAGAGTAGATTAGGTTAGATTCATGCTCTTCTTCCTCTTTTTCATTAATATACTAAAGATTTTAGAAGATTTCAAGTTTATTACAAGCTATTTTTAGATTATTCTAGGTGTTTCTTTTCCTTTTCTTCATTTGATTGTTTATTAGTTTGTATGTTATTATTGCTCTAGGTTACTGTTTCTTTAGTAGTTTTATTATGTTTTTGTAGCTTAGACGTTGGGAATATATGATGAAATATTGATTCCCAACATCTGCTATACAATCTTTAGAAACCTTGGGCTCGATCGATCGAAGATATTTCGATTGATCGAACCAAAGCCATAGTCAAGCGATCGAAGACATTTTGATTGATTGAAGGATGATGCAGTTCGATCGATCGAGAACGCATCGATCGATTGAACATTTTAATTCTTGAGATGATTTTTTATGTATTCCAAGACTTTTTGTTTTAGAAATCTGTCATCAAATTGTCCATAGAAGCTCAGTTTGTCACAACATTTTTTAGAACTTAAAGCCTTAAGGCTATTTTCTTTAATGACTTTTGAAACCACTTTGAATGCTAACACCATTTAGAGTGCAAGTACTAACCATTATTTTAAACTGCCTTTCAAAGCATTTTAAATCAACTGTGATGACATAGTCCCGGTCATGCAAGGGTTATTGATTCTATATCTTTAGAAAAATACGGAATACTGAAAATGAATGAACTCCATAGAATGTTAATGAGTATGTATGGTAGATGGTTAGGATTGGATTCTCATAGTTCCAACAACTTTAATTAATTTATTTCTTTAGTTATTTTTCTTTATGCTTTAGTTTATTATTTAGTTTAATTTAATTAATTAGGATTTGCTAGAACCTTCACTCCTTCAATTCATATATTCTTTTTCTTTAGGTTGTAACTTAATATATATTATTCCTATTCCTTCCCAGGATCGACCTGGACTTATCCAGTATTACTTGCATGATCACCTATAAATGGGTGTTGTACAAGAGCGCACAACTTTTTAGTCGTGTCAAGTTTTTGGCACCTTAGCCGGGGAAGGCAACTAGGTTAGAATTTTACTAAGTTACTTCCAAATTTTCTTACCTCTCTATAAAATAAAAACTATTGACATTTTCTCTCACAAGAAAAAAAAATTAAATAAATAATATTTTTATTGTTGCAAATTTTTTTGGGGTAAACATATCTTCTCCATATTACCCTCAATACAACACAAACAAGACGAATAGTTACACACTTGGTAATCAAAATAATTATCCCCCAAGTTGGCAAGCACCCACTTATAATGCGCATTATCAACCCAAGTGCTACCAACTACCACAATGGGGAAATGATAGTAGTTGTCCCCTGTATTATCAAACGTATCAAGAACCTCAACATGAAGAGTTCTATCAACCGCAATGGGGATATAACCAAAATAATAATGTAGGATATAGTAGTAGTTTTCATGATTACCAAACGTACCAAGACTTTCACTTTGGCAAGTCTTGTCCACAAACGCAATGGGAAGGGGACTATCATCAACAAAAATGGGGCAAAACTTTATATATTAATAATGAGGAGAATAACCAAGTTCAGGATAATGGCATGTTAAAATTGCTTCTTAGTGAAATGAAAAGGATAGATAGTGCACTTGATAAATTAGAAACTAGATATCAACAAGCATATGTTGGCCAACCTTTAAAAGACTATACCAGTCCTTCAACACTACAACCTGAATTTCAAGACACTAACAATGAAATAGAATTGGAGGACTATGACGGGTTTATACCAAATGAGGTTAACAACTTATTCAAGAAAGTGATAACCCAACAAGAACTCCAAAACCAAACCATCGAGTATGAAGTTGTAGAACCATCTTCACCTGAATGTACAATCCCAGACATCAACTCCTTCACTGCCTAGATAAATTGCACAATCCCTTTGTCTAGAGTTCCTCAATAGATGACATATATAGTGAGGAGAGTTACAAGAATGAGAATGAGGATTTAAAAAATAATGAGAGTTTAGGTGATTGCACGCAACTAGGAAAGGAGGAGTCCCCTCTTGACTCTATCTCTACCTTTGATAGTGACCCTAGGGAGGACATAATTGAAAAATCTAAATATGATTTAGATTCTAATGATATTCATGAACCCTTGCCTCTTTCGGTAGAAGAGGTGGTGTCACCAAATTGCCCATCACCTATCCTCTCTACGAATCAAAGCTCTCATCCCGAGCGTTAAAGTCATGTGTACCCCAACGTTGAACAAATAGAATGTGTTTTGGAAGAGAATGGTAAGGATTCTAGCTCATGTTCTTCAAAAAATTTTAACTTTCAAAATTCTTTAAGAGAAAACTTGGAAAAAATTGGGCCCACATTAAATGATCTTAAACTTTAACAAGAAGCTAGTAATCTTGTAGACTGCTTGACCTTCTTGAGTGATAACGACATAGAGGCCCAAATAGATAGCTTTATCCAAGTCCAGTTCAACACCATGTACATAGAACAGAAATTAAATTCCTATGATCATATCTCCATAGATTCTGTTCTAGGACAAGAGGAGGGCAATGACGCTAAATTAGAACATTACTTAGACCCTGCCCCTTTTATCGAACCGTGGCCACTTGCTTGTATTAAAATAGAGGACTTTACAGGAAATACGAACACCAAAGATTGTTTCTTGCATATAATTCCTAAAATGTGAGGCATACCTCTTATAACTGTCCACAATAAATTTGGAGGCCACAGGTTTTGCATCATCTCCTGACCTTGAGCCTAACATTAGTTGGAGAGAGTTGCATTTTTATGAGGATCCCAACATTCTTCTCACTGTTAAATTACTTCATTGGGAGGATCCTCAAAAATTTCGGTTATTATTTTATGATAAAAATTTTGATTAACCAAATTTATTTACTGAGTAGTTGTATTATACTCTCTATTTTTCTTTGTTGCTACTAATGATTTTGCAAGTAACTTAACAAAGGAATAAAAAAATACAAAAAAAAAATCTGGATATTGATGCCTCGAGGTAACTTTCTTCCTTCTCTCACTTTACTTTACATGTCCATGTGCTTAGTTTGGAACATTGAGGATAATGTTTAGTTTTAGTTGGGGGGAGTGAGTCCTTGCATGCCTCATAACTTTTTGTGGTGATTTAGTGTGTCATATACCTGCTTAACAATATGTAACTCAGTAAATTATAATTTCAAAAATTTTAAAAATTTTTAATTATTTAAGATAATAAAATGGTTCTTGTATTTATCTCTTAGTAAATGTAGTTAGCTATGATGAATTAGTATTATTTTCTATATGTTGTTAGTATGTGATGCACTATAATAGTTTGTTTACTTAGTTATAGTATGTTTTATGCCTGTTAATCTTAAAATAACTTTGACCACGTTGTAACAACCTTGCATTTAGCAAAAATGGATTAGTAAGCACAACTTAACTGTCTTAAGAGACTGTAGTGGAGTCTAATAACTCAAGTGAGCTTTTGTGCCATTCATTTTTCCTTGAGGGTTTTATACAATTACTCTTATTTTTTGAAAAGCGTTGGAATTCGTTGAAAGTTTCATTTTTCTTCTTCATATTGACTGATCACTAGAAGAGAATGTTCAGGATTTACCAAAATTTTAGAGCTGTTGAATTTACTAAAATAAATTATCTGGCAAACTTAGAAAATAAATTACCCGCATAATAAAACCTTGGCCTACCTTTATGACATTCCTTTACGTCGCCTCTTGAGCCTTATCATGATTGCCTTATTGTTATTGCAAAGCGGGGGTATTTGTAAAATACAACCGCGCTAAAGGAAAGAATTGTATTAGTTTTTATCACAACTTCCCGTTTTATCTGCGATTTGCATTGCAAGGCTAATTTCTATACACTATGATTAATCTATGATAAGTTGTATTGTTTTAGCTGTTGTTTGTGCAGATTACTGCTGTGTGGACTAAACAGATGAACATCAGAATAAATGGAATGCTGGAATGAAAACAAATGAAGCCCAAGCTGAAATGTGGAGTTCGATCGATCTAAGAAGGTTCGATCGATCGAGAGTTCGATCGCTCAAAGAGAGTGGAAGCGCTTGAGGCTTAAGGGTTCGATCGATCGAGAGCAGTTCGATCGATCGAACGGGGTATTTCCAGTAACATTTGCGTAGGCAGCAGATGCGGGTTTTAACCCTAGTTTCTTAGGTTTTCTTATATATAGGAGTATTGTACACGTCCAGGGGGACGCCCACTTTACGTTTTAACAGTTTTATAGAGAGAGATAGAGAGTTTGTTTGTTTTTGTAGGTTTTTCATTGAATTTTCATTTTGTGGATTGGATTTCTCGGAGTTAATACAAGTATCTTCTATTCCAGGTTATCTATATACTGTTCATTCATATTCTGCACGTAGTAGTCGTAGTCTAATCAATCATCTCGTGATATTACATGTTAAATATTTACAAAATCATAGTTTTTAGATTTTTTATGAAAAACTCACAACCAAACGAGGTGTTAATGATTTCGTACGTTAAATATCAATCTTTGACACTCCAGACGATGTCTGAGTAGTCCCAGGTTGGGAGAACACGATGAAACAGTGATCTCCAGCCTCTGCCATGCAGCAGAATAATCGCTATGTTCGATCGATCGAAGTCTGTTCGATCGATCGAACCAGAGACAGTCAATCGATCGAAGTCAGTTCGATCGATTGAGGGATGAAGGTCTTCGATCGATCGAAAGCGCGTCGATCGATCGAACTCTCGGATTCTTGAGGATGTTCCCTGCAGTATTCCAGGACCTTTTGTTTTAGGATTTGTTATCATTCTGTCCCAAATAAATGCTCAGTTTGTCAAAACAGTTTTAAAACTAAGGCCCTAAGGCATTTTCTTTCAATACATTTTGCAAACTATCTTCAATGCTAACACCATTGAGGATGCGAGTCTTAACTATTGGATTAAACCGCTTTCAAGTATTTTAATTTAACTGTGATGACATGGTCCCGGTCATGAAAGGGCCATGGATTTTCTATCTTTAGAGGAATACGGAAAACTGTGGGTAATATACTCCTTTGTGCTTCAAGGTAAATGCATGGTAGATGGTTAGATTACTGTGGATTCGTGTAATCCCAACACTTTCTTTTAAAGTTAAACATCTTAATTTCAAGTACTGTTTAATTAGCTAGTTAGATCGTTAGTCATTTTCTTTAGTAATTTTAGCTGTGGAACTTTGTGTTCCGCACCATCGTTCAATCTTATTCTTTTTATTTTATTTTCTTTAGAGGTTAGTCTAATTCGATAGGTCAACACCTTCCCTGTGGGATCGACCTGGTCTTACCAGATTTTACTTGCACGTCTACCTACACTTGGGTATTGCACAAGAGCGCACAAGATTTTTCTCGTGTCAAGTTTTTGGCGCCGTTGCCGGGGAAGGCGACGATCAATTCCTTAGATTACCTCAGTCTCTCTTCATCTCTTTCTATTTTTATTTTCTCTTCTTTTCAGTTCTTTTGGGTAAGTTCTCACCCTAGGGTCTTTCCTAGTTCATGTCCGAGAATTCTATTGAAGGAATTTTTGGAAATCCTTTCTACCTGTCTGACTCTGAAAGCTCCATCAACCCCATAGCCACTCCAACTGCATCAATGGATGATCATCAGAGTGAAAATGGTGACAATGTTGTGGTACCAATTGATGAGGCACTCCGTCCTCTTTGCGATCTCATGCAACCAGAACATGCACCTACGCCCTCTTGCATTCAAATCCCACCGCATAATGGCGAATTTCAGTTTCGCAATGGGATGATTCAACTGCTTCCCACTTTTCATGGGATGGAAAGCGAGAAGGCGTATTTACATGTCACCGATTTCGAGGATGTTTGCAAAACATTCTCGCAAACTTGTCCTAGGGAGGTGACGCATTTAATGCTATTCCCCTTCACTTTGAAAGATAAAGCGAAGGCGTGGCTCCACTCCCTAAAACATAATTCAATTTTCACCTGGCATGCGATGCGCACCGCGTTTTTGAAGAAATTCTATCCTACTCGCATGACCACAGACCTTCAGCGTCAAATCAATTCCTATAAACAAAAGAGCAATGAAACCTTCACACAAGCGTGGGAGCGTTTCAAAGATTTGCTTCTCTCGTGCCCACACCATGGGTTTGAGAAATGGCAAACTATCAGCTTCTTTTATCAAGGATTGAATGGTGAAACAAAGAAGTTGGTGGAAACGATTAGCTCGGGACCATTTCTGCGTAAAAACACTGAAGAGGCCGAAGCCCATTTCGAATGGTTAGCTGAATACGCTCATGAATGGTCAAATTCTGACAATATCTCACGCTCACAGATATCCTGTGTAGAGGAGAAAAGCCTATACCAGCTAACCAATGAAGATCACCTCATGACTAAGTATGCAGAGCTAGCAAAGAAGGTAGATGAGTTAAGTATGAAAGGAGAGAGCTCTAGGCAAGTCTTGCCTGAAGAACCATGTGGCACATGCAACATGTTGGGACATACAACTCAATATTGTCCTAATGTGCCATATTTTCAAGAGCAAGCCCCTATAGAGATGAATGCCATGCAAGGTTTTCGAGGGGCGGGGAATTCCAATAATAACTTTCAAAATAACAATAGATGGAATCACCCCGGTTTTGATTGGAGAAATAATGCTGGGGCCCAAAATTAATATCAACAGCAGCCCTACAACAACAATCAATATCAAGGGCAAAACAATAGGCCAGCCCAGCATTACAATCAAAACAGAACCAGTAATTACAATCAAGCTCAACCCTCCAATGCACCACAAACCAATACCTATGTGCCACCGCACAAGAAGGTACAAGAAGAAGAGCCACTTGCTAATGCCAATCTAACGCAGCAACTCATACAGATGATGAGTAGAATGTCTGCCACATTAGAAAGGATAGATGCACGGCAAGAAGGTTCAGGAGGAACATTCCCTGCCCAACCACTTCCAAATCCAAAGGGACATAACAATGGTCCTAACAATCAAGAACATGCTAAAGCTGTGACTACACTGAGAAGTGGAAAAATCATAGGGAAAAGCATGCCTCTGTCCACTCCCGAAGGGTACGATGAGGAGGAAGTGGTGGATAAAGAAGTTGAGCTACCATCTACTCAAGAGGAGGAGCAGTCTACCAATGACGAACCAATCAAGGCAAACATTGCAGCTCCTGGAGTAGAGGAAGAAGTTGAGCGAAGGCCTGGGAAGGAGTCTCTTAAGGAGGAACCACCAAAATGCCCCTTCCCTGCACCTTATCCTCAACGGTTGAAGAAACCCAAGAATGAGACAAAGAATCAGGAGTTTCTGGAATTGTTTAAGCAAGTTAAGATTAACCTTCCACTCCTAGATGCTATCAAGCAAGTGCCGGCCTATGCTAAGTATCTCAAAGATCTATGCACGGTCAAGAGGAGGCAAAGCGTGAAGAAACATGCTTATGTCGCATGTCAAGCCAGTGTGATCATTCAAAATGAGTGGCCTCCAAAACTCAAAGATCCCGGCACACCTACTGTCTCATGCAGAATTGGGAATCAAAAGATAGACAACGCACTCCTCGATTTAGGAGCAAGCGTGAACCTGCTGCCATACTCAGTCTATAAACAGCTGGGGTTGGGTGAACTCAAACCCACCCGAGTTGCTTTGCAATTGGCAGACAGATCTGTAAAGTACCCTAGAGGGGTGTTAGAGGACGTCCTTGTCCAAATAGACTCTTTTGTCTTTCCGGTTTATTTCGTGATATTGGACACAGAACCTGTGTCTAATCCTGGTGCACATATCCCGGTTATTTTTGGACGTCCATTCCTCAACACCATTGATGCCACAATCAAGATTAGAACTGGTATCATGACTATCGTATTCGGGAACATGACGTTGAATATCAAGATCTTTTCTAATCCCCGACCTGAAGAATACGATGATGAGGAAGAAATCCATTATATAGACACGGTCATTGAAGATGAAGTTGACTTGGTCGACTATAAAGATCCTTTGGAAGTTGTGATGACTCAATTTGGCGATATTTATCAGCCTGCAGAGTCCACCCCATTGGATGCTGACTTGAACCAGACGTGTCTTATGATGGATACGAAAGAGGAGGATAGAGCCGATTGCATGTGGATACAGCCATATGAACAACTGCCTCCTAAAACCAAGTTGGTAATGCCCTCTAGTTTCCAGTTTCTGGAGTTAGAATTGAAGGAGCTTCCCAAAGAGCTAAAATACGCATTCCTAGGGACTGGAAAAACTTATCCTGTGATCATTTCAGCTGCTTTAACTCATGAACAGGAAAGTAAGCTAGTGGAAATGCTTACCAAGCATAAGGGTGCTATGGGATGGACAATTGCTGACCTCAAAGGCATAAGCCCATCCACATGCACGCATAAGATATATCTGGAGGAAGACGCTAAACCCTCAAGGCAAATGCAAAGGCATCTGAACCCCAACATGCAAGAAGTAGTTAAAAAGGAAGTGCTTAAACTACTTGATATTGGGATGATATATCCGATATCTGACAGTCCTTGGGTTAGTCCTACCCAAGTAGTTCCTAAGAAAGCAGGCATAACGGTCATCCCGAACAAAGATGGTGAATTGGTACCAACACGTGTTCCCACTGGATGGAGGATGTGTATTGACTACAGGAAGTAAAATACTGTGACCCGAAAGGACCATTTTCCTTTGCCATTTATGGATCAAATGCTAGAACGCGTGGCGGGTCACAAGTATTACTGCTTCTTGGATGGATACAGTGGATATAATCAAATTGAGATTGCTCCTGAAGATCAGGAGAAAACCACATTCACGTGTCCATTCGGTACTTTTGCCTACCGACAAATGCCGTTTGGCCTATGCAATGCACCGGCTACCTTTCAGCGGTGCATGCTGAGTATATTCAGTGACATGGTCGAAAACATCCTTGAAGTTTTCATGGATGATTTTTCAGTATTCGGCCATAGCTTCGAAGATTGCCTTACCAATCTCGAGCAGGTTTTAATGAGGTGTGAGGACAAACACCTAGTCTTGAATTGGGAGAAGTGTCACTTCATGGTGACCAAGGGAATAGTCCTCGGCCACATAATATCCGATGAAGGCATTCAAGTGGATAAGGCTAAAATCGACATAATCTCAAATTTACCTGTTCCCCGTACAGTAAGAGACATTCGTTCATTCTTGGGGCATGCAGGTTTTTATCGTCGATTTATCCAAAATTTCAGTGCAATTTCTCGACCCCTTTGTCAACTTCTTGTCAAAGATGCACCTTTCGAGTGGTCAGAGAGTTGCCAAAAGTCCTTTGAGGATCTAAAAGATCTCCTCACCTCCGCACCTATAATACAGGCACCCGACTGGAGTTTGCCGTTTGAATTAATGTGCGACGCTAGTGATTACGCCATTGGCGCAGTCCTAGGCCAGAGAAAGGACAATAAGCCACATGTGATATACTACGCCAGCCGAACCTTGAATGACGCTCAAATGAATTACACTACCACTGAGAAGGAGCTGCTGGCTGTAGTATTCGCCCTGGACAAGTTTAGGTCTTATCTGATAGGGTCACCAATCGTCTGTTTTACAGATCATTCGGCCCTCAAATATCTGCTGACAAAGAAAGACGCTAAACAACGGCTTATTCGCTGGATACTCTTACTCCAAGAGTTTGATCTAACAATCAAGGACAAGAAAGGAGTAGAGAATGTGGTTGCAGATCATTTGTCCCGGTTGACTTTTGTTGACAATACTGAATCCCAATCCATTAAAGATGAGTTCCCAGACGAACAGCTACTGGCAGTAAGTAGTCTGCCTTGGTATGCTGATATTGTAAACTACCTCATCACGGGTGAAACACCAACTCAGTGGTCGAACCAAGATAGGAAATGGTTCCTCTCGTTCGCGCGTCACTTCTTCTTTGATGACCCATACCTTTTCAAGTACTGTGCTGATCAGGTCATCAGGCGCTGCGTCCCCAATGAGGATATAACCGTAATATTAGCGTCATGCCATTCTGAGGCATGCGGTGGCCACTTCGTGTCACAAAAGACCGCACAAAAAGTCTTACAGAGCGGTTTTTACTGGCCCACAGTCTTCAAAGATGCTTATTCCTTTTGCAAGACATGCCAACGCTGTCAAAAGCTTGGAACCATTTCTAAAAGGAATTCTATGCCTTTAACCCCTATCATCACAATTGAGATATTTGATTGTTGGGGCATAGATTTTATGGGCCCATTTCCCAAGTCAAATAACTGTGAATACATACTCCTTGCTGTGGAGTATGTATCGAAATGGGTAGAAGCGATACCAACGAGACGAAATGACCATAGAACGGTCATGTCATTTCTAAGAGAGCATATTTTGTCTCGTTTTGGTACTCCGAAAGCTTTATTAAGTGACCAAGGCAAGCATTTCTGCAATAGGCCCTTAGAGTCACTTCTCAAGAAATACGGAGTCCATCATAAAATCGCTCTTGCCTATCATCCACAGTCTAATGGGCAAGCAGAATTGGCTAACCGAGAAATCAAGCATATTCTCGAGAAGACGGTTAGTTCCAATCGAAAAGACTGGGCATACAAATTGACAGACGCGTTATGGGCATACCGTACTGCCTATAAGACGAATCTTGGTATGTCCCCGTACAGATTGGTTTACGGGAAAGCTTGCCATCTTCCTGTTGAAATTGAACATAAAGCTTACTGGGCAACGCGCTCATTGAACTTTGATATTCAAGAAGGAGGTCAGCTACGCAAGCTCCAACTTGCAGAGCTAGAGGAAATACGACGAGATACGTATGACTCTGCAAAGTTGCATAAGGAAAAGTTGAAGGCTCGCCATGATCGTACGATTTTTCGTAAATCATTTGAGCAGGGGCAGAAAGTCTTGCTGTATGACTCTCGCCTCCACCTTTTCCCAGGAAAGCTCTGTTCCCGTTGGACAGGCCCGTTCATCGTAAAAACTGTTTTTCCACATGGGGCGGTTGAGATTGTCAACCCAAAGAACGATGATTGTTTCAAGGTCAATGGCCAAAGATTGAAACCGTTCTTGGAAAACTTCCACACTGAAGTTGAGCACATCCAGCTGGATGAGCCCAGCTATTCTCATGATTAATAATCCAAAGTGAAGTTCCAATTGTTGTTGTATTTCTTTTCTTTCCCTGCATTTTAGTTTCTCTCTCTTTTGCTTCTTTTTGGTTTTCGTTCTTTATTTCGTGTTTGTGATCTAGTTCTAATCCATTATACCTTAAACCACTCTGTTGTAGGTGCATAGATGCGAGGTGATGATGTTCATTCTGTCGGTTCTTGGGCTGATTCAGAATGTCGTTGTGGTACCTGGACTGAGGGTGAACTCACACCCTGCCCTTTGCTTCATCAGGATCCTGAAGCTCATTCTCTTATTGATGCTGCTCAAGGGTACATTCCATATCCACCAGCCCTCCTGGACATCAATCCATACGAAAATATGGGATTTCAGGATGATGATGATGTGGAGGAGGATGATGACCTGTACATGGGACGCATGGTGGATGATGCACTCATGGCCCAGTGGGAGAATGACGATATGTGGGAGCCATGGGAGGATCATGACCTTCAGGATGTCGTCCCAGATCGCCACAATGCCGTCTTTGTTTTCGTGGACGATTTCCTTGTTCCTGAGTTGGTCCCATACCGCTACGTGCACCTGAGCTACCTGCTATTTAGGCTCCAATGTCCATTACCAGCCAGTGCATTTTGGGAACCTATGCTAATAGTGAGGTTGGAACTTGTCACAGTTCTTTGTATTTTTGTTTCTCTTCTTTGTTTTTCTTTTCGTGTTAATTCGTGTTTCTTGTGTTCTGTTATTTAATTTTCAGTTGTTGTTTTTTGTCCAGGATTGTCACTACGTTCCTAAATGGTATTCCGGTATTTCTCCCACATCAACTGATTCATGGTCTTGGGCCCTACATAAGGACCCCACACACTCCGCCGCGAGAGGACAGTCCGTTGCGAAATCACACTCCTTTATCCTTGTCTCTGTCCGGATCACCTCTTGCATGGGCGTTCAATTCTGTGGAGATGCCAGACTTCTTTTATGATGTCCTTGCTGCTTTTCGAGTGTTCTGGGAAAGGGAATCATCGAGTTTGGACTTCATTTCTGACGATTCGGCGGGTTATGAAGAGATTGGGGAAGAGGAAATCTTTATACTCGAAGATTAGTGCTGCATTTCAGTTGTTTCCGTTTATTTTCATCTTTTGTTTATCGACTGGAATGTAATCCTTGACAAAAATGTTATTGGTTTTAGTGTTAGTTTTATTTTGTTTAGTTTTCTTTAGTTAAATAAGGTCCTGACTACCATGTGGGAGAATTTAGTTACAGTGCGGATGTTTTTATAAATTTTTGATTGACAATAAATTGCAATTTTCTATTCTGAGGATGAATGTCTGTCATACATGCCTGTAATTCAACTGCTTTTCAGTCTCTCTGCATGTCCAGAATGGTTTCTGATAGTTGGGTGTGATGGTTCATGTTTCCCATTGAATTCTGGAAATTTTGTGTTCGATCGATCGAACCCAGTTCGATCGATCGAAACCTGGATGTTCAAGCGCTTGTAGATTATGTTCAATCGATTGAGGGATTTGTGTTCGATCGATCGAACATAGTTCGATCGATCGAACGAAGCATTTAAACGAGGCGTCTTCAGGACACCTCTTCATTTCCCTCACTCTCACTTTCAATCGCTCGAAGACAGAGGGGGGGGGGGGGCGACTCGGCAATTTTCGATTTCTGGCATCCAAAAGGAAGCCCTGATCAATCCTCTGATCATCCTCATCGTCATCTCATCATCACTTCCATCTCCACTGCGAGTGCTAAACTGAGGTAGGCCCCACTTGTTTGTAGTTTCCTTTTCCTTAATGTTCATGTTAGAAAATCCCAAGGGGGTGTCCCCTTGGTCTTAGGATCTCTTTTTGTTAGTTAGGTGTTTTTGTAACCTTCGTTTCTTTTCGTTTCTGCGATAGCTGAACACCGCTGTGTTCGATCGCTCGAACTGGTTTCGAGCGATCGAAGGGAAGCTGTTCGATTGATCGAACAATGTTCAAGCGATCGAAGTCGACTCCAGTTCAATCGATCGAACCAAGTTCAATCGATCGAACTTCAGCAGTGTTAGTTTTGTTTCTTTTTCTCCCTGTTCTTATCTGTATCTTGTGTGGTCTTATTTTCAGGACTGCCAGATGAATCCAGTGACGGGCTACCATAAGTCTAAGCCCCTCAGCCGTATTATACCAGATCCGGTACCTGCACACGGGTTCCGGAATGACGAGGATAGGCTGTGGTACGAGCGGCACTTTCAGACGAGGATGGTGATGGTCGAGCGCCCTATTGAGCACATCTGGACAGAGAGCCCATGGTTCCTTACACGGATCCGCTCTATGCCTCATTGGTTCCATCTCCTATCGTTGGCCAAGAGTGTCAATCTGTCTTGGATTCGCGGTGCTTGCGCGACTATGATCAGCGACCTGGTTGCACCATTCACCTACCATGCCTTCTTCCGGAGTCGCTCATTCATTATCAGTCCAGCCACCGTTTCAGCCGCGTTGGGGGTACCAGAGGTACCAGATTATGTTTGCCCCCACCGGCCGGATGCACCAGTGTCCCCACCATCCACTATTATCCGGGAGCTCACTGGAGGCGCCGTTCCGTCTTGGGATGGCGATGCTTTGATCGAGGACCATTTTCTCACTGATGGCTACCATATGATCCACTTGGTCCTCAGTAACTGCCTCCTAGTGACTTCCTATCGAGAGAAGATCGCGGCTTGGTATGCGCGAGTCTTATATGCAGTGGGGACGGGACAGCCAGTTTGTATATCACGCCTATATATTGATTTTATGGTCCATCCCACCCGGTATATCTCGTCCAAAAAGCACCTGAAGGGTGCTTGGGCTATTCAGAGGGTGATGGCTGAGGCCGGTTTTCCCGTACTTGCTGGCGATGATGTTCGCCCTTCTCCCCGCAGATTTAGCGAGGCGGCTGCTCGCCGCTCCGACGCCCAGAAGAGGAAGCGAAAGGGGAAAGGGAAAGCAAGAGTGAGGGGGAGGAAGAAGAGGCGAGGTGGGACGGACACGGAGGCCGGAGCTTCAGGGACACCTACTGAGGTGGAGGAGCTTGATTCGGATGATGAGGATGATCCAGTTGCTGCGGTTCAGCAGTTTGAGCTGCGACAGCGGTCGCAGACTCAGGCCCAGGGAGAGTCTTCTTCTTCTGTGCCTCTCCCGACAGTTTACGAGCTACTCTTGGAGGAGAGAGAGGCCAGGATTAGACTCGAGGGCAGGATAGACCATCTCCAGACTTTACTGGAGTCCATTTTGATTCAGATCGGGGTTGAGTCGACTGTTCATTCTACTCCTCATCCATCGACGACCCCGTCTGCACCACCTACCACTGTGCCATCATCTGATGCTGCCCCAGATTCTGAGGCTGCTGATCCTTTTTCCACCGCTGCTTCCGAGCCATCTGCTGCCGCCCCTGCTACTACCATATTGCCGCCTACTCCCATCGACATCCCTTCTGATATAGCCGATGATACGCCGTCTGGGGTCGATTAGTTTTAGTTGGGGAGGTGGTATTTATGTATTTTTGGTTGGTTGGATATATGTTGGTGGTTTTGGTTGTATTATGTGGTTAGTTGTTTTTTGTATGGACATTATGTATCTCTGTTTGTATTTTATTATGTTCATATTACAGTGGTTTAGTTTGGTGGATCATGGTTTTATCGTGTTATTCTTATTTATTGATCCTGTTTGTTTTGGAGATTGTGTTCTACTTTTCTATGCTAGGTTGCTTTGCTTGCGATCATCATTTGCTCTATACAGGTGATACCCATCTATTTTATTTATTGAAAATCAACTTCTGGGGACTTTGTTGTTTTCAGTTGGGGGTAGGAGACAATAGATAGGTATACACCCGTAATAATCAGGTTTTGCACTTAGATATGTTTTAAATTTAATGAGAACACAGTCTGTTAAAATTTTGAAAATTTTTAATCGTATTGTTAGAATAACTCTGAATAATCTCTCCTGCTTGTTGATTAGACAATGACACATTTGTAGTATTCTCATCTTTTTATGGATTAAATCCACGCGTTTTTTCTGTATCACTGAAATAAATTGCATTTGTAAAGCTATTACGTACCCAACACTTTTGTGCACTAATTGGCAGCCATGTAGAAAACTTAAAAAAATTGAGTTAATATGATTATTGTGCGAAAAAGAATAAGTAGTGGAGGCTAATAACCCTTTGTGAGCTATTGATCCAGTCATCATTTCTGAGGGGATTCTCATACATTGTCGAATGGTCTTTTCTTGCATATACTTCGTGAATTCGTTGTTAAGTCTCAGTTTTCTTTAAAAGTTTTGACTGCTTGTTAGAGGAGAACGTTCAGGATTTACCAATTAAACTCAATGAACACGTAAGTGCTAAAAATTGAAAGTTGAGAAAATGATTCAAGCCATCGTTTACCCATTCTTTTACCTGATATAACTATCACCTACATTCATTGAATGATTTCATCCCTGATCCCACACCTTAATTAAATATTTCCAATATAATCATAAGAATTCATACCCTTGATCTATACCTTGACCTCATCGAGCCGTTTGAAATATTTGTCGGGAATGAGTCATCAAAGTATGTGAAATGGAAGAAAGTAGTTGTGGGATAAATATAAAAAAAAAAAAAAAAAAAAAAAAAAAAAAAAAAATGATGATGATGAATGCAGGTTAAAAAAAAAAAAAAAAAAAAAAGTATATGAAATGAATGGGAGATTGGGTGGAGAAAAGAATTAAGAATAAAAAGAGAAGTTGAAATTCCATCACATACTAAAAAAAAAGCACACTCTTCTCTACAACCCTCCTACCTACTAAATAAAAGCCGCAAGTCAAAGTCTTGAAGATTCTCAATAATTGATTTGAACATGGAAGTGTGAGTTGAGTTATCCACGGTATTTCGCTCCTCTAGTAAGTAGTGTTCCATTCCTGAGACTATACACTTTTAAAAAGTCCGTTTTTCATAGAGTCAAGTATGAAAGCATTAGCACTCATAATATCATCCTTATCAAAGCTTTCATACGATGTGCGATCATTGTAAAGCAAGTTTCTGAGAGACGTTCTTTTTGAGTGTGACCAATGTGAGAATTGAGCTAAAACTGCAAGTTTTCCAAAGTACAATAGTCTATATAACTCTTAATAAGGTTGGACGCATTGTTGTTAATTTCACACACACACGGGTGCATGATGGTAATACATTTGTTATATTTTACTTGGTGATATAGGGGGGCATGTGGGTCTCTTTCATGGGTTGATAGAGGATATTATATTATTGTGGAGTTTAGTTAACAATTTAATGGAAGGGTGAATTCTACGAGTTATTCTGAATCTTTTTGAGCTTAAAATTGGGGAATTTTGTGGGTATATTCACTGCAAACCCTCACGAGACAACACTCGTCCACTAGGGGGAACCTAGGGGTTTAACGGCTTGTTGCATTTGCTAAATGCAACCGCGATTCCTGCGAAAGTGAGTTAGGATCTTTCTTTCTATCTTAGTTTAGGTTGTTTTTAGTTTTTCTTTGTTTCTTCGTTGTGGTAGTATTAGTTTAGGAGTTTTTATTTTATTTTATTTTCGCTTTATCGCTAGGGACTAGCAATAAGCTAGTTGGGGGTTGTGCAAAGCGGGGGTATTTGTAAAATACAACCGCGCTAAAGGAAAGAATTGTATTAGTTTTTATCACAACTTCCCGTTTTTTCTGCGATTTGCATTGCAAGGCTAATTTCTATACACTATGATTAATCTATGATAAGTTGTATTGTTTTAGCTGTTGTTTGTGCAGATTACTGCTGTGTGGACTAAACAGATGAACATCAGAATAAATGGAATGCTGGAATGAAAACAAATGAAGCCCAAGCTGAAATGTGGAGTTCGATCGATCTAAGAAGGTTCGATCGATCGAGAGTTCGATCGCTCAAAGAGAGTGGAAGCGCTTGAGGCTTAAGGGTTCGATCGATCGAGAGCAGTTCGATCGATCGAACGGGGTATTTCCAGTAACATTTGCGTAGGCAGCAGATGCGGGTTTTAACCCTAGTTTCTTAGGTTTTCTTATATATAGGAGTATTGTACACGTCCAGGGGGACGCCCACTTTACGTTTTAACAGTTTTATAGAGAGAGATAGAGAGTTTGTTTGTTTTTGTAGGTTTTTCATTGAATTTTCATATTGTGGATTGGATTTCTCGGAGTTAATACAAGTATCTTCTATTCCAGGTTATCTATATACTGTTCATTCATATTCTGCACGTAGTAGTCGTAGTTTAATCAATCATCTCGTGATATTACATGTTAAATATTTACAAAACCATAGTTTTTAGATTTTTTATGAAAAACTCACAACCAAACGAGGTGTTAATGATTTCGTACGTTAAATATCAATCTTTGACACTCCAGACGATGTCTGAGTAGTCCCAGGTTGGGAGAACACGATGAAACAATGATCTCCAGCCTCTGCCATGCAGCAGAATAATCGCTGTGTTCGATCGATCGAACCAGAGACAGTCAATCGATCGAAGTCAGTTCGATCGATTGAGGGATGAAGGTCTTCGATCGATCGAATGCGCGTCGATCGATCGAACTCTCGGATTCTTGAGGATGTTCCCTGCAGTATTCCAGGACCTTTTGTTTTAGGATTTGTTATCATTCTGTCCCAAATAAATGCTCAGTTTGTCAAAACAGTTTTAAAACTAAGGCCCTAAGGCATTTTCTTTCAATACATTTTGCAAACCATCTTCAATGCTAACACCATTGAGGATGCGAGTCTTAACTATTGGATTAAACCGCTTTCAAGTATTTTAATTTAACTTTGATGACATGGTCCCGGTCATGAAAGGGCCATGGATTCTCTATCTTTAGAGGAATACGGAAAACTGTGGGTAATATACTCCTTTGTGCTTCAAGGTAAATGCATGGTAGATGGTTAGATTACTGTGGATTCGTGTAATCCCAACACTTTCTTTTAAAGTTAAACATCTTAATTTCAAGTACTGTTTAATTAGCTAGTTAGATCGTTAGTCATTTTCTTTAGTAATTTTAGCTGTGGAACTTTGTGTTCCGCACCATCGTTCAATCTTATTCTTTTTATTTTATTTTCTTTAGGGTTAGTCTAATTCGATAGGTCAACACCTTCCCTGTGGGATCGACCTGGTCTTACCAGATTTTACTTGCACGTCTACCTACACTTGGGTATTGCACAAGAGCGCACAAGATTTTTCTCGTGTCAGTTATAATCCTAAAATCTATGTCTAACTCCAAAATACAAGTTTGAGCTTCTTTTCTCTACATAGGAGTGATTGGGATGTCTTATCTTGACAACAAGTTTGGTTGAGTGAATAAGGGAAAGTTGGCAAAGAAAAAAAATGATGAAAAGAAAAAAAGAAGAAGAATAGCATGAAAATGAAAAGAAAAAAATGGCAATAGTTGTTGCAAAAGAAAAAAATGATAATAAAAAGAAGAGTGAAAAAAAAATTAATTAAAAAAAAGAAGAAAAAAAGAAGAGAGAGATTGGAGATGTGGGGGAGTTTGAAAGTTGTAGCAGGCATCCAATCACATCCTTTGACCCAATTGAAAATCACAAACATCTTTTCTCTCAATCGAACACCTATTTTTCAAAGTCCTGATGATTTCAAGTAAATTGGATCTGATGTTAAGGTAATTAGAGAATTCTCCATGGTATCTCGCTCTTCTAGTGAAAAGTATCATTTCGTGAGACTTTATGCAATAAAATTTTCGTTTTTCTATTTAGATATGAGAAGCATTAGATTCTATTTACATTTACTCTTTATAGCTTCCATATTATGAGTGATGATTATTATACCTAATTCGGAGTGATTTCATCTTGAGAGTGTAATCCCGGTGAGGGTTGAGTCAAAATGAACGTCTTGATAGTGTCTTAGGTTATGCGAGCTTTGAAATTAAAGTTTTGTATTTTGGTTGTCCATTCACACACACACTTGAAGACTAACATGTATAGAATATTTTGATGACTTTGATAGTAGATTGACTATAATGTTTGTGTTGCAGGCTTTGGCATATTAGAAAGTTTCATGAGATTGTTAAACTTAACCACATTGCTAAATGAGAGGAAAAATTTCTTGAAAACATTTAAATGAGAACCATTAACATAAACATGAATTTTGTGGGTAGAGTCACTGCACACTCGTCAACTAGTGGGAACCTAGGGGTTTAAAGGCTTGTTGCATACACTAAATGCAATCGCGATTCCTGCGAAAGTGAGTTAGAATTTTCACATCTTTTGTTTTCAATTTTTAGACTTCAAATAAACATTACTGTAGTTCGCTTCATTGCTAGGGACTAGCAACGAGTTAGTTGCAGGTGTGATTAGAGGTGAAAAATGCATATTCATAGCATGTTATATGGTCGTCTATGCACATTTGTATCCCCAAGTCTGTAGATTTAGATGCATATAAATGATTTAGTGTTTTCTATGATATTGAGACTCAAACATGTGTTTTTACACTATTGTATTGGTTAAAGAAGGCAATCGTTGCATAGAAAATGATTCAATTCATGACAATTGGCTTGTTCTAGATCCAATTCCTCTATGAAATCAATGATCCTTGAGGAATTGACACTTATTTTGTTTGATTCCCCTCTCAAATAATTGGTCCTTGGAGAATAAGAACACTAACCTTCCTAGGTTTTAATAGAATATTGAAGAGCATTCCATGAAACCTTCAAATTGATAGATCTAAGCCATGTGTACAAGACTTGAATCTACCAATTGATCATAAATATGATCAAAATCAACATTAATCCTCACATAAATCACCAATTTGCATAAAATTAAGAGAACTCAAGGAATTCAAGTGGGATATTAAAGATCCCATTGATTTCCAAGAGAAGAGCATGGACAAAGAGAAATAGAATTCCAACTAACTTGATGATCCAAAGAAAATTTTGTTTTGAAAAATTTATTTCAAAACTCAATCCATGATCAACTAGATCGAAATCAACAAATCGATAAAAATTCAATCACAATTCTAGTGGTGTGTGATAGAATGGGGTTAGAAGACACTCTTTGAAAATTGTGTAAAAGGATCCTAAAATTCTAAGAATCATGATTGAATTATGAAAATATAACACACTAGATGAGAGGATTACCTTTGGGAATACTAAAATTCATAAGGATTTTGATTGAATTCGATCAATATTCAAGTTCTCTTTACTTCTCTTCTTCAAAGTTTTTCTACCTTTCTCTTTTCTTCCTCTTGATCTCTTCAAATTCTTTAAGTTTTTAACCTTAGATCTTCAAAGACTTAATTTCTCTGGGAGAAACTCAGATTGTATCTCTCATTCTCTCAAAGTTTTTCTCAATTCTATAAATTCCTTAGCCAAGATTAGCCAACCTCTTTCGCCCTTGAAAGGGCCCTGTATTTATAGATAAATCATCATAGGGGGGGGGGTATTCTTATCCATTCACGATGATCTTATCATATTAAAGATGACTTAAGGGTATAAAATATGCCCTTACGAAACGAGGTCATTTGGAACATGATCGGGGATGAATAGTTCATGATCATAGTCCTTTATTTGCATCTGTTAGCACTTAGTGTCCTGTTTTCTCGTATTTTTACTTTATTTTTCACTTTTTGTCAGGTTTTAGAAGAAAGTAGCAATTCCAGGCTATATGAGGTGTGAAAACAGAGCAAAAAAAAGCAAAATAGACCCTTTCGCTCGAGCGCCCCACTCGCGCGATTTACCAGCATCGCGCTCGCGTAGCCCGCTCACACGACTAGTGGAAAAAATCAAAGTTGCGTATTTGATGTGCTGAAGACTCCCACGTAAACCAAATTGCCTGAATGCGTCCAAAAAAGAAGATAAAGTTGTTTTAGTCGGATTAGGTTTATGGAAGCCTTCCTAATCCCTCCATAACTATATATATCTAATTTTAATTCAATTTTGGGGATTACACATCATATCATACAACTTTGGAAGCAACTTGGAGGTCAAGGCAAGAGAAGAAGAAGATCGATTTTGAGGGTTGATAATGGCAACGATCATCTCAATCTCAATGTTTTAATTCACCATGTTTAACTAAACTTCCTGTCTAAGGTTTCAATGAAACCATAGCACATAAAGGGGGTTTCTTTGCTTTTCTTCTTTAGGTTTTATGTATTTGGATAGTTGATTGTATGTTTGAGGATTAAAAATATGCAATTAGTTTTTAATATTAAAAATCAATGCTATTCAGGGTCTTTTCTTGTCTTAGATTCTCCCTTGTATTTGTTGAACTCAATATTTCTTGATTTCTGTGATTGATAGGAGTATTTACATGCAGTAGTGCCTACATGATTGCGATGTTTTTATCTTATGATTCATGCCGAGGGAAGATAGGTTGTGTTACACCCTAGTTCTAGGTAGACAATGCATACCAACCGAAGATGAATTATGCTTTGATTGAACTAGTAATATGCTCTTGTTGATACTATTGGGCTTGTAGCTACGGTAGATCTTAACTATCCAATCGTAAATCTTAAAGTAGAAAGTATAGACCCCCAATGCATGTTTAGTGATGGATTTGCAACTCTAGATCCGATTCACTTCTATTAAAACAATTTTAAATATTGCACTTGTTTACTTAGTTTAATTTCAGTATTTCCATATTTCAATAGTTTAGTTTGTAGTCGTACTTCAATTAAAATTCAATTAAATTCCCATTTCCTATAACTAATTAGAACTAGGTTTTATAAATTAAAGGATAAAAATAAACAGTCTCTGTGGGTTTGACCTTTATTTCCACACTGCAAATCTTTTAAAGTAGAGTATACTTTTACATCTTGATTTTGACAAGATCAATTTTTGGCTCCGTTGCCAGGGACTGGATAGTTTTGCCTTTAACTTATAGAATCATAGTTTAGTTGGTTTGTAAATATTAGGTTAGATTTTGTTTCCCTTATTTTTTCCAGTTTACTTTTCAAGTCGTTAAAATTATTTTTTGTTTTGTAGTCATCAAATGCTAGAGGTTTGGAGTGGAGCAGCGGTGCACATCAACGGTGCTTACGCAAATCTTAAATAAAAAAAAGGAACTGCTAAAAAATAAATCAGAAATACAAAGTAACTCTACTTTGTTTTAATTTCGCATCAAAGCACTGTAAGTCAGGGCGCTAAAACGCATTACTTGCATTCACTTTGGTGTGGAGTGCATACATGCAATAGCTAGGAAACCCGGGGCACTGGTCTTTGACCTCAATCACTGCATAATAGGATAATTGCATGCATCATATCAATATTGCATGTCTGGTCTCTTTATTTCCAATGTTTCTTTGCTTACTTTGTTTGAGTCAGTCTTTGTTTAGAGTAGTTATCATAGTATATGTTCAGTACCCAGTCGTAGCAACCCAACTTACATCCGCTTAATCTCAAACTCGAACGTACTTTAAGAGTCCTCAGGTCATCAACTGAAGCCCCTAAGCTCGGTTGATGGCAGACGACGAGTCAACCCCTCTACCCTCGTCATCTTTTCAAGCTGAATTACAAAGCACGCTTAAACGTATTAAGGAAGACACAAATTGATAATCCATAAGTACCCTTTGGATACCCCACAAAGTAACATACTTTCGATCGAGAATCCAATTTGCTCATCTTTCCTTTCAGCACATGTGCCGGACACCCCCATATCCAGAGATGTTGCAAAGAAGGCTTGTTGTTCCACATCTTCCGTGGTGTCCTGGGAATAGATATGATTGGTACAAGATTTATTATATATGCAGTGGTTTCCAAGACATAAACCCAAAGGAATAATGGCAACTCGGAATAACTCGTCATCAACCATTTATGTCTAAAAGAGTCTGATTCCTTCTTTCTGCTATACCATTCTGCTGAGGCGTACCAGGTGTAGTCAATTGTGATAGAATCCGATTCTATACGAGGTGATCAATAAACTCATTAGAGAGGTACTTGCCACCTCGGTCAGATTGAATGGCCTTGATATGTGTGCCCAACTGCTTCTCCACTTCAGCCCTAAACTCTTTGAAATTTCAAAGGCTTCAGATTTGTGCTGCATTAGGTATACATATACCTAGAGTGGTCATTAGTAAATGTTATGAAATACTCATAACTACCCCATGATCTAATATTTATTGGTCCACACACATCAGTATGAACTAATTCCAACAATGCATTAGTCCTATTGCTCTTTTCTGGAAAGGGCCTTTTGGACATCTTACCCTCTAAACAAGACTTGCAGACTTCCATTGGTTCAAGAACTAAATCACCTACGACCCCTTCTTTGACTAGTTTGCCAAATCTATTTAGATTGATATGGCCAAGCCTCATATGTTAAAGCCTTGTTGGATTAGTAGAAGGTTCCTTTCTTTTAGATTGTACAGTTACCACTGAGTTATTAACTTCCATGCAAGAGTCTTTAGAAATATTAGGAGTAATCACATGCAGACCATTTGATTTAACACCAAAACACACAAAAGAACCATTTCTTTTGTCACAACTTTAGTTTCGAAATGAAAAGAATAACCTTTATTTGATAAATTTGAAACTAAAATTAAATAACGTATCATTGAAGGGACATAAAGTACATATGATAAAATCAAAACTTTATTGTCTAAAAATTCTAAAGCTACTACTCCAACTGCAACCGCAGAAATGGTTATGCTAGAAGCTAGAGTAAGTATGATCTCCCCATCACTGTACCTCCTGAATGATCTGAACCCCTGTAATGAATTACAGATATGGCTAGTCGCACCAGAATTAATTCACCAAATGTTTGAAGTATCAGTAATAAAACTTACTTTAATCACATATGATTCTATCATACCTTGAACTCTTGTAGCTAGGAATTTTGATCAATCACATGTGATCCACCTTCCCTTTGCCCTTACCTTTTCCCGTAGATTTTGCAATCTTAGGGACCGGTCCAACACTTAGACCACCAGTGCTAGCCTTCTTCTTCCCTTTTTTACCTTTTAATGTAAATCAGGAAGAAGAAGTGCTTTTCTCAATGTTCAAAATGCAGCCCCCAGGTTTGATCACCTCTTCTGCTTCCAGTAAAGAACTCATTAATTCACTCATTGAGAAATTCATTTGATTCAGATTATAGTTAGTTTAAATTGTGTAAATGATGATGACAGCGAATTAAGGATCATGTTAACTTGGGTTTGTACATTGATGTTGGCACCCAGGGTCTCCAGTTCCTTCAAATAACCAATCATTTTTAAAAACATGTTCTTTGACTGGAGTCCCTTCTGACATCTTCGCACTCATTATCTTTTGCATAGTAACCTGTCTAGCAGGTCTACCATGATCCCCAAACATCTCTTTTAGGGATTTGATAATAGCACTAGCAGAATCATTCGACTGGTATTGGTGTTGCAACACATTAGCCATAGAGGCCAATATATAACAATGAGCTATCACATTCGACTTCTTCCACTTATCGAACTTACGTCTAGCAGTAGCTGTAGCATTTGCTGCGAGTTCCTCGGTACATGGGGTGGTGAGGACTGACAAGCGGGGATATTGGTAAAATATAACCGCGCTAAAAGAAAAAAATACATAACTTTGCTTACAACTCCCTATTATATCTGTAGTTTGTATTACAATGCCAGTTTTTATACAATATGACTAATCTTTGATAAGTCATGCTGTTTTAAGTTGTTATTAGTGCAGATTACTATTTTGCTGGGTGTAGGGCTCGATAACATGATAAAAGGAAAGCTAGATTATAAGAAAGCCAATTCAAAGATAAAAAGTGCAGTTCGATTGATTGAACACCCATCAAGCGATCGAGGTTTCGATCGATTGAAGGTTGTTCAAGCGATTAACGATTCCAAAAGTTCAATCGATTAAGTGATGTTCAATCGATCGAACATGGCTTTTATCAGAACTTACGCACACGCAGCAGAGATGGAGTTTTTAACCCTAGCTCTAGCTTTTAGTATAAATATTCATTTTGTGTACGTCCTAAAGGATGCCCACTTTACTTTTTATCAGTTTATAGAAAGAGTTAGAGAGTTTTACATTGGTTTTGTAGGTTTCAAGTTTGATATTGCTTGTTTCTTGGATTTTTTGCAAGTTTGATATTAATACAACTTTCCAGGTTCTGCTATATTGTGTTGTTTACATTCTTTCAGTAGTTTCAATAGTTATAATCAATTCGAATCATAGTTTTACTTCCACGTGGGGATTAAGCCATAGTTTCATAGTTTTTCCATGTTTAAATCACAACCAAACAGGACTCTAATGAATATTTATGTTAAAAACGAATCAAAGACACTCCAGACTATGTCTGAGTAGTCCTAGGGTTGGGAGATCACGATGAAATAGTGATCTCTAGCCTTTACCATGTAGCAATTTGAGACCTTTGTCTGATCAATCGAAGTTAGTTCGATCGATCGTACCAGAGTACAGTTAGGCGATTGAAGGCATTTTGATCGATTTGGAGTTGACGAGATTCGATCTATCGAAAGCGCGTCGATTGATCGAGCCCTCTGATTCTTGTGAACATTCTATGTAGTATTCCTATTGCTTTAAAGATATGTTATCAATTTGTCCCCAAATGCTCAATTTGTCAAAACTGTCTCTGAAATTAAGGCCTTAAAGCATTTTTCTTCAATATCTTTTGCAAACCACCTTCAATGCTAACACCATTGTAGGTGCAAGTCTTAACTATTGTTTTAAACCGCTTTCATGTGTTTTAAATTAACTGTGATGATATACTCCCGGTCATGAAAGGGCTATGGATTCTTTATTTTTAGAGAAATACGGGATACTATAGAAGATGTACTCTACTGAGCTTTAATGTAATTGCATGGTAGATGGCTAGGTCACTCGTGTGATCCCAACATTTCCCTTTCATTAAGAAAAACTATTTTTAAAATATCGCTTTAGTTAAATAGTTAATCATTAGTTTAATTTAGTTGCTTTATCTTTATTAGTTGATAATTGTGGAACTCAGTGTTCTACACTTTCTTCAAGCATAGATTTTTATTTTCCTTTTAGAGTCTAATCTAGGTATTTAGTTTCCATCCTTCCCTGTGGGATCAACCTGGTCTTAATCAGATTACTTCTTGCACGTCTTCCTACACTTGGGTATAGCACATAGATAACTCTCATGTCAAGTTTTTGGCGCCATTATCGGGGAAGGCGACGAGTTAATACTTTGATTACTTCAATTTATATTTATCCATTTTTGTTTTCTTTTTCTTTTAGTTCTTTAGATTAAAACCCTTTAGGATCTTTTCCCTTTCATGTCCGATAATTCCATTGAAGGAATTTTCGGAAATCCCTTCTACTTAGTTGTTTCCTCTGATTCTATTAATCCCGTAGTCACACCTACTGATTCAATGACCGATAATCAAAGTGAAAATGGTGGGAATGTGGTTGTACCAATTGATGATTTGCTTCGTCCTTTGTGCGATCTCATGACACACGAACATGCTCCTAAACCATGTATTCTCATTCCACCCCGTACAGGCAAATTCCAATTTCACAACGAAATAATCCAACCCCGTCCAACCTTCCATGGAATGGAGAGCGAGAAGGCATATCTACATGTCAAGGACTTCGAGGTTGTTTGTAAAACATTCTCACAAAATTATCCTGTGGATGTGACACGCTTAATGCTATTTCCATACACCTTAAAGGACAAAGCAAAAGCGTGGCTACTCACCCTTAAGTGAAATTTGATTTTTACCTGGCATGCGATGAACACTGCGTTCTTAAAGAAATTCTTTCCACCTTGCATGACTACTAAACTAAAATGTCAAATAAGTTCCTACAAACAAAAGAGCGATGAAACCTTCACTCAAACATGGGAGCATTTCAAAGATTTTCTTCTCTCATGCCCACATCACGGGTATGAGAAATGGCAAACCACTAGCTACTTTTACGAAGGATTAAATGGTGAAACAAAAAAACTGGTTAAAACCATAAGCTCAGGTCCATTCCTTCACAAAAACACCGAAGAGGCTGAAACCCACTTCGAGTGGTTAGCCAAACATGTACACGAATGGTCTAACTCTGAGCATATCCCACGAGCACAAATATCAGGTGTAGAGGAGAAAAGTATCTATCAGTTAAAAAGTGAAGATCACCTAATGACCAAATACAAGGAACTAGCAAAGAAGGTACAAGAGTTAGGGATGAAAGGAGAGAGTTCTAGGTAGGTTTTGCCTGAAGAACCATGCAGCATCTGCAATATGGTGGGACACACCACTCAATATTGTCCCAATGTGACGTATTTTCAAGAACAACCCCCCATGGAAATGAATGCCATGTAAGGGTATAGGGGGCGGGGAATTCCTTCAATAATAACAATTTTCAGAACAATAATAATAGATGGAATCACCCCAATTTTCATTGGAAAAATAAGGCTGGGACCCAAAATCAGTATCAACAACAATAGCCCTACAACAACAATAATCAACAACAAGGACAATATAGTAGGCAATCCCAGTCATTTAACCAAAACAGATCTAATAATAACTACAACCAAGCTCAATCCTCTAATAATCAATAGTGAAATGTGTACGCGCCACCACACAAAAAGGTGCAAGAAGAAGATCCACTCTCTAACGCGAATTTGACACAACCATTAATTCAAATGATGAGTAAAATGTCTGCAAAGTTAGAGAGAATGGATGCACGATAAGAGGGGACGAGTGGAACTTTTCCTGCCCAACCACTTCAATTAATTCATATAGGGTTGTTGGAATAAAGTGAAGAAGAAATTTTCAGACTCAATCAAATGCTAAAGATGAGCAATTCTTGCCCCGCCTCTTTCTCTCTTACTATATAAAAAACTAAAAGTTAAAGTCTTAATGATCCTTAATAGATTAGTTCGAACATGAATGTGTAGTTTGAGTTATCCACGGTATTTCGCTCCTCCAGTTAGTAGTAGTCCATTCACGAGACTATACACTCTAAATGTTCATCCTTTATAGAGTCTGATATGAAAGCATTAGCATCAAGAAAAATCACTCCTATCAAAGCTTTCATACCATGTGCGATCATTTTTTAACTAAGTTTCAGAGCGACATTCATTTTTGAGTATAAATCCATGTGAGAATTGAGTTGAAACTACAAGTTCTGAGGGTATGATATTCTAAACAATTCTAAATAAAGTTTGATTCGTAGCTATTAATTTCACAAACACACGGATATATGATTTCGATACATATGTTATATTCATCTTGGTGATATGAGGAGCATATGTATTTCTTTCATGGTTGGAATGAGCTTGATCTGTTTTCTAGAGCTAAGTTGACAGTTTAATGGGAGGGAGTGTTCACAAGTTATTCTATATCTTTTTAAGCTTAGAAATTGAGAATTTTGTGGGTATATTCACTGCAAACCCTCATGAGATGACACTCGTCCACTAAGGGGAACCTAGGGGTTTAACAGCTTGTTGCATTCGCTAAATGCAACTGCGATTCCTGTGAAAGTGAGTTAGGAAGTTTCTCTTTCTATTTAGATTAGTTTGCATTAGTTTATTTTGTTTAATCGTTGTAGTAATAGTTTAGCTTATTTTTATTTTCACTTTATTGCAAGGGACTAGCAATGCGTTAGTTGGGGGTTGTGATAAGAGGGAATATTTGTAAAATACAACCGCGCTAAAAGAATAAAATACACCAACTTTGCTTACAACTCCCTATTATATATGCAGTTTGTATTACAATGCTAGTTTTTATACAATATGACTAATCTTTGATAAGTCGTGATGTTTTAAGCTGTTATTAGTGCAGATTACTATTTTGCTGGATGAAGGGCTCGATAACAGGATAAAAGGAAAGATGGATTATAAGAAAGGCAATTCAAAGATGAAAAGTGCAGTTCGATCGATCGAAGACCCATCAAGCGATCGAGGTTTCGAACGATTGAAGGTTGTTCAAGTGATTGAAGATTCCAGAAGTTCAATCGATCGGGTGATGTTCGATAGATCGAACATGGCTTTTATCAGAACTTACGCGCACGCAACAGAGACAGAGTTTTTAACCCTAGCTCTAGGTTTTAGTATAAATATTCATTTTGTATACGTCCTAAAGGACACCCACTTTACTTTTCATCAGTTTATAGAGAGAGTTAGAGAGTTCTACATTGGTTTTGTAGGTTTCAAATTTTATATTGGTTGTTTCTCGGATTATCTGCAAGTTTGATCTTAATACAACGTTCCAGGTTCTGTTATATTGTGTTATTTACATTCTTTTGGCACATTCAATAGTTATAATCTATTAGAATCATAGTATTCCTTGGACGTGGTGATTAAACCATTGTTTTATAGTTTTTCCATGTTTAAATCACAACCAAACAGGACTCTAATGAATATTTACGTTAAAAACGAATCTGAGGCACTCCAAACCATGTCTGAGTAGTCCTAGGATTGGGAGATCACAATGAAACAGTGATCTCCAGCCTCTGCCATGTAGTAGTTTGTAACCTATGTTCGATTAAGTTAGTTTGATCGATCGTACGAGAGTATAGTTAAGCGATCGAAGGCATTTCAATTGATTGAGAGTTGACGAGATTCAATCGATCGAAAGCGCGTCGATCGATCGAGCCCTCTGATTCTTGAGAACATTCTATGCAGTATTCCTAGACTTTTTGCTTTAGAGATTTGTTATCAAACTGTCTCCAAATGCTCAGTTTGTCAAAACAGTCTATGAACTTAAGGCCTTAAAGCATTTTTCTTCAATATCATTTGTAAACCACCTTCAATGCTAACACCATTGTAGGTGCGAGTCTTAACTATTTTTTAAACCGCTTTCATGTGTTTCAAATTAATTATGATGATATAGTCCCGGTCATGAAAGGGCTATGGATCTTTATTTTTAGAGAAATACGGGATACTGTAGAAGATGTACTCCAGTGAGCTTTAAGGTAATTGCATGGTAGACGACTAGGTCACTACGGATTCGTGTCATCCTAACATTTCCCTTTCGTTAAGAAAAATCATTTTTGAAATATTGCTTTAGTTAATTAGTTAATCATTAATTTAATTTAGTTGCTTTATGTTTAGTAGTTGATAATTGTGGAACTCAGTGTTCTACACTTTCTTTAAGCATTGATTTTTTTTTTCCCTTTTAGAGTCTAATCTAGGTATTTAGTTTCCAACCTTCCCTATGGGATCGACCTGGTCTTAACCAGATTACTACTTGCACGTCTACCTATACTTGGGTATAGCACACAAATAATTCTCGTGTCAAGTTTTTGGCACCTTTGCCGGGGAAGGCGACAAGTTAATACTTAGATTACCTCAATCTATCTTTATCTATTTCTGTTTTCTTTTTCTTTTAGTTCTTTAGATTCAAACCTTTTGGGATCTTTTCCCTTTCATGTCTGATAATTCCATTGAAGGAATTTTCAGAAATCCATTCTACTTAGTTGATTCCTTTGATTCTATTAATCCCGTAGTCACACCTACTGATTCAATGGTCGATAATCAAAGTAAAAATGGTAAGAATGTGGTTGTACCAATTAATGATTCGTTTCGTCCTTTGTGCGATATCATGACACCCGAACACGCTCCTACACCTTCTTGTATATTCATTCCACCCCATGCAGGCAAATTCCAATTTCGCACTGGAATAATTCAACTCCTTCCAACCTTTCATGGAATGGAGAGCGAGAAGGCATATCTACATGTCAGGGACTTTGAAGATGTTTGTAAAACATTCTCGCAAAATTGTCCTGTAGATGTGACACGCCTAATGATATTTCCCTTCACCTTAAAGGACAAAGAAAAAGCGTGGCTACTCACCCTCAATCAAAATTCAATTTTCACCCGGCATGCGATGAATACTGCATTCTTAAAGAAATTCTTTCCACCTCGCATGACCACTGAACTAAAACGTCAAATAAATTTCTACAAACAAAAGAGCAATGAAACCTTCACTCAAACGTGGGAGCATTTCAGAGATTTGCTTCTCTCATGCCCACATCAGGGGTATGAGAAATGGTGAACAATTAGCTAGTTCACGAAGGATTAAATGGTGAAATGTAAAAATTGGTTGAAACCATGAGCTCAGGTCCATTCCTTTGCAAAAACACCGAAGAGGCTGAAACCCACTTCGAGTGGGTAGCCGAACATGCACACGAATGGTCTAACTCTGAGGATATCCCATGAGCACAAATATCAGGTGTAGAGGAGAAAAGTATCTATCAGTTAAAATGTGAAGATCACCTAATGACCAAATACAAGGAACTAGCAAAGAAAGTAGAAGAGTTAGGGATGAAAGGAGAGAGTTCTAGGCAGGTTTTGCCTGAAGAACCATGCGGCACATGCAATATGTTGGGACACACCACTCAATATTGTCCCAGTGTGCCGTATTTTCAAGAATAACCCCCCATGGAAATAAATGCCATGCAAGGGTATAGGGGGGCATCAAATTCCTACAATAACAACAATTTTCAGAACAATAATAATAGATAGAATCACCCTAGTTTTGATTGGAAAAATGACGCTGGGACCCAAAATCAATATCAACAGCAACAATCTTACAACAATAATAATCAATATCAAGGGCAATATAGTAGGCACTCCCAGCCATTTAACCAAAACAGATCTAATAATAACTACAACCAAGCTCAACCCTCTAATAATCAATAGTCAAACGTGTACGTGCCACCACACAAAAAGGTGCAAGAAGAAGATCCACTCTCTAACGCGAATTTGACACAACAATTAATTCAAATAATGAGTAAAATGCCTACAACGTTAGAGAAAATGGATGCACGACAAGAGGGGTCGAGTGGAACATTTCTTGCCCAACCACTTCAAAACCCTAATGGATACAACAATGGTCGCAATAATCAAGAACACGCAAAATCTGTGACCACTTTGAGAAGCGACAAGATTATAGGGCAAAACATGCCTCTCTCTACTCCTGATGAGAGTACGAGGAGGATGAAGTGGTAAATAAAAATGAACCTTCAAATCAAGAAGTGGAGCCATCCACTAATAACGAACCATTAGGAATAATTGATGAAGCTCCTAAAGAAGTGGAAGAAGTTGAGAGAAGGCCCGGAAAGGAACCCATTAACGATGAATTACCGAAATGCCCTTTCGCCGCACCTTATCCTCAAAGGTTAAAGAAGTCCAAAAATGAGGCAAAGAATCAGGAGTTCTTGGAATTGTTTAAACAAGTCAAAATAAAACTTCAACTCCTTGATGCTATCAAACAAGTGCCGGCCTACGCTATGTATCTCAAAGACTTATGTACGGTCAAAAGGAGGCAAAGTGTGAAGAAACACGCTTATGTCACTTTCCAAGCAAGCGCAATCATTCAAAACGAGTTGTCTCCAAAACTCAAAGACCCCAGTACTCCCAGTGTCTCATGTCAAATTGGGAATCAAAGAATAGACAACGCACTCCTCGATTTAGGAGCAAGCATAAACCTACTGCCATATTCAGTTTACAAATAACTAGGCTTAGGTAAACTCAAACCTACCTGAGTTGCACTACAACTAGTAGATAGGTCAGTTAAATACCCTAGAGGAATACTGGAGGATGTCCTCGTTCAAATAGACTCATTTGTCTTCCCGGTTGATTTCGTGATCTTAGACACTGAACTTGTGTCTAATCCATGTGCACAAATCCCGGTGATATTCGGATGCCCATTCCTCAACACAATTGATGCCACAATAAAGATAAAAAGTGGCATAATGATCATCGTATTTGGGAATATGACCTTAAATGTCAAAATCTTTTCAAATCCCCGACCTGAATAATACGAGGATGAGGAAGAAGTTAACTGCATTGAAGCGGTTATTGAAGATGAGGCTGATCTGATAGATTACAAAGATCCTTTGGAGGTAGTGGTGTCACAATTTGAAATCGCCCCAAAAGATCAAGAGAAGACAACCTTCACGTGTCCGTTCGGTACTTTTGCTTACCGTCATATGCCTTTCAGTTTATGGAATGCACCTGCTACATTTCAGCAGTGCATGTTAAGTATCTTTAGCGATATGGTCGAGCAAATACTCAAAGTATTTATGGACGATTTTTTTGTGTTCGGCCATAGTTTCAAAAAAATTTTTGGAAAACCTTGAACGTGTATTAGCTAGATGAGAGGATAAACACCTACTACTAAACTGGGAAAAGTGTCACTTTATGGTGACCAAGGGAATTGTTCTCGGCCACATTATTTCAGATAAAGTTATCCAAGTAGATATTAGATCTCGAACTTACCTACCCCCCATACAGTCAAAGACATTAGATCTTTCCTGGGACACGCGGGATTTTATCGTCGCTTTTCCAAAATTTTAGTGCGATCTCTTGACCACTATGTCAACTGTTAGCTAAAGAAATGCAATTCGAATGCTCAGAAAGCTGTCAAACATCATTTAACGCATTAAAAGAACACCTTACTTCTATACCAATAATACAGGCACCCGGCTGGGGTTTGCCATTCGAACTAAAATGCGATGCTAGCGACTATGCCATCGGTTCAGTCTTAGGACAGAGGAAGGATAATAAGCCTTATGTAATCTACAATGCCAGTCGAACACTTAACGAAGCTCAAATGAATTATACAACTATCAAAAAAGAGCTACTGGCAGTAGTCTTCACTCAGGATAAATTGAGGTCATTTCTGATAGGGTCCCCAATCGTCTATTTTACGGACCACTTGGCCCTCAAGTACCTCCTATCTAGGAAGGGTGCGAAACAAAGGCTTGTCCGTTGGATACTCCTACTCCAAGAATTTGATATCACGATTAAGGCTAAAAAGGGAGTAGAGAATGTGGTCGCTGACCATTTATCTCGGTTAACATTTGTTGAGAACACTAAACCCATACCGATTAAAGATGAATTCCGAGATGAGCAGCTGATGACTGTTTCTAGTTTTCGCTGGTATACGGATATAGTAAATTATCTAGTTATGGGAGAGACCCCGAGTTATTGGTCAAATCAAGATAAGAAATGATTCCTCTCGTTCGCACGTCATTTCTTTTTTGATGACCCGTACTTATTCAAGTATTATGCTGATTAGGTAATCAGACGTTGTATTCCAAATGAGGATATAACTGTGATTTTGGCATCATGCCACTCTAAAGCTTGTTGAGGCCACTTTGCTTCGCAAAAGATAGCACAAAAAGTCCTACACCGTGGCTTCTACTGGCCCATCGTGTTTACAGATGCCTATTCTTTTTGGTAATCGTGCCAATGCTGTCAAAAGCTTGGTACAATTTCAAAAAGGAACTCTATGCTCTTAACTCCCATTATCATAATTGAAATATTCAATTATTGGGGTATAGACTTCATGGCTCCATTTCCAAAATCAAACAACAGTGAATAAATCCTCCTAGCTGTGGAGTATGTATCAAAATGGGTAGAAGCGATACCGATAAGACGCAATGAGTACAAAACTGTTATGTAATTTCTTAAGGAACACATTCTGTCTCGTTTCGGAACCTCGAGGGCACTAATAAGTGACCAAGGCAAGCATTTTTATAATAGGCCTTTGGAGTCACTCCTCAAGAAATAAGGGGTCAACCACATGATCGCTCTAGCCTACCACCCACAAACTAACGGGCAGGTAGAGTTGGCTAATCGGGAAATCAAGCATATTCTAGAAAGGACGGTTAGTTTCAACAGGAAGGATTGGGCATATAAACTGGTCGATGCTCTATGGGCGTACTGTACTTTGGGAATGTCCCCGTACAGGCTAGTGTATGAAAAGGCATGTCACCTCCTTGTCAAAATTGAGCACAAAGAATATTGGACGACACGCTCATTGAACTTTTACATTAAAGAGGGAGGTCATCTCCGAAAACTCCAGTTAGCTGAATTGGAAGAAATACATCGCGATACGTACGATAATGCCAAAATACATAAGGTAAGGTTGAAGGGTCACCACGACAGAACAATCTTTCATAAATCATTTAAGCCAGGACAAAAAGTCTTATTATATGACTCTCAACTTCACCTATTTCCTGGGAAGCTCCAATCCCGGTGGACAGGTCCATTCATTGTTAAATCTATTTTTCCACATAGTGTCGTTGAGCTCATAAACCCCAAGAATAATGATTGTTTCAAGGTTAATGGCCAAAGGTTAAAACTGTTCTTGGAGAACATCCTACTAGAAGCTGAGCACATCCAGTTGGATGAGCCCAGCTATTCCTCTACTTAAAACACTAAAGAGTGTTCTCACACTGTTGTTGTATTTATTCCATTCGCTACACTTAGTTTGTTTTATTCATTTCTATCTTTTTGAATGTGTCATTGTGTTTAACCCACTAATCTTCATTATCTATCCCTCGCAGGCTGTTTGAAATGAGAAATCAAGATGGTACACGGTCCATGTTTTTGATTGGTTCATGGGCTGATTCGGAAGATCAAAACCCTGCATGGACCGCTGACGAGATGGCGTTTGGCTTTTCACCATCCCAAGGTCTGGATGCCGATGATGTAGTTGACCTGACTCAAGTGTACATTCCTTACAATCCTGCCCTCCTCCAAATTAATCCTTTTGAGCATATGGGCTACCCTGAAGAGGAAGGAGAACCAGAACGGTATTTCGTCGAGAAAGTGGATGATGCACTCTTGGAACAACGGGAGAACGACTCGATGTGGAAACCATGGGTTGAAGAAGATCTACAGGATGTGGTGTCAAAATGCCATCACACTATCTTCACATATGTGGATGACTTCATCGTTATCGAGTCGATTCCATATGTGCATATAAGTTATTTGTTTTTCCGACTTCAATGCCCCCTACCTGCTAGTGCGCAGGGTTTTATCCTGCCAATATTGAGGTTAACTCATTGTCACATTTCATTTTCTTTCGTTCATATTTATTTATTCCTTTCTTTTTGTTCTTGTGGTTGTGTTATTTATTTTCTTTCCCTTTTGTTTTCTTTTGATTGCCTTTGTCCAGGATTATCACTATGTTTCATAATGGTCTGCCGGTGTTCCTTTCGCACCAACTGTTTCATGGACCCGGACCTTACATAGGGTCTCTTGGTACTCCACCACAAGACAGCACACAGCTGAGAAATTATTCTTCTCTATCAATGTCTCAACCCGAATCACCTCTTGCCTATGTAATCAATTCTTTGGAGGATTCAGACACTGTCGATGACATTCTGGAAACTTTCAGATCTTTTTGGAATCGTAAATTATCGCGTTTGGCCTCCTACTATGAAGATTTGGCAGAGCATGAAGCATTTGCAAAAGATGAAATTTTCATGCTCGAAGAATAGTTACTCGCTTCGGTTGTGTTGTGTCATTTGATTCATCTTTTCTCAATAGAAGTGTAATGCTGGACAAAAGGATTGTTAGTTTTGCTTTTAATTTTTAGTTTCTCTTTGTGATAAGGTCTTTAGTGCCAATTTGGGGGTTATAATTTTGCAAAATGGATGTAATTAAAAAGTCATATTTAAAACATTTGCAACTTTTACTATGCTAATGGTGATGTCTGGCATGCAAGTCTACGTTTTCACTACTTTTAGCTTGTTCTTGTATGTCCAGATCTGTTTATGTTAGTTGGGGGTACATAGGGTTTCTGTCTAAAGTGTCCTTACAATGTTGTGTTCGATCAATTGATCCATGTTCAATCGATCGAACTTTTCAGCCATCAAGCGCTTAAATGAGCCTCAATCGATTGAACGTTCGATCGATCAAACCTATTCAATCAATCGAAACTTGTATTTAAACATGGCGTCTCCCAGACGCTTCATCAGTTCTCTCCCTCCTTCATCACTCTTGAGCGATTGTGCGCAGCAGAGAGAGCTTAGGGCAATTTTGTTCTCTCCCTACCCAGTCTCATTCACTGAGTCTGACCTCCCCAATCATCATCATCACCACCTTCTCCCCCTTGCTACACTATACCTGAGGTAAGGATTCCATGAACCTCCTAGTCAAATTCTTGTTATAACCTTATGGGAGTGCCCCCCCTCCCCCCCCCCCATTGACCTTAAAACTTATTCATTGCTATTTTTATCTTGTCTTTTGTTTTCTTTGACTATTTCTTGTCCCTGCATTTCTACTGTGTTCGATCGATCGAACTGGGCTCAATCGATCGAGCCTAGTCCCTTTTCAATCGATCAAAAAATTCTTCTATCGATCGAACAATGCAGTGATAATTTCCTTTTTCCTTTGTTTTCCTATTTTTATTTGTCTTTTCTTTTCAATTTCACTTTCAGGTCTCCTACCATGAATCCTACGATGGGCTATCATCGAGAGATGCCTTTTGATTTGACTATACAAAACCCGCCATTCGATCATGGGTTTTAGAATATGTTTGATCATTCTAGGTACACGCGGTTCTTTAGCCACCGCAAAGTCATGTTGGAGCGGCCTCTAGAGATGGTGTGGCTTTCAGCACCATGGTTTTTGGGAAAGATTCAGGCAAGGCCACAATGGTATTAGATGTTGACCTAGCCTAGACAGGTCAATATCTCGTGGGTGAGAGAGGCTGCTGCGATGCTGATTAAGGACCCGGCTGCACCATTCACGTATCGATCCTACTTCCGCGGTCGAGAGATCATTTTCAGCCCTTCGACTTGGTCGGCTACTTTAGGCATCCCCGAGGAGCCTGAGTGTGACTCTCCCCATAGGGTAGATACTCCCGAGATTCCTCATTGATCTTGTCAGAATCAAGATATAAAAAGTGTTCTTTACTTTTCAAAAGATTTACAGTGTGGAAGTAAAGGTCGAACCCACGGGGATTGGTTAACTACAGCGACTTAATTTTAAAACCTAACTTTAGTTAATTATGAAAACGGAGTTTGATTTGATTTTAATTTAACTAATAACAATAAAAATAAATCTAAACTATGAAAGCAACTAAAGTTGTTTTAAATAATGTTTAAGGGAACCTAGGATTGCAAATCCACCAATAGCTTCATAATAGGAATATTTATGAATTACTTTAGCTTATTAAGTTGGATGATAATGGGGAATTGTAGCTACAAGCCCAATTCCTCCGACAAGAAGATATTCATGGTTCAAGCACCAACATAATCCATCTTCGGTTAGCACAAATTATCCCACACTAAACTAGGGTTGTGATCTAATCCGTCTAACCTAGGCATGGACTATTCGGATACTTGATAGCACAAATCAATAAAGCACCATCACATGTAAACAATCTAAACAAGCACAGCAAGAATAGATCGTTGAGCACATCACATTCAAAATAGATCTAAGACAAGAATAAATTCTGAAAGCAATGATTTAATCACTAGAAGTACGATTTATTTATAAAAATCCTCTAAACATGTGACTGTCATCCATACATAATAAAACTAAAATAAAAACATAAATAAAACCCTATTACTCGTCTAGGGCTTCATTGAAACCCTAGATCTATGATCTAGCCGTCCATGGAAGTGATGGATGGCAAGTAGTTGATGGAGGAGGCCATGGAAACCCTTGGTCTTCTTCTTCTTCTCCTTGCTTCCCTCCCTTCAATGGCTGGAAGTATGTGTGTATAATAATTGCTAATAATGTCTAACCCTTTAATTGTAATAAAATAGGGTATATATAGATTTACAACAAGTTTTGGAAGCCTTCCTAACCCGAAACGAACTGAAACTGATGTAATTTACAGTCTAGACGTCGTTCAGCAGTTTCGTTTGCACAGGAGTCTTCAGTATACTGAAATACGCAACTTCGGTTTTTACACATATCGCGCGAGCGGGTCGCGCGAGCGCGACATTTAGTACCTCGCGCGCGCGGATCGCGCGCGTGGATCGCGCGAGCGATTCTGGGACTTTCGCGCGAGCGATTCTCGGTTTCTCGCGCGCGCGGCTCGCGCGCGCGTCTTGGCTTTTTCAGCTTCTTTCTTTGTGCTTTTTCATCCTGTTTAGCCTGGTTTAGGTGATTTCTTCCAATTCCTGTCAAAAACTAGAAAATGAAGTAAACATATACAAAAACAGGATAAAAAGGAACTAACAGATGCTCGTTAAGGCGTATAATTAGGATTCGTTCTCTCCCGATCACACCCCCAAACCTACATTTTGCTAGTCCTCGAGCAAAACTAAAATAAAAACTAACTACTAATAAAATACTAGTCCATTTTCGCATGGATTGCGATTGCATTTAGCCTGTGCAACAAGCCTTTTAAACCCCTAGGTGTCCCTAGTCGGACGAGTGAAGTCTCGTGAGGGTTCTCATCAACAAGTCACCCACAACCATTTTTATTAACTTGAAAACTTAAAAAAAAATTATTAAAAAGAAAAACAAATAAACAATACTCCTTATTATAAAACAATGATTCGAAATAGAATAACGAACAGGAAGAAACAGAATCAAACGTTCACCTATATCATGAGAAACAATCAAGTGCATGCAATGTACGAATCAATAGAGTTCCTCATAAGATTCCACGTGTGTGATGTGGTAGTCAACTGAACACGCGTTTGTCATAAACATGGAATATAACTCGGATAACCATCCAGCTATGCTTCGACTACGAATCTCACAATTTTAATTACACTCTCAAATGAAACACTGAGAAACAGGTGTAATTTTTCTAATATATGTGAGTAAAGAATATATATTTTCAAAACGAGAAATGCTCACATATGACTCGAAAAAGACGCATGACACAAAAGAATAGTAGTCTCATGGATAGGATGCCAATAATCAAGAAAAATTAATCATTACCATGTTTTAATCCCCCTCCCATTGTTTACATACCTAAACCATGTTTCCTAAGATCAAATAGGACTTTTCAAAGGTTGTAATGTGGCTCAGGCAATGAAAAATGATAGAACGGATTAATTGGGTAGGTTTAGAATGGCATTATAAGGCATGTTCGATCTCTTTCATTCTTCTTCTACAAACTTTCATCTTTTCTTTCTCTTCATTCCTTTTCATTAATTTTTCTTCTTTTCTTTCATTTGTTTTTCAACCTTCCTCTTCTTTATTTTTTTCTTTTCCTTTTTCTTTTCTCTCTTCTCAAATGACTATGCATTGAATACCAAGCAACTACCCCAATAGCATCTTATTTTCTTCTTCTCAATCAACACATCGCCTTAATACTACTAAAAGTTGATCACTCTTCTAGCGGTATACTCCAAGTTGATCAAGTTGGAGCTTTTAAAGAGGATAATGGTGAACCAAGAAAAAGAGGCATTGTAACGACTCAAAGGGCGAACTAAGGAAATTTTATCTTTTATCGGTCGGCAGTAAACAAAGAAGGGCCTAAGATCATTTCCTAGGGTAATACGGTTCTTCAATATTTACGACGGAAGATTATTTAGCATGGTAACAAATATTTTAACTTGACTATCAACCAAAACAAGAATAATGAGACTAAATAACGAGTTAATGCGCTATTTCAATGAAATTTGACAAACACAATGTATTTATGACCCTCTAAAAAGAAAAGATAGGCTCAAAAGCTCACCGGGTCTAGTCTCCACCTTGTGTTATCTAGAAATCCGAATCATATTATAGTTCACATCAAACATATATTCCAATGGCTACTTGCAGTGCATAGGTTTATGTGCAAATCTATGATATAAAACTACGATTCGAACGATACAGAACTTAAAACGTTACATCATAACTTCAGCAAATGTTTAATCACATCTGTCCCTGTTTACCATTCTATAACAATCATAATTCTCTAACAAAGAGTATCAAATTACTATTGCAAAAACGTCGGTAACATCGTTTATTTAAACACACTGATTGAAAAATTTTAAAATTTTGCATAAAATAATGTGCATGTGTGCATACCCCCAAACCTAAACCTTTCATTGTCCCTAATGAAATAATAAAATGAAAGAAAGGAGAGTACATAAGGAAGGAACGATAGTACCTCGATCTTGACAAGCATAGAACAGGTGAACACAAAGGAATATGGCTATAAAGTTCAATGTTACCTGTTACTTCTTAACAAAAGAAAATTAAACAAACAAAATAATAAAAACAGCTAAAAGAATTATAACTAAGCTAAACGAAACTAAATAAACTATAAGAAGAAACAAAACTATGAAGACAACACGAAAATAAGCTATAAAAGTAAATAAAACATAACCAGAATTATGAAAACAATCAAAGACTCGATCTAACAGTACCTAAGAAACAAAAACAGAAAAGTAAAAACTGTGTGACAGGTGTGGGAGGAAAATATAAGAAAACAAAAGAAGAAAATGCAAAAATGGGGTATCGCGCGAGCAGCCGTCGCGCGCGCGAATCGCAAAGTTTTTTTTTTTTTTTTTTAAATCGCGCCAGCGGGCTACCCCCTCGCGCCCGCGAGCTACCTCGCGCCCGCGAGGCTAGGCGCGAGAAGAAGCAGAGGCATCATATAAAGAAAACAAAGAAAAACCACTAAGGGGAAAACTCGCGCCAGCGGGCCGCGCGAGCGACGTCTCGCGCGAGCGGGCCGCGTGCGCGATTTGGGTGTTTTCCATTTTTTAGTTAAAATTATATATATAATATTAAAATAAAATAATTCCGACCCCCAAACCTATCCAGAATGTCCAAAACAGACTCAAAAACGACCAAAAATAAGAAAAACGAACAAAATAAAGCTTGGGTTGCCTCCCAAGAAGCGCTATCTTCTACGTCTTCAGCTAGACCGTTCTAGCTCAAGACTTACGGAGGCTGTAACTCAGATTTTGTACCCCTAAGGATGTCAGGTAGAGCTCGATGGTAAGCAGAAATTACGTCGCTTCGAATTAATTCAATCGACGGTTTGTCAGTATGTTTAAATCGATTTCTTTCCTTCTGAGAAGATTCAGCATTAGGGTCCGAGGTATTAGGGTTCATCCACTCATCATCCGCTATATCTTTGTGGTTACTCAAATTTATTGCTTTGTTAGGCTCAATATTCCGTCTTACCTCACCTTCCGCCTCACATAGGTAATCGTCATCTTTAGGAGGTTGATCCATAGCATTAAAAACGTTTAATTTTAAGTTCATGTTCCCAAACGACACTTTCATTACCCCCGTCCGGCAGTTGACACGTGCGTTAGCGGTTGCTAAGAATGGACAGCCTAGAATGACAAAAGTGTGTTTCCTAGCATCTAGCACGGGTTCAGTGTCAAGGACCATGAAGTCTACAGGATAATAGCATTTATCAACCTTAACCAAGACGTCCTCGACGATTCCTCTAGGTATTTTAATAGAACGATCCGCTAATTGTATTGTAGCGGCCGTAGGTTTCAGTTTACCTAGACCTAATTGTTTGTAGACATGATAAGGTAAGAGGTTAACACTAGCTCCTAAATCAAGGAGAGCCCGATGGATGATAGTGTCACCTATGACACATGAAATCGTTGGCGTACCAGGATCCTTATACTTTGGAGGTGAGTGTTGAAAAATAGAGCTTACTTTTTCTGTGAGAAAGACCTTTTTAGGATTATGACTGCGTATTTTGCGTTTTTGAGTACAAAGGTCTTTTAAACATTTAGCATAAGCGGGAATTTGTTTAATAGCATCAAGGAAAGGAATATTAATTTTAACTTGTTTAAACACCTCGAGTATATCTTCCATTTTTGACCCTTTCTTGGGCAAATGTGACGGTCCCTCAACGTTTGGTGGATATGGCATTCTCGGAATATAATTTGTTGAGATCGGTTCATTTTCTTTTCTACTTTGATTCACGTCCTCACCCCTCTCTTTATTAGAGTTGATATTCATATCTATCACATTCTCATTCTTATTAGGGGTTTCTATCACCTCCTCTCGTGTAGTCATCCTAGTTGAGACGGCGTTTACTTGTTCATTCGACCCCTTAACCTCATATTGTCCCTTAGGGTTTTGAATTGTTTGACTAGGCAACGTCCCCTCGTTTCTACGACTCACTACAGTAGCTAATTGTCCCATTTGGGATTCAAGCTTCGCAATGGATTGTGTATGAGAGTGCACTATTTGTGCTTGTGCCTGTACTTGCGTTTCAATTTTATTAAGGGATGCCAACACCTTTTCCTCAAAAATGTTACCCCTTGGAGGGTTCGGATTAGGATGCGGTTGTTGGTATTGATTAGGTTGATACTGAGGTCGATACGCATTAGGAAAATTAGTCGCCTCATTAGGATTATTATTATTATTTTTCCACGAGAAGTTAGGACGGTTTCTCCATGGCGCATCCGGATTGTTAGTAGTTGCATTATAATTATTTTGTGGGTATTGTTGAATAGAGTTAATGTGTTGCTCCACGAATTCCGAAAATTGACTCGCCGATGGACATGCAAGTATCGAATGTGAAGGATCAGAACATAATGCACAAATTTCATGAGCGGGTGGGGCTGTCGTTTGGTTCATTGTTAAAAGTCGGTCAAGTTTGTTAGATAGTTCTTTTATTTCAATTGATTGACTTGACTCGAACTTTACCTCCCTCTTAGGTTGTGGGTATCCCTCAGAACGGACAGACACCGCTTGGTGCATCGAATTCTCGCTTAACATTTCAAAAATTTTCCAGGCCTCATCGGCACTTTTGTGTAGGAAGGTACCCGCACAAACAGCATCGACGGTGTTACGGACCGAAGGAATAAGTCCCTCGTAAAAGACTTGGACCAACTGCCACTTAGGAACCTGATGATGTGGACACGAACGTAATAATTCTTTAAATTTTTCCCACGTGTCGTAGAGTGATTCCCCATCTTGCAGCACAAAGTTTGTTATAGATTTTCTTATCTGATTCGTACGCATAATCGGAAAAAACTTTTGTAAAAATGCGGTGTGTAGGGCTTCCCATGTTCTAATTGTGTTTGGCTCCAAAGATTGGAGCCAATACTTAGCTTTATCTTTTAAAGAGAATGGAAAGAGCCGCAATTTTAATTCATCATCAGTTAAGTTTTGGATTTTCAAAGTAGAACATATATCTTGAAAATCTCCTAAGTGTTTATATGGATCATTATTTAAACGGCCATGGAAAGATGGAAGTAGCGAGATGGTAGATGACTTTATCTCAAAGTGAGATGTCGTCGCCTCCGGTAAGTCGATACAAGTTTGTGGCGTGTAAGTCGTCGGAATAAAATAATCTTTAAGTGGAGGAGGTGGCGGTATATTAAGATTATTCATATTAGCTCCATTGTTATTTTGGTTATTTTCGTTATTATTTCCAATGTCTGCCATTTTAATTGGTTCTATGTTATTAAAGCGTGGTTTCTTTAGTCTTGTAAGAGTACTACGTATTTCGGACTCAAATAAAGATGTTGGTTTTGGTGTCAAATCGTCGTCTATTAAAAACCGTGTTCTAGAAGTTAAGTTGGAAGACTTGTTAAGTCTTAATGTACGTTCAAGTTCAGAGTCAAAAGGTTTTAATTCCGGTTTATTTGAACGTGTACCTAACATAAACTAAAAGAAAGTAAACTAAAAACAAAAACTGACTCAACTAAAAAAAACAAATAGCAGTCACGCAACTAAGATAACAAGCACTCAACTACTGTGATGCATGAATATTATCCTGTAATGCAATGACCGCGTCAAGCCCAGCGCCCCGGGTTTCCTAGCTAATGCAGTGCAATTAACCCTAAACTAATGCAAATAGTGCGTCACAGCGCCCTGACTTACAGTGGTTTAAAGCGAGTTTCACAAGAAGCAATTTATTTTATTTTATTTATATTTTTATTTGCGTAAGCTCCTTTGATGTAATTAGCTGCTCCACTCGGAAACGTTGACTACAAAATAAAAGAAAAAGTTAGTAACTCAAAACAAAACGGAAAATAAGAAAAATAAAAACTAACCGAATATTTACAAATTAACTAACCTAAGATTATAAAACTAAAGGTAGTAATGCAATCCCCGGCAACGGCTCCAAAAATTGATCTTGTCAGAATCAAGATATAAAAACTGTTCTTTACTTTTCAAAAGATTTGCAGTGTGGAAGTAAAGGTCGAACCCACAGGGATTGGTTAACTACAGCGACTTAATTTTAAAACCTAACTTTAGTTAATTATGAAAACGGAGTTTGATTTGATTTTAATTAAACTAATAACAATAAAAATAAATCTAAACTATGAAAGCAACTAAAGTTGTTTTAAATAATGTTTAAGGGAACCTAGGATTGCAAATCCACCACTAGCTTCATAATAGGAATATTTATGAATTACTTTAGCTTATTAAGTTGGATGATAATGGGGAATTGTAGCTACAAGACCAATTCCTCCGACAAGAAGATATTCATGGTTCAAGCACCAACATAATCCATCTTCGGTTAGCACGAATTATCCCACACTAAACTAGAGTTGTGATCTAATCCGTCTAACCTAGGCATGGACTATTCGGATACTTGATAGCACAAATCAATAAAGCACCATCACATGTAAACAATCTAAACAAGCACAGCAAGAATAGATCGTTGAGCACATCACAGTCAAAATAGATCTAAGACAAGAATAAATTCTGAAAGCAATGATTTAATCACTAGAAGTACGATTTATTTATAAAAATCCTCTAAACATGTGACTGTCATCCATACATAATAAAACTAAAATAAAAACATAAATAAAACCCTATTACTCGTCTAGGGCTTCATTGAAACCCTAGATCTATGATCTAGCCGTCCATGGAAGTGATGGATGGCAAGTAGTTGATGGAGGAGGCCATGGAAACCCTTGGTCTTCTTCTTCTTCTCCTTGCTTCCCTCCCTTCAATGGCTGGAAGTATGTGTGTATAATAATTGCTAATAATGTCTAACCCTTTAATTGTAAAAAAATAGGGTATATATAGATTTACAACAAGTTTTGAAAGCCTTCCTAACCCGAAACGAACTAAAACTGATGTAATTTACAGTCTAGACGTCGTTCAACATTTTCGTTTGCACAGGAGTCTTCAGTATACTGAAATACGCAACTTCGGTTTTTACACATATCACGCGAGCGGGTCGCGCGAGCGCGACATTTAGTACCTCGCGCGTGCGGATCGCGCGAGCGATTCTGGGACTTTCGCGCGAGCAGATCGCGCGAGCGATTCTCGGTTTCTCGCGCGCGCGACTTGGCTTTTTCAGCTTCTTTCTTTGTGATTTTTTATCCTGTTTAGCCTGGTTTAGGTGATTTCTTCCAAATCCTGTCAAAAACTAGAAAACGAAGTAAAAATATACAAAAACAGGATAAAAAGGAACTAACAGATGCTCGTTAAGGCGTATAATTAGGATTAGTTCTCTCCCGATCACTCATTCTACCATAGTACATAAGATTATAGGTGGGGCGTTCCAATTCTCGAACGGCTCATCGCTTATCGAGGATAGACATCTCACAGATGATTACCACATGCTCAACTTGGTGCTCAGTAATTGTATTTTCCCGACTTCATATCACTAGAAGATGGTAGCATGGTAAGCTAGGGCATTGTACTCTGTAGGGATGGGGAAGCGGGTCTGCCTCCTGTGTTTATATATCGAGTTTTTTGTTCAGCCTACACGCTACATTTTTGGTAGGAAGCACCTAAATGGTGCTTGGGGCATTCACAGTGTTGTGGCCCAGGCTGGATTGCTCCCCCTCAATGCTGATGCATCCTAGGCTTCTTTGAACAGATTTGGGGAAACAGTAGCCTACCGCTCAGATGCGCAGAAAAGGAAGAGAAAAGGGAAAGGAAAGGAGAAAGTCAGAGCGAAGAAGAAGAGGCGAGGAGGGACTAATACTGAAGGTGTCACTTATGGGGCACCGACAGAGGCTGATAAGATAGATTCAGAGGAGGAGGTTGATCCTATTGAGGAGTTTGCGCAGTTCAAACTGAGACAGCACTCTCAGGTTCAGGCCCAGGGAAAGTCATCTTTCGTGTCTCTCCAGACTCTCCACTCGTTGATTATTGAGGAGAGGGAGGCACGGATACGGCTCGAGGGTAAGATGGATCATCTGACAACCTTATTGGAGGCGATCTTGATACAAATAGGGGTAGATCAGTCTATTCACATAGCTTCACATCCACCTACTGCCCCTTCTGCACAACCCACCACCCGTCCATCTTTTTCTATTTTGCCACCATCTCATGATCTTTCCGCTCCATCTACATCCACAGCTCAGCCTACTATTTCTGATACTCCACTTCCACCGCCTACTGATCCCTATGCCCCATCATCATCACCTACACCACCTGTCGTCATGGCTAACCCATCATTCTCTACATCAGCTGCCCCGATTGTGAGTGACTTGGTAACACTACTACTGTTGCTGAGGGTGGAGATGAGGATGCTCCTGCTGCAACGATCCTGATTTTATCCGATGTTTGTGATAATTAGATTACGTCCATTGAGAGTGGGATTTTGTTGTATTTTGTTTATTACTGTTCTCTCTCTTCTCTCGTTGTTTTATTTTGGTTTTGTGGATATTTTGGGACTGTTGGATTGTTTGGACATTATTATCACTGCTCTATGCTTTATTGTTTTATCATTCCGGTGATTGGATATGTTATTATGCCTCGATCATGTTTTATAATTATATTTCATTTCTTTTGATCTTGGCCTGCTTGGAGATTATATTTTTGGTACAGGTTGCTTTGTGTTGCTGTTGTTATTTTGCTTCTGTCAGGTGATATCCATCTATTTGCATTTGAAAATCAACTTCTGATGGCATTGTCATTTTTAGTTGGTGGTGGGATGTAGATAGATAATCACCTGAACATGTTTATACTTAGCAATCTGGATAACTTTATTGCACATATCATACAATCTCGATTAGAATTGGTTTAAAAATGAAAGATTTAAAATTGAGCAAATGTTAAAACAAAATTTCAAATTTTTTTTTAAACTTTATTGGTAGAATGACTTTGAACATTCACTTTTGCTTAGCTGTTACCAAGCAATGATACATTCATAGTAATATCATCAGAAAGTTAAGATAATGAGATTGTCTCAAACTTTTATATCAGAAAGTTGCTTGCTAGATTCAACGTAGAACATTTCGATAAAGGTTTTTCACCTTTGAACATAACCTATTGCTCTTTCAAGAATTGTATCTTGGTATACAAGATGAAAGAGATCGCATGAAAGGTATATCATAAGCCTTCGCTATTGATAAACCTTGTATGTGATGTTAGGTATGGATATCAGTTATACCGTTGAGGTTGTTCACAGATATCAGTCTAATTGAATGTTCAGTTTTCTGAACTATCACAAAGTATATATTCTCTAAGGCTTGAGAAAGAACTAGCGGATATATGCAGGGTGATGGTGTTTTGGACAATGTTCAAATTAGCTTTACTGGATACATGTCATGTGACGTCTTTTGTCTAGGGATATAGTATAACATGAAGATGCTTCACTATGGATTGTTTCAGTCGATGATCATCAGTCCCTATGCAAAACCTTACGGGTTAAGGATTTTGACTAGTCACAGAGACTATGTTAGTGTTAGTGTTAACGCTATATGGTTATGAGTGCAAGTGGGAGTTTGTTGGGAATATGCCCTCAAACCAATTAGTTGGACAATGGAATATCATAATGCATTTATGCATGTTAGTTCATGAGATGAATATTAGACTGGAATCCTTAAACAACATTGTATGTTGTCCATTTGTGTATGTGATTACACATGTGAGATATGAATCACAAATCCTTGTTGTTTCAAATAAGTCACAGTAGATGATAAGTCTGGATAACTCATCAGGTATACACTGTAGCATGATTAACGTCTATGGGGTAGAATGATGAATCTCATTCATAAGAGTCTTTGACTCTTGGTTAATATGCTAGTGCACTCGGTGCATTGAAGGACCTGAGTTATACCTATTGACACCTAAACGCTGTCACCGTCAATAGGAACTCAAAACTTGTATAGGGATACATGTCCTCTATCCTGAGACAGTTATGGACGCAAGTTGTATGCTTGGTTGCTTTGACTTACCAATCAGTGAGGTCGTGCAAGATCAACACCTGGGTATCTTGGGTAATCAAGTATGCAACGTTGGGAACATATATTGTCAAGATGGAATTCTACCCTCTTCAATAAAACAAAGAGTAAGTATTCCCTCGAGAATGTCACTAGGTGTGATTACAGAGAGCTGGCCAGCCTTGTCAACAAAGTGTTATTATTTACATGTTTAGTAATCCAAGAGTAGTGAATGCTACTTGAGGAATATAAGATGTACTATCTATTGGGTCGACAATATCTTAAGACATACATCCCAATGATAGATACGAATACTGCCTGGTAGAGGGACATTCGTATCATATTATACAAGTCTAGCAATCACTTATGTATGTGTGATTATGTTCTTATGCACTGGAGTGCAATTATCATTTTATAGTGGCATTAATGATAATTGATTAATTATTGATTCCTTAGTCAAGAGTACTGACTAGATGGAATAATAATTAATCGGAGCCAGTAATTAAGAACCTAGGAGGTCCCACTCTTAGCTCCGCCAGAACGCTTGGAAAGGCAAATGAGAATGCTGTCAAGACTGGTTCGATCGATCGAAGTTGTTATCGATCGATTGAAGTCTAGACAGGTTCGTTCGATCGATCGAAAGTTCTATCGATCGAAATCACTTCGATTGATTGAAAGTAAGGTCGGTTATGGGAATCTATAAATAGGGCAGCTACGTCCAGAAAACTAAGTTCGTCATTTTTAACATTCCAGTTGCTGCAGAACTTGTTTAGAGTTCCCAAACCTTCCATATTAGGGTTCCCACCAACCCTAGCCACTCTGGGAGCATTCAAGGAGACATAAGGGTGAAGATCTCTTAGATGTTGCTGCTGTACATAGAAGGAGAAGGACTAAATCAGAATTGGGTTCAAGACCATAAGGTAGTGCACCTGTCCCCTCTCCTGTACACATCTATAGAGTTAATGAGTAGTAGATCCAGGCAACCAATAAAAGTTTTGAACTTTGTTTTTCCGCTGCGCGTTTAAATAAATTTTAAACCTGCTTTTCCTACATGCACCCCTTTGTAAATTAGTCTTCATTTCCTTTCATTTTCACAAATTCTTGTTATTGGTAACCTTGACTTTTGTCATTAAGGCTTCACTTAAATTATTGGCTGATGAGACAAGGAATTCTTATGTCCTACCTGGGAGGCCATGTGCCTATAGTCATTTCATTACTATGATTGTCCTTTAGTAATCATCTAATGGTTATTCTCAGATACTCATTCTATACATTGTGATCCTACGTACAAGTGATTGATCACGTACCTCTTCGTTTTTAACTCAGTACATAATGAGTATTCATTTTGTTATGAATTCAACTCCTTATAACTGAATTCAATCCTACTCCAATTACCAGTTACAACTTATATGCTTGGTATTAATTAATGCATTGGTGAAATTACTTAACGACTTGTGTCATCACCTACGATGCCGAAACTCCACGACAATTTCATGTCGACACGTAAAGGAACTAAATCACAATTACACGCATAAAAGGACGCCACGACCCCTACAAGTTATAGAAGACAATCGTGAGACCAACTAGACTTCTCAACCATCGCATCAAGAAGCTGAGAGGTAAGAATCTTGCCCGAAAGACGTAGAAGAAACAAACCAGTATTCCGAACAACTACTCGAATGCAGTCCACAATCATTGAGGAAAACTCTGGATACATCAAAAATTATCGCAAGAGGCAAAAGAAATAATGAAAGTAAAGTTAATCAGACTGCTGTTTAGACACATCCAAAGCAACGTGATAGCTGCGACAGCTGCGGAATATCTGGACATCACTTCAAAGGATGCAAAGCACCGAAACAGCTCACAAGTTGATAGGCGCAGTGCTTCAATTGTGGAAAGATAGGGCGTGTGCGCAAAGATTGTCTGGAACGAGGAACTCAAAACAAGCTTCCTCCACAAAGAAGATCCCAAAAGAGAACTTGCAGATCACCAAATCGATCTCCGCAATGAACAAGACGAAATACCGAAGGTGCCATATTCAATGTCAGAACTATGAATTTCACTTGGCATTGTTTTATCAAAGAAGTTTGGACGTTTGAGAGAATTTTTCAGAAGGTCTGATTAGTTAGCTAGTGGGAACCTTATAACCTTAAAATCTGAGATATTATTAGTACCTTTTACTTTCTAAGACCTATCAAAATCTAGATTTCGAGGACGAAATCCTTTAATAGGTGGTGGAAGATGTAACACCTGTAATTTTCTGTCATTTTAATATCAGCTTTTTCTAATTTCTGTATTGGACCCACTATATTATTATATTATTATTTTAATTACGTGACGGTATGGACGTGTTGTAGTATTACCATATAGACTGTAGTAACCAGACCGACTCGACCATAATAAGATTTAACTTAGTCCCGTACCCGGACCTGGACCCGGACATTAGAATTAATACCCAGTTGTACGTAAATCGAGATCGACACATATACCGAGGAACTTATGCATGTAAATTGAGAAAGTTGCACACAACCTGAGGTGGGCCCCACATGGCCGGCCACATGGCAGCCCCATGTGCCACTCCTTACACTTGTCATCTCCTCCCATGATATTTGTCCACATATTGGACATGTGTCTTTGCATGAACTCATGCAAATGACACCTAGCCATACCAATCTCCTATATATCATGCACAAACACACAATTGAGACACTTTTGTCTCTACAATCCACATATAATTGAGAGGGAGAGAGAGCTAGAGTTATAGGTCCATGGAAGAATAGAAGAAGAAGAAGCTCATCCTTCAAGTTTGAAGATTCAAGCTTCACTAAGCATCAACCAATATCAAGCTTAAATTTCAAGCTTTAGTGAGTAATTGTGAGTGCTCTAACTCAATTTAGAACCCATATAATATGTACTAATGTTTAGTAGAAGTTTGATGTTGTTGTGTTGAAGTTTTCATGACATGCAAGACAAATCCATAAATCTGAGAAACTAAAACTCTCAGCACAACATAGTTTAGTAAAATGAATGTTTTGTGCAGCTCAAAAATCCGAATTAAGCTAAGTTTTTTTGTGGTAAAAGCTAACGCATTTATCTACAAATAACTCTTCTATAGCTCAGTCTAGAAATCACTCTTTCATGGGTGAAATGCATGTACAATGCAGTGTTATAAATCTGAGAAACTGAAACTTTCAGCAGAACATAGTTTAGTAAAATCAATGTCTTGTGCAGTTCAAAAATGAGAATTAAGCTAGGATTTTTTTGTGAAGAAAGCCAACGCATTTATCTACAAATAACCCTTCTATAGCTCAGTCTGAAAACCCCTCCTTCATAAGTGAAATTCACGTACAATGCTGAACTATAAATCTGGGACAGAACAGTCCCAGATATAAGAAATGTCTTGTACAATAAATAGTTTGAGTAGCTCAAAAATGTAATTGAAGCTAGATTTTTTTTGTACATGAAGATATTCCTATTATCTATAATGTTTTAGTTTTGAGTTTGATTTACAAAGTAATTTATCATGCCCAAATATATCATGTTAATTCAGTCAACACAGTGAAAATGTATCTTGGCAGATTGTACAGCTTTATGTATAATGTTTTGTTTATGCATGGTGTTGATTTATGATGCTAGTTTTCCGGTACATGTGTTGTTATGAAAATCTCATGCTATGGTAGTGCTATCGCGTAGATGAGTATGTTAAGGGTTTCGTCTATATGTTTATTGGTATTAAATCCATGATTATAAATCCATAAGCTACGTGAATATAGTTTAATGACCGTTGGAAAGTTAATACCCAAACTATAAGTATATTGTATGGCACGATCATTGCGTTGATAAGTGATTGGAAAAGTTTCCATCATAAGTGTATTGAGAGGAAAACGGAATGTCGAACGTATAGCAAAATATTAACGGTTATAAATGGATGATATTAATGAACTAAACTACGAAACGTGCGAACGAGTAAAATAACGATAAAACTTTCAATAATAGATATAATGCGAATAAGGGACGTTGGGTTTCGTTTCTAGTCGTGTGACTACTGATCAAAGTTGATTCGTGAACTTTTGTGTCGTGTTTGGATAATTCTTGCGAAGTTGGTCTCTCGATTATTCACTACAAAGAAAAAGGCTATTTATGTCACTTTTAAAATTGTATTTATGTCACTTTTATTTCGAGTGACATAATTATTTCATGCATGAACTTTTTATGTCACTTTTTTAGTATTTATGTCAGTTTTTAAAAAGTGACATAAATACTTGATTATTTATGTCGTTGTTTAAAAAAAGTGACATAAATAATAAAGTATTTATGTCATTTTTAAAAAAAGTGACAAATAATAATGCATTTATGTCACTTTTTTAAAACCGACATAAATAAAAATGCGGTGGCATTTTTGTAAATAAAACATTTTGTTTTTATGTCACTTTTTATATAAAGTGACATAAATATATAATTTTTTAAAAAAGTGACATAAAAAAAAAATTAGGCGCGCGCAAACCCTTTTTTAGTCCTTGTAGCGCTCTCTCCTCTCAAATATTCACTCTCATCTCCTCTAATCTTCCTCCCACCTCCTCTTAGTCTCCCACCTCCTCTCGGGCTCCAGTGAAAGTTTCTTCGACCCCTCTCTCTCTCTCTCTCTCTCAGTAATCGGATAGTCGCCTGAGAGGATGAATCGGACAGTGGTGATGGAGATACGTGTGGGCATTTGTGGTCCACTATACGGTGGCTAATTTGGAAAACCAATGCAAATCTGTCGAAGAACTCGATGATCTCGAAGACAATCCCAATCTTGACAACGATTGATTCCTGTTACAATACAGGTACTACTCGGTTCTCTCTTACTTCATTCATCTGCTGATTTGTGTTTGGTTATCGACAAATCGAAGAAATTTTCACACACACTTGCTGATTTGTGCTTGGTAAATAGGAGTATGAAACCCTAGTATTTTTCAACTTAGACTTTGGAATGCATCAGTGGTTGGGTTTAATCAGTTATTGCATAACTTTTGGGCCTTTACTAGGTCACTTGATTATAGGTAAGGAAGTTGAATTATTTGTGAAGCTAATTGTCCTAAGTTCTAGAATTAGCTATTCAGTTGGGACTTTTATCTCTTTTTGATGGAGGATTAGGTTGCAATCTTAGATTTCCTTTCTCGTTTCGTCTCCGAAAAATGATGGAGAAAGGTAATTGATTTCCTTTCTCTAAAAGATGGGTTCTCTTAATGGGCTTTTAAGTTCTTTACCTTTTTCCTCCTTTTGGTTGGACAAACATAGTAACTGACTTCCTCATCTTTTAAACTACTCTTAAACTTTATGTTTATAACTCCTATTCTGGGTGGGACTCCCACGTGTAGTTGTCACTAGTTAACTCAAGCACTTTTTAAATTACTAGTCTATCACTTTCCAAACACTTGCTTCAATCAATTAGCGATAAGCTTTTCCAATAAGGTAATGTTCTGATTGATTGATTGGTATATAGATTGTTGTGTTCTACTTTGATGAAATGCAAATAATTCTATTTTGGTTAGCTTTGAAAATGATTGTCTTCATGTTCAAACACTTTATATTCATGATTATGATTACTGTGGACTACATGAAAGTGAAATCCACTAACGAAAGAGAGGTTTTGATGCCTCTTTTTCCATGAATTGATTGAGTTGTGGGTGGGTTACCTCGAGAGCTAAGGAAGACCAGAAGGATGTAATAAGATGTCTAGTTGTTGGGCCCAAGAAGTTTGAAGTTTCTTTTAGCTTGATGTTCCTACTACTAAGAATTCCATTATTGTTTGTGTCTGCTTCTAATGTTTGTTTGATGAAAAATGAGCTTTGTACATGTTTTTTGTTCAATGTTATATTGTTATCACTTCATTTTTTTGCAGAAGCTGAGGATGGTGGTCCCTATCCCTAATTCCTACTAGTTCCATTAATTTTTTTGATAGGCCATGGGACAACAAGAAGGACATTTAGGCATTTGAATCCATGGTCTTTTCATAGGCCTGTCTATCTTGTGTTTTAATGGCTGGTCCCCAGGGTATTCAACTTTTTTGGAGATGAAATTGATGTCAGCTGATGAGGTACTTGTGTGTTTCGATGAGAAATGAATAGGGGACTACAATGGTCATTAAGTTGCTAGATGAAAAGGAAAGTGAAGAACCTTGTCTATTGAGATGGGTAACATCAATTAAAAAACACTGAGTAATGTCAACCGGTGAGTGTCTTGGATTGGCTAAAGGCATCTGTCCTATTTAAATTCATCCATTTTTTCTATTTATCATACAATAGTTCAAAAATATACGGGTCATTTGTAGAAAATTTTCTATTAAAAAAAATGTTGCTCTTTGTTCATAATGTACAAAATGACCGAAAATGATGAAAATGATGTACTCTGAAATAGAAAAATAGTATCGATTAAGTATCGATTTGATAACTAGACTTGCTCTCGTTTTCAATACCATGGTATAGTGTAGCATTTTCTACACTCACCTCCTGCACCCTAACTTTAAACGCTTTCCCCTGAATAACGACATCTACGGCTTCGTCAATAATCTGAGAGTTTGACGTGGAAATCAATATATAGCATTACTTAAAATAATGCATTTTCATTAATTTTGCATCCAATTGCTACATTTTGTATACTTTCATTACTTTGATTATATAACATACAACCCTTTGTATAGGGTGAAGTTTAAATTTTATCCCATACTTATAGGGATGTGATCGACACTAATCATATCCCATTTCTTTCACATATCAATACTCAAAGCCCACTAATTAACTAATTAAGGAATTTCAGTCAAATCCATATCTTCCAACAATCTGGAATGGGGAAGTCCTTGTATTTAACTCTCATTGTCCAATGATATTGTTGAGCTTTCTTCTCCATTTTTTCTTTTCTGCTTTGTGTGTCCACTTCAAAACACCTCTCTCTCTCTCTCTCCATATATTTGTACATGTCTTTTCATGTTCACGATTTGTCAATATTTGGTAGGTTTGAGTCATTGTGCAGCCTCTATTAAAAAGAGATGCTAGTGGTTGATTTTAGGTTTTTAGAGAGAAAGTAGGGAGAGATGGTGAAGGTGGGTCTGGTTTTAGAGATAAAAGCGCGAGAAAATGGATTTGGTCTTGACTCTCGTGAGAGAGAGAGAAGAAATGATTACATGACTCACCATCATTGCTTATCATGAAACAATAGTCTTCTTTTTTAGTACAAAATAAGAACGCCATATATGGACATGGCACACCTCTTGCTATGAATTTAGTTTGCTACGTGTCAATGTATAATTGGCTTTTAATGTACACTTGGCTTTCCTTGTACAATGTGGGTGAACTTGAAAAGTGTGGCGTCAATGTACACTTGGCTTTCAACAAGGACTGTTAAAATGGGACATCCATAACTGTAATAAAGGACTCTTAAATTGGGATGGAGGGAGTTGTTAACAGAACCATATTTGGATTTAGTGTTACCACTTTCGTTGGATTATCGAATCAGATCAGGCTAATGTTTATTTCCTTAACGAATTGGATCTGGAACCCCCTTGTCCAAACGGTATCCTTATCTTTTCACAAGCCATGCACAGAGGTCACCTTGACATATGTGTTAGATAACAATCATAAATCCCAAGTTCCTTGTGATGTATCTAGTTATTGCTTCTTTTGGTTGAATGTTGATTAGGTTTATTGTCAATGGAAAAGCAGCACTTTACTTTTGTATCTGTCAAACAGATTTCTTATCACATCATGAAAGCATATGATCATCTTTGCCTTTCTTGAGTAAATTAAAGACCATAATTATTGTAATTTTATACATCAAGCTATGAATTCCTCACTAAATTGAATTATTTTGCTTATTTGTACTTAGAGGCTATGTGACTGGAAGTACTGATACATCATTGTGGACAGTCTACAAGAAAGGTGTCGTAATTACTGTGGCAATGCCCTCCCTGATGGTATGACTTGTAATTGATGTTAATTTCTTTATTAAGTCTCATTTTCATTATATAATGTTTTGTATTAAATTTTAGTAGGTTTGGTAAAAAAACCAAATTTTATCTGCAAACATACTCACTCCTACAACTAAAGCTTCGGATATGTGGTGATTCAGGATTTATATTCTTTTACTTTACTAGGTTATGGTATGTTCTAGTGTTCCTTAAAGTTAACAGCTTCACTATGAATGACTCAGGAGAAGATGTTGTGTTGGGATTTTCAGAAACAGGACTTGCTATAATACCTGGGTAAGTCTAAAGTCTCAGCTAAGATTTTAAAACTGTTGTTTGATTGGTTACCCAATGTTCCAATTGATGTCAGATCTTCAATTATACGCCGAGTCCCAGGCCCTGACCTGCTTAGGGCTCGTTGGAATTGGTTGTGGCTTTTGCATTTAGGCAGAAGCAAATATCCTAGTCAAAAGGGCACCATGGGTAATAATTGAATTCATTAAATCCAAATCTACATTACGTTTGGACTGAAGTACCTCGTGACCTACTTAAGCCAAAACTGCTTCTCAAGATTTATTGAGACATGCTGATCTATCGATTTTGGGTCTTAGAAACATGTTTGGGCCCAAATGTGCATTTGAGAAGTGATTCCAAACAGGGCCTTAAAATTCCATGCGTATATGATATGCATTTTGGTCTTTCACCAGTACCTGGTTTCGCCTTCCCTTTGGGATAAACAAAATCTTCAGCAGAAGTCTTATTACAGCATATCTCCTTGTCATGGAACTATGGCATTTTGCAGGGCAGGTGGGACGCAACGGCTTCCTAGATTGGTTGGGAAATCAATAGCTAAGGAACTCATATTTACTGGTCAAAAAATTGGTGGCAGAGGCCGAATCAATGGGTAGCGCTAATTTGGAGTTGCTTTACTTATAATAGTTAGTACTCGTTGAGCTGACGTAAATGAATTATAATGAAGGCCTTGTCAATTAATATGTTCCCAGTGGTGAAGCTCATTCTAAAGCGCTCAAAATTGCTAGGGATGTAAATCAGAAGGTACAATTTTTTTGCTAATAGAAAATCAATAACTTGCCATATTTATTGCTCTACACTAATAGTGAAATATAGCCCATTTATCTGATAATCTTGATGGACAATATCGGGGTGAAAAATAAACATGGGCTTTGTATGGTTCAAGAATTTGGCAAGGGAAAGGAAATGTTTTTTTTTTGTGAGCTACTTCTATTCTTCTGTTATTGAGTTCTTGCTAAAGTGTTCTACCCTGCTTAGAAAAGGATGATTGAAATTAAGTGGGGCATGTTAATGTGATTAACATTTCCATGAAACATCTTCTGTGAGAGAATTGTCTAATGTTAACTCTTCTGGGTCATTTTCTTTTCCTCCCCTCATTTTTTTTTGTGCAGTGTTAAGTATTAAATGTAATTGCAGTAATTTTATTTTTGTTAATTTACCCCATTTTTCTTGAAAGTATTAATCTTGTAAAGAATATGATATGTTGCTAATATTTGACAGATCTTCAGGGCATTGTCCTACATTCATCGCAGTATTGGAGTGTGTCACTGGGACATCAAACCTCAGAAGCTTTTGGTATGTTTAAATTTGACTCATTACTATGATGGAATTCTCTGGCTGCCTTCACCAAAAATTGAAAGTACCAGACATGCTTGAATTTAGCCATGTAATTAGTCAGTTCTAGTTTTTTCTACTTCTTACTTAAGCAAACTCCTCTTTTTGAAGTCTCTGTTGCTTGTTCTGGTTAATAGTTTGGGGTTCTGGGTAATATCGATTAGCATAGTTTGTTTTTTTGTTTCTACTCTGTGGCTTTCCATTAAGCAAAAAATTTACCAAATTTATCACCTCACAATTTTCTGGTCAAGCATTTAAGCCCAACCAAATAGCCCCTAGATGCATCACGTAGCCCCTAATAGTTTCAGCACACTTCGTGAAGTTTTGGGTCACTCATGACCTCACTTATCACCCAAGTTCACATGGGTACACACTCATCCTAAACCTATCTACCCTCCCCCAATCCATTTTCTTTTATATCACCCTCATAGCCTTGCACACACTACACAGATACAATCAGGCAGAGAGAGAGAGAGAGGGGGACAGAGAGAAAAAGAAGAAGAAGAAGAAAAAGAAATAGAAATATTGGGGCTTTTACTCCAACCATTTTTTCCTTCTCTTGCTTTTGGTAATAAACTTTCCCTTATCTGTATTCAATGATTCCTCTTCATGTTTTTAATTTCACATTTTAAGTCCCTTTTGGGGTGGTTCATTTATGCAAAAAGGTGATACCGCTAAGATACTCCCCCCACTTTAGATGTTATTCGATCATCATTAAGTAAAGAGAAACTTTACTTAGTTGTGAATTTCCCATATATTAATTAGTAAGCAATTGGTAGAATCAATGGTATTATCAAGTTCATGTTAATTCATAGGTAGCTAATTTGGGTTGGCTTTTCAAAGTATACAAAATATTCATTTTTTGCTATGAATCATGGATAGTGTCATTTTTTTGAAGCTTGACTTTTCGTAGATTGTCTTTTGGAAGTGGATTACCCCAAAAATGCTAGGCATGGTCATGCAAACCTCCATATACAAGTGCTCGATTGAAGGTACTTGCCCTTCAACTTCTTATTAGAAAAATGCAGTCTGGTGGTAGTATACTTTTATTTTCTATGTGAATTATCGTTGCTGGGATTGGTTTAATTGATAAACATTGGCTTGCAAATTTAACTTTTACTTCCCGCAAGTGAAATTATTTCCCTTATCTGTATTCAATGATTCCTCTTCATGTTTTTAATTCTCACATTTTAAGTCCCTTTTGGGGGGTTTATTTATGCAAAAAAGTGATACCGCTAAGACACTGCTCCACTTTAGATGTTATTCGATCATCATTCAGCAATGAGCGCTTTGCTATGTTTAGGGATTTTTCCAGATATATATATACCTTGGCCTAAGAGAGTGGTTTTCATTCTTCACGGAAACTATTTAGCAGTGCCCTGGTGAATTGCTTGCTTGAACTCACTCCTTCACAAATGAGTTGTTTTCCCTTCTATTGAATGTTGTAGATTGGGCATGTTTCAACATAAAATCTGCCCTATTTCAGTAAGCTAGTTAAAATGTACATACCCAGTACTTTATGTTAGATTCCCAGCATAGCCTAAGTTAATGAGAATGGTCGTTGGAGTCAATAAAGTGCAATATGAAAACTAGAACGGGAACGGATATCTGAAACCAAGACTTCCGAGAACCAAGGCTAGGCTTTGATAGTATGGCAGGTTATCACTTTCTCCAAAAGCTTAAGCTATAAAGAATGGGCCCAAGAATATATATCAAGTTATAACGCCTTCTAACAAGAAGCTTGATGAGGAAGTTGGGATTGGTGTTTGAGAATTTTATAGCATTCATCTGGTTAGTTTTCGTATCGAGTACAGAGTAAGGTTCAGATTTACCTTAGGTCTTAAACTTTTCTTCCAAGGCATCATGTTGATTCAGAATAACCCTGTTGCCAAAAGTTCGTAGGCAACTCTTTCCAGTTGATAACAATGAAACTACCCCACCTCAGAAGTTTAGCAGCTCGAAGTTCATCACCGGTATGGTAGTTGAGAATATAAAATTTAGATAAAAAATTATATTGTAGCTTTTTAATCCTAGTTTAAAATTTAGAGAACTAGCTACCCACCTCTGATTTGGGTCGACTCTTTCATCACTTAGGCTTGAAAACGCCTAGTTTTTGAGGTTTTGAGTAGTGAATCGGTACACCGCTTAACCAAACACCACGAAACCTTACACACACCTCAAACATGCCTAAATAAACTCTTAGGAACTAATGGAATACATAACGGATTCACGGTTCACAAAAAATGCGAAAAAAGCGACTCTTTCATCACTTAGGCTTGAAAACGCCTAGTTTTTGAGGTTTTGAGTAGTGAATCGGTAAACCGCTTAACCAAACGCCACGAAACCTTACACGCACCTCAAACATGCCTAAATAAACTTGAGGAAACTGAAAGAATGGATAACGGAATCAAGGTTCACAAAAAATGAAAAAAAAGCGACTCTTTCATCACTTAGGCTTGAAAACGCCTAGTTTTTGAGGTTTTGAGTAGTGAATCGGTAAACCGCTTAACCAAATGCCACAAAACCTTACTCGTACCTCAAACATGCCTAAATAAACTTTCAAGAACTAACGGAATACATAACGGATTCACGGTTCACAAAAAATGCAAACAAAGCGACTCTTTCATCACTTAGGCTTGAAAACGCCTAGTTTTTGAGGTTTTGAGTAGTGAATCGGTAAACCGCTTAACCAAATGACACAAAACCTTACACGTACCTAAAACATGCCTAAAAAAACTTACGGGAACTAACGGAATACATAACGGATTCACGGTTCACAAAAAATGCGAAAAAAGCGACTCTTTCATCACTTAGGCTTGAAAACGCCTAGTTTTTGAGGTTTTGAGTAGTGAATCGGTAAACCGCTTAACCAAATGCCACGAAACCTTACACGCACCTCAAACATGCCTAAATAAACTTGAGGGAACTGAAAGAATGGATAACGGAATCAAGGTTCACAAAAAATGCAAAAAAAGCGACTCTTTCATCACTTAGGCTTGAAAACGCCTAGTTTTTGAGGTTTTGAGTAGTGAATCGGTAAACCGCTTAACCAAATGCCACAAAACCTTACACGTACCTCAAACATGCCTAAATAAACTTGGAAGAACTAACGGAATACATAACGGATTCACGGTTCACAAAAAATGCGAAAAAAGCGACTCTTTCATCACTTAGGCTTGAAAACGCCTAGTTTTTGAGGTTTTGAGTAGTGAATCGGTAAACCGCTTAACCAAACGCCATGAAACCTTACACACACCTCAAACATGCCTAAATAAACTTGCAGGAACTAACGGAATACATAACGGATTCATGGTTCACAAAAAATGCGAAAAAGCGACTCTTTCATCACTTAGGCTTGAAAACGCCTAGTTTTTGAGGTTTTGAGTAGTGAATCGGTAAACCGCTTAACCAAATGCCACGAAAACTTACACGCACCTCAAAAATGCCTAAATAAACTTGTGGAAACTAACAGAATTGATACCGGAGTCACGGTTCACAAAAAATGCGAAAAAAGCGACTCTTTCATCACTTAGGCTTGAAAACGCCTAGTTTTTTAGGTTTTGAGTAGTGAATCGGTAAACCGCTTAACCAAATGCCACAAAACCTTACATGCACCTCAAACATGCTTAAATAAACTTGCAAGAACTAACAGAATACATAACGGATTCACGGTTCACAAAAAATACGAAAAAAGCGACTCTTTCATCACTTAGTCTTGAAAACGCCTAGTTTTTTAGGTTTTGAGTAGTGAATCGGTAAACCTCTTAACCAAATGCCACAAAACCTTACACGCACCTCAAACATGCCTAAATACACTTGCGGGAACTAACGAAATGGATAACAGAATCACGGTTCACAAAAAATGCGACAAAAGCGAATCTTTCATCACTTAGGCTTGAAAACGCCTAGTTTTTGAGGTTTTGAGTAGTGAATCGGTAAACCGCTTAACCAAACACCACGAAACCTTACTCGCACCTCAAACATGCTTAAATAAACTTGCAGGAACTAACATAATGCATAACAGATATATTCACGGTTGACAAATAATGCGAAAAAATGAGTATTACATCATTCCGAGTCCCCGAACATATTTTGGTCTCTCAAAACCCCCAAACATAGTTTTGCTCTTTTATTATTTTATATACACAACTAATTAATGAAAACTTTTTTCTTTTTTGTAGGTACAAATTAAAGTTTCACAATTTGATGGAAAGCTAACAAGTGAACCACTTTTTTTGCTGGGCTAATTTTTTGTTGTTTGTTTCATAGTTTTCTTATTACTTTTTGATGAATATTATGTAATATGTATATGTTATTAGTTTAGAACTTTTGACTCAGATCGATTGTGTATTTTTTTGTTCATTCCAATATATTAATTGGTTGGTATTTAGATGAATCGATGAAATTTAATAGTTGCAATACATCATTAATTGAGTTGGATTTAATTTTGTACAGGGTGGTATTGTGTACATATATATTGTTTTAACAGGGTGGTATTTATGTCACTTTTTTAAGTATTTATGTCACTTTTACAGTATTTATGTCACTTTTAAGACTTTGATTGTTTGGTATTTATGTCACCTTAGGTTAAAAGTGACATAAATAAAATAGTATTTATGTCACTTTTAAGTATTTATGTCACTTTTAAGACTTTGATGTAATAATTTTGTTTGGTATTTATGTCACTTTTTTACTTTTATGGTACTTTAGGTTAAAAGTGACATAAATAAAATGGTATTTATGTCACTTTTAAGTATTTATGTCACTTTTAAGACTTTGATGTAATTTTTTTGTTTGATATTTATGTCACTTTTCTACTTTTATGTCACTTTAGGTTAAAAGTGACATAAATAAAATGGTATTTATGTCACTTTTAAGTATTCATGTCACTTTTTATTAACAAATGTGTTGGTTTTAAGAAACATTTATGTCACTTTTTCGAAAACATTTATGTCACTTTTAAAACATTTATGTCGCCTCCATTTATGTCACTTTTTACTGGAAAAAAAAGTGACATAAATACCTATTTATGTCACTTTTTAAGTGACATAAAAAAGCTTTTTTCCTTGTAGTGATTCTATGGAGTCGATTGGTGAGTTATGTTTTGTTCCTTGATCTGAGGATCGGCATGACGTGTTCGGTGAAGTGCGGATGACCTGAGGATCGTCATGACATGTTCGATCAAGTAGTTGATTAGTTTTCTGCACCCTTGGACTGAGGATCGGCATGACGTGTTCGGTTATTTACGGGTGACCTGAGGATCGGCATGACGTGTTCGGTAACGTGCGGGCGACCTGAGGATCAGCATGACGTGTTCGACCAAGAGATTGTTAATGTCCCGCACACTTATGCCATTTGGGCGACAGTTTGAGTGCCAGTTGGGCGACAGTTAACTATTCATTGTTGAGTGTTGTTCTTTCTTGACCAGTAAATGCGTTTGAAGTTAAGTCTTCTTTCAGTCAATGTCATTGGTCAGTTCAGTTCTGGGTTAAGTTTCAAAAGGAATGATTGGGTTTAAATATGACATGATTTTGAGAATAAGAAAAGACGAACAAGACATAGTATCGAGAATACGAAATGATGAACGAGATATGGTTTCGAGAAATAAGAAGAGATGAAGAATAACTTACCTTAAGTGGTGGTAACCTTAAGGGGACCCTCACTTAGCTTAACCGCTAACGGCTTTTCATGCCGCTGGACCTTCCACGTCCAGCCTTTACAGGTCCAGACGGAGCCGAATGCTATCAAGATGCTGACTTTACTACTGAAGACTATGCTGGTGAAGATTACTACGAGGAAGGCTACGGTTTCGCCAGCTGAAGACTTTGGAGCTTTTCTTTTGTTATAGTTCTGTTATTATTATGTTAGTGATGTAATAGTTTAGCTGGTCTTGTAATATGTATCTTTTGGATATCTTTTTGGCCTGTAATATACTACTGATGTAAGACTTGGATGTTTTAAATTTCTTCTTCCGCTGAACTTAGTCACTTTCTCATATCACATTATTGTTATAAGCATGTTTGGACAATCAGGTGACACTCACAACCAGTCACGTGTCTACGAACCCATAAAGGAAATTTATTTTTCCCTATTTTTGGGACTTCAGGACATGACAGCTTAGCAGCACAAGACTCAGTAAATTAAAATTTTAAAATTTTTATTTAAAAATATATATATATATATAATATAATAAAATGGTTCTTGTATTTCTCTCATAGTTAATGTAGTTAGTTATGATGCATTAGTGCTATTTTTTGTATGTTATTAGTATGTGATACACTATGATAGTTTGTTTACTATCTTAGTTATAGTATGTTTTATGCTTTTTAATCTTCAAACAACTTTGAGCACATTGTGACAACCTTGTACTTAGCTAAAATGGATTAGTAAGCATAACTTAGGTGTCTAGTGAGACTATAGTGGAGACTAATAACCCAAGTGAGCTTTTCTGCCTTTCTTTATTCTTGAGGGTTTTATAAAATTACTCTTACTTTTTGAAAAGCGTATTCATTCGTTGTAAGTCTCATTTTTCTTCTACATTTTGACTGATCACTAGAAGAGAACTTTCAGGATTTACCAAATTTAGAGCTCTAGAATTTACTAAAATGAATAATCCTATGAACTTAGAAGATGATTTAGGCCATCTTTTGACCATACACGCATAATACAGCTTTGGCCTACCTCCATGATATTCCTTTATTTCACTCTTTGAGCCTTACCATAATCGTCTTGTATTCACAATCCTAACGTCTATACCTAACTCCAAATTAGGAGTTCAAGCCTCAGTTCTTTATTTAGGAGTGATTGGGATGTGTTGCATTGAAAAGAAATTTGTTAGTGTGAACAAGGGAAAGTTGGCAAAAAGAAAAAAAAAAAGAGAAAAAAAAATGAAAAGAAAAGCATGAAAAAAAAAGAATAAAATATGCCAATGGTTGTTACAAAAGAAAAGGAAAATATAATAATAAGAAGAAGAGAGGGATTGGAGATGTGGGGAAGTTTGAAAAGTTATAGTAGATATTCCATCACATCCGTTGACCCAATTGAATATCACGAACCTCTTTCTTCTTAATTGAACACCTCTTTTTCAAAGTCCTAATGATGCTAGGTAAATTGGATTTGAAGTTAAGGTAATGAGAGAGTTCTGCACGGTATCTCGCTCTTCTAGTGAAAAGTATCCTTTCATGTGACTTTATGCACTATAAAATTTCTGTTTTTTTATTTAGATATGAGAAGCATTAGATTCCATTTACATTTACTCTTTATAGCTTCCATATCATGAGTGATAATTATTACACCTAATTCAGAGTGATTTCATCTTGAGAGTGTAATCCCGGTGAGAGTTGAGTCAGAATGAACGTCTTGATAGTGTCTTAGATTATGCAAGCTTTGAAATTGAAGTTTTGTATTTTGGATTGTCCACTCACACACACACTTGAAGATTAATAGGTATGGAACATTCTAATGACTTTGATAGTAGATTAACTATATTGTGTGTGTTGCATGGCTATGGCATACTAGAGAGTTTCATGAGATTGTAGAGCTTAATCACATTGCTAAATGAGAGGAAAAATTTCTTTAAAATATTTAAACTAGAACCATTACTATAAACATGAATTTTGTGGGTAGATTCACTGCAAACCCTCACGAGACAACACTCGTCCACTAGGGGGAACCTAGGGGTTTAAAGGCTTGTTGCATACGCTAAATGCAATCGCGATTCCTGCGAAAGTGATTTAGGATTTTTACTTTATTTTTGTTTTCAATTTGTAGTGTTTAAATAAACATTGCTGTAGTTCGCTTCATTGCTAGGGACTAGCAACGAGCTAGTTGGGGGGTATGATTCGAGGTGAAAAGTGCATGTTCATAGCATATTATATGGTCTTTTATGCATACTTTTATCCCCAAAGTCCCTACATTTAAGTGCATTCTAATAACAATGTTCTTTTTATTGTGTCAATGCTAAAATATATATTTCTGCATTGTTTTATAGGTATTAGGATGTAAATCAATGAAGTGGAGCTAAAGAAATGTGATTCTGGTAAATAGAACAACAGAAGCAGTTGGGAAAATGCCAATTTTGACATGAAGAATTCAGATTTGGAAGATTTTCCTAGAGATACAAAACGTAGATCTTTGAGTTACGGTCGCGTGGCCGCAAACGAAAGGTCAATCCAATGTCTGAGTGCAAAGTTATGGCCATTCTCCTATCGGTGCGCAGAGCTGTCAAAATCAGAGGAGTTCAAGCCCTTGAGCAGAGTTCAATCGATTGAGAGTTCAATCGATCGAACTAAGCTCAATCGATCGAACTTTATTTTTACCCAAAAGTTGCGTAAACTATGCAGGAACCCTATATATAAGTCATTTTGACTTAAGACGAAGGGAGGACGCTCCAGAACGCAGAAAACAGCAGTTTTAGGGTAGTTTTTGGGTTAGATTAGGAGTAGATTAGGTTAGATTCATCTTTTTCTTCCTCTTTTTCATTATTATACTGAAGATTATTGAAGATTCAAGTTATTTACAAGTTATTTTCAGATTTATTCCAGGTTTTTCCTTTCCTTTATCTTATTTGATTGTTTATGAATCTAGTAGTTATGATTGTTATGTTTTACTATTTCTGCACTAGTTTTATTATGTTTCCGTAGTTTAGAGGTTGGAAATATGTGATGAAATATTGATTCCCAACCTCTGCCATGCAATCTTTAGAAAATCTGCGCTCGATCGATCGAAGATATTTTGATCGATCGAACCAGAGCCATAGTCAAGCGATCGAAGACATTTCGATCGATTGAAGGATGACGCTGTCAGATCGATCAAGAGCGCTTCGATCGATCGAACTTGTTGATTCCTGAGATGATTCTTTTAGGTATTCCATGACTTTTTGTTTTAGAAATCTGTCATCAAATTGTCCCTATAAGCTCAGTTTGTCACAACAGTTTTTAGAACTTAAAGCCTTAAGGTCTTTTCTTCAATGACTTTTGAAAACCACTTTGAATGCTAACACCATTTAGAGTGCAAGTAATAGCCATTGTTTTAAACCGTCTTATAAGTATTTTAAATTACTTGTGATGATATAGTCCCGATCATGAAAGGGCTATTGATTCTTTATCTTTAGAAAAATACGGAATGCTGAAAAGGAATGAACTCCATATAACGTTAATGAATGTGCATGGTACATGGTTAGGATCAATGTGGATTCTCGTGTTTCCAACATCTTTAGTTTATATGTTTAATTAGTTATGTTTCTTTATGCTTTAGTTTGCTATTTAGTTTAATTTAATTAATTAGGATTGGTAGAATCTCCACCCGTATATTAATATTTTCATTTTCTTTAGGTTGTAACTTAGTAGACATTCTTCCTATTCCTTCCCTGTGGGATCGACCTGGACTTCCAATACTATATTACTTGCACGATCATCTACACTTGGGTGTTGCACAAGAGCGCACAACTTTTTAGTTGTGTCAGTGATCAATCGGTTATTGTCAGTTGTGTTTAAAGATCCGAGTAAAATCGTTGAACATTCCTAAACATACACATTTTGTTAAGGATTAGAAGAATCTAGTCTTAAAGATGTGTTTCTAATAAGTTGAGAAAATAGAACATTTTACTTTCTTAAAAGATTAACCAATGCTTTCTGAGCCTGTTCAAGGCAGTTGGTTTACTGACTCAGCTTGTACTAAACTGATGGCTTTCATGTTATGGACAATCAAACGTCCAGATCTTGCAGAGGCAGGTTACCCGGATGAGGAGTACACCAAGGAAGGCTATGGGTTTGCGAGCTAGCTGTCGGAAGTGAAGACTTTTGTTTATACATCTTTTGTTTAGTTGGTGCACTGGATGCCAATCATTTTATTATTATGTTATAGGGCTTTACGCTCAGGATATTATTATCTTCTCTTTCTGTATAGTGGGTTGTAATAATGGATTTAAGACTCTGATGATGTTTAATTTATATAAGCCTAGAATCACCCTGCTTATTATTACTGCTTCTATTCACTGTTTACTACTTTTGTCTTGGTTTTTTATTGTATGGACAAGAACGCGATCCTTAAACCAGTCACGTATCTACGGACCCATAAAGGAAATTAAAATTTTTCCTATTTTTGGCTTACTCCAGGGCGTGACATGTACAACCCGGTGTTCTCTATCAACCTTCTTTTTTAAAATCACTGCATGAGGACATTGATGTTTCTAGTTAGGGGTAGACAGTAGATTGAAACGTATGATTGCATATTCGTCCATAGGTCAAATCGGATATGTAATTGTTGGAATAATTGTTGGAGACTCAAATGATGGATATACAAGCATGATAACTTATATGTTGTTCTATATCTCCATGAATCTTGGAACGCAATGATAGTAGAAATTGGCGTACTTGACATGGATGAGGATTTTAGGTGCTTACATGCTTCTGTGTTAGGATTAGGAGTTTCTTTCAGTTTGGCATATAGAATAGGCACACACACACACACGTGCATTGCATGACTGAACCATTCATAAACATTTCACTAAGCATTTTCAAAAGAAAATGAGAAATAATAAAATGAAAATTCTTTTTCAATCAAAATTAATGAAAAATGAAACATGGTTGTAGGTGAAAGATAGAATCAGCTACGAGCACAGTTTGGGTCAGAGATTCAAGTACGAGATTAGTGAGAAGGGAGCCAGAGAAAGAAATGAATTAGGGACAACACGCCATAGAAAAGGTGCAACTAAAAGAGAGAATGGATCAAATGATGTTAATGCTTGAAACACTGACCCGCCAAAGGCCTGTCATTGATCCACCAATAATTGATCCTCCACCTGCTGCTCAGGATGGGTAAAATGATTGGTATGAGGATTAGGAACAATCCAGAGCTGGTGCAAATAAGGCAGAAAAGGAGAAGGTTGAAAAGGCTGAAAAAGAGCATATCGAGATGAAAGAAAAAGTGGAAAAGTTAGAAAAAGTCATCCGCAAGTCCAATGGGGTTGACAGTTATCTGCTAGAGTTAGAGGGATTTTTTGAAGACACTCGAGAAAAACTGCCAGTTGGTTTCAAGATGCCCAAAATTGATAAGTTCGATGGTTCTAGCACCAAAAACCACATAAGGATGTGCATTGAGGCTTTTCAATTGAGTGGCCTGAGTCCTGCCATGATGGTCATGTTGTTTCAGCAAACTTTGACTAGGGCAGCCTTGTCCTGGTGTTTCACTATGGGACCAAGCAAAACCCACGTGTGGGAAGAAGTTGTGAAAGCTTTTGTCACCCAGTATGAATATAACCAAGAACTCGATGTAACTGTGAGGGATCTAGAGACGGCTATGCAAGAGAACAAAGAGTCGTTTGCTGAATTTTTGGCACGTAGGAGGGGGAAGGCTGCAAAAATGACCCAATGGCCGTCTGAGAAAAACATATCCGAATTTTAATAAAGAATCTGTAAACTGTCTATCAAGAAAAGCTCATGTATCAGTGCATCCACACCTTTACAGAATTGTTAGAGATAGGAACAAGGATAGAAGATGCGATCAAAGATGGGAAGATCAAGAATGAAGAGTCCCAAGGGCATCACTCTAAGAGACCGTTTTATGGAGGGAACATGGGAAATTAGGTGGCAACTGATATTAATGTTCTGAGCCAGCCAGAAGAAGGGTAGAATTTTCCAAAGAAAAGGGGTGTGTCGAGACCAAGGTAGGGGGGACAGCCTCGTCGCTTCACAGATTTAGGGATTTCTTTGACCACCACCCTTAAGCGGCTAATGGAAAAAGGATATCTAAAGTCATTGGATCCAAAGCCAATGCCTGATCCACTCCCATCAGGCTTCAATACGAACCTTTATTGGGAGTTTCATCAAGCTCATGGCCATGAACAGACCGATGTATGATGAAGTATAAAATTTGATCGATGACAAAATTATTTCCCCTCCACCTACAGATCGGCCGAATGTAACCCTGAACCCACTCTTCAATCATCATGTTATACCGCAACCGCAAAACATCAATCTTTTTTATATTAAGGAAGAAGTCTTTGACCAATCCGTATTGATCATACCAATAGGGCAGACTACTAAACCTTACAAATTTCTAGAGGATCAGGAGATATGCCTTGTAGGAATCGAGGAAGTGGAATGGTCGGTAGAAGGAGAGGAAGAACAGGCATTTGGGGAAGATGTAGACAATGAGATCCTCCAAATCGATTGGTGGGATCCAAACAATCCTGCTGATGACTCCATTTGGAGGGAGGAGGAGGTGTATAGTGACATAGACGGTCTATGGTCTAAAGGAGAAGAAGAAGGAAAAGTCAAAGAAGTAATCGATCATACTAAGCCGCACGAGTTGGAAGGGGGCAATTCAGAAAAAGGGAGAGAGAACGATTTTGAAGAAAATAGAGAAGAAGGTCAAGCTTTACATAAACAGTTCTTTACGAAAGGAGGAGATTTCCCTTACTGTGACTTTCCAGAGCCATGGAAGGACTGCAAAGATAAATACTAGAAGCAATGGTTTGAGACTTTCTCCTCACTTGGATTCGCTGAATATGAAGACCTATACCTACAAGCGCCCACAAAACTAATTACTGTCCGAGATTAGATTTGTGAATTGGATGGTATGTTTGTGAGGAATCTTTTTAATGACGAAGGCAGGAAGACTGAGGAGATCGGTCTAAAGAAGATCATAGAGGTGGAGACTTGGAAAGACCAGATAGGAGAAATATTGAAGGAAGAGATCAAGGGAAATAAAGCAAGGGAGGAGAAGCAAGAAAATGAAGAAGAGAAAGAATCAGGGGATTTTCCATTTGTTCCTTGAGTCTAGGGATAGAGTTCCCCTTCCCCGAAAGTCTATAATGGCCAAGTATGAGCCAAACTTTTTAAAAATATTGATAGCAATGAAATTGACTAATTTTGCTTACTTGGTTGCGCTTAATATCTATAAAAAAATATATAAAAAACAAATAAATAAACCTCCTTGAAAATTCATTGAGGAAACCTTGGCAATTGACTTAGAAAAAGATGAAGATTCTCAAAGTGTTTTTTTTTTCATATTTCACTCAATAAAGATGAAAGCATAAAATTGATCTCATTGCTAAAGGAATACGAGGATGTTTTATGTGATCTTGTGATGATATGCCAAGAATAAATTCAGAGATTATCCAACATCCCCTTTTCACCGAGCCCAAAAGGTGAGCTCACAGTCCAAAGCCATAGATTTGGTCCCTGAGTCGTAGCCCAAAAAAAGAGGAAGGCTTGCTAGGATGAAAACCCAAAAGGGCACCTGAGCAAAAGTTAGAACAAAAATAAGATGCATGTTGGTTTCAAAATATGAATCCTAGCCAGTTAAAATCATGAATAGGAGATGGTGAGGAAGGGAAATGAAAGGAAAGGAAAAGGAGAGGATAAGTGAGATTGAAAATTCTTGAGCACTTCAAAGTGCATCATGAGTATAAGAATTATCTCAAGGTTTCGTGTTCAAAAGTTATAAATAAAAAGAGATATTTGAAAGCATTTTGCAAAAAACTCAATGTAGTCAAGTGAGCATAAAAACAATGCAGAGATATATTTGAGAAAACAAAACAAAGAGAGATTTGGAGAGCTGATTAAAAGCACAACGAGCTATGAGGGTTATAAGGATTGACTGTCTAGTGAAAAGGCAAAAGAATCAACCATCATACAAAAAAAGAGGGAGAAAAAGTAGAAAGGAAGAAAAGAAGAAAGAAAAATAAAAAAAGAAAAAGGAAAGTAATTCATCATGCTACACAAGGGCTACCACAAGTGACATGAACGCACTGGACCCAAATGGCAACGTGGCTTGAAAAGCCCACAAATTCTTGAGGCCTTATTCTTTTAAGACCTCCAGAGTAGATGAACTACTTTTTGATCTGATTCCCATTCGGGGATACGTAGGCAGCCTACAAGGTTCGGTGACATCCCTCATAACAGGGGTAAAGCAAACTTTGTTTGCCTAATATTTCCAAGCCCCCCTATCAAACTAGGGGCAAACTATCGTTTGCAAAAAAAATAGACAATATCTCTGGATTTACTGGATTTCAAGTATCAAGTCTGGATATCTTAAAAAATCTTGAGGTTAAGAGCTGAAGTTTTCATGTATAAATCGAAAATTGATTTAGGATGGAAGGAAACATGAAAAGAAGAATTCTTCATTATCATAAAGTCAATTATAAAGGAAGATACAGTGAAAGAATACTATAGAATGATAATTTTCTAAAATTAATCAGAAAAGCGCAAAGAAAAAAAAAAGAAAAATTGCTCACAATATTCAGAAAATGTGTGTATCTCTACTCAGTCAGGGTCTACCTTTTTTGATCCGAAAGATGGTATACCTTTTTAATCCAAAAGATACATTTCTCAGATGAATAAACAAGAATTGGAAATTTTGAAAGATAGGTAATAGCACGGAGGTCAGGAAGTCAGATTCCGCTCCGCTAAAGAAATCGAATAGAGATTGAGTTATACTCTTTGAAAGAACAAAATTAGGTAAATATCCTCGACAGACCGAGCACTAAACCATACAAGCCAAATCATCTGATGTACCGGAAAGCCTTAACAATAGTCAAAAGGGAAATCAGTGAGCAATAAAGCGGGGTTATCATAAGGAATAGGTTCACACTTCTTCCTCTTCTTGCCCGAGTAACCTGAACTGCTATTCATGGCAACCAACCTATCGAAAGGAAAATTTCAAAAAATCTAGAACACATGAAAACCTTTTTATGATAGAATAACTCCAATCAAATCTTTTAAGCTAGATCAGCTCTGGATCAAATCCTCGGTCTTGGTATAAGTCATCTATCGCAACCTATAAGTTCCCGATCAAATCTTCAATCTCGGTATAAGTTGTGTATCGCAGCGTATAAGTTACCGATCCAATCTTTTATCTTGGTATATCTCGTCTATCGCAGCCCATAAGTTACCGATCAAATCCTCGGTCTTGGTATACGTCGTCTATCGTAGCTTATAAGTAACTGATCAAATCTTCGGTCTAAGTATAAGTCGTCTATCGCAGCCTATAAGTTACCGATCGAATCCTCAGTCTTGGTATAAGTTGTCTATCATAGCCTATAAGTTACCAATCAAATCTTCGGTCTTGGTCTAAGTCATCTATCGCAGCCGATAAGTTACGAATCAAATCCTCGCTCTTGGTATAAGTCGTCTATCGCAGCTTATAAGTTATCGATCAAATCCTCGGTATTGGTCTTATTCGTCTATCACAGCCTATAAGTTACCGATCAAATCTTCTGTCCTGGTATAAGTCATCTATCACAGCCTATAAGTTATCGATCAAATCCTCGGTCTCGGTATAAGTCATCAATCGTAGCCTATAAGTTACCGATCAAATCTTTGGTCTTGATATAAGTCGTCTATCGTAGCCTATGATTAACTGATCAAATCCTCGATCTTGGTATAAGTCATCTATCGTAGCCTATAAGTTACCGATCAAATCCTCGATCTTGGTAGAAGTCGCCTATCGCATCCTCTAAGTTACTGATCAAATCGTCGAACTTTAAATAAGTCATCTATCGTAACCTATAAGTCAACGCTCAAATCCTCGGTCTTGGTATAAGACATCTATCGCAGCCTATAAGTAACCGGTCAAATCCTCAGTCTAGGTATAAGTGATCTATCACACCCTATAAGTTACCGATCAAATCTTCGATCTTGGTATAAGTCTTCTATCGCAACCTATAAGTTACCGATCAAATCCTCGGTCATAGTATAGGTCGTCCATCGCATCCTATAAGTTATCAATCAAATCTTCAGTCTTGGTATAAGTTGTCTAACGTAGCCTATAAGTCACTGATCAAATCCTCAGTCTTGGTATGAGTCATCTATCACAACCTATAAGTTATCGATCAAATCCTCGGTCTTGGTATAAGTTGTTTATCGCAGGCTATAAGTTACCGATCAAATCTTTGGTGTTGCTATAAGTCGTCTATCGTAGCCTATAAGTCAGCGATCAAATCCTCGATTTTGGTATAAGTCCTGTACCATAGCCTATAAGTTACCGATCAAATCATCGGTCTTGGTATGCGTCGTCTATCGCAGCCTATAAGTTACCGATCAAATCTTCAGTCTTGGCGTAAGTCGTCTATCACTCCCTATAAGTTACCAATCAAATCCTCGGACTTGGTATAAGTCATCTATCACAGCCTATAAGTTACCAATCAAATCTTCAGTCTTTTTATAAGTCATCTATCGCAGCCTATAAGTCCCTGAGATAATCGTTTGTATTGGTATAAGTCATCTATCACAGCCTATATGTTACCGATCAAATCCTCGGTCTTGGTATAAGTTGTCTATCATAGCCTATAAGTTATCAATCAAATCTTCGATCTTGGTCTAAGTTATCTATCGCAGCCTATAAGTTACGAATCAAATCCTCGCTCTTGGTATAAGTCGTCTATCGCAGCTCATAAGTTATCGATCAAATCCTCGGTATTGGTCTTATTCGTCTATCACAGCCTATAAGTTACCGATCAAATCTTCTGTCCTGGTATAAGTCGTCTATCACAGCCTATAAGTTACCGATCAAATCCTCGATCTCGGTATAAGTCATCAATCGCAGCCTATAAGTTACCGATCAAATCCTCAATCTTGGTAGAAGTCGCCTATCGCATCCTATAAGTTACTGATCAAATCATCGGACTTTAAATAAGTCATCTATCATAACCTATAAGTCAACACTCAAATCCTCGGTCTTGGTATAAGACATCTATCGCAGCCTATAAGTAACCGATCAAATCCTCAGTCTTGGTATAAGTCATCTATCACAGCCTATAAGTTACCAATCAAATATTCGATCTTGGTATAACTCTTCTGTCATAACCTATAAGTTACCGATCAAATCCTCGGTCATAGTATAGGTCGTCCATCGCATCCTATAAGTTATCAATCAAATCTTCAGTCTTGGTATAAGTTGTCTAACGTAGCCTATAAGTCACCGATCAAATCCTCGGTCTTGGTATAAGTCATCTATCACAGCCTATAAGTTATCGATCAAATCCTCGGTCTTGGTATAAGTTGTCTATCGCAGGCTATAAGTTACCGATCAAATCTTTGGTGTTGCTATAAGTCGTCTATCGTAGGCTATAAGTCAGCGATCAAATCCTCGATTTTCGTATAAGTCGTGTACCATAGCCAATAAGTTACCGATCAAATCATCGGTCTTGGTATGCGTCGTCTATCGCAGCCTATAAGTTACCGATCAAATCTTCAGTCTTGGCGTAAGTCGTCTATCACTGCCTATAAGTTACCAATCAAATCCTCGGACTTGGTATAAGTCATCTATCACATCCTATAAGTTACCAATCAAATCTTCGGTCTTTTTATAAGTCATCTATCGCAGCCTATAAGTCCCTGAGAAAATCGTTGGTATTGGTATAAGTCATCTATCACAGCCTATATGTTACCGATCAAATCCTCGGTCTTGGTATAAGTTGTCTATCATAGCCTATAAGTTATCGATCAAATCTTTGATCTTGGTCTAAGTTATCTATAGCAGCCTATAATTTACGAATCAAATCCTCGATCTTGGTATAAGTCGTCTATCGCAGCTTATAAGTTATCGATCAAATCCTCGGTATTGGTCTTATTCGTCTATCACATCCTATAAGTTACCGATCAAATCTTCTGTCCTAGTATAAGTCGTCTATCACAGCCTATAAGTTACCGATCAAATCCTCGGTCTCAGTATAAGTCATCAATCGCAGCCTATAAGTTACCGATCAAATCCTCGATCTTGGTAGAAGTCGCCTATCGCATCCTATAAGTTACTGATCAAATAGTCGGACTTTAAATAAGTCATATATCGTAACCTATAAGTCAACACTCAAATCCTCGGTCTTGGTATAAGACATCTATCGTAGCCTATAAGTAACCAATCAAATCCTCAGTCTTGGTATAAGTCATCTATCACAGCCTATAAGTTACCGATCAAATCTTCGATCTTGCTATAACTCTTCTATCATAACCTATAAGTTACCGATCAAATCCTCGGTCATAGTATAGGTCGCCAATCGCATCCTATAAGTTATCAATCAAATCTTCAGTCTTGGTATAAGTTGTCTAACGTAGCCTATAAGTCACCGATCAAATCCTCGGTCTTGGTATAAGTCATCTATCACAGCCTATAAGTTATCGATCAAATCTTCGGTCTTGGTATAAGTTGTCTATCGCAGGCTATAAGTTACCGATCAAATCTTGGTGTTGCTATAAGTCGTCTATCGTAGCCTATAAGTCAGCGATCAAATCCTCGATTTTGGTATAAGTCGTGTACCATAGCCTATAAGTTACCGATCAAATCATCGATCTTGGTATAAGTCGTCTATCGCAGCCTATAAGTTACCGATAAAAACTTCAGTCTTGGCATAAGTCATCTATCACTGCCTATAAGTTACCAATAAAATCCTCGGACTTGGTATAAGTCATCTATCACAGCCTATAAGTTACCAATCAAATCTTCGGTCTTTGTATAAGTCATCTATCGCAGCCTATAAGTCCCTGATAAAATCCTCAGTCTTAGTATAAGTCATTTATTACAGCCTATAAGTTACCGATCAAATCCTCAGTCTTGGAATAAGTCGTCTATCGCAGCTTATAATTTACCGGTCAAATCTTCAGTCTTGGTATAAGTTGTCTAACGTAGCCTATAAGTCACCGATCAAATCCTCGGTCTTGGTATAAGTCATCTATCACAGCCTATAAGTTATCGATCAAATCCTCGGTCTTGGTATAAGTTGTCTATCGCAAGCTATAAGTTATCAATCAAATCTTCTGTCTTGGTATAAGTTGTCTAACGTAGCCTATAAGTCACCGATCAAATCCTCGGTCTTGGTATAAGTCATCTATCGGAGCCTATAAGTTATCGATCAAATCCTCAATCTTGATATAAGTTGTCTATCGTAGGCTATAAGTTACCGATCAAATCTTTGGTGTTGCTATAAGTCGTCTATCGTAGCCTATAATTCAGCGATCAAATCCTCGATCTTGGTATAAGTCGTGTACCATAGCCTATAAGTTACCGATCAAATCATCGGTCTTGGTATAAGTCGTCTATCGCAGCCTATAAGTTACCGATCAAATCTTCAGTCTTGGCGTAAGTCGTCTATCACTATCTATAAGTTACCAATCAAATCCTCGGACTTGGTATAAGTCATCTATCACAGCCTATAAGTTACCAATCAAATCTACGGTCTTTTTATAAGTCATCTATCGCAGCCTATAAGTCCCTGATAAAATCGTTGGTATTGGTATAAGTCATCTATCACAGCCTATAAGTTATCGATCAAATCCTCGGTCTTGGTATAAGTTGTCTATCATAGCCTATAAGTTACCGATCAAATCTTCGGACTTGGTCTAAGTCATCTATCGCAGCCTATAAGTTACAAATCAAATCCTCGCTCTTGGTATAAGTCGTCTATCGCAGCTTATAAGTTATCGATCAAATCCTCGGTATTGGTCTTATTCGTCTATCACAGCCTATAAGTTACCGATCAAATCTTCTGTCCTGGTATAAGTCGTCTATCACAGCCTATAAGTTACCGATCAAATCCTCGGTCTCGATATAAGTCATCAATCGTAGCCTATAAGTTACCGATCAAATCTTTGGCCTTGATATAAGTCGTCTATCGTAGCCTATGATTAACTGATCAAATCCTCGATCTTGGTATAAGTCATCTATCACAGCCTATAGATTACAGATCAAATCCTTGATCTTGGTAGAAGTAGCCTATCGCATCCTATAAGTTACTGATCAAATCGTCGAACTTTAAATAAGTCATCTATCGTAACCTATAAGTCAACGCTCAAATCCTCGGTCTTGGTATAAGACATCTATCGCAGCCTATAAGTAACTGATCAAATCCTCAGTCTTGGTATAAGTCATCTATCACACCCTATAAGTTACCGATCAAATCTTCGATCTTGGTATAAGTCTTCTATCACAACCTATAAGTTACCGACCAAATCCTCGGTCTTGGTATAAGTTGTCTATCGCAGGCTATAAGTTACCGATCAAATCTTTGGTGTTGCTATAAGTCGTCTATCGTAGGCTATAAGTCAGCGATCAAATCCTCGATTTTGGTATAAGTCGTGTACCATAGCCTATAAGTTACCGATCAAATCATTGGTCTTGGTATGCGTCGTCTATCGCAGCCTATAAGTTACCGATCAAATCTTCAGTCTTGGCGTAAGTCGTCTATCACTGCCTATAAGTTACCAATCAAATCCTCGGACTTGGTATAAGTCATCTATCACATCCTATAAGTTACCAATCAAATCTTCAGTCTTTTTATAAGTCATCTATCGCAGCCTATAAGTCCCTGAGAAAATCGTTGGTATTGGTATAAGTCATCTATCACAGCATATATGTTACCGATCAAATCCTCGGTCTTGGTATAAGTTGTCTATCATAGCCTATAAGTTATCGATCAAATCTTCGATCTTGTTCTAAGTTATCTATAGCAGCCTATAATTTACGAATCAAATCCTCGCTCTTGGTATAAGTCGTCTATCGCAGCTTATAAGTTATCGATCAAATCCTCGGTATTGGTCTTATTCGTCTATCACATCCTATAAGTTACCGATCAAATCTTCTGTCCTGGTATAAGTCGTCTATCACAGCCTATAAGTTACCGATCAAATCCTCGGTCTCAGTATAAGTCATCAATCGCAGCCTATAAGTTACTGATCAAATAGTCGGACTTTAAATAAGTCATATATCGTAACCTATAAGTCAACACTCAAATCCTCGGTCTTGGTATAAGACATCTATCGTAGCCTATAAGTAACCGATCAAATCCTCAGTCTTGGTATAAGTCATCTATCACAGCCTATAAGTTACCGATCAAATCTTCGATCTTGCTATAACTCTTCTATCATAACCTATAAGTTACCGATCAAATCCTCGGTCATAGTATAGGTCGTCAATCGCATCCTATAAGTTATCAATCAAATCTTCAGTCTTGGTTTAAGTTGTCTAACGTAGCCTATAAGTCACCGATCAAATCCTCGGTCTTGGTATAAGTCATCTATCACAGCCTATAAGTTATCGATCAAATCCTCGGTCTTGGCATAAGTTGTCTATCGCAGGCTATAAGTTACCGATCAAATCTTTGGTGTTGCTATAAGTCGTCTATCGTAGCCTATAAGTCAGCGATCAAATCCTCAATTTTGGTATAAGTCGTGTACCATAGCCTATAAGTTACCGATCAAATCATCGGTCTTGGTATAAGTCGTCTATCGCAGCCTATAAGTTACCGATAAAAACTTCAGTCTTGGCATAAGTCATCTATCACTGCCTATAAGTTACCAATAAAATCCTCGGACTTGGTATAAGTCATCTATCACAGCCTATAAGTTACCAATCAAATCTTCGGTCTTTGTATAAGTCATCTATCGCAGCCTATAAGTCCCTGATAAAATCCTCAGTCTTAGTATAAGTCATCTATTACAGCCTATAAGTTACCGATCAAATCCTCAGTCTTGGAATAAGTCGTCTATCGCAGCTTATAATTTACCGGCCAAATCTTCAGTCTTGGTATAAGTTGTCTAACGTAGCCTATAAGTCACCGATCAAATCCTCGGTCTTGGTATAAGTCATCATCACAGCCTATAAGTTATCGATCAAATCCTCGGTCTTGGTATAAGTTGTCTATCGCAAGCTATAAGTTATCAATCAAATCTTCTGTCTTGGTATAAGTTGTCCAACGTAGCCTATAAGTCACCGATCAAATCCTCGGTCTTGGTATAAGTCATCTATCGGAGCCTATAAGTTATCGATCAAATCCTCAATCTTAATATAAGTTGTCTATCGTAGGCTATAAGTTACCGATCAAATCTTTGGTGTTGCTATAAGTTTTCTATGGTAGCCTATAAGTCAGCGATCAAATCCTCGATCTTGGTATAAGTCGTGTACCATAGCCTATAAGTTACCGATCAAATCATCGGTCTTGGTATAAGTCGTCTATCGCAGCCTATAAGTTACCGATCAAATCTTCAGTCTTGGCGTAAGTCATCTATCACTGTCTATAAGTTACCAATCAAATCCTCGGACTTGGTATAAGTCATCTATCACAGCCTATAAGTTACCAATCAAATCTTCGGTCTTTTTATAAGTCATCTATTGCAGCCTATAAGTCCCTGATAAAATCGTTGGTATTGGTATAAGTCATCTATCACAACCTATAAGTTATCGATCAAATCCTCGGTCTTGGTATAAGTTGTCTATCATAGCCTATAAGTTACCGATCAAATCTTCGGTCTTGGTCTAAGTCATCTATCGCAGCCTATAAGTTACGAATCAAATCCTCGCTCTTGGTATAAGTCGTCTATCGCAGCTTATAAGTTATCGATCAAATCCTCGGTATTGGTCTTATTCGTCTATCACAGCCTATAAGTTACCGATCAAATCTTCTATCCTGGTATAAGTCGTCTATCACAGCCTATAAGTTACCGATCAAATCCTCGGTCTCGGTATAAGTCATCAATCGTAGCCTATAAGTTACCGATCAAATCTTTGGTCTTGATATAAGTCGTCTATCGTAGCCTATGATTAACTGATCAAATCCTCGATCTTGGTATAAGGCATCTGTCACAGCCTATAGATTACCTATCAAATCCTTGATCTTGGTATAAGTAGCCTATCGCATCCTATAAGTTACTGATCAAATCGTCAAACTTTAAATAAGTCATCTATCGTAACCTATAAGTCAACGCTCAAATCCTCGATCTTGGTATAAGACATCTATCGCAGCCTATAAGTAACCGATCAAATCCTCAGTCTTGGTATAAGTCATCTATCACACCCTATAAGTTACCGATCAAATCTTCGATCTTGCTATAACTCTTCTATCATAACCTATAAGTTACCGATCAAATCCTCGGTCATAGTATAGGTCGTCAATCGCATCCTATAAGTTATCAATCAAATCTTCAGTCTTGGTTTAAGTTGTCTAACGTAGCCTATAAGTCACCGATCAAATCCTCGGTCTTGGTATAAGTCATCTATCACAGCCTATAAGTTATAGATCAAATCCTCGGTCTTGGTATAAGTTGTCTATCGCAAGCTATAAGTTATCAATCAAATCTTCTGTCTTGGTATAAGTTGTCTAACGTAGCCTATAAGTCACCGATCAAATCCTCGGTCTTGGTATAAGTCATCTATCGGAGCCTATAAGTTATCGATCAAATCCTCAATCTTGATATAAGTTGTCTATCGTAGGCTATAAGTTACCGATCAAATCTTTGGTGTTGCTATAAGTTTTCTATCGTAGCCTATAAGTCAGCGATCAAATCCTCGATCTTGGTATAAGTCGTGTACCATAGCCTATAAGTTACCGATCAAATCATCGGTCTTGGTATAAGTCGTCTATCGCAGCCTATAAGTTACCGATCAAATCTTCAGTCTTGGCGTAAGTCATCTATCACTGTCTATAAGTTACCAATCAAATCCTCGGACTTGGTATAAGTCATCTATCACAGCCTATAAGTTACCAATCAAATCTTCGGTATTTTTATAAGTCATCTATTGCAGCCTATAAGTCCCTGATAAAATCGTTGGTATTGGTATAAGTCATCTATCACAACCTATAAGTTATCGATCAAATCCTCGGTCTTGGTATAAGTTGTCTATCATAGCCTATAAGTTACCGATCAAATCTTCGGTCTTGGTCTAAGTCATCTATCGCAGCCTATAAGTTACCGATCAAATCTTCGATCTTGCTATAACTCTTCTATCATAACCTATAAGTTACCGATCAAATCCTCGGTCATAGTATAGGTCGTCAATCGCATCCTATAAGTTATCAATCAAATCTTCAGTCTTGGTTTAAGTTGTCTAACGTAGCCTATAAGTCACCGATCAAATCCTCGGTCTTGGTATAAGTCATCTATCACAGCCTATAAGTTATCGATCAAATCCTCGGTCTTGGTATAAGTTGTCTATCGCAAGCTATAAGTTATCAATCAAATCTTCTGTCTTGGTATAAGTTGTCTATTGTAGCCTATAAGTCACCGATCAAATCCTCGGTCTTGGTATAAGTCATCTATCGGAGCCTATAAGTTATCGATCAAATCCTCAATCTTGATATAAGTTGTCTATCGTAGGCTATAAGTTACCGATCAAATCTTTGGTGTTGCTATAAGTTTTCTATCGTAGCCTATAAGTCAGCGATCAAATCCTCGATCTTGGTATAAGTCGTGTACCATAGCCTATAAGTTACCGATCAAATCATCGGTCTTGGTATAAGTCGTCTATCGCAGCCTATAAGTTACCGATCAAATCTTCAGTCTTGGCGTAAGTCATCTATCACTGTCTATAAGTTACCAATCAAATCCTCGGACTTGGTATAAGTCATCTATCACAGCCTATAAGTTACCAATCAAATCTTCGGTCTTTTTATAAGTCATCTATTGCAGCCTATAAGTCCCTGATAAAATCGTTGGTATTGGTATAAGTCATCTATCACAACCTATAAGTTATCGATCAAATCCTCGGTCTTGGTATAAGTTGTCTATCATAGCCTATAAGTTACCGATCAAATCTTCGGTCTTGGTCTAAGTCATCTATCGCAGCCTATAAGTTACCGATCAAATCTTCGATCTTGCTATAACTCTTCTATCATAACCTATAAGTTACCGATCAAATCCTCGGTCATAGTATAGGTCGTCAATCGCATCCTATAAGTTATCAATCAAATCTTCAGTCTTGGTTTAAGTTGTCTAACGTAGCCTATAAGTCACCGATCAAATCCTCGGTCTTGGTATAAGTCATCTATCACAGCCTATAAGTTATCGATCAAATCCTCGGTCTTGGTATAAGTTGTCTATCGCAAGCTATAAGTTATCAATCAAATCTTCTGTCTTGGTATAAGTTGTCTATTGTAGCCTATAAGTCACCGATCAAATCCTCGGTCTTGGTATAAGTCATCTATCGGAGCCTATAAGTTATCGATCAAATCCTCAATCTTGATATAAGTTGTCTATCGTAGGCTATAAGTTACCGATCAAATCTTTGGTGTTGCTATAAGTTTTCTATCGTAGCCTATAAGTCAGCGATCAAATCCTCGATCTTGGTATAAGTCGTGTACCATAGCCTATAAGTTACCGATCAAATCATCGGTCTTGGTATAAGTCGTCTATCGCAGCCTATAAGTTACCGATCAAATCTTCAGTCTTGGCGTAAGTCATCTATCACTGTCTATAAGTTACCAATCAAATCCTCGGACTTGGTATAAGTCATCTATCACAGCCTATAAGTTACCAATCAAATCTTCTGTCTTTTTATAAGTCATCTATTGCAGCCTATAAGTCCCTGATAAAATCGTTGGTATTGGTATAAGTCATCTATCACAACCTATAAGTTATCGATCAAATCCTCGGTCTTGGTATAAGTTGTCTATCATAGCCTATAAGTTACCGATCAAATCTTCGGTCTTGGTCTAAGTCATCTATCGCAGCCTATAAGTTACCGATCAAATCTTCGATCTTGCTATAACTCTTCTATCATAACCTATAAGTTACCGATCAAATCCTCGGTCATAGTATAGGTCGTCAATCGCATCCTATAAGTTATCAATCAAATCTTCAGTCTTGGTTTAAGTTGTCTAACGTAGCCTATAAGTCACCGATCAAATCCTCGGTCTTGGTATAAGTCATCTATCACAGCCTATAAGTTATCGATCAAATCCTCGGTCTTGGTATAAGTTGTCTATCGCAAGCTATAAGTTATCAATCAAATCTTCTGTCTTGGTATAAGTTGTCTATTGTAGCCTATAAGTCACCGATCAAATCCTCGGTCTTGGTATAAGTCATCTATCGGAGCCTATAAGTTATCGATCAAATCCTCAATCTTGATATAAGTTGTCTATCGTAGGCTATAAGTTACCGATCAAATCTTTGGTGTTGCTATAAGTTTTCTATCGTAGCCTATAAGTCAGCGATCAAATCCTCGATCTTGGTATAAGTCGTGTACCATAGCCTATAAGTTACCGATCAAATCATCGGTCTTGGTATAAGTCGTCTATCGCAGCCTATAAGTTACCGATCAAATCTTCAGTCTTGGCGTAAGTCATCTATCACTGTCTATAAGTTACCAATCAAATCCTCGGACTTGGTATAAGTCATCTATCACAGCCTATAAGTTACCAATCAAATCTTCGGTCTTTTTATAAGTCATCTATTGCAGCCTATAAGTCCCTGATAAAATCGTTGGTATTGGTATAAGTCATCTATCACAACCTATAAGTTATCGATCAAATCCTCGGTCTTGGTATAAGTTGTCTATCATAGCCTATAAGTTACCGATCAAATCTTCGGTCTTGGTCTAAGTCATCTATCGCAGCCTATAAGTTACGAATCAAATCCTCGCTCTTGGTATAAGTCGTCTATCGCAGCTTATAAGTTATCGATCAAATCCTCGGTATTGGTCTTATTCGTCTATCATAGCCTATAAGTTACCGATCAAATCTTCTATCCTGGTATAAGTCGTCTATCACAGCCTATAAGTTACCGATCAAATCCTCGGTCTCGGTATAAGTCATCAATCGTAGCCTATAAGTTACCGATCAAATCTTTGGTCTTGATATAAGTCGTCTATCGTAGCCTATGATTAACTGATCAAATCCTCGATCTTGGTATAAGTCATCTGTCACAGCCTATAGATTACCGATCAAATCCTTGATCTTGGTAGAAGTAGCCTATCGCATCCTGTAAGTTACTGATCAAATCGTCAAACTTTAAATAAGTCATCTATCGTAACCTATAAGTCAACGCTCAAATCCTCGATCTTGGTATAAGACATCTATCGCAGCCTATAAGTAACCGATCAAATCCTCAGTCTTGGTATAAGTCATCTATCACACCCTATAAGTTACCGATCAAATCTTCGATCTTGCTATAACTCTTCTATCATAACCTATAAGTTACCGATCAAATATTCGGTCATAGTATAGGTCGTCAATCGCATCCTATAAGTTATCAATCAAATCTTCAGTCTTGGTTTAAGTTGTCTAACGTAGCCTATAAGTCACCGATCAAATCCTCGGTCTTGGTATAAGTCATCTATCACAGCCTATAAGTTATCGATCAAATCCTCGGTCTTGGTATAAGTTGTCTATCGCAGGCTATAAGTTACCGATCAAATCTTTGGTGTTGCTATAAGTCGTCTATCGTAGCCTATAAGTCAGCGATCAAATCCTCAATTTTGGTATAAGTCGTGTACCATAGCCTATAAGTTACCGATCAAATCATCGGTCTTGGTATAAGTCGTCTATCACAGCCTATAAGTTACCGATAAAAACTTCAGTCTTGGCATAAGTCATCTATCACTGCCTATAAGTTACCAATAAAATCCTCGGACTTGGTATAAGTCATCTATCACAGCCTATAAGTTACCAATCAAATCTTCGGTCTTTGTATAAGTCATCTATCGCAGCCTATAAGTCCCTGATAAAATCCTCAGTCTTAGTATAAGTCATCTATTACAGCCTATAAGTTACCGATCAAATCCTCAGTCTTGGAATAAGTCGTCTATCGCAGCTTATAATTTACCGGTCAAATCTTCAGTCTTGGTATAAGTTGTCTAACGTAGCCTATAAGTCACCGATCAAATCCTCGGTCTTGGTATAAGTCATCTATCACAGCCTATAAGTTATCGATCAAATCCTCGGTCTTGGTATAAGTTGTCTATCGCAAGCTATAAGTTATCAATCAAATCTTCTGTCTTGGTATAAGTTGTCTAGCGTAGCCTATAAGTCACCGATCAAATCCTCGGTCTTGGTATAAGTCATCTATCGGAGCCTATAAGTTATCGATCAAATCCTCAATCTTGATATAAGTTGTCTATCGTAGGCTATAAGTTACCGATCAAATCTTTGGTGTTGCTATAAGTTTTCTATCGTAGCCTATAAGTCAGCGATCAAATCCTCGATCTTGGTATAAGTCGTGTACCATAGCCTATAAGTTACCGATCATATCATCGGTCTTGGTATAAGTCGTCTATCGCAGCCTATAAGTTACCGATCAAATCTTCAGTCTTGGCGTAAGTCATCTATCACTGTCTATAAGTTACCAATCAAATCCTCGGACTTGGTATAAGTCATCTATCACAGCCTATAAGTTACCAATCAAATCTTCGGTCTTTTTATAAGTCATCTATCGCAGCCTATAAGTCCCTGAGAAAATCGTTGGTATTGGTATAAGTCATCTATCACAGCATATATGTTACCGATCAAATCCTCGGTCTTGGTATAAGTTGTCTATCATAGCCTATAAGTTATCGATCAAATCTTCGATCTTGGTCTAAGTTATCTATAGCAGCCTATAATTTACGAATCAAATCCTCGCTCTTGGTATAAGTCGTCTATCGCAGCTTATAAGTTATCGATCAAATCCTCGGTATTGGTCTTATTCGTCTATCACATCCTATAAGTTACCGATCAAATCTTCTGTCCTGGTATAAGTCGTCTATCACAGCCTATAAGTTACCGATCAAATCCTCGGTCTCAGTATAAGTCATCAATCGCAGCCTATAAGTTACTGATCAAATAGTCGGACTTTAAATAAGTCATATATCGTAACCTATAAGTCAACACTCAAATCCTCGGTCTTGGTATAAGACATCTATCGTAGCCTATAAGTAACCGATCAAATCCTCAGTCTTGGTATAAGTCATCTATCACAACCTATAAGTTACCGATCAAATCTTCGATCTTGCTATAACTCTTCTATCATAACCTATAAGTTACCGATCAAATCCTCGGTCATAGTATAGGTCGTCAATCGCATCCTATAAGTTATCAATCAAATCTTCAGTCTTGGTTTAAGTTGTCTAACGTAGCCTATAAGTCACCGATCAAATCCTCGGTCTTGGTATAAGTCATCTATCACAGCCTATAAGTTATCGATCAAATCCTCGGTCTTGGTATAAGTTGTCTATCGCAGGCTATAAGTTACCGATCAAATCTTTGGTGTTGCTATAAGTCGTCTATCGTAGCCTATAAGTCAGCGATCAAATCCTCAATTTTGGTATAAGTCGTGTACCATAGCCTATAAGTTACCGATCAAATCATCGGTCTTGGTATAAGTCGTCTATCACAGCCTATAAGTTACCGATAAAAACTTCAGTCTTGGCATAAGTCATCTATCACTGCCTATAAGTTACCAATAAAATCCTCGGACTTGGTATAAGTCATCCATCACAGCCTATAAGTTACCAATCAAATCTTCGGTCTTTGTATAAGTCATCTATCGCAGCCTATAAGTCCCTGATAAAATCCTCAGTCTTAGTATAAGTCATCTATTACAGCCTATAAGTTACCGATCAAATCCTCAGTCTTGGAATAAGTCGTCTATCGCAGCTTATAATTTACCGGTCAAATCTTCAGTCTTGGTATAAGTTGTCTAACGTAGCCTATAAGTCACCGATCAAATCCTCGGTCTTGGTATAAGTCATCTATCACAGCCTATAAGTTATCGATCAAATCCTCGGTCTTGGTATAAGTTGTCTATCGCAAGCTATAAGTTATCAATCAAATCTTCTGTCTTGGTATAAGTTGTCTAACGTAGCCTATAAGTCACCGATCAAATCCTCGGTCTTGGTATAAGTCATCTATCGGAGCCTATAAGTTATCGATCAAATCCTCAATCTTGATATAAGTTGTCTATCGTAGGCTATAAGTTACCGATCAAATCTTTGGTGTTGCTATAAGTTTTCTATCGTAGCCTATAAGTCAGCGATCAAATCCTCGGTCTTGGTATAAGTTGTCTATCATAGCCTATAAGTTACCGATCAAATCTTCGGTCTTGGTCTAAGTCATCTATCGCAGCCTATAAGTTACGAATCAAATCCTCGCTCTTGGTATAAGTCGTCTATCGCAGCTTATAAGTTATCGATCAAATCCTCGGTATTGGTCTGATTCGTCTATCACAGCCTATAAGTTACCGATCAAATCTTCTATCCTGGTATAAGTCGTCTATCACAGCCTATAAGTTACCGATCAAATCCTCGGTCTCGGTATAAGTCATCAATCGTAGCCTATAAGTTACCGATCAAATCTTTGGTCTTGATATAAGTCGTCTATCGTAGCCTATGATTAACTGATCAAATCCTCGATCTTGGTATAAGTCGTCTATCACAGCCTATAAGTTACAGATCAAATCCTCGGTCTCAGTATAAGTCATCAATCGCAGCCTATAAGTTACTGATCAAATAGTCGGACTTTAAATAAGTCATATATCGTAACCTATAAGTCAACACTCAAATCCTCGGTCTTGGTATAAGACATCTATCGTAGCCTATAAGTAACCGATCAAATCCTCAGTCTTGGTATAAGTCATCTATCACAGCCTATAAGTTACCGATCAAATCTTCGATCTTGCTATAACTCTTCTATCATAACCTATAAGTTACCGATCAAATCCTCGGTCATAGTGTAGGTCGTCAATCGCATCCTATAAGTTATCAATCAAATCTTCAGTCTTGGTTTAAGTTGTCTAACGTAGCCTATAAGTCACCGATCAAATCCTCGGTCTTGGTATAAGTCATCTATCACAGCCTATAAGTTATCGATCAAATCCTCGGTCCTGGTATAAGTTGTCTATCGCAGGCTATAAGTTACCGATCAAATCTTTGGTGTTGCTATAAGTCGTCTATCGTAGCCTATAAGTCAGCGATCAAATCCTCAATTTTGGTATAAGTCGTGTACCATAGCCTATAAGTTACCGATCAAATCATCGGTCTTGGTATAAGTCGTCTATCACAGCCTATAAGTTACCGATAAAAACTTCAGTCTTGGCATAAGTCATCTATCACTGCCTATAAGTTACCAATAAAATCCTCGGACTTGGTATAAGTCATCTATCACAGCCTATAAGTTACCAATCAAATCTTCGGTCCTTGTATAAGTCATCTATCGCAGCCTATAAGTCCCTGATAAAATCCTCAGTCTTAGTATAAGTCATCTATTACAGCCTATAAGTTACCGATCAAATCCTCAGTCTTGGAATAAGTCGTCTATCGCAGCTTATAATTTACCGGTCAAATCTTCAGTCTTGGTATAAGTTGTCTAACGTAGCCTATAAGTCACCGATCAAATCCTCGGTCTTGGTATAAGTCATCTATCACAGCCTATAAGTTATCGATCAAATCCTCGGTCTTGGTATAAGTTGTCTATCGCAAGCTACAAGTTATCAATCAAATCTTCTATCTTGGTATAAGTTGTCTAACGTAGCCTATAAGTCACCGATCAAATCCTCGGTCTTGGTATAAGTCATCTATCGGAGCCTATAAGTTATCGATCAAATCCTCAATCTTGATATAAGTTGTCTATCGTAGGCTATAAGTTACCGATCAAATCTTTGGTGTTGCTATAAGTTTTCTATCGTAGCCTATAAGTCAGCGATCAAATCCTCGATCTTGGTAAAAGTCGCGTACCATAGCCTATAAGTTACCGATCAAATCATCGGTCTTGGTATAAGTCGTCTATCGCAGCCTATAAGTTACCGATCAAATCTTCAGTCTTAGCGTAAGTCATCTATCACTGTCTATAAGTTACCAATCAAATCCTCGGACTTGGTATAAGTCATCTATCACAGCCTATAAGTTACCAATCAAATCTTCGGTCTTTTTATAAGTCATCTATTGCAGCCTATAAGTCCCTGATAAAATCGTTGGTATTGGTATAAGTCATCTATCACAACCTATAAGTTATCGATCAAATCCTCGGTCTTGGTATAAGTTGTCTATCATAGCCTATAAGTTACCGATCAAATCTTCGGTCTTGGTCTAAGTCATCTATCGCAGCCTATAAGTTACGAATCAAATCCTCGCTCTTGGTATAAGTCGTCTATCGCAGCTTATAAGTTATCGATCAAATCCTCGGTATTGGTCTTATTCGTCTATCACAGCCTATAAGTTACCGATCAAATCTTCTATCCTGGTATAAGTCGTCTATCACAGCCTATAAGTTACCGATCAAATCCTCGGTCTCGGTATAAGTCATCAATCGTAGCCTATAAGTTACCGATCAAATCTTTGGTCTTGATATAAGTCGTCTATCGTAGCCTATGATTAACTGATCAAATCCTCGATCTTGGTATAAGTCATCTATCACAGCCTATAGATTACCGATCAAATCCTTGATCTTGGTAGAAGTAGCCTATCGCATCCTATAAGTTACTGATCAAATCGTCAAACTTTAAATAAGTCATCTATCGTAACCTATAAGTCAACGCTCAAATCCTCGATCTTGGTATAAGACATCTAGCGCAGCCTATAAGTAACCGATCAAATCCTCAGTCTTGGTATAAGTCATCTATCACACCCTATAAGTTACCGATCAAATCTTCGATCTTGCTATAACTCTTCTATCATAACCTATAAGTTACCGATCAAATCCTCGGTCATAGTATAGGTCGTCAATCGCATCCTATAAGTTATCAATCAAATCTTCAGTCTTGGTTTAAGTTGTCTAACGTAGCCTATAAGTCACCGATCAAATCCTCGGTCTTGGTATAAGTCATCTATCACAGCCTATAAGTTATCGATCAAATCCTCGGTCCTGGTATAAGTTGCCTATCGCAGGCTATAAGTTACCGATCAAATCTTTGGTGTTGCTATAAGTCTTCTATCGTAGCCTATAAGTCAGCGATCAAATCCTCAATTTTGGTATAAGTCGTGTACCATAGCCTATAAGTTACCGATCAAATCATCGGTCTTGGTATAAGTCGTCTATCACAGCCTATAAGTTACCGATAAAAACTTCAGTCTTGGCATAAGTCATCTATCACTGCCTATAAGTTACCAATAAAATCCTCGGACTTGGTATAAGTCATCTATCACAGCCTATAAGTTACCAATCAAATCTTCGGTCCTTGTATAAGTCATCTATCGCACCCTATAAGTCCCTGATAAAATCCTCAGTCTTAGTATAAGTCATCTATTACAGCCTATAAGTTACCGATCAAATCCTCAGTCTTGGAATAAGTCGTCTATCGCAGCTTATAATTTACCGGTCAAATCTTCAGTCTTGGTATAAGTTGTCTAACGTAGCCTATAAGTCACCGATCAAATCCTCGGTCTTGGTATAAGTCATCTATCACAGCCTATAAGTTATCGATCAAATCCTCGGTCTTGGTATAAGTTGTCTATCGCAAGCTACAAGTTATCAATCAAATCTTCTATCTTGGTATAAGTTGTCTAACGTAGCCTCTAAGTCACCGATCAAATCCTCGGTCTTGGTATAAGTCATCTATCGGAGCCTATAAGTTATCGATCAAATCCTCAATCTTGATATAAGTTGTCTATCGTAGGCTATAAGTTACCGATCAAATCTTTGGTGTTGCTATAAGTTTTCTATCGTAGCCTATAAGTCAGCGATCAAATCCTCGATCTTGGTATAAGTCGCGTACCATAGCCTATAAGTTACCGATCAAATCATCGGTCTTGGTATAAGTCGTCTATCGCAGCCTATAAGTTACCGATCAAATCTTCAGTCTTGGCGTAAGTCATCTATCACTGTCTATAAGTTACCAATCAAATCCTCGGACTTGGTATAAGTCATCTATCACAGCCTATAAGTTACCAATCAAATCTTCGGTCTTTTTATAAGTCATCTATTGCAGCCTATAAGTCCCTGATAAAATCGTTGGTATTGGTATAAGTCATCTATCACAACCTATAAGTTATCGATCAAATCCTCGGTCTTGGTATAAGTTGTCTATCATAGCCTATAAGTTACCGATCAAATCTTCGGTCTTGGTCTAAGTCATCTATCGCAGCCTATAAGTTATGAATCAAATCCTCGCTCTTGGTATAAGTCGTCTATCGCAGCTTATAAGTTATCGATCAAATCCTCGGTATTGGTCTTATTCGTCTATCACAGCCTATAAGTTACCGATCAAATCTTCTATCCTGGTATAAGTCGTCTATCACAGCCTATAAGTTACCGATCAAATCCTCGGTCTCGGTATAAGTCATCAATCGTAGCCTATAAGTTACCGATCAAATCTTTGGTCTTGATATAAGTCGTCTATCGTAGCCTATGATTAACTGATCAAATCCTCGATCTTGGTATAAGTCATCTATCACAGCCTATAGATTACCGATCAAATCCTTGATCTTGGTAGAAGTAGCCTATCGCATCCTATAAGTTACTGATCAAATCGTCAAACTTTAAATAAGTCATCTATCGTAACCTATAAGTCAACGCTCAAATCCTCGATCTTGGTATAAGACATCTATCGCAGCCTATAAGTAACCGATCAAATCCTCAGTCTTGGTATAAGTCATCTATCACACCCTATAAGTTACAGATCAAATCTTCGATCTTGCTATAACTCTTCTATCATAACCTATAAGTTACCGATCAAATCCTCGGTCATAGTATAGGTCTTCAATCGCATCCTATAAGTTATCAATCAAATCTTCAGTCTTGGTTTAAGTTGTCTAACGTAGCCTATAAGTCACCGATCAAATCCTCGGTCTTGGTATAAGTCATCTATCACAGCCTATAAGTTATCGATCAAATCCTCGGTCCTGGTATAAGTTGTCTATCGCAGGCTATAAGTTACCGATCAAATCTTTGGTGTTGCTATAAGTCGTCCATCGTAGCCTATAAGTCAGCGATCAAATCCTCAATTTTGGTATAAGTCGTGTACCATAGCCTATAATTTACCGATCAAATCATCGGTCTTGGTATAAGTCGTCTATCACAGCCTATAAGTTACCGATAAAAACTTCAGTCTTGGCATAAGTCATCTATCACTGCTTATAAGTTACCAATAAAATCCTCGGACTTGGTATAAGTCATCTATCACAGCCTATAAGTTACCAATCAAATCTTCGGTCCTTGTATAAGTCATCTATCGCAGCCTATAAGTCCCTGATAAAATCCTCAGTCTTAGTATAAGTCATCTATTACAGCCTATAAGTTACCGATCAAATCCTCAGTCTTGGAATAAGTCGTCTATCGCAGCTTATAATTTACCGGTCAAATCTTCAGTCTTGGTATAAGTTGTCTAACGTAGCCTATAAGTCACCGATCAAATCCTCGGTCTTGGTATAAGTCATCTATCACAGCCTATAAGTTATCGATCAAATCCTCGGTCTTGGTATAAGTTGTCTATCGCAAGCTACAAGTTATCAATCAAATCTTCTATCTTGGTATAAGTTGTCTAACGTAGCCTATAAGTCACCGATCAAATCCTCGGTCTTGGTATAAGTCATCTATCACAGCCTATAAGTTATCGATCAAATCCTCGGTCTTGGTATAAGTTGTCTATCGCAAGCTACAAGTTATCAATCAAATCTTCTATCTTGGTATAAGTTGTCTAACGTAGCCTATAAGTCACCGATCAAATCCTCGGTCTTGGTATAAGTCATCTATCGGAGCCTATAAGTTATCGATCAAATCCTCAATCTTGATATAAGTTGTCTATCGTAGGCTATAAGTTACCGATCAAATCTTTGGTGTTGCTATAAGTTTTCTATCGTAGCCTATAAGTCAGCGATCAAATCCTCGATCTTGGTATAAGTCGCGTACCATAGCCTATAAGTTACCGATCAAATCATCGGTCTTGGTATAAGTCGTCTATCGCAGCCTATAAGTTACCGATCAAATCTTCAGTCTTGGCGTAAGTCATCTATCACTGTCTATAAGTTACCAATCAAATCCTCGGACTTGGTATAAGTCATCTATCACAGCCTATAAGTTACCAATCAAATCTTCGGTCTTTTTATAAGTCATCTATTGCAGCCTATAAGTCCCTAATAAAATCGTTGGTATTGGTATAAGTCATCTATCACAACCTATAAGTTATCGATCAAATCCTCGGTCTTGGTATAAGTTGTCTATCATAGCCTATAAGTTACCGATCAAATCTTCGGTCTTGGTCTAAGTCATCTATCGCAGCCTATAAGTTACGAATCAAATCCTCGCTCTTGGTATAAGTCGTCTATCGCAGCTTATAAGTTATCGATCAAATCCTCGGTATTGGTCTTATTCGTCTATCACAGCCTATAAGTTACCGATCAAATCTTCTATCCTGGTATAAGTCGTCTATCACAGCCTATAAGTTACCGATCAAATCCTCGGTCTCGGTATAAGTCATCAATCGTAGCCTATAAGTTACCGATCAAATCTTTGGTCTTGATATAAGTCGTCTATCGTAGCCTATGATTAACTGATCAAATCCTCGATCTTGGTATAAGTCATCTATCACAGCCTATAGATTACCGATCAAATCCTTGATCTTGGTAGAAGTAGCCTATCGCATCCTATAAGTTACTGATCAAATCGTCAAACTTTAAATAAGTCATCTATCGTAACCTATAAGTCAACGCTCAAATCCTCGATCTTGGTATAAGACATCTATCGCAGCCTATAAGTAACCGATCAAATCCTCAGTCTTGGTATAAGTCATCTATCACACCCTATAAGTTACCGATCAAATCTTCGATCTTGCTATAACTCTTCTATCATAACCTATAAGTTACCGATCAAATCCTCGGTCATAGTATAGGTCTTCAATCGCATCCTATAAGTTATCAATCAAATCTTCAGTCTTGGTTTAAGTTGTCTAACGTAGCCTATAAGTCACCGATCAAATCCTCGGTCTTGGTATAAGTCATCTATCACAGCCTATAAGTTATCGATCAAATCCTCGGTCCTGGTATAAGTTGTCTATCGCAGGCTATAAGTTACCGATCAAATCTTTGGTGTTGCTATAAGTCGTCTATCGTAGCCTATAAGTCAGCGATCAAATCCTCAATTTTGGTATAAGTCGTGTACCATAGCCTATAATTTACCGATCAAATCATCGGTCTTGGTATAAGTCGTCTATCACAGCCTATAAGTTACCGATAAAAACTTCAGTCTTGGCATAAGTCATCTATCACTGCCTATAAGTTACCAATAAAATCCTCGGACTTGGTATAAGTCATCTATCACAGCCTATAAGTTACCAATCAAATCTTCGGTCCTTGTATAAGTCATCTATCGCAGCCTATAAGTCCCTGATAAAATCCTCAGTCTTAGTATAAGTCATCTATTACAGCCTATAAGTTACCGATCAAATCCTCAGTCTTGGAATAAGTCGTCTATCGCAGCTTATAATTTACCGGTTAAATCTTCAGTCTTGGTATAAGTTGTCTAACGTAGCCTATAAGTCACCGATCAAATCCTCGGTCTTGGTATAAGTCATCTATCACAGCCTATAAGTTATCGATCAAATCCTCGGTCTTGGTATAAGTTGTCTATCGCAAGCTACAAGTTATCAATCAAATCTTCTATCTTGGTATAAGTTGTCTAACGTAGCCTATAAGTCACCGATCAAATCCTCGGTCTTGGTATAAGTCATCTATCGGAGCCTATAAGTTATCAATCAAATCCTCAATCTTGATATAAGTTGTCTATCGTAGGCTATAAGTTACCGATCAAATCTTTGGTGTTGCTATAAGTTTTCTATCGTAGCCTATAAGTCAGCGATCAAATCCTCGATCTTGGTATAAGTCGCGTACCATAGCCTATAAGTTACCGATCAAATCATCGGTCTTGGTATAAGTCGTCTATCGCAGCCTATAAGTTACCGATCAAATCTTCAGTCTTGGCGTAAGTCATCTATCACTGTCTATAAGTTACCAATCAAATCCTCGGACTTGGTATAAGTCATCTATCACAGCCTATAAGTTACCAATCAAATCTTCGGTCTTTTTATAAGTCATCTATTGCAGCCTATAAGTCCCTGATAAAATCGTTGGTATTGGTATAAGTCATCTATCACAACCTATAAGTTATCGATCAAATCCTCGGTCTTGGTATAAGTTGTCTATCATAGCCTATAAGTTACCGATCAAATCTTCGGTCTTGGTCTAAGTCATCTATCGCAGCCTATAAGTTACGAATCAAATCCTCGCTCTTGGTATAAGTCGTCTATCGCAGCTTATAAGTTATCGATCAAATCCTCGGTATTGGTCTTATTCGTCTATCACAGCCTATAAGTTACCGATCAAATCTTCTATCCTGGTATAAGTCGTCTATCACAGCCTATAAGTTACCGATCAAATCCTCGGTCTCGGTATAAGTCATCAATCGTAGCCTATAAGTTACCGATCAAATCTTTGGTCTTGATATAAGTCGTCTATCGTAGCCTATGATTAACTGATCAAATCCTCGATCTTGGTATAAGTCATCTATCACAGCCTATAGATTACCGATCAAATCCTTGATCTTGGTAGAAGTAGCCTATCGCATCCTATAAGTTACTGATCAAATCGTCAAACTTTAAATAAGTCATCTATCGTAACCTATAAGTCAACGCTCAAATCCTCGATCTTGGTATAAGACATCTATCGCAGCCTATAAGTAACCGATCAAATCCTCAGTCTTGGTATAAGTCATCTATCACACCCTATAAGTTACCGATCAAATCTTCGATCTTGCTATAACTCTTCTATCATAACCTATAAGTTACCGATCAAATCCTCGGTCATAGTATAGGTCGTCAATCGCATCCTATAAGTTATCAATCAAATCTTCAGTCTTGGTTTAAGTTGTCTAACGTAGCCTATAAGTCACCGATCAAATCCTCGGTCTTGGTATAAGTCATCTATCACAGCCTATAAGTTATCGATCAAATCCTCGGTCCTGGTATAAGTTGTCTATCGCAGGCTATAAGTTACCGATCAAATCTTTGGTGTTGCTATAAGTCGTCTATCGTAGCCTATAAGTCAGCGATCAAATCCTCAATTTTGGTATAAGTCGTGTACCATAGCCTATAAGTTACCGATCAAATCATCGGTCTTGGTATAAGTCGTCTATCACAGCCTATAAGTTACCGATAAAAACTTCAGTCTTGGCATAAGTCATCTATCACTGCCTATAAGTTACCAATAAAATCCTCGGACTTGGTATAAGTCATCTATCACGGCCTATAAGTTACCAATCAAATCTTCGGTCCTTGTATAAGTCATCTATCGCAGCCTATAAGTCCCTGATAAAATCCTCAGTCTTAGTATAAGTCATCTATTACAGCCTATAAGTTACCGATCAAATCCTCAGTCTTGGAATAAGTCGTCTATCGCAGCTTATAATTTACCGGTCAAATCTTCAGTCTTGGTATAAGTTGTCTAACGTAGCCTATAAGTCACCGATCAAATCCTCGGTCTTGGTATAAGTCATCTATCACAGCCTATAAGTTATCGATCAAATCCTCGGTCTTGGTATAAGTTGTCTATCGCAAGCTACAAGTTATCAATCAAATCTTCTATCTTGGTATAAGTTGTCTAACGTAGCCTATAAGTCACCGATCAAATCCTCGGTCTTGGTATAAGTCATCTATCGGAGCCTATAAGTTATCGATCAAATCCTCAATCTTGATATAAGTTGTCTATCGTAGGCTATAAGTTACCGATTAAATCTTTGGTGTTGCTATAAGTTTTCTATCGTAGCCAATAAGTCAGCGATCAAATCCTCGATCTTGGTATAAGTCGCGTACCATAGCCTATAAGTTACCGATCAAATCATCGGTCTTGGTATAAGTCGTCTATCGCAGCCTATAAGTTACCGATCAAATCTTCAGTCTTGGCGTAAGTCATCTATCACTGTCTATAAGTTACCAATCAAATCCTCGGACTTGGTATAAGTCATCTATCACAGCCTATAAGTTACCAATCAAATCTTCGGTCTTTTTATAAGTCATCTATTGCAGCCTATAAGTCCCTGATAAAATCGTTGGTATTGGTATAAGTCATCTATCACAACCTATAAGTTATCGATCAAATCCTCGGTCTTGGTATAAGTTGTCTATCATAGCCTATAAGTTACCGATCAAATCTTCGGTCTTGGTCTAAGTCATCTATCGCAGCCTATAAGTTACGAATCAAATCCTCGCTCTTGGTATAAGTCGTCTATCGCAGCTTATAAGTTATCGATCAAATCCTCGGTATTGGTCATATTCGTCTATCACAGCCTATAAGTTACCGATCAAATCTTCTATCCTGGTATAAGTCGTCTATCACAGCCTATAAGTTACCGATCAAATCCTCGGTCTCGGTATAAGTCATCAATCGTAGCCTATAAGTTACCGATCAAATCTTTGGTCTTGATATAAGTCGTCTATCGTAGCCTATGATTAACTGATCAAATCCTCGATCTTGGTATAAGTCATCTATCACAGCCTATAGATTACCGATCAAATCCTTGATCTTGGTAGAAGTAGCCTATCGCATCCTATAAGTTACTGATCAAATCGTCAAACTTTAAATAAGTCATCTATCGTAACCTATAAGTCAACGCTCAAATCCTCGATCTTGGTATAAGACATCTATCGCAGCCTATAAGTAACCGATCAAATCCTCAGTCTTGGTATAAGTCATCTATCACACCCTATAAGTTACCGATCAAATCTTCGATCTTGCTATAACTCTTCTATCATAACCTATAAGTTACCGATCAAATCCTCGGTCATAGTATAGGTCGTCAATCGCATCCTATAAGTTATCAATCAAATCTTCAGTCTTGGTTTAAGTTGTCTAACGTAGCCTATAAGTCACCGATCAAATCCTCGGTCTTGGTATAAGTCATCTATCACAGCCTATAAGTTATCGATCAAATCCTCGGTCCTGGTATAAGTTGTCTATCGCAGGCTATAAGTTACCGATCAAATCTTTGGTGTTGCTATAAGTCGTCTATCGTAGCCTATAAGTCAGCGATCAAATCCTCAATTTTGGTATAAGTCGTGTACCATAGCCTATAAGTTACCGATCAAATCATCGGTCTTGGTATAAGTCGTCTATCACAGCCTATAAGTTACCGATAAAAACTTCAGTCTTGGCATAAGTCATCTATCACTGCCTATAAGTTACCAATAAAATCCTCGGACTTGGTATAAGTCATCTATCACAGCCTATAAGTTACCAATCAAATCTTCTGTCCTTGTATAAGTCATCTATCGCAGCCTATAAGTCCCTGATAAAATCCTCAGTCTTAGTATAAGTCATCTATTACAGCCTATAAGTTACCGATCAAATCCTCAGTCTTGGAATAAGTCGTCTATCGCAGCTTATAATTTACCGGTCAAATCTTCAGTCTTGGTATAAGTTGTCTAACGTAGCCTATAAGTCACCGATCAAATCCTCGGTCTTGGTATAAGTCATCTATCACAGCCTATAAGTTATCGATCAAATCCTCGGTCTTGGTATAAGTTGTCTATCGCAAGCTACAAGTTATCAATCAAATCTTCTATCTTGGTATAAGTTGTCTAACGTAGCCTATAAGTCACCGATCAAATCCTCGGTCTTGGTATAAGTCATCTATCGGAGCCTATAAGTTATCGATCAAATCCTCAATCTTGATATAAGTTGTCTATCGTAGGCTATAAGTTACCGATCAAATCTTTGGTGTTGCTATAAGTTTTCTATCGTAGCCTATAAGTCAGCGATCAAATCCTCGATCTTGGTATAAGTCGCGTACCATAGCCTATAAGTTACCGATCAAATCATCGGTCTTGGTATAAGTTGTCTATCGCAGCCTATAAGTTACCGATCAAATCTTCAGTCTTGGCGTAAGTCATCTATCACTGTCTATAAGTTACCAATCAAATCCTCGGACTTGGTATAAGTCATCTATCACAGCCTATAAGTTACCAACCAAATCTTCGGTCTTTTTATAAGTCATCTATCGCAGCCTATGAGTCCCTGATAAAATCGTTGGTATTGGTATAAGTCATCTATCACAGCCTATAAGTCATCGATCAAATCCTCGGTCTTGGTATAAGTTGTCTATCATAGCCTATAAGTTACCGATCAAATCTTCGGTCTTGGTCTAAGTCATCTATCGCTGCCTATAAGTTACGAATCAAATCCTCGCTCTTGGTATAAGTCATCTATCGCAGCTTATAAGTTATCGTTCAAATCCTCAGTATTGGACTTATTCGTCTAACACAGCCTATAAGTTACTGATCAAATCTTCTGTCCTGGTATATGTCGTCTATCACAGCCTATAAGTTACCAATCAAATCCTCGGTCTCGGTATAAGTCATCAATCGCAGCCTATAAGTTACCGATCAAATCCTCGATCTTGGTAGAAGTCGTCTATCGCATCCTATAAGTTACTGATCAAATCGTCGGACTTTAAATAAGTCATCTATCGTAACCTATAAGTCAACACTCAAATCTTCGATCTTGGTATAAGACATCTGTCGCAGCCTATAAGTAATCGATCAAATCTTCAGTCTTGGTATAAGTCATCTATTAGAGCCTATAAGTTACTGATCAAATCTTCGATCTTGGTATAAGTCTTCTATCACAACCTATAAGTTACCGATCAAATCCTCGGTCATAGTATAGGTCGTCCATTGCATCCTATAAGTTATCAATCAAATCTTCAGTCTTGGTATAAGTTGCCTAACGTAGCCTATAAGTCACCGATCAAATCCTCGATCTTGGTATAAGTCATCTATTAGAGCCTATAAGTTATTGATCAAATCCTCAGTCTTGGTATAAGTTGTCTATCGCAGGCTATAAGTTACCGATCAAATCTTTGGTGTTGCTATAAGTCGTCTATCATAGCCTATAAGTCAGCGATTATATCCACGATCTTGGTATAAGTCGTGTACCATAGCCTATAAGTTACCGATCAAATCATCGGTCTTGGTATAAGTCGTCTATCGCAGCCTATAAGTTACCGATCAAATCTTCAGTCTTGGCGTAAGTCGTCTATCACTGCCTATAAGTTACCAATCAAATCCTCGGACTTGGTATAAGTCATCTATCACAGCTTATAAGTTACCAATCCAATCATCGGTCTTTGTATAAGTCATCTATCGCAGCCTATAAGTCTCTGATCAAATCCTCAGTCTTGGTATCAGTCATCTATCACATCCTATAAGTTACTGATCAAATCCTCGGTCTTGGAAGAAGTCGTCTAACGCAGCTTATAATTTACCGGTCAAATCTTTGGTCTTGGTATAAGTCGTGTACTATAACCTATAAGTTACCGATCAAATCTTTGGTGTTGGTATAAGTCGTCTATCGTAGCATATAAGTCACCGATCAAATCCTCGATCTTGGTATAAGTCGTGTACCATAGTCTATAAGTTACCGATCAAATCCTCGGACTTGGTATAAGTCGTCTATCGCATCATATAAGTTACCGATCAAATCTTCAGTCTTGGTGTAAGTTGTCTATCACTGCCTATAAGTTACCAATCAAATCCTTAGTCTTGGTATAAGTCATCTATCACAGCCTATATGTTACCAATCGAATATTCGGTCTTTATATAAGTCATCTGTCAAAGCCTGTATGTCCCTGATCAAATCCTTGGTATTGGTATAAGTCCTCTATCACAGCCTATAAGTTACCGATCAAATCCTCGGACTTGGTATAAGTCGTCTATCGCAGCTTATAAGTTACCAGTCAAATCTTCGATCTTGGTATAAGTCATCTATCGCAACCTATAAATCACCGATCAATTCTTCAGTCTTGGTATAATTCGTCTATTGCAGCCTATAAGTCACCGATCAAATCCTCTGTCTTGGTATAAGTCGTCTATTGCAACCTATAAGTCACCGATCGAATCCTCGGTCTTGGTATAAGTCGTATATCGCATCCTATAAGTTACCGATTGTAGACACCCCAATTTTGACCAAAACGTCAAATCTAGGGATTGGTTACCTCTCAAAAGACCGATGATGACAATAGCCGGTGACATTCGAAGATTTTCCAGGAAATCCAAAATCTTCAATTGATTCTTCAAGACAAATTTCAAAATTAAAAATAGAAAATATAAAAAGGAGAAAGAAAAGAGAGGATTTGGGTATTCGGGAGAGCCCCGAACATTAAAGAACACACGAGGAAATCAGTCTGAAAATTTGCTCAATAAAAAAAAGAAGGGGTTTTGGAAGTATAAAATGAAGATGATAAAAAAAGGGGAGGAGTTTTTAATAAAGAAAAATTGTCTCTTGAAGAAAAATAATAATAATAATAAGGAGCATAGTCTATTGAAGAATATACCATGCACATGGGTGCATACCACCCACATGGGTGCATTTTAGCACAAATATATATATAAATATATAAGGATAAATCACAAAATTAAGTTTTGATTAATATTCCTTTCGAAAATTTGAAAAAACGAGCAAATTCAGTTAGCCCCGGCACCCGGAAAATTCGGCGGCACTCACTGAGTGCCGCGCCGGCATTCACGGGTTGCCGCCCGGCATTCAGTGAGTGCCGCCCGGCACTCAGTGAATGCCGCCGGCACCCGTCGAGTGCCGCTGGCTGTAACAGACTACTTTTCTCACATGTTCTAGAAGAAATCTTTGCAGATGGGCCTCTACCCGAATTTGCCCATTTATCCTTGAGATGATGGCCTATTTAAACAGATCTTCATCTTCATGTTGAGGGGACTTAAGCTTTTGAATCAATATACAAGCATATACAAGAGATATACTTGAGTTTAGAGAGAGAATTAGAGAGAGAATTGAGAAGAAGAGAATAATTTCTTGAAGAATTTGAAGAGTTTTGAGAAGAATTTGAGGATCTTGGAAGAACTTCACAAGAAATTGAAGAATTCTTTGAGGTCATAGAGGTAACCTCTTAATCCTTGGTAGAATTAGGATAATTCAATCACAAGTTCTTAGATCTAGGAGCTTTCACATTTTCAAAACCTCTCTTCTTATCCTATTTCATCACACACCACCAAGAACTTGTGATTGAATCTCATGACATCTCATTAATTTGGATCTAATTAATGCCTTGGGTTTGAGATAAATTAGTTTTGAAGTATTTGTGTTCCTAAATAAAACTTTGATTTCCTTTATTTCTATTTCATTCATGAGGTTCATGAGATCTTCCATATCTCATTGAAACTCTTTGAGTTTTGATTCCTTAGTTTTCTATGATCTTATGGTCCATATGGAGACTAAAATGAATCATGATCATAGTCTACACATAGTTGGTGAGATACTAGTATCAACTCATGACTAGGATCTCTTTACTATGGATCTTATGGAATTCATACTATATTCCATGGAGATTAGAGTAGATTTGCTTTTTTTTTTTGTCTCCAATGACCATCAAATGGTAGGAGAAATGTTTTAGTTTAAGTCCATCTCTATGGCTTGGACTAATCTCTTCCTTGGATTTTGAAAAGTTCTTCATACTTCATCTAAAACCTACATATATGTGTGTCTTTATCCTCCAATGACCACCAAGTGGTAGGAGTAATGATTTGAACTCAAGTTTTGGTCCATAAGTTTGAGTTCATTGTTTGGGATTTTGTGAAGTCCATTTCATACTTCATCAAAAGTCCATAGGTCTAAAGATGTCCTTAGTCTCCAATGACCATCAAATGGTAGGAGAAAATGGTTTAGTTTAAGTCCAACTTCATGATTTAATAGTTGGGGTTAACAAATAAAGTTGAACTTGATAAATGAAAATAGTGAGTTCACAAACTGTTTTTGATCAAAGATTTTTAATTCGAAATCTAACCGTTGAAATCAAGTGAAACCAACGGAAAGGTGTCAATAACACATTGTTCTATCAATGAAATTTTTGTTTTGGCAAGATTTTATGCTTAGAATGGTTTGATCATGAATTTTGTGAGACAACCATAATCTGTCCTGAGTTTCAGAATAGTTTCAGAACAGTAAAACGGTTTTAAAATTGATAGATCAGAGCTCTAACCAAGTTTTCATGACCTCTAATAATTTTTTATAAGAACCGTAATGTGTTAGGAAGGTTCCCTAAAAAGAATGAAGCAATTCGGATTTGTTTGCTATTTTTAACAAATCATACAAGATCTCTGGACAGAGAGTTGTAAAATCCTGAGTGAGGTCTAGTATTTTTCATATTCCCGGAGATCTAACCGTACAAACTTTGATTTTCTTTTTGGGTTCGAAACTAGACTCAAAGAGGTATAATATATCCAAATATCATTAAGATCCAACAGTTGGATCAAAGTATTTTATTTCTATTTTTTAAGATCTGGTTTGCTCTCTGTGATTCATAAAAAAACTACTACTGTTTTTGTCTAATCTTATTTATTTCAACTCAAATGGTCTCTTAATGTCTTAGGACTCAAACCATGTTTTGAATAATGATAATTTAGATTAAACCCAGAGGCTTAGTGATCCAAATTAGTGAATAAATTCATGTTTTATTCTTATTCACATTCATTCATTTATGCACATCAATGCTTATGATTAGAACTAGCCATTGAATAAAGTTGGATTTCATGCTTAATAGATCTAAGCTAGAGGATTGGGATTGATTTTTGATATCATATTATTATGTGAAGCATGTGGACTAATCTTTGTTTTGTAGCGCATTTGAGGTACATTTTCTCATCCCTTCTCTAGTTTAATTCATTTCTTTGATTTTTGAATTGATTTTCGACTCCATGTGCGACACCTTAGCCTAGGTCTTGCCTTATGTGTTTATATGTGATAAAGACCTTTTCTTAGGATTTTTATTCTCGTATGCATTGCACGTTTAATATTCGCGGCTAGATCCCGGGTATGTTTTCTAGTTCTCTATTGCATTTCATGTTGCGTGCTACTTGAATTATGTGACTTATGAATGATATTTTACCGTTAGCAATTTTACACCATTTCCAACATGCTTGTGTAATGTATATGTACATATGTATTCATTGAGGGCATGATTAGATTATTAATTTGATTAAAAAGGATGTTGAGTAGAGGCCTATCGCGAGATAGGATGAAAGGGGGTGTTTTAGTCCGTCGGGCTCCTTCCCCTTTCATTCCATAATCCCCGGACCCAGTTTATCGTTGGTTTCGCAAAAGATCAGTTTGCTTTAAAAATGGTTTCTTAATTTTCCTTTTAAAAATAAAGTGGCGACTCATTTGTTTTTGAATTTGAAAATTATTTGAAAAGCTGTGGGTAAAGAAAACGTGCGATATCCACAATCTGGCGACTCTGCTGGGGATCGAACCCTGAATCTCTAGTTTTGCAGACCAGAATTTTGATTTTGGGTTCACTCGAGGATTAAACTTGAAAGCATCCTTTTAATCGAGTTAATTAATTTTTTGTATGCCTGTTGCATTGCACTTGCATGTCTCGCCAGTCGATTGCACGGAACTATGACCTTGGAGGCTCGGGGCAACCCTGTCGGTCAAGCCATCATGGGGCCATGTGATCACCCTTGATCTCGTACCATGTTTTGGTATATGAAGCATCCTATCAGGTGTGTGTCAAGGGTCCCTTATTTGACCAAAACCCGGCCTTTGCATGATAGCTTCCATAGAACCTTTCGATCTTAGGAAATCAATTTTTGATTAGGATTTATGTGCTAGGGAGTTTTGTATGCCCGAAAGGGATTACTTGAGATGATGACGATGCTTACTTGATAAAAGATATGTAACCTTTTAATCACTTTTGGGCAATTCCTTTTCATGTCCTATGACATTTAAGAATAAGCCGAATCTTGATTATAAGATTACATCTCTTGTATCATGTTTAGCTAAGCATCATTGACCTTGTATGTATCCAAATTCATGAAAAGTACGGTAATGATCCAATCATGTGATCCTTCTACCCAAAGAATTTGAAATGCATCTTTGCGATCTTTATTCCAAAGCATTTAACCGCTCTTTCAAAATCAACCTCTATTAAGGTATATTCTCACATGATCATCTTCTAAGAAAAAAAATCAAAAATTTTTTTTGGAAATTATTGGGAAAAAATGCTTCTCAAAAGAGTTTCAAAGCAAAAATGTAATCTAATCATCTTTGTTAAGCGAAGGAATTCTGAAAAAAAAAAAATTAAAAAAAAAATGTCTTCAAAAGATTTTATCCTCCATAAAATTCGAAATTTTAATACTTAAAAGGGGTAATGAGGATCACAATGAGAGGAGAAATTGGCGAACTTGACATGGATGAGGATTTTATGTGCTTGTGTGTTTATGTGTTAGGATTAGAATTTTGTATTCTTTGGCATATAGAATAGGCACACACACATACATGCATTGCATCCGTATGGCATATGAATCATTCATGAAAAGCATATAATAAAATCAATAATAAGAGTGAAAGATAAATAGAATAATGGTGAAAAAAAAAGAAGTTGTTAAAATAATGAATAATATGTTTGTAGGTAAAAAAAAATTGAATCAACTACAAACACAGTCTGGTACAGAGATTCTACTGCGAGGCTAGTGAGAAAAGAGATGGCACAAGAGGCAAACGCAAGGGAAATAGCAGAGTTGAGAGCAGTAATGGAACAACAGGCGGGCCAAATGACTAGAATGATGACTATGATAGAAGCGCTAGCACGACAACCACCAAATAATGATCCTCCTCACAGGGATGAAGATTGGTTTGATGAAACAGAAGGGGTTGAAGCACCAAGAGCAGAAAAGGAGAAACTAGAAAAGGAAAGGGCTGAGAAGGATAAGATGATGACTGAGAAAATGGAGAAGTTGGAAAGGGTGGTCCGTAAGGCCCATGGGGTTGATACCTACTTGTCGGAATTGGAAGGATTATATGAAGGAGTCTGTGAAACATTACCTGCAGGGTTCAAAATGCCTATATTCGATAAATTTGATGGAACGGGGAACCCTCGTAGCCACATCATAATGTGTATAGGGGCATTTCAGCCAAGTCGCTTGAGCACAACCATGGTGGCTGTCCTGTTTCAGCAGACGTTAACCGGTGCTGCTTTGTCTTGGTACCTCACTCTGGAGCCAGGGAAAACCAGGAATTGGGAAGAAGTGGTCAAAGCATTCGTAGCCCAATACGAATACAATCAGGATTTGGATGTTACTATCAGGGATTTGGAGACCACCCGACAGGGGAACAAAGAATCTTTTGCTGAATTTCTGAGCCGATGGAGGGGAAAGGCTGCTAAGATGGTACAAAGGCCGACCGAAAAAGAGCAAATCCGAATGCTAATGAAGAACCTCCAACCTGTCTATCAGGAGAAGATGATGTTCCAATCCCTCAACACCTTTGCCGAAGTGTTTGATGTAGGGACCAGAATCGAAGATGCGATACAGGAAGGGTTGATCAAAAGGGAGGAGCCAGTGAACAGGTACAGACGGCCGAACTATGGAGCAGGAGGAGGATATTCAGGAGGTCATCCAGGACCTACAGATGTGAACGCACTGAGCGTACCCGAGAAAAAGCTCGATATAGCCAGAAGTTACCCAAAGAGGGGAGGGGATAAGCCTTTAAGGAGGTTTTCGGAATTGGGAGTATCATTATCCACGGCCCTTGATCGGCAGTTGGAAAAAGGACATCTCCGCCTACTAGAGCCGCGACCAAGACTGAATCCGCCACCTCCAAATTTCAAATCTGATCTATATTGCAAATTCCATTAGGAACAAGGGCACTCAACTGATCGGTGTTCAAGATTAAGACATGAGATCCAAGATTTGATTGACAAGAAAGTAATATCTGAACCACCCACCAACCCGCCAAATGTCACCAGAAATCTGTTACCAGATCATCATACCGTCGCCCAGAATTTACTACTTGGGGAATGAGGGGGGCTCTTTTGATCCATCAGTATTGATCACTAAGTTGGGAAGTCCGAGAAAAGCTTATCAAATGATGAAGGATTCACAGATCTGTACTCTAAAAGGGCTGGTAGATGAAAGCAAAGGGAAAGAAATAAAAGGGGTTGTTGACACAGATTGGTGGGCACCCGAAGCTGGCAATTCACTTTGGTACAAAGGAAATGATGTTCAGGCTCACAATAAAGTTAAGGAGGACCTATGGTATGAAAGTGAGGAGGAAGGTTTGAAAGTTGCTAAAACACAGGATAAACTCTGGGTCCAAGAAGGAATTAGTCACCTCACACGATCCGGAAGACATTTTAAGCCACATGAACTTGAGGAAGATCACCCGGGGCAGGAAGTGAATAAAGGGAAAGGGAAACTAAATGAGGAAGAAGAAGAGGATAGAGTTTTAAGATAGATGAAGAAGACACAGGCAAATATCACTATTTGGGGGTTGCTAATCGCTTCCAAGCATCATAGATAGGCAGTCCTCGATGCTCTCAATCAGTCGGACTTCTCCATCGATGTTACTCCGGAAGATCTCGTCGGTATGATCAACAGAAGTCCAACTCTCGCTATTTCTTTCTCCGAAGCTGACTTACCTCCTGGGGGACCTGTTTACAATAAGCCATTGCACGTTATCGTGGAGTGCCGAGGAAATTCTCTACCCGCTTGCCTCATTGACAACGGGTCCGCATTGAATGTATGCCCTTTTCGGATAGCTAAAAGGATGGGGCTCGATGAATCCACATTTATACCATCGGAACAAAAAGTGAGGGCTTATGATAATACTCTACGGGCAGTTGTGGGGATCATCTTTCTAAATCTCTCTGTTGGGACCGGTGAAAGGGAAACAGAATTCCAAATCATTGACATTCCTGCATCATTTAACCTGCTTCTGGGAAGGCCGTGGCTTGATAGTTTGGGTGCCATTCCATCAACCATCCATCAGAAAGTTAAGTACATCTGGAAAAACAAGGTATGCGATCTTCTGGGGGATAGCTGGATAAATGTATCTGGGGCCTCATCAAGTGCTCCGATTTTAGAAGTACAGATGTAAGAGGGTGAAGCAAGTTTAGGTGGGTTTGAGTTCATTAACGTCATAGAAGAGGGGAAGCCGAAGGAGTTTTTACCACTGTATTTTGATCAATACGCCAGTCCGTTGGTGGCCGGGATCATGAGAAAGATGGGGTTCTTCCCGGGGATGGGTTTAGGTAAGAAACACCAAGGATTGTCAGAATTCCCGAATGTCGTTACACAAACCCACACTCACGGGCTAGGGTACTCGCCAAGCAAGGAAGAGTTGAGGAAGAAGAAGAAAGTAACCGATGCACCGCTGGAACCATACTTAAAAACTCTTAATGGGTATTTCGTCAAGCAAGGGGAAGAATTTTCGTTTTGCGATTTTCCAGAGCCGTGGTTGGATAGAGCGGAGAAGCGTATGAAGCCGGGATTCGAGATTTTCTTTACACATGACTTCTCTGATTATGAAGACCCCTATCTTCAACAGCCTGCAAAATCTGCCATTATTCAGGACTGGGTGTGTACTCTGGATGGCTCGGCAATGAAGAAACTGTTAGGAGAAGGGTGCGAGGGGACCAAAAAGGGGAGCTCTGCAGAGATTAAGGATGAAGATGGGAAAAGACAGGATAAAGAAGAAAGCAGGGAGAATAAAGAAGGGAAGAAGCCAGAGGAAGTGGAAATAGAAGAGATCACTCAGGAAGAAGAACAGGAAGATCACTCCATCGCCGATGTGGGAGGGGAAATCAAGAAAGAATGGGTCTTTGAGTCTAGTAATAAGTATCCCCTCACCCAGAGTCTGTATTGGCCCAAATGAGGCGCCTTTCCATTTCCATGTCTGTTGTAATTGCTCCGAAAATAGTTAATGAGAATGTGACTAATTCTGCTTACTTGACTGTGCATAATAATAACTGTGATGCATGTGATGAATATGATGACATGCCTCATGAATTACAAAAATTGATCGAAAACGAAAATGAACCTGCATGCAAAATCATGGAAAGCACTTTAACCATTAATTTGGGCTATGAAGATAATCCACAAAATGTTTCTATTGGCTCTACACTTAATAATGAGGAAAGCGAAGAATTAATCAATCTATTAAAAGAATTCAAAGATGTCTTCGCATGGTCTTATGATGATATGCCAGGAATTGATCCAGAAATTGTCCAACACCATATTCCCCTTTTCCCAAATTCAAAACCCGTAAAACAAAAATTGAGGCGAATGAGGCCTGAATGGGCGCTTAAAGTAAAAGAGGAGGTTGAAAAGCAACTGAAGGCTGGATTCTTGATTGTCACCGAGTATCCTGAATGGGTTGCCAATATTGTACCGGTTCCTAAAAAGGATGGTCGTGTTAGGGTTTGTGTGGACTTCCGGGATTTGAACAAAGCTAGCCCTAAGGACGATTTCCCTTTACCCCACATCGACATATTAGTGGATAAAACTGCAGGACAACAACTTCTATCTTTCATGGATGGGTTTTCAGGGAATAACCAGATCTTGATGGCACCAAAGGACAGAGAGAAAACAACTTTTATCACACCTTGGGGGACTTACTACTATAGAGTTATGCCATTTGGACTTAAGAATGCGGGTGCGACCTACCAAAGAGCTGCTACTACGTTATTGCATGATATGATTCATAAAGAAGTAGAAGTATATGTGGATGACATGATAGTAAAGTCTAAGGATAGAGGAGGGCATTTGGAGGCATTGAGAAAAAATTTTCGAAAGACTGAGAAAGTTCAGAATGAGGCTAAATCCGTAAAAATGCACCTTCGGGGTCACCACTGGGAAATTGCTAGGATTTCTAATCACACAGAGAGGAATTGAGGTAGATCCCACCAAAATCCAAGCCATAACCGAAATGCCTTCACCAAAAAATGAAAAGGAGTTGAGAGGGTTCCTAGGAAGAATACAGTTCATCAGCCGCTTCATATCCAAACTCACCATGACTTGTGATCCATTGTTTAAATTGTTGAGGAAAGGGGAAAAGTTCGAATGGGATGACCAGTGCCAAAAAGCCTTTGAAAGAATCAAAACCTACCTTCAAAACCCGCCTGTCTTATCACCTCCTAAACGTGGGAAGCCTTTACTACTATACCTATCCGTAACTAAAAACTCGATGGGGTGCATGCTGGCCCAAGAAGAGGAAGAGGGGCGTGTGGAAAAAGCCATATACTACCTGAGTAAGAGAATGACCGGATATGAGTTGAACTATTCACCGTTGGAGAAAGCTTGTTGGGCCTTGGTGTGGTGTACCCGTCGCCTTAGGCATTACATGCTAGCCTTCCCTATCACCCTGATATCCTGAATGGACCCACTCAAATACCTCTTTGAAAAGCCTGCCCTGACCAGTAGGATATCCCGATGGACCATGATGCTAGCCGAATTTGATATTAGATACATCACGTCCAAATCTGTCAAAGGAAAAGCCGTCGCAGAGTACTTAGCCGACCTCGCCATAGAATCCGAAGAAAGGGGAGAATTTAAGTTTCCAGATGAAGAAGTAATGGAAGTAAAAGAAAATCTGTGGAAAATGTACTTCGATGGAGCAGCCAATCAAATAGGGTATGGGGTAGGGATCATCCTCATATCACCTAGAGGAACCCCACTCCGTTGGCCGTTAAGCTTAAGTATAATTCAACCAATAACACGGCGGAATACGAAGCTTGTATAATTGGGATGGAAGCAGCTTTAGCTTTGAGAGTGGAAAAGATCGATGTGTTCGGGGACTCTAATCTGATAATATCACAAGTGAGGGGTGATTGGAGAATAAAACATGAGAAATTGAGACCTTACCATGAATACCTAGAGAGCCTGAAAATGCAATTTAGAAAAATTTCGTTCTACTACCTTCCCCGTGAGGAAAACCAATTGGCAGATTCCCTAGTAACCTTAGCCTCGATGATCCAAATTCCTGTGGGAGTCACCATGATTCCTTTATCCATAGAAGAGAGAACCTGGCCTTCGTATGAAACAATCTCCGCCATTGAAGAAGAGGAAGAGGTTGAGATACCATGGTATATAGATGTTTGGAACTTTATTGAGAAAGGAGAATATCCCGGAGGAGCTTTAGAGAAGGATAAGAAAGCAATTCGTAGATTTTCAACTCAATTTGTAATCTATGCGGGAAAGTTGTGGAAGAAGTCTTAGACTGGTTATAATTTAGAATGTCTATATGAAAGGGAAGCAAGGAAAATGATGGAAGAAATACATGAAGGAGTCTGTGGGCCCCATATGAACGGACACATGTTGGCCAAAAAGATAATTCGTCAAGGATACTATTGGACGACTTTAGATAAGGATTGCTGTGAGTATGTTAGGAGATGCCATAAATGTCAAGTTCATGCAAATTTAATGCATACCCCACCTTCCCAGCTCTATAGCATGACCACCCCTTCGCCGTTCTCTGTGTGGGGTATTGATATCATCGGGGAAGTAGTTCCAAAAGCTTCAAATGGGCACCGATACATAATTGTGGCAATAGACTATTTTACCAAATGGGTGGAAGCGGCGTCATATGCAACTCTGAAGGCAAAAGATGTGGTGAATTTTATCCAGAAGAACATAATCTGCAGGTGCGGGATGCCAAGTGAGCTTATTTCTGACCATGGGATTCATTTTCAGGGAGAGGTCATTCCATTCTTAGAGAAGTATAGGATTACCCACCACCAGTCCTCACCATACAGACCACAAACGAATGGAGCAGTAGAGGCCGCTAACAAAAATGTAAAAGCAATCCTGGGGAAAATGACGGATACATACAAGGATTGGCACGAAAAACTACCTTTCGCTTTGTGGGGATATCGAACTTCTGTGAGAACTTCAACCGGAGCTACGTCATATTCCTTGGTCTACGGGATGGAGGCTGTTTTACCAGTAGAAGTCGAAATACCATCTTTGAGAGTTCTGGCAGAGTGCGAAGTAACCGAATTGGAATGGTTGCGGGGGAGATATGAGGAATTAATGTTATTCGATGAAAAGAGGTTGGCTGTTGTAAACCATACTCGGGGATATCAGAAAAGGATAGCTCGTGCTTTCAACAAAAAGGTTTGCCCAAGGAAGCTTGCTGAGGGCGACCTGGTCCTCAAAGAACTTAAAGCGCCCGTTTATGACCCACGAGGGAAATTCAAACCTAACTGGGTCGGACCATACATTATCAAGACACTTCTCTCAGGAGGAGCTGCTTATCTCATGGACCTAGATGGGGTTGAGTTTAAACAACCAATCAACCTCGATCACCTCAAAAAATATTTTGCTTCAAACTTTGTCTTTCAAAACCTCTAGAGTCGATGAACTACGCTTGACCTGATTCCCGATAGGGGATACGTAGGCAACCTGCTCGGTTCGGTCACAAAATAACAAAAAAAAGTGTGTGTTCTTTCTAGCCTTAGCTGAACTACTGCAGACCTGATACCCATTCGGGGATAAGTAGGCGGGCTCACAAGGCCTTTGGTCCAAATAAAACCCGAACAAAGTTAAATATCCCGAGTTTCCCTATACCAAACTAGGGGCAAACTTGCGTTTGCCCAAGAACCACGTCTAAGTCCTGAAACCAGGGGCAAACTTCGTTCGCTAGAACCGATGAACCCAGGAAAAGCCTAAACCCAATTCTGGATCTACTGGCTATCAAGATATGCATCATGTGGAAACAAGCAAGAATTCATTATATAGAGAGATTAAAACTAAGCAAGACTCATGAAAGAGTAACAAAAGCCGAAAGAGATATCGAGAGGAAAACTGTTCATAACCCAAAGAATTAAAGAAGTGCTAACTTTGATTCAACATGATTAGGGCATTTTTTTTAAAAAAATAAAAAATTAAAAAAAAGGAAAATGCATCACAGAAACACAGCAAAAGTTAAGCAGAATTTGTTTAAAATTTTAAATCTTGTTGTTTTCTTCCTTTTCATTTTGTCTGTCTAGAAGCTATTCCCTGACCAAGGTCTGAATCTCAAGCAAATACTCTGCGGTCGGGACAACTAAAGCTGGAGTCCTTCGAAAGGGAGTTGATACCCTATCATGCCAAGCCTCAGCGAATATTCTCACGGTAGAAGGACGTAGGGCGAAACTCCTTGAGAAATCGGCGGTAATAGCATCAGGGACGTCCTGGAGCAAGCCAAACTGGCGGACTACCTGGCTGGGGATGTAAAAAGTAGTGGCTCTCAGACCAGGCAACCAAACCCCCGGGCGCCCAGGGAGTCGTACCGCGACAGAGCAATAAGACCACCGGGGGCATATCCAGCAGATGTCCTCGTAGCTCAAGCCTCGGAACCAAGCAAGCCAGCTAGTAACCATACGGGAAGGGTAACAGGCACCCATGCGATCATAGGAAAGCGGTCTCCCGAGGGGAGGGCGAGCGAAGAAGCCTAAGCGCTCGAAGAGCAAAATCTGCAAAACGTGAGGTGACCCCTGAAAGCAGCATCAACCCCGCAGTATGAGCACGATCCAAGCCCAGCAAGGTCTCCCCCAGAATGAGCATAACAGCACTCTGCATCTCTCGGAGGCCGCATACGACCGGAATCAGGATGTCACTGGAAGACTGAAATAAGAAGTGGGAAAGCATCGCCAAGGAAAGGGCACTCCGTCTGATAACCTGATATCTCCCATCGTCAGGATCGCCAATGGGTGCATAAGTGGAGGAAAGGCGGTCAAAATCAATGTGTCGATCCCGAACAAAAGAACTGGCAGCAACCCGGGAAATACCATGAAGGGCCGATAAATCCTGGATATATCCCTCTTGAACCTGTGGAATGATCAAGTCGGCATAGGGATCGGTGTGGAGGATGGCACTCAACTCCTCAAAAAGAGAACAAACCTCCTCATGACCAAACCAAAAGACATGCAGAGCAGGGTCCCAACATATGATAGCTGCTCGAAGTAAGCCCTCGTCTAGAACCATATGGCGAAATGCGAAAAGATCCGTCAATCTGTAAGACACAAAGTTGAGTCGGTCGATGCCCGAAAGAGAATCCATCCATGGGTATAGAATGGCAGAACTAATGGGGGCCATGAAGAAAGGAGGAAGATATAGAAAATTTTTGAGTGCAAAGAAGGAAAAGGGTTTTGGAAATCTCAAATGAACCTAAAATTGGCAAATGGCAGCTTATAAAGAAAAAAGGGCCCGGACCGGCACTCGATGTAAAGTGGCGGCATCCACTGAGTGCCGTCCGGCAATCACTGAGTGCCGCGCGGCATTCAGTGAGTGCCGGTCAGCCTCACTAAGTGTCGGCCAGGGTTTAAAAGGCTCATGGGTCAATTTATAACCTTAATCAGCCCAAACCTGCATAAAATTTGAACAGAATTTCGCCAGTCATCATCCCAGCATCAATTGTCTTGCACCATTCATCAAATAAAATCAAGGAAAAGATGTTCATATTCTAAACAAGCAAAAGGGATAAGGTTTAAAGCTAAGCCAGAGAAACAATCAAGCATGAATATAAACAAATTCAAAATGGGCACGCAGGCCACCATGCATGAATGCTATCTATCCGTCTAAATAAATCCATCAAAAGAGAAAAGTTCAAAGTTCTCGTCCTCGCAGGGACGTTTTGAAATAAGAGAGAAAAGAGATAAGCTATCCTCGTCGGCGACGAGGATTCCTTCTGGGCGCCTGCGGAGCTGTCTGACTCCCCCCAGCTCCACCATCTCCACCATCTCCACCGTCTCCACCCTCTCCTCCATCACCACCACCTTCATCACCACCTTGGCCGCTACCACCAGCACCTCCTTGATAGCCGCCGCCTTGGCTCAGTTGGAACTCCTGGATCTGCCTCCTCAAAGCAGCCATCTCAGCTTCCTGCAAGAGAGAGTAAAACAAAATAAGAGATGTAAAAAAAAAAGAGAAAAAGGAAAAGAAAAAAAGGGGGAAGATAATGATACCATAGCCCTGGCCTGAAGGTCAGCAGTGGCTCTCGCTCCATCAGCCTGAGAAAGAAAGAAATAAGAAAACTTTTTTTAAAAAAAAATGGGCATTTGAATTATTTGGAAAATAAATAAGGAAAATCTTTTGAATTTTGAAAATAATGGTAATAAAGGTTTTTGCCTCTGACAAGAGGGGAATTTACCCTCCATTCACGTCCATGGATCCAATGTTGGACGGTGTGCGCATAGGATAGACCCTCCTCAGCATAATCCCGGGGGACTGTATCGTATTGCAGAGGGATGGATGGAGCATTTTGAGCATAGGGGGTCAGCTGATACATGGTCTCTTGACCCATGTCGACCATTGGAACATTCCAATTCCACTGTGGAAGAGCTGGGGGTTCGGTGACCCCAGGAACAGGCTGCAAGTAAGAGTTTTGACATAAATAGTTGCATATTTCATCAAAGAATAGAAAACAGAAATAAAGTTTATGTGTGAATAAAGTTCGTTACCCGGATAACATCCATGAGAGGAAAGTTGTGCATAAGGGAATTCAGCCTAAAAACTGGGTAGCCATCTGGATCGTCCAAATAATTCGCAATGTTCTCCCCACCTAGGGCAGCAATGAGGTCCTCATGATCCAGAGTCTCAGTGCTTCGCATAGTAGCAGGAGGAGCCCTGGGCACGTAAAAGGTAGGGGCAGCAAGTGACTGCCTAGTCACTCTCTCACTAAGATACCACTCCCGACACGCTTCGCCCACCATCAGGATTCTCAATCTAGAAAGGGCCACTTCAGCTTAAATCGCTTTTCCCGCCTCTGGGAGGGCCATCGCTCACGGATTCCACTCCACGTGAACCTCGCGTAGATTGATGAGGAGGTTCCTATAACCGATAAAGTCGTGAGCCCCGACCTTCCGGCCCGTTGCTCCCTTCCTCCATTTCAAGCCTTGAGGCATAATCGCTGCCTCACTTCCCCGGGTACTAGGAGCCCTCATGCGAAGGTATTCATGAGACCATATCTGCAAGGCAAGGAAAAATGAATTTGGTCAGCAAAATAAAATTAGAAAAGGTGAAGGAAAAGAGTAGAGAGTATATGTCATTGAAATTTTACCTCCCAAGCTCTCCAGTACCCGCCGGTGGAAGGTGAATTTCCCTGAGAAACCTCACTCATGTGGTTATAGAGGGTCGCCAACCCTGCCCCTCCCCAATTATATTGAGAGACGCGATCGACGTCTGTGAGGGAAGCCAAATACCCAAGGTTGATTGTATCTCCCTTTGTGCTCATCAGCGAGTAACCCAACACATACATGATGAAGGCCCTGGCCATTTGTTCGTCAATGAAGGCCTGGCCCTCGAAAGTATCCAGGAACCATTTTGCAGGTACTATGAACTCCCCTGGATGAGCCCCGAGTAAGTCAATAATTTCTTCATGACGGTTCTGAAGATCGTCATAGCGAGCAATAGGAAGTCCGCCGAATGGAACACCTGTGATCATAGCAAAGTCCAAAGGCGTCATTGTCATCTCCCCGAAAGGAAGGTGGAAAGTGTTTGTTGTATCCCACCATCTCTCTGCCAAGGCCTGGATATGAGTCCTGTCGTTTGAGCTCTTCTCTAGAAGTAATGCAAAGAGTCCAAATCCAGCATTGTTAACCAAAGTTCTGACTTCATCAGAAAGAGCCTCATACCACCTTCGACCGTGAGCCATACTCCCATGGCCTTTTAGGATAAACTCTAGAGTCTGTAAAGAAAAAATAAATAAAAAAGAAGAGTGATAATAATAAGAAAAAAGAGGAAGATAAAGATTCTTTTGAGTCTAAGCGACTCATTGTTCCAAGCAATGGAAATTCTTTTTGAGTCTAAGCGACTCGTTTGATTTAGAAATAAAAAAAATTTCTTTGAGAGTCTAAGCGACTCGTTTGATTTAGAAATAAAAAAATTCTTTGAGAGTCTAAGCGACTCGTTTGATTTAGAAAAAAAAATTCTTTGAGAGTCTAAGCGACTCGTTTGATTTAGAAAAAAAAATATTTTGAGTGTCTAAGCGACTCGTTTGATTTAGGAAAAAAATTCTTTGAGAGTCTAAGCGGCTCGTTTGATTTAGAAAAAAATTTCTTTGAGAGTCTAAGCGACTCGTTTGATTTAGAAAAAAATTCTTTGAGAGTCTAAGCGACTCGTTTGATTTAGAAATAAAAATGCTTTGAGAGTCTAAGCGACTCGTTTGATTTAAAAAAAAATTCTTTGAGAGTCTAAGCGACTCGTTTGATTTAGAAATAAAAAATTCTTTGAGAGTCTAAGCAACTCGTTTGATTTAGAAATAAAAAACATTCTTTGAGAGTCCGAACAACTCATTTGATTTGAAAAGATAAAAGTAAAGCTCTTGGTCGTGCAACAAAAGATTTGTAGATTCACCAAAGCATAGTTCATCCGAGCGCCTCACGGGACTGATGTAACCCCTAATTAGCATTGGATGAATAGAACATTGGAATTCCTAAGCATGAAAAATCAATAAGTCCAAATAAAGGTGAGGGTAATAATGATGACCATTGAGCCCCAAACATGACAAGAAAATGATTCAATAAAAGGGAGACATCATGAATAGGTCAAATTGCATTCAAGTGCGTAAAATCATGGGGGCATCCATATATGCATCATTCATCCTACATTGCATAGCATTGCATTGTTTCATCATAAGCACAAAAGTGGGTTTAGGAGTATACCAATCTATTGAAGGCCCGCGCTAAAAGATGTGCCCCAGGATCGGCAAGTAGGACTGATGAGTTGTGACCAGGATTGGGCTTATACTTCTTCTTCGGGGGGCCGTAAGATCCTGAGCCACTAGCCATTGAAAGAACTACAAGCAAGAAAGGGAGAAATCAATGTTCATATGAGAAATCTTGAGGGGAAAACATGAAGAAACATGATTTCAAACACAAAATCAAGCAAAGTTGTAATCTTTATGATTAGAGAGTGAACATACCTTGATTATGGGTGGTTCTTGGAGAGAAAATCAAGAGAGAGTGGAATCCTAGAGAGGAAATCCGAGAGAAGAGAAAGGAGAGGAATGAAAAGAGAGAAGAAGAAACCAAGTTTTAAAACAAACTGCTAGCCAGGCCGGCACTCGATGGAGGGTCGCCGGCACTCAGTGAATGCCGCCCGGCATTTCACGAAGTGCCAGCCGGCACTCAGTGAGTGCCGGTTCTCCTCACCAAGTGCCGCCGCGTGTGCCAGGTGGCCCTTTTACTCCTAATTTTCACTATTTACAAAAGAACCCCTGAATTTTGCTCCCATGTCCTTAAAGTTTTTCCCTCGTTTCAAAGGGACCCCCGAGATTTGAAGAATAAGTTCTAAAATCCTTTTGTAAATTAGGATTAGCCCCTACTTGTTGAGAATTCTGTCAAGAGCACCCGCTTGCGGTAAATGGGTAAGTTGAGTCTAAATCAACTCCGGATTTCTTGGGAATTTGGATAAATTGGAGTCTGTTTGACTCCGGACTTTTGGAAATTAATAAGATTGTCTCCTGATTTTAGAAAGATGAATTGGCTTGAGTCTAAATGACTCCGATTTTGGAAAAATGAATTGATTTGAGCTTGATTCCTAATTGATTCAAGGCAGATTGACTCCTAATTTTGGAAAAATTGAAGTGAATTTGGGTCCAATTGACCCCAAGTTTTTTGAAAATTGAAAATTGATTAAATTTGAGTCCGTGGACTCCAAATGTTGAAAGTTGAGTTGAATTCGAGTCTGCTAATTCCAGATTTCAAAAATTGAATCTATGGACTCCAAACCTCGAGAATCTTAGATTTGGATATGAGCCTGCTGACCCCTGAATATGACTTATATTTTCGGTCCTCGTAACAGATTTACGTTGATCCCGCTTGTGAGAATTCTCGATCCTCGTGACGTATTTGCATTGATCCTTTGTTTGAGAATGTAACATATTTGCACTCTCGGTTCTCGCAACATATTTGCGTTAACCCTCATTTTTGGAATACAACGGATTTGTATTCTCGATCCTCGTAACGTATTTGCATTGATCCTTTGTTTGAGAATGTAACATATTTGCACTCTCGGTTCTCACAACATATTTGCGTTAACCCTCATTTTGGGAATATAATGGATTTGTATTCTCGATCCTCGTAACGTATTTGCGTTGATCCTTTGTTTGAGAATGTAACATATTTGCACTCTCGGTTCTCGCAACATATTTGCGTTAACCCTCATTTTGGGAAGATAACGGATTTATATTCTCGATCCTCGTAACGTATTTGCGTTGATCCTTTATTTGAGAATGTAACATATTTGCACTCTCGGTTCTCGCAACATATTTGCGTTAACCCTCATTTTGGGAATATAACAGATTTGTATTCTCGATCCTCGTAACGTATTTGCGTTGATCCTTTGTTTGAGAATGTAACATATTTGCACTCTCGGTTCTCGCAACATATTTACGTTAACCCTCATTTTGGGAATATAACGGATTTGTATTCTCGATCCTCGTAACGTATTTGCGTTGATCCTTTGTTTGAGAATGTAACATATTTGCACTCTCGGTTCTCGCAACATATTTACGTTAACCCTCATTTTGGGAATATAACGGATTTGTATTCTCGATACTCGCAACACATTTGCGTTGATCCTTTGCTTGAGAATGTAACATATTTACACTCTCGGTTCTCGCAACATATTTACGTTAACCCTCATTTTGGGAATATAACGGATTTGTATTCTCGATTCTCGCAACATATTTGCTTTGATCCTTTGTTTGAGAATATAACATATTTGCACTCTCAGTTTTCACAACAAATTTGGTCCGCATAGAATAAGCATGGCGTCTGCGTAATCAGGTCTATTCAAAGAATACCATTACATGGCACTTGCATCACGATAAGATAGGTGCATTCATCCGTATGATTACTTGTGCTTGTGTACTGTTGCTCCTTGCTCGAACTACGTCTTGGTCTGATTCCCGATGGGATACGTAGGCAGCTCGTCCTTGAGCACGACCAGCATTTGGCCATCTGCGCACCCGATTTTGCAACGCATTTTGTTTTTTTTACCTAGATTCGACTGTTTGGTCAAAGGCTTGTCTTTCACACAGGCTTTGACATTCATTTGTGATACGCGTTGCTTCACAAACTTTGGCAAAGAGGGGCAAACTATAGACACCCCAATTTTGACCAAAACGTCAAATCTAGGGATTGGTTACCTCTCAAAAGACCGATGATGACAATAGCCGGTGACATTCGAAGATTTTCCAGGAAATCCAAAATCTTCAATTGATTCTTCAAGACAAATTTCAAAATTAAAAATAGAAAATATAAAAAGGAGAAAGAAAAGAGAGGATTTGGGTATTCGGGAGAGCCACGAACATTAAAGAACACACGAGGAAATCAGTCTGAAAATTTGCTCAATAAAAAAAAGAAGGGGTTTTGGAAGTATAAAATGAAGATGATAAAAAAAGGGGAGGAGTTTTTAATAAAGAAAAATTGTCTCTTGAAGAAAAATAATAATAATAATAATAATAATAAGGAGCATAGCATATTGAAGAATATACCATGCACATGGGTGCATACCACCCACATGGGTGCATTTTAGCACAAATATATATAAATATATAAGGATAAATCACAAAATTAAGTTTTGATTAATATTCCTTTCGAAAATTTGAAAAAACGAGCAAATTCAGTTAGCCCCGGCACCCGGAAAATCCGGCGGCACTCACTGAGTGCCGCGCCGGCATTCACGGGTTGCCGCCCGGCATTCAGTGAGTGCCGCCCGGCACTCAGTGAATGCCGCCGGCACCCGTCGAGTGCCGCTGGCTGTAACAGAGTGCTTTTCTCACATGTTCTAGAAGAAATCTTTGCACATGGGCCTCCACCCGAATTTACCCATTTATCCTTGAGATGATGGCCTATTTAAACAGATCTTCATCTTCATGTTGAGGGGACTTGAGCTTTTGAATCAATATACAAGCATATACAAGAGATATACTTGAGTTTAGAGAGAGAATTAGAGAGAGAATTGAGAAGAAGAGAAGAATTTCTTGAAGAATTTGAAGAGTTTTGAGAAGAATTTGAGGATCTTGGAAGAACTTCACAAGAAATTGAAGAATTCTTTGAGGTCATAGAGGTAACCTCTTAATCCTTGGTAGAATTAGGATAATTCAATCACAAGTTCTTAGATCTAGGAACTTTCACATTTTCAAAACCTCTCTTCTTATCCTATTTCATCACACACCACCAAGAATTTGTGATTGAATCTCATGACATCTCATTAATTTTGATCTAATTAATGCATTGGGTTTGAGATAAATTAGTTTTGAAGTATTTGTGTTCCTAAATAAAACTTTGATTTCCTTTATTTCTATTTCATTCATGAGGTTCATGAGATCTTCCATATCTCATTGAAACTCTTTGAGTTTTGATTCCTTAGTTTCCTATGATCTTATGATCCATATGGAGACTAAAATGAATCATGATCATAATCTACACATAGTTGGTGAGATACTAGTATCAACTCATGACTAGGATCTCTTTACTATGGATCTTATGGAATTCATACTATATTCCATGGAGATTAGAGTTGATTTGCTTTTTTTTTTTGTCTCCAATGACCATCAAATGGTAGGAGAAATGTTTTAGTTTAAGTCCATCTCTATGGCTTGGACTAATCTCTTCCTTGGGTTTTGAGAAGTTCTTCATACTTCATCTAAAACCTACATATATGTGTGTCTTTATCCTCCAATGACCACCAAGTGGTAGGAGTAATGATTTGAACTCAAGTTTTGGTCCATAAGTTTGAGTTCATTGTTTGGGATTTTGTGAAGTCCATTTCATACTTCATCAAAAGTCCATAGGTCTAAAGATGTCCTTAGTCTCCAATGACCATCAAATGGTAGGAGAAAATGGTTTAGTTTAAGTCCAACTTCATGATTTAATAGTTGGGGTTAACAAATAAAGTTGAACTTGATAACTGAAAACAGTGAGTTCACAAACTGTTTTTGATCAAAGATTTTTAATTCGAAATCTAACCGTTGAAATCAAGTGAAACCAACGGGAAAGTGTCAATAACACATTGTTCTATCAATGAAATTTTTGTTTTGGCAAGATTTTATGCTTAGAATGGTTTGATCATGAATTTTGTGAGACAACCATAATCTGTCCAGAGTTTCAAAATAGTTTCAGAACAGTAAAACGGTTTTAAAATTGATAGATCAGAGTTCTAACCAAGTTTTCATGACCTCTAATAATTGTTTATAAGCACCTTATTGTGTTCGGAAGGATCCCTGAAAAGTATGAAGCAATTCGGATTTGTTTGCTATTTTTAAAAAATCATACAAGATCTCTGGACAGAGAGTTGTAAAATCCTGAGTGAGGTCTAGTATTACTCATATTCTCGGAGATCTAACCGTTCAAACCTTGATATTCTTTTTGGGTTAGAAACTAGACTCACAGAGGCATAACATATCCAACAATCATTAAGATCCAACAGTTGAAAGTATTTTATTTCTATTTTTTAATATCTGGTTAGAAACTAGACTCTGTGATTCATTAAAAACTACTACTGTTTTTGTCTAATCTTATTTATTTCAACTCAAATGGTCTCTTAATGTCTTAGGACTCAAACCTTGTTTTGAATAATAATAAGTTAGATTAAACCCAGAGGCTTAGTGATCCAAATTAGTGAATAAATCCATGTTTTATTCTTATTCACATTCATTCATTTATGCACATCAATGCTTATGATTAGAACTAGCCATTGAATAAAGTTGGATTTCATGCTTAATAGATCTAAGCTAGAGGATTGGGATTGATTTTTGATATCATATTATTATGTAAAGCATGTGGACTAATCTTTGTTTTATAGCGCATTTGAGGTACATTTTCTCATCCCTTATCTAGTTTAATTCATTTCTTTGATTTTTGAATTGATTTTCGACTCCATGTGCGACACTTTAGCCTAGGTCTTGCCTTATGTGTTTATATGTGATAGAGACCTTTTCTTAGGATTTCTATTCTCGCATGCATTGCACGTTTAATATTCGCGGCTGGATCCCGGGTATGTTTTCTAGTTCTCTATTGCATTTCATGTTGCGTGCTACTTGAATTATGTGACTTATGAATGATATTTTACCGTTAGCAATTTTACACCATTTCCAACATGCTTGTGTAATGTATATGTACATATGTATTCATTGAGGGCATGCTTAGATTATTAATTTGATTAAAAAGGATGTTGAGTAGAGGCCTATCGCGAGATAGGATGAAAGGGGGTGTTTTAGTCCGTCGGGCTCCTTCCCCTTTCATTCCATAATCCCCGGACCCAGTTTATCTTTGGTTTCGCAAAAGATCAGTTTGCTTTAAAAATGGTTTCTTAATTTTCCTTTTAAAAATTAAGTGGCGACTCATTTGTTTTTGAATTTGAAAACTATTTGAAAAGTTGTGGGTAAAGAAAACCTACGATATCCACACCGATCAAATCTTCAATCTTGGTATAAGTCATCTATCGCAGCCTATAAGTAACCGATCAAATCCTTAGTCTTGGTATAAGTCATCTATCACAGCCTATAATTTACATGTCAAATCCTCGGTCTTGGTATAGGTAGTCTATCGTAGCCTATGAGTCACCGATCAAATCCTTGGTCTTGGTATAAGTTGTCTATGTTAGCCTATGAGTTACCAATCAAATCCTCGATTTCGGTATGACGTCAATCACAGTCTATATAAATTTGGGGTCATTGAATGTTGAACGATTTTTACTTTTCTACAAACCTTGACAAGATACCGGAGTATAAGACACAAAGTGCATCTCTGTCGTTCAATCATCTTGGATAACAATACATGGCATGAAACGCATCTATATAAATCATAGTTTTTCCAAAATGGGATGTCATCAGAATTCAATTTAAGGTGTAGAATGCATCCTTGGCATTGAAAAAATAGCATGTTTCTAAATCATCGCACCGGAGAATATGGAGCATGAGATTGCTTGAGCAAGAGTATCATGATAGGGTAGGTGGATTCATCTGCATGACTAATTGTGCTTGCATGTAGTCCTTTGCCCGAACTATGCTCTGGTCTGATTCCTGTCAGGATACGCTCTACTTGGTCTTCACACAGTCTTCGACATTCACTTGTGATACGCATTGCTTCACAAGCTCTGTCGAAGAGGGGCAAACTGTAGACACCCCAATTTTAACTGACCATCGAATTCAGGGGATGGTTACCTCTAGACCGATGATGACAATGACCGGCAAAAATTGAAGACTATCTAAAAGATTCAAGTTCTTCAAAAGATTCTTCAAACAAAGTTTTCAAAATTGAGAGAAAGAGGGAAATCAGGTGTTCGGAGAAACCCGAATATGAAATACGTATGAGAGAAACAGTTCGAAATAAATTTCAAAATTAATTATATATATAGTAGAATTTTGAGAATAAAATAAAGAGAAAAAAGAATTTTGAAATAAAAAAAAAAAGAAGAAAAGAAAATATTGTATGATATTAACATATATTAGTATAACTTTAAATGTATATCTAGTATATATTTTTGAAAAATAAATATAAAAAAAGGGGACAATACCGTTGGTTGCGGCATGTGGCATAGGCGATGGCGCACTCGCTGAGTGCCGCAGACAACTCAGTGAGTGTCGCTCGCTGTAACAGCCTGTTTTTCTCAAATACGTATGGAATATTCTTGCACATGGGTTTTCCACCCGAAATTACCCAATTGACCCTCAGATCTTGGTCTATATAAGGAGGCCTTCACCTCCATTACAAGGGGGCTTCTTCTCCCTCAATCCTCTTCTTCCATATTGTAAGATATATAGAAAACTAGAGAGATTTAAGAGAGAAATCAAGAAAGTTTGAAGAATTCAAGAGTTTTTATTGAAGAATTGAAGAGGAGCTTGAAGAAATTGGAATGTCTTCATCAACAAATCAAGAAGTTCTTGAGGTTATAGAGGTAACCATCTAATTCTATCTTGAATTAGGCTAGATTCAATCACAACCTCATAGATTTAGGCCTTCTACATATTTCAAAACCTCTCTTCTTATCCCATTTCATCACACACCATATAGAGTTTGTGATTAGATTTTCAATTTTTTTTTCATTAGTTTGGATCTAGACATAGCCTTTGGTTTAAAAAAAAATAGCAAATTGTAAAAGCATTTTATGGATTTCATAAAAACTTTGTTTTTACTTCCTTTTTTCTCTATTTTCTCTTTGAAATCCATGAGATCTTCTACATCTCATTGAGGTTTCCTTTGGTTTTGATCTATTAATCTCCCATAATCTCATGATTTATGTGGGGATTAAGATGGGTCTTGTTACATCCATATGATTTTTGTTGGATCTAAGTTTTGAACCATAACTTGAATCCTTCAAGTGGAGTCTGATAGAGTTATTTATATATTCTATGAGATCCATGTGATTTTGAGTCATATCTTAGTCTCCAAGGACCATTAACTTGAGACGAGAACTAGTAAAAATGGATCAAAATTCCTCAAGGAACACGTATTTGGGAGTGGAATTAGGCATAGTTTAGGTTTAGTTAAAATCTTGAATATTAATCCTACAAATGGTGCAGTGAACTCATGAACTCACTGAGATCAAAGATTTTTAATTAAATCATGGTCCATTAGAATTGTGTGAGACCAAGTGGAGAGTGTGACAAGCGGGGGTATTTGTAAAATACAACCGCGCTAAAAGAAGAAAATGCACTGATTTAGTTTGCAACTCCCTAGTTTATCTGCAGTTTGTGTTATAATGCTAGTTAACTTACAATATAACGAATCTGTGATAAGTTGTGTTATTTTAGCTGTTGTTGGTGCAGATTACTGTTGTGCTGTGTGCAGGAATAAATGATAGATAAAGGATAAAGCTGAAGTACAAGCAAAACAAATAAAAGATGAAATGTTGATTTCAAGCGATCGAGGATCATTCAAGCGATCGAACTTTCGATCGATCGAAGACAGTTAAAGTGCTCGAAGATTCCAGAAGTGCGATCGATTGAGAAAGGTTCGATCGATCGAACATGGCTTTTGTCAGAACTTACACGCACGCAGCGTGGACGTCTTTTGTAACCCTAGCCTTAGGTTTTTCTATATATACCAGTTATATTCACGTCCACAAGAGGCCCACTTTTTGCTTTTCAACAGTTTATAGAGAGTAGAGAGCTTTGTTCTTAATGTTTTTGTAGGTTTTCAAGGATTATCGTTGTTTGGCTTGGAATCTCAATGGTTTATGTAAAATTCTTCATTCCAGGTTACATATTATCGTTCTATTTATTGTTTACTTGTAGTTTATCATAGTTTAATCTATTAGATCGTAGCATTCCATGTTCGAATAGTGTTAAACCATTAGTTTTCATAGATTTTATGTGAAAATCACAAACAAACAGGACTTTAATGAATATTTATCTCAAAAACAAATCTGTGACACTCCAGACCATGTCTGAGTAGTCCCCAGGTTAGGAGATCACGATGAAACTGTGATCTCAAGCCTCTGCCATGCAGCCGAATAATTTCTGTGTTCAATTAATTGAAGTTGTTTCGATCGATCGAATCAAAAGACAGTCAAGTGATCGAAGACGTTTCGATTGATTGAGAGATGAAGATGTTCGATCGATCGAAAGCGCGTCGATCGATCAAACTCTCAGATTCTTGGGTAGTCTTTTTGCAGTATTCCAAGACTTTCTATTTTTGAGATTTGTTATCAAACTGTCCCCGAATGCTCAGTTTGTCAAAACAGTTTCATTACTTTAAGCCTTAAGGCATTTTTCTTCAATAACTTTTGCAAACCATTTTGAATGCTAACACCATTCAAAATGCGAGACTCAACTATTGATTTAAACCGCTTTCATGTATTTTGATTTAACTGTGATGACATAGTCCTGGCCATGAAAGGACTATTGATTCTTTTTTTTTAGGGAAATACGGAATACTGTAGAAAGATACACTCCTTAGAGCTTAAATGTGACTGCATGGCAGATGGCATGATCTCTGCAGATTTGTGTGATCCCAACATTCACTTTTTATAAAGAAAACCATTTTTAAAACATTACTTTAGTTAATTAGTTAATCATTAGCTTACCTTAATTGCTCTAGTAGTTATAGAACTTCATGTTCTAATCCTTGTTTTAAATCTTGAATTTTTCCTTACCTTTTGAGTCTAATCTAAGTTTTTAGTTTAACACCTTCCCTGTGGGATCGACCTGGTCTTAACCAGATTACTACTTACACGATTACCTACACTTGGGTATAGCACACAAGCGCACACAAGATTTTCAATCGTGTCAAGTTTCTGGCACCGTTGCCGGGGAAGGCGATAAGTTAATACTTAAATTACCTCAATCTGTCTTATCTATTTCTGTTTTCGTTTTTCATTGAGTTCTTTAGAATTAAAAAATCTCTTTAGCAATCTTTTCCTTTTCATGTCCGATAATTCCATTGAAGGAATTTTTGGAAATCCATTCTACTTAGCCGATTCCTTTGATTCTATTAATCCCGTAGCCACACCTACCAATTCAATGGCCGATAATCAAAGTGAAAATGGTGAGAATGTGGTTGTCCCAATTAACGGTTTGCTTTGTCCTTTGTGCGATCTCATGACACCTGAACACGCACCTACACCTTCTTGTAATTTCATTCCACCACATGCAGGCAAATTCCAATTTCGCAACGGAATGATTCAACTCCTTCCAACCTTCCATGGAATAGAGAGCGAGAAGGCATATCTACATGTCAAGGACTTCGAGGATGTTTGTACAGCATTTTCGCAGAATTGTCCTGTAGATGTGATGCGCCTAATGTTATTTCCTTTCACCTTGAAGGATAAAGCAAAAGCGTGGCTGCTCACCCTAAAGCCGAATTCAATCTACACCTGGCATGCGATGAACACTACATTCTTAAAGAAATTCTTTCCACCTCGTATGACCACCGAGCTAAAATGACAAATAAACTCTTATAAACAAAAGAGCAATGAAACCTTCACCCAAATGTGGGAGCGTTTCAAGGATTTGCTTCTCTCATGCCCACATCACGGGTATGAGAAATGGCGAACCATAAGCTACTTTTACAAAGGGTTAAATGGTGAAACTAAAAAGTTGGTCGAAACCATGAGTTCAGGGCCATTTCTTCGCAAAAACACTGAAGAAGCTGAAGCTCACTTCGAGTGGCTAGCTGAACATGCCCACGAATGGTCCAATTCTGAAGATGTCCCATGCTCACAGATATCCTGTGTAAAAGAGAAAAGTCTGTACCAATTAAAAAGTGAGGATCACCTAATGAACAAATATGAGGAACTAGTTAAGAAAGTAGAAGAGTTAGGAATGAAAGGAGAGAGTTCTAGGTAGGTTTTACCTGAAGAACCATGCAGCACATGCAACATGTTGGGACACACTAGTCAATACTATCCTAATGTGCCGTACTTTCAAGAACAAGCCCCTATGGAAATGAATGCCATGCAAGGGTATAGGGGGGCGGGGAATTCCTATAACAATCATAACTCGCAAAATAATAACAATCGATGGAATCATCCCGTTTTTGATTGGAAAAACGAAGCTGGGACCCAAAATCAATACCAACAACAACAGCCCTACAATAACAATAATCACTATCAAGGGCAATACAATAGGCCGCCCCAGCCATTCAATCAAAATAGATCACATAACTACAACCAAGCTCAACCCTCTAACAATCAGCAATCAAATGTTTACGTGCCACCTCACAAAAAGGTACAAGAGGAAGATCCACTCTCTAATATGAATTTAATGGAACAATTAATTAAAATGATGAGTAAAATGTCCGCAACATTAGAGAGAATGGATGCACGACAAGAGGTGTCGAGTGGAACGTTTCCTGCCCAACCACTTCAAAACCCTAAGGGATTCAACAATGGTCCCAATAATCATGAACAGGAAAAAGCCGTGACTACTCTGAGAAGCGGCAAGATTATAGGGTGCAATACACCTCTCTCTACTCTTGATGAGTATGAAAAAGACGAAGTGTAACTAAAAACAAATTGTCCACTCAAAAGGAGGAGCAATTTAATAATAACAAATCATTAGAATCAAATGATGACGCTCCTAAAGAAGTGGAAGAAATTGAGAGAAGGCCCAGGAAGGAGCCTGTCATTGACAAATTACCTAAATGCCCTTTCCCCGCACCTTACCCTCAAAGGCTTAAGAAACCCAAAAATGAGGCAAAGAATCAGGAGTTCTTGGAATTGTTTAAGTAAGTTAAAATCAATCTTCTACTCCTTGATACAATCAAACAAGTGCCGGCTTATGCTAAGTACCTTAAAGACTTATGCACGGTCAAGAGGAGGCAAAGTGTGAAGAAACACACTTACGTTGCTTGCCAAGCAAGCGCAATCATCCAAAATGAATTGCCTCCGAAACTCAAAGACCCCGGTACCCCAACTGTCTCGTGTCGAATTGGGAATCAAAGGATAGACAACGCACTCCTTGATTTAGGAGCAAGCGTAAACTTGCTGCCATGCTCAGTGCATAAACTTCTGGGGTTGGGTGAACTCAAACCTACCCGAGTTGCGTTGCAACTGGCAGACAGGTCAGTCAAAGACCGTAGAGGAATACTAGAGAAAGTTCTAGTGCAGATAGATTCATTTGTCTTCGGTCGATTTTGTGATCTTGGACACTACACCTGTGTCTAATCCAAGTGCACAAATTTCAGTAATATTTGGACGTCCATTCCTCAACACCATAGATGCCACAATAAAAATAAAAAGTGGTATTATGACCATCGTATTCGGGAACATGACTCCAAATGTCAAGATTTTTTCAAATCCCCGACCTAAAGAATACGAGGATGAGGAAGAAATCAACTACATCGAAATGGTCATCGAAGACGAGGCTGGTTTTGTAGATTACAAAGATCCCTTGGAGGTAGTTGTGTCACAATTCGACGCTATTGATGTTGTCAGAATCAAGATATAAAAAGTATGCTTTTATTTATGCTTTACTTTTCTAAAGATTTGTAGTGTGAAAGTAAAGGTCGAACCCACAGAGATTGATTACTACAGCGACTTAATTTTAAAACCTAACTTTAGTTAATTATGAAAACGGATTTTAATTTGATTTTAATTAAACTAATAACAATAAAACTAAATATAAACTATGAAAGCAATTAAAAGTGTTTTAAATAATGTTTAAGGGAACCTAGGATTGCAAATCCACCACTAGCTTCATAATAAGAATATTTATGAATTACTTTAGCTTATTACATTGGATGATAATGGGGAATTGTAGCTACAAGCCCAATTCCTCCGACAAGAAGATAATCATGGTTCAAGCACCAACATAATCCATCTTCGGGTAGCACGAATTATCTCACACTAAACTAGGGTTGTGATCTAATCCGTCTAACCTAGGCATGGACTATTCGGATACTTGATAGCACGAATCAATAAAGCACCATCACATGTAAACAACCTAAACAAGCACAGCAAGAATAGATCGTTTAGCACATCACAGTCAAAATAGATCTAAGACAAGAATAAATTCTGAAAGCAATGATTTAATCAATAGAAGTACCATTTATTTATAAAAATCCTCTAAACATGTGACTGTCATCCATACATAATAAAACTAAAATAAAAACATAAATAAAACCCTATTACTCGTCTAGGGCTTTATTGAAACCCTAGATCTATGATCTAGCCGTCCATGGAAGTGATGGATGGCAAGTAGTTGATGGAGGAGGCCATGGAAACCCTTGGTCTTCTTCTTCTTCTCCTTGCTTCCCTCTCTTCAATGGCTGGAAGTATGGTTGTAGAATGTGTGTATAATAATTGCCAACCCTTTAATTATAATAAAATAGGATATATATAGATTTACAACAAGTTTTGGAAGCCTTTACAACCCGAAACGGACTGAAACTGATGTAATTTACAATCTGGACGTCATTCAGCAGTTTCGTTTGCACAGGAGTCTTCAGTACACTGAAATACGCAACTTTGTTTTTTCCACATATCGCGCGAGCGGGTCGCGCGAGCGCGACAATTGGACCTTCGCGCGCGCGGATCGCGAGAGCGATTCTGGGATTCTCGCGCGAGCGGATCGCGCGAGCGATTTCTGGATTTCGCGGGCGCGGGTCGCGCGCGCGACTTGGCTTTTTCAGCTTCTTTTCTTCTGCTTTTTCACCCTGTTTAGCCTGGTTTAGTTGATTTCTTCCAAAACCTGTCAGAAACTAGAAAACAAAGTAAAAATATACAAAAACAGGATAAAATGTACTAACAAATGTTCATTAAGGCGTATATTTAGGATTAGTTCTCTCCCGATCAGCTATCTACCAACCTAATGATTCTACTCCATTGGACGTTGCTTTAAATCACACCTGGCTCATGATGGAAATGAAAGAGGAGGATAGAGCTGAATGCATGTAGGTAACACCATATGAACCCCTACCTCCAAAAACAAAATTAGTCATGTCCTCCAATTTTCAGTTTCCAGATTTGGAATTAAAGGAGCTTCCATAAGAGCTCAAATATGCTTTCCTGGGGACTAAAAAGACTTATCCTGTTATAATTCCATCCACTCTCAGTCTGAAACAAGAGGGCAAATTAATCCAAATGCTAGAACGACATAAGGGAGCATTAGGATGGACTATTGCCGACCTCAAAGGCATTAGCCCATCCGTGTGCACTCATAAAATATATCTGGAGGAAGACGGTAAACCTTCGCGACAAATGCAAAGGCATCTAAATCCTAATATGCAAGAAGTAGTCAAAAAGGAAGTCCTAAAACTTCTTGATGTTGGGATCATATATCCTATTTCTAATAGCCCTTGGGTTAGTCCAACCCAAGTAGTGCCAAAAAAAGAGGGTATAACAGTAATCCCAAACAAAAACGGCAAAATGGTACCAACACGCGTCCCCACCGGATGCCGAACGTGTATTGATTACCGAAAATTGAACACTGTGACCCGGAAAGACCACTTTCCATTACCATTTATGGATCAAATGCTATAACGAGTGGCGGGTCATAAATATTATTGTTTTCTAGACGGATATAGTGGCTATAATCAAATTGAAATTGCTCTTGAAGATCAGGAGAAAATAACTTTCACGTGTCCGTTCGGTACATTTGCCTACCGTCCTATGCCTTTCGGCTTATACAACATACCTGCTACTTTTCAGCGGTGCATGTTGAGCATATTCAGTGATATGGTCGAACAAATACTTGAGGTCTTTATGGACGATTTTTTAGTGTTCGGCCATAGTTTTGAAAATTGCTTAGACAATCTAGAACGTGTGCTAACACGATGCGCGGACAAACACCTAGTACTAAACTGGGAAAAGTGTTACTTCATGGTGACCAAGGGAATTGTCTTCGGCCAAATTATTTCCGATAAAGATATCCAAGTTGATAAAACAAAAATTGACATAATCTTAAATCTACCTGTCCCCGGTACAGTCAAAGACATCCGTTCTTTCCTGGGACATGCGGGATTCTATCGTCGCTTTATCCAAAATTTTAGTGCAATTTCCCGACCACTGTGTCAACTCTTAGTCAAAGACATACCATTCTAGTGGTCAAAAAATTGCCAAACATCTTTTAACGCACTACAGGAACACCTTACATCCGCACTGATAATACAGGTGCCCGACTGGAATTTGCCATTTGAACTAATGTGCGATGCTAGCGACTATGCTATTGGTGCAGCGGAGGAAGGATAATAAGACCTATGTAATTTACTATGCCAGTCGAACACTCAATGAAGCTCAAATGAACTATACGACTACCAAAAAAGAGCTATTGGCAATAGTCTTTGCTCTAGATAAATTCAGGTCATATCTGATAGGGTCCCCAATCATCTGTTATACAGACCACTCAGTACCTGTTATCTAAGAAGGATGCAAAACAAAGGCTTATCCAGTAGATAATCCTACTCCAAGAATTTGATATCGCCATTAAGGATAAAAAGGGAATAGAGAATGTGGTCGCTGACCATTTGTCTCGGTTAACATTCACTTACAACACTGAACCCATACCAATTAAAGATGGAATCCCAGATGAGCAACTGATGACTGTTTCCAATTTGCCTTGGTATGCAGATATAGTAAATTATCTTGTTACGGGAGAGACCCCGAGTCATTGGTCAAATCAAGACAAGAAATGGTTCCTCTCGTTCACACGTCATTTCTTTTTCAATGACCCATACTTATTCAAGTATTATGCAGGTTAGGTCATTAGACATTGCGTTCCAAATGAGGATATAACCGTGATTTTGGCTTCTTGCCATTCTGAAGCCTGTGGAGGCAATTTTTCTTCACAAAATACCACACAAAATGTCCTACATAGCGGTTTCTACTGGCCCACTGTATTTAAGGATGCTCATTCTTTTTGTAAATCATGCCAATGCTGTCAAAAGCTTGGTACAATTTCAAAAAGGAACTCTATGCCCTTAACTCCCATTATCACAATTGAAGTATTTGATTACTAGGGCATAGACTTTATGGGCCCGTTTTCGAAATCAAACAACTGTGAATACATATTCCTAGATGTGGAGTATGTATCAAAATGGGTAGAAGCGATACCGACAAGACACAATGACCACAAAACAGTTATGTCCTTTCTTAAGGAACATATTATGTCACATTTTGGAACCCCAAGAGCACTTATAAGTGACCAAGGCAAGCATTTTTGCAACAGACCTTTAGAGTCACTCCTCAAGAAATATGGGGTAAACCATAGGATTGCTCTAGCTTACCACCCACAAACTAACGGGCAGGCAGAAGAAAATGAAATCACAGAAGGTTTGTGTGTGGTTCGGCCCCGTTAATGAGGTGACCTACGTCCACTGTTGCGTCTATGCGCGTTCACTAGCAGATCACCGGCGGCCTGGTGAGCCAACAAAGTGGGGCGGCACTACCAGTAATACCAGCCGGGTGTATGCGTGTATGTTGGTGATTTCTCTAAGGTGTATCTGCTTAGAGAGTTGATACCCGGATCCCTTTTGAGAGGGTAGGTGGGCTCTTTTATAAGTGTAAGAGTCCACCTTTACATGGTAAATTTCACTAGATTAGGAAGCCTAATCTAATCACAATAGATTTGCCCAATATTTGGTGAGTTTCCTAAGCAGTTAAGGAAACCACTAATTCTCTTGATAGAGCGACAGCTGTGTAACGAATTGAGGGGAAACGTGATTGATGCCGTGATCCTCGGGGCCCCACTACGACCGCCCGAGTATCTCGGGTGGCAACTGCAGCATCCCCCGGGAGCGTGGGCTCCATGCCTCAAATCTGTCTTCCCCGGGTCATTAGCTGAACACGTGGCGGTTAGGTAATTACAAGATATTTCTGGACATATCAGCTGCCCCCCATTTTTAGAGCTGAGATGACGCTTTATCAGATGAGGTCGGAAAATTAAGAACGCCCTTCATAGACCGCCCGGGAAAATACCAGGTCCCCCACCGGACCACGGCTAACACGGGACGACCCGGCGGCTCAAGGACCGAGCGGTAGCTGTACAGGCCTGAGATCCCCGATGCCACGTGCCTACTGGTTACAAGCATAGTTCGGGCTTAAAGCATCCAGTTTAAGAGGTAACTGAATCGTCCAGCTGGCAACCAGACTATCACATCCCACATTTAATGCTCACGCCTTCTGAGGCGACGCCCCACGTGCCCGAAACGACAGTTTCGGCGGGAGAGTACATGAACCGTTCGATCAGATTGGATCCCAACCGTTCGTTCTGCTTATATAATGAGCACTATTTATCCTAGCTTCTTCACTACTCAACACTAGCTGAATCGCCTGAGCAAACTCTCCGAGCCTCCTATCCTCTGCTGTCTTTGCCTTTCCAAACTTTTATCTGCACCAAATGGCCTCACACGTTGACCTAACATCAGACGAGGGGCTTAAGGCATTCCGGGAAGATTGCCAAATTCCCGAGGACGTGGTGATCCGTCCGTTCGTTGAAGGAGAAGAAGTAGCCCCTCCTTTCTTCCTCATCAGCAGCTATCTGCTGCTGATCGTGGGATTACGCTTTCCTCTGCCGGTCTCCTTCTGCGACCTTCTTCAGGGTTTGCAGATTCCACTACACAAATGCCGACCAAACGTTGCCCGCCTCTTATGGGGAATTTCGGCGCTGAACGAGTGACTGGGGTTGTTTCTCCGGGCTGCCGACGTTGCGAGGTGTTACATACTGGGCATTGACAACAGAGGCCCCTACTTCCGCCCTAAGACTGAGGGAAAAGACCTTGTCCGAGGTCTAGACTTCCCAAACAAGAACTGGCAACGGTACCCTTGGGTGCTGGTTGCTGGTAACTGGTTGGAGAATGACGGTCTCTGCCCTCCTGCGGGTTATAATCCCGATCACTGCAAACAGGCCTTCACCGCCTTTCGTGGAGTCGTCCCGTCCGAAGATGACATGGAGGCTTTCGACCAAGCCATCGAGGCCGGTATGTCGTTCTCCTACTTGAAAGGGAGACCTGCGGAGAATTCGGGCGTCGGATCGTCTTCTGCAACCGCTGCCGCTGCGGCATCTGGATCGCGCCGCTATACCCGGTCGATGGCGACCGGGGCGCGCCCGGCCAGCAGGACGGGCCAACCCGAGGGGCCGGTCACCTTGTCCACCAGCAATGACTCCTCATCTGAGGATGTAAGCCCGCCTCCGGGCCCGTCCAGAAAGGGCAAGGAGAGAGAGGTCGAAGAAGAGCCTCAGCCCCCACCGAAGAGGAGCCGACCGGAAATATTCACCGGCCCCCGCATGCCGGGCTCATGGTCGGATTTCTCTCTCGTGAACATGGAAGAACGCTTGCAGGCGGTGGAGAAGATGGGCGCCGAGCTGCAGATGGATTCCGCCCTGCGGGGGGTGGATGTCCACGCCTTGGAGCTGGCCGTAGAGGGGCTGACGGCGAAGGTGGCTGCCCTGGAAGAGGAGGTCAAGGCTTTGAAGGGCCAAAGACCTTAAGGGCATTTTTGTTTACACACATATGTACATTTTTCCTTCTTCTTCTTTTTATTTTCTTCCGGGAAGGCTACTGTAATTGCTCCCGTCTTTGTACAGTTTTCCTTTTATAGCAATAAAAAGGTCCCTGAGGCCATCTTTTTCCTTCATTAAGTCCCTTGAACTGTGTATCAATTCTGTACAACTCTGTGAGGTTAATTCCCGACCGGCTCGCAAATGCGCCCGGGCTATGGTTGCTCGGGCCTGGACCGCTGCTTCCACGCGTCAACCAATCGTTGGTCAGGTTAGATCCTAATGAATGGAGACGTGGGCGTAACCAAACCGTTCAGAAGCCAACGGAAACGTCTTTACGTGTACTTAATGCGCGCGCCTTTTGAGGCGACCCCCCACGTGACCGAAGCGACGGTTTTGGGCGGGATATTTTCTGGACCGCTGGATCTGTTCTGATCTGGGCCGTTCGAGGTCTTTTATACAAGGAGCACTCGCCCCACCTCCTGCGCACCCTCCTGATTCTCTTGTCTCTGATCTTTCTTTTTTCTCTTCCCTGTTCCTTTTTCCTTTCGAAGCGAAACTGGAGAGAACGAACCTTGTGGGGTTTGAGCGGGAGTGGGATTTCTTCCTTCTCAGATTCGTAGCGTTTTTCGAGTCAGGTGGAACCCTAACTCACTTGAACCGGACGGGTGTTCCTTGCGTGGTTCTGAGAGAGTGCTACCTGGTGTTGCGGAGCATCTACTTGCTACCATTCAGGTTAGTAACCCTGCCCCCCCTGTATATCAGGCTCGGGGTTTTCGATCCCTTCGCGAGTCGTCCTTTGTGTCGGTTCCTTCCTGCCGGAGGGCCAGAGATGGAGCACTCCGGCTTCAATTCCGCGTCGAGATCGGAGAGTGAGCAGTATCGGTCGGGGTCCCCGGGTGCTAGCCAAGGCCAGCTCCCGGAATCCCCGTCCGACCACCAAAGCGGGGCCTGGATCCCCATTCGCCTGTCCAGTAGTCAGTCTTCTGAGGAGGCCCCTGTCGCCTCCGTTTCGAGGGGATTAGGCGACGAGCTGCCTGAGGGGACCGACCGCATGGTCTTCGCTTGTGAGTCCACCTCTTCCGTTCTTCACTCTGGAGACTTTCGCCGGATTAGGGAGAGGTACTCCCTTCCTGACGGTTGCGCCCTAGCCGTGAATTCCGGCGGCGCGCACCTATATCATCAGGGTTTGTCACCCTGTTTGAGGACGCTATGATGGCGGGCCTCCGACTTCCGCTTCACCCGGTGGCTCGGGACATATTGATTTTTCTGGACATCGCTCCCGGCCAGTTGGCTCCCAACGGGTGGAGGTTCTTGATGGGGTGTATATCATTGTGGCCCCAGGCATTCGGGTATGATCTTACCCTACAGGAGTTCCTTTGGGCTTACCGGCCATTCCCTGTGCATAATGAGTTGGGGTTTTTCTCGTTCTCCGCCCGTCCGGGCAGGAAAATCATTGACAACTGCCCTAGTAACAATAAAGGGTGGAAGGGAAAATTCTTCCAGGTGTCTACCCTTCATCTCTGTGACATGGCTCCGGGGAGCCAGCTGAAGACATCCTGGGCCAGGGAGTTGAAGGGTAAGACCGCCCTTCCGTCCTTATCTGCTATCTCGAACTATCCGGAACACAGTGGATTGTTGACCAGTTTTCTTCTCTTTTTTTTTTTTTTTTTTTTTTACAGCGGGCTCAACTAAACCCCCAGAAATTTCTGAGGCGTGCCAGGCCAGGATCTTGAAGCTAGCGAAGTTGCCCGTCAGCATCTGGAACGTGCTGTCCCGGTCGGGAGGGCTCATCGCTAAATATTCCCCTGAGCCGCCTATTCCGGCCCCCAGCTCTACACCCATCATCCCTGGTAAGTGTGCCAGTAACATGTACTTGTACTATTTCTGCCCCTTGCACCTTTGATCGTACGATCTTTGCTTCTACAGAAATGGCTCCCAAACGCAACTTGGATCAGCTGCGGGAGAGACAGGTCGCCGCTACCGCCACTGCTGCCGCTCGGGTGGCAATCGCCCAAGGAAAGAGGCCGGCCACCGAGGTTCCAGGCGGCGACCGCCCACTCAGGCGCATTCGCCACGGGACCAATACCCGTCCAAGTCCCGTAGGGACATCGGTTCCCCCCAGGCCGGCTGTTGAAGAGCCCGTGCCCAGGGCTGATGTTCCATCGGGTTTGCCCCCGGGCGGGCATGATGAGGCCCGGGAGAGACTCAGGCCCTGCCTCGCGCCAAGCCAGGTGACAGCGTGTGCCGAGCTAACCCCCCAAGGGATCCAAGGATGGCTATACAGCGTCTCCCACCTGGTGAGTGTTCTGCTTCTTTTTGTTTAAACGCGGACTTGCCCTGCACTTGTTACTTGTTTAACCGATGTGTGTTCTCCTGCCGTAGGTTGGCTGCATAGCTGCGGGGTCTGAATCCGTCCACTCATCCCTAGCCGCGAAGGTGGGCGCCGCTGAAGCCGCCCTTTCGGAGGAACGGAAAGAGCTGCAGGTAGCAAAAGCTGCCCTGGCCGTGGAGACGAGCAAGACGAAGTCGCTGGCCTTGAGCTTAGGGGCGGCTCAGGCGAACCTGGCAGCGGCTTTGGCCGAACTGGAAACTTCCCGGGCCCTTATCGCGGCAGCCGAGGCCCAGGCTAAAGCGGTGACCGAGGCGCCTTCCGCAGAGGCCTTGGAAGGAGCTTTTGACGATGGCTTCTTCCAAGGTTATGAGGATCTGAAGCGGCGGGTAGCTCGGGACCACCCCGAGTGGGTTCTCTCGGCCTACGCGGGGATTGACTCGGATTACTGGGACATCGGTGAGGATCCCAGACTCGGTGAAGCTCCAGCTGCTGACGAGGGGCTTGCGGCCGTTGGAGATCCTGTGGTCGTTGCTGAGGCCACCGAGCTTACCCCGGAGGGAGGCTTAGCGGAGGAGGGACTTACCATTCCGGGGGAACAGGCCGGGGAGACCGAGAACGTGATTAATGCGGAAAACTGACTTCCCTGTCTTTCCTTCCTGCTTATTTGCTTTTGTCGTTTGTAGACTTTTATTTTTCGGGGAGGCTACTACAATTGCCCCCCAAGCTCTGTACACTCATTTTAATTAATGAAAAGGCCCTTGAGGTTATCCTTCCGTTAATTTTGTTGTACTGTGCTTTTAACTTTTGCTAGTATCCGTACGGCCTTGGCCAACCTAACATCTGCCTTAGCAAATGCTTTAGGACCGTAACCCACAGAACACCTAGTCGAATGATATAATTCCCTGTTTTGGCCTTAGCGTTACCCTTTTGTCCTCCTGTCCCCTGCCCCCCAAGCATTTTGCAAAGGCAGGAGTGCGGGTGTACGGGACTGAATGGCCGTAGGGAATCGACCTGGAACATGGGTGGTTGCAGGAGCATTTGAAGCTTGCCATTGTTGGCCACCTAGGGGTTTTGGCCCCATCGCTGGCTGGACCTAGGCGAAACTTTAGTTAATTTCCTGTTTAGGTATGGGACCCTCTTGCCCCCAGGGCTCCTGTTAAGGAGGGGGTGTGTTGGGGATCGACCATAGGAAACCGACCTGGAACATGGGTGGTTGCAGGGTCCTTTTGAAGCTTGCCATCGCTGGCCACCTAGGGGTTTGGCCCCATCGTCGGCTGGACCTAAGCATAGCTTGAGTTAATTTCCTGTTTAGTTGGAGGACCCTTTTGCCCCCAGGGCTCCTGTTAAGGAGGGGGCGTGTTGGGGATCCACCATAGGAAACCGACCTGGAACATGGGTGGTTGCAGGGTCCTTTTGGTGCCTCGGGGTTAGGCCCGAGGTCTTTTGGTGCCTCGGGGTTAGGCCCGAGGTCTTTTGGTGCCTCAGGGTTAGGCCCGAGGTCTTTTGGGTAAGCCTGATGTACCGAAGGGAATAATGTTTCAAAGCAAACTTTCCATTTTATTCAAAAAATAACAATCTGTAACAATTGTCCTATCAAGGCTACGTAGAAAAAGAATTCTCCTCATAACACTAGACTCCCGTAGCTATGTGCTACTGATAGTACTTGCGGAGATGTTGCACGTTCCAGGGGTGGCTGAGGTCGTGCCCATCCATACTTTGTAGCCAATAGGTTCCTGGTCGGTTGACCCGAGTGACTGTATATGGTCCTTCCCAGTTTGCTCCCAACTTCCCATGGCTTGGGACTCGGGTTGACTGGTTCACTGCTTTAAGAACAAGGTCCCCAACCTGGAAACTACGATGCTTCACCTTACTATTGTAATACCGTGAGACCCTTTGCTTGTAAGCTGCCACCTTGAGATAGGCTTGGTCTCTTTTCTCCTCGACCAGGTCTAGTTTCGTACTGAGGGCCTCTCCATTATCTGGGTCAGTGAAGGTGGCCACCCGGTATGTGGGTAGCCCGAGCTCCGTGGGGACTACCGCCTCAAAACCATAAGTCAAGGAAAAGGGGGTTTCGCCTGTTGCCGCCCGGGGTGTGGTACGGTAGGCCCACAGAAGGGCTGGGAGTTCGTCGGCCCACAGGCCTTTAGCACCTTCGAGCCTCGTCTTAATCGACTGCAAAATCGTACAGTTGGTTACTTCGGCCTGACCATTAGCTTGTGGGTGCTCAGGAGAAGAGTAGTGGTTCAATATTCCATAGTCCGAGCAGAACTGTCTAAAGACGGGTGTATCAAACTGTCTTCCATTGTCGCTAATCAGGACTCGCGGAAGACCGAACCTGCTAAGGATATTTCTTTCCACAAAATGTTCCATCTTTCTCTCGGTTATTGTTGCCAGGGGCTCGGCCTCCGCCCACTTTGTGAAGTAGTCCACGGCTATCACAGCAAACTTGACCTGCCCCTTCCCCGTTGGCAAGGGACCAACGATGTCAATTCCCCATTGGGCGAATGGCCAAGGGCTTAGGACCGGTGTCTGAAGTTCTCCTGGTTGGTTTATCATGGGAGAGTACCGTTGGCACTTGTCACACCTTCGAACGTACTCCTGCGAATCCCGAGCCATGGTTGGCCAGTAGTACCCCTGTAGTAGGGCCTTTCTTGAGAGTGTCCGACTCCCTACGTGGTTCCCGCACACGCCTTCGTGAATTTCGTACAGTATTGCTTGAACTTGCGTGGGATGGACACAACGAAGGTACGGGATGGTGAACCCCCTTTTATAAAGGACACCGTCTAGGACATGATATCGTGCTGCTCGGTACTTGACCCGTCTTGCTTCCTCTTTCTCGTCCGGTAGCCTTCCTGTCGTCAAGAAATTCATGATCGGATCCATCCAGCTGGGTCCCAGAGTGACCGGGTCGACCTCCATGCCTTCTGAGTTGATCACACTTGGCTCGGGTAGGAATTGTATCCTTATCCCGGGCAAGTCTGACTCAGCCGACGATGCGAGGCGGGCGAGCCGGTCAGCCCTGGTGTTCTCTTCTCTGGGTATTCGAGTGATGGAAAAGCCTTGGAGTTGTTTGGACGCTGTTCGGACGAGTGCTAGGTAGGCCATCATGCTATCTTCCCGTGCTTCGTATTCTTGGTTTACTTGATTGACCACGAGCTGGGAGTCGCTGTAGCTCTCGACCTGTTGTGCGCTCATCGAAACGGCTAATTGCAGCCCAACCAGGAGGGCTTCGTACTCGGCCTCGTTGTTGGAGGCACGAAACCCGAATCTCAAAGCATATTCAAGCTGGATGCCCTCGGGGGTGGTCAGGATAATTCCGGCCCCACTGCCCTGCCGGTTGGAAGAGCCATCGACATGCAGTATCCATGTGGGGATGCCGGCGAGCAATCCGGGCGGTAAGGCCGGAGGCTCGAGTTCTTCTATCGGGTCTTCTGGATACGTAAACTCGACCAAGAAATCTGCGACGGCTTGTCCCTTGATGGCCGTCCGCGGTCTATAAGTTACCTCAAACTCCTCCAGTTCCAAAGCCCACTTGACGAGCCTTCCGGATGTGTCCGGTCGAGAGAGGATTCTGCGGAGGGGTTGGTCTGTCAGTACTACGATGGCATGGGCCTGGAAGTACGGGCGGAGCCTTCGGGCCGATGTAACGAGGGCGAAGGCCAGTTTCTCGATGCGGGAGTACCGGCTTTCCGCGCCTTGCAGTGCTCGGCTGGTGTAATACACTGGGAACTGTATCCCGTGCTCTTCCCGGATAAGTGCTGAGCTGACTGCCGATGGCGACACCGCCAAGTACAGGAACAGTTCTTCTCCGACTGTAGGTGTCGACAATAGAGGCGGAGAGGTCAGGTATCTCTTGAGTTCCTGGAACGCCTCCTCGCACTCCTCTGACCATTGAAAAGCTTTACGGAGAATTTTGAAGAATGGTAGGCAACGGTCAGTTGCTCTGGAAACGAATCTATTCAGTGCGGCCACCCGTCCGGCTAAGCTCTGAACTTCCTTAGTTGACTTGGGTGACCGCATGTTGATGATGGCCTGGATTTTGTCAGGGTTTGCCTCTATTCCCCGTCTGCTGACCAGATGAGCGAGGAACTTCCCGGATGAGACCCCAAAGGTGCACTTGGCCGGGTTCAACCTCATCCTGAATTTTCTCAAAATGCTGAAGGCCCCGGCCAGATGCTCCAGGTGATCGGGTTCATCTCGGCTCTTGACCAGGAGATCGTCCACGTATACCTCCATGGACGTTCCGATAAGATCTTTGAACATGAAGTTGACCAAGCGCTGGTATGTAGCCCCGGCATTCTTAAGGCCGAAGGGCATGACCCTATAACAGTACGTGCCTTGGTCGGTGATGAACGCCGTCTTCTCTTCATCTTCGGGGTACATGCTGATCTGATTGTACCCGGAGTAGGCGTCCATGAACGAGAGGACTGAGTGGCCTGCCGTTGAATCGACGAGGAGGTCTATCCTGGGCAGCGGATAACAGTCCTTGGGGCAGGCCTTGTTGAGGTCAGTGAAGTCCACACACATCCTCCATTTACCATTGCTCTTCTTGACCAGAACAACGTTGGCTAGCCCGTCGGGGTAGTGGACCTCCCGGATGGAGCCAGCTTTTAATAGCTTCTCTACCTCCTCACTTACAGCTTTTTGCCTTTCGGACGCCATGCCCCTTCTCTTCTGCTTTACCGGACGGCAGTCTGGGCTAACATTGAGGTGATGGGACATCACTCGGGGATCAATCCCGGGCATGTCCTCATGACTCCACGCAAAGACATCCTGGTTTTGCTTCAGGAACTGGACCAATTTTTCTTTCAAGGCAGGCTCCAGCAGCGCGCCTACGTTGATCGTCCGATCCGGGTGCTCCGGGTCCAGCACAACTTGCTCCAATTCTTCCATCGGCCCTATCATGTCTCTCGGGTCCCGGGGATCCATTTCTTGGACATTCAGAGTCTCGGTGATTGCCCCCCGTCGCAACGAGCTAACATAACAACTCCGAGCCGTGGTCTGGTCTCCTCGCAAGCATCCCGGTCCCTGAGGAGTCGGGAATTTTACGGTTAGGCTGTATGTGGAGACAACTGCTCGTGCTCTGTTGAGGGTCGGCCTCCCAAGGATGACGTTGTAGGCCGAGGGGGCATCCACTATCACGAAATTGGTGAGCAGGGAAACCTGTTTTGGATAGGTCCCCATGAGTACCGGGAGTTCGATCGTGCCGAGCGGTTGGGTGCTAGAGCCGTTGAATCCAACCAGGGGAGTAGCGACTGGCCGGAGCCGATCTCTATCGACCCCGAGTTGGTCGAATGCCGCTGCGAACATTATATCCGACGAACTGCCCGTGTCGACTAGTACCCTCTGGACCATGTAGTTTGCTATAGACAGTGTCACTACCAGCGGGTCGTCATGGGGGCAGTGGAGGCCATGTATATCATCGGATGAGAACGTCAGGACGTCAGTTGGTGAGGGGCCGGTGGATTGGACCTGCCATACATCCACTCGGGATGCTCGGGCATGCCTCTTCCGTGCCGACTGTGAATCACCTCCGCCAGATGTTCCTCCGGAGATCACGTTGATGTGGCCGAGCAGTGGAGGAGGCTGACCGGGAGCCCGGGCATCCTGTCGGGGCTGTCTGTCCACTGTGACAAACTCGGCAAGATGGCCCTGCTCGATCAACTTTTCGATTGCTATTTTCAGTTTGAAGCAATCCTCCGTTTCATGGCCGTGATCCTTGTGATAACGGCAGAACTTCTCCCGATTCCTCTTGCCGGGAGGGGCTCTGAGCTTGGTAGGCTGCGGAAGCAACCTCTGCGCCTCTGCGGCGGCCATCACCTCATGTATGGGTCGGGAAAGAGGTGTAAAAGCTGTTGGGGGCTGACCCCTAGCCTCTCTTTGGTCTTGCTTTGGCTTCTTTCCCGGGCCTTTCTCAAATCCCTCGCGTTTGCGCTTTGCCTTCGGGGACTCGTCTCCCGTCTGGCTGGCGCGCTTCGCCTTCAGGAATTCTTCGGTGTCTATGTACTTCCCTACTCTTTCCGAGAGTTCCACCAGGGTTGCCGGTCGATTGCGATGAAAGGACGTGGCCACCTTGGTGTGCTGAACTCCTGAGCAGAAAGCCATGATAGCGGCGGTCTCATTGAGGTTGCGAATCAAAAGCCTCTGCTGGTTGAAACGATCTACGTACTCCCTCAAAGATTCCCCCCTTTGCTGCTTGACAGCCAGCAGCTGGGTGTCTGGCTGCGACCGGTCCAGCATCCCGACAAACTGACTAATGAAGAGTTTGCCGAGGGTCTTGAAATCGTCAACCGTCCGCGGTTTCAGAGCATGGAACCATTGCGCGGCTGATCCCTTTAAAGTACTGGGGAATGCCAGGCATAGCAACTCGTCCGTGGTACTGACCAGTGCCATCTGCGCCTTATAGGTGCGGATGTGGTCCACTGGACTCCCCTTGCCGTCGTATGAGCTGAGATGAGGGGGTTTGAACTTCCGCGGAATCGGGAACTGTGTCACCCGGCCAGTGTAGGGTGACTCCGTTTCTGTATTAGTGAGGTCGTGGCCGGACTTGCGGTTCAGCCTCTCAATCTGCTGCTGCAGCTCCTCGACCTGGGCCTTGACATCAGTACGCCCGATCCTTCTCTCTGCACCTGAGTAGTAGGTTGGATCGGACGATGATGCCTCGTCCTCGAAGCGCGTCGATCTTGGGGATAGCACTCGGCTACGAGTCCGGGATAGCCTGTGCCTGAGATCATCCCGGCTTAGGGCGGGCGGATCGTCGACCGGTTCCCTGACCTTTCGTCCGGGTGCTTCTCCCCTTGCAGCTCGCCGCCGCTCGATGAGGATCCGGGCATCCTCTACTCGTCGCGCTCGGCGAGGGACATACCAAGGTCCTTCCTGTGGGCGCTTGGCAGGCTGGCTGCGCTCCCCCTCTGCCCGGCTTTCCCGGTTTAGTTGGGACCCTGGGGCGGACCTAGTCTTTCCGTGCGTCCGGGCAGGCTTCTTGCTGGGAGCGCTCCTTTCGGGCCTCTGACTGGGAGTGCTCTTTTCAGGCCGCTTCTCCGACGAAGGGCTTTTCTCGTAGTCCTCGACCACTTTTTCATTATGGGCTATGAGCGCATCTATTTGCTGTTGTGTCCGGAGCTGGCCTTCCAAGAGCCGCTCCAGCGCTACTGCGACCTGGTCGGAGGTCATGGAGGTCGCCCGCGTCTCGATCTGTAGGTCCTCCTGACCGGTTGAATCGGCGGTCTTCTTGCCCTTCTTCTTTGGCATGTTGATCAGTCAAAGATTTTTGTTAACAAGGAAATCGTGTCGATTCCCACAGACGGCGCCAAACTGATGATGCCGAAAACTGGTGAGGGCAATTCTAAGAAGAAAATGAAATCACAGAAGGTTTGTGTGTGGTTCGGCCCCGTTAATGAGGTGACCTACGTCCACTGTTGCGTCTATGCGCGTTCACTAGCAGATCACCGGCGGCCTGGTGAGCCAACAAAGTGGGGCGGCACTACCAGTAATACCAGCCGGGTGTATGCGTGTATGTTGGTGATTTCTCTAAGGTGTATCTGCTTAGAGAGTTGATACCCGGATCCCTTTTGAGAGGGTAGGTGGGCTCTTTTATAAGTGTAAGAGTCCACCTTTACATGGTAAATTCACTAGATTAGGAAGCCTAATCTAATCACAATAGATTTGCCCAATATTTGGTGAGTTTCCTAAGCAGTTAAGGAAACCACTAATTCTCTTGATAGAGCGACAGCTGTGTAACGAATTGAGGGGAAACGTGATTGATGCCGTGATCCTCGGGGCCCCACTACGACCGCCCGAGTATCTCGGGTGGCAACTGCAGCATCCCCCGGGAGCGTGGGCTCCATGCCTCAAATCTGTCTTCCCCGGGTCATTAGCTGAACACGTGGCGGTTAGGTAATTACAAGATATTTCTGGACATATCACTAGGGCATAGACTTTATGGGCCCGTTTTCGAAATCAAACAACTGTGAATACATATTCCTAGATGTGGAGTATGTATCAAAATGGGTAGAAGCGATACCGACAAGACACAATGACCACAAAACAGTTATGTCCTTTCTTAAGGAACATATTATGTCACATTTTGGAACCCCAAGAGCACTTATAAGTGACCAAGGCAAGCATTTTTGCAACAGACCTTTAGAGTCACTCCTCAAGAAATATGGGGTAAACCATAGGATTGCTCTAGCTTACCACCCACAAACTAACGGGCAGGCAGAGTTGGCTAACCAAGAAATCAAGCATATACTCGAAAAGATGGTTAATTTCAACCGAAAAGACTGGGCTTACAAACTGACTGATGCTCTGTGGGCATACCATACTGCCTATAAGACAAACTTGGGGATGTCCCCATATAGGCTGGTGTACGGCAAGGCATGTCACCTTCTTGTCAAAATCGAGCACAAAGCATATTGGATGACACGCTCATTGAACTTCGACATTAAAGAGGAAGGTCATCTACGATCTCCAGTTGGCTAAATTGGAAGAAATACATTGAGATGCATACGACAATGCTAAATTACACAAGGAAAGGTTGAAAGCTCGCCATGATAGAACAATTTTTCGAAAACATTCGAGTCGGGGCAGAAAGTCTTGCTGAATGACTCTCGCCTTCACCTATTCCCTGGAAAACTCCGTTCTCAGTGGACAGGACCATTCATAGTCAAATCTGTCTTTCCACATGGGGCAGTGGAACTCATAAACCCAAGAACGAAGATTGTTTCAAGGTTAATGGCCAAGGGTTAAAACCGTTCTGGAGAACTTCCAACAAGAAGCTGAGCACATCGTGCTGGATGAGCCCAGCTATTCCTCCACCTAAACCCTAAAGTGTGTTTACACGTTGTTGTTATTGTATACCTTCACTTTTACTGCACTTTATTTTGTTTCGTTTATTTCTGTCGCTTTTTGAGTGTGACTTCGATTTTAATCTGCTATTCCATTCTATCTCTCACCTGCAGGCTATTAAAAATATAAGTGATGACGACGTCCATTCAGTCGGGTCATGGGCTGATTCAGAATATCCTAATCCTCTATGAACTATTGAGGAGATTGCATTCTACTTGTCTCCTTATCAAGGGCCAGGAGTAGATGATGTCATTGACTTGACCCGAGGGTACATCCCTTACGATCCTGTACTCCTCCACATTAATCCCTTTCGCGCATATGGACTTCGTTGAAAAGGAAGATGAACCAGAGGGATATTTTGTTGGGGAAGTCGACGATGCCCTCTTGGAATAATGGGAGAACGATTTGATGTGGGAACCATGGGAGGAAGATTATTTACAGGATATGGTGCCCGAATGCCACAATGTTGTCTTCACTTTTGTTGATGACTTCCTTATCATCGAATTGGTTCCGTACATTTATGTGCACATGAGTTACTTGATGTTCCAGCTGCAATGCCCTCTACCTGCTAGTGTACATTGTTATATCATGCCAATAGTGAGGTTAATTCCTTGTCACATTTCTTTTTCTTTTTGTCTTTCTATTTTTATTCCTTTTTTATTAGTTCTTTCGCTTGTTTTACTGAATTTCTTCCTTTTTGGTGTTCTTTTTGTTTTTCCTTTGTCAGGATTTTCACTACAAATCCAATGTTACCACCGTTGTTCCTTCCACATCAGCTGTTCCATGGATTTGGACCGTACATAAGGTCCCCGGGTACTCCACCGCAAGAGGAAAGTCCATTGAGAAATTACACTCCATTGTCTTTGTCTCTATTTGGATCACCTATTAATTGTGCAATCAATCCCTCAGAGATTTTAGACTAACTCGATGATATCCTTGCTGCTTTTTGACTGTTCTAGGAAAGGGAATCATCAAGTTTGGAATCTACACTCGAAGATGTAGCGGAGGAAGAAGCAACTGCGGAAGATGGGACTTTCATGTTTGAAAATTAGTACTCCACTTCAACTGTGTTTTGTCATGTGGTTTTTCTTTTATCATTTGAAGTGTAATGCTGGGCAAAGGATTGTCAATTTTACTTTTAATTTTTAGTTTTTCTTTATTTATAAAGTCTTAAGTACCATGGTTGCGGGCAACAATTTTGCAAATGCAGATGCTATTATAAAGTTAAATCTATAAATTTGCAATTTCATATGACCTTGTTGATGATGATTTTTTTTCTGGCCTACATGTCCTGTGAATGCACTGTTTTTATCATTTTTATGCTGGTCTAGAACAAACTTGGTTAGTTGGGGGTGCATAGATTTTCCATTCAACGAGATCTTAGAATTTTCAAGTTTGATCGATCGAAGGTGTCAAATCCTTAAGCGCTTTAACAGGTCTCAATCGATTAAGAGTTTGATCGATCGAACTGTCTCGATCGATTGAGACTTGTATTTAAACGAGACACCTGCTTCACACCTCTTCAGTTTCTCTCCCTCACTCTCAATCGCTTGAGCTCAGAGAAACTCGAGGCGATTTCCACCCCTTACTAATCCCACACACAAGTTGGAGACGCCAAGCGTCCCCAAGAACATCATCATCATCACCCTCATTTCTCTCCTTTGCTCATACTGAGGTAAGGTCCCGAGAATCCCCTCCTATTCATTTTCATTCGAATTCTTGTAGGGGTTCTCCCCGGTCCTAAGACCTAATTATAACCTTAGAATCCTTAGGCTTGTGTTTCTATTGTTTCCTTTTTTCTCTGCGAAATCTTACTGTGCTCGATCGATCGAGCTAGTTTTGAGCGATAAAAGGCAACTATATTTCGATCGATTGAACCGGTTTTGAGCGATCGAAGGCAGTAAGTTTTCGATCGATCGAAACTGTTTGATCGATCGACGTGTTGCAGTGGCAGTTTCTTCTTTTCTTTTTAGTTCCCTGTTTTAATTAGTTCTTTTTCCACTTCAGGGTTTCAACTATGAATCCTGTCTCGGGGTACCACAAGTCCAAGCCCCTAGACCTCGCTATACCTGACCCGGTACCAGATCATGGGCTCAGAAACAAGGAGGAAAGAGTTTGATACACCCGATACTTCTAGCCACGGAAGGTGATGACGGCGCGCCCACTTGAGGCTGTGTGGCTTTCTGCCCCATGGTTTCTTGCACGGATCCGTGCTATGCCTCGATGGTTTCAGATGTTAACGCAGTCTAAGAGAGTCAACATCAATTAGGTGCGGGAAGTGTGTGCGACCATGATTAAGGATCCGGCGCCTTTGTTCACATACCGATCATTCTTTCGGGGTCGCGAGATCATTTTCAGCCCAACCACAGTTGCCGCTGCTTTGGGTGTACCGGAGACGCCCGACCACTTCTACCCTCACATACTTGGTACACCCGAGCTGCTGCCATCTGTCATTATCCTGGAGATTACTGGCGGAACAATCCAGATCTGGAATGGCATTTACCTGATTGAGGACTGGTTTATGACCGAGCAGTATCATCTCCTCCACCTAGCGCTCGCCAATTGCATATTGATGACTTCTTACCATAAAAAGGTGGCACCATGGTATGCTCAGGTTCTATATGCCATTGGGACAGGACGGCGTGTCTGCCTGCCCCGACTCTGTATCGACTTCTTTGTCCAGCCCACGCGGTACATTGCCGCCAAGCGCCATTTGAAGGGCGCTTGACCCATCCATCGGGTGATTGAGCAGGCTGAATTGCTCCCATTGGTTACTGACACGATTTCACAGGCCTCGAGTCGGTTTGGAAAGACAGCAACACGCTGTTCAGATGTGCAGAAAAAGAGGAAGCTGAAGGGAATGGCCAAGGTGGGAGTGAAGAAGAAGAGAGGGGGTGGCACCGACACAGAGGGTACAGCTTCTGGGACGCGTACCATGGCTGAGGAGCTAGATTCGGATGATGGAGACCCCGTTGCTACCGTACAACAGTTCAAGTTGAGACAGCTGTCTCAGGATCAAGCCCAGGGAGAGTCGTCTTCCGTATCCCTCTAGACTCTCCACTCATTGCTTCTTGAGGAGAGGGTGGCGCGGATACAACTCGAGGGTAAGATGGATCAGATGACGACTTTACAGGAGGCGATCTTGATACAAATCAGGGTTGACCAGTCTATTCACACCGCTCCATACCCACTGACTGCTGCTTCTGCACCGCCTACCATAGATCCATCTTCTTCTACACCGCCCACTACCAATCCATCTACGTCCACTGCCCCGCCTACTATTTCTATTACTCCACCTCCACTGCCTACTGATCCCTATGCCCCATCATCATCATTTGCACCACCTCTAGTCGTGGCTGACCCATCATTGTCTACATTAGCTGCCCCGACTGTGAGTGACCTGGCGATGGCTACTACTGTTGCTGAGGGTGGGGATGAGGATGCTCATGCTGCAACGATTGTGATCTTTTCTGATATTGGGGATGACTAGATTATATCCATTCCGAGTAAGAGTTATTGTTGCATTTTTGCTTATTACTGTTTCTCTCTCTTCTCTCATAATTTCTTTTGGTTGTATGGTTATGATGGGTTGTTTGGTGGTTTGGTTATGATTGGACATTTGTATCACTATTCTGTACTGATATTGTTATATCATTCCGGTGATTGGGTGTTTGTATTACATATGGCCATTGCTTTATCAGTAGTTATTATTTCTTGTGATCTTGGCTGCTTGGAGTTGATAGGCCTTTACAGATTGCTATGCTTGCAGTGTTTGTTTTGCGTAAGCAGGTGATATCTCTCTATTTATTTTGAAAATCAACTTCTGAGGACATCACAATTTTCAGTTGGGGGTGGAATGTAGATAGATAATCACCTGCACATGTTTATACTTAGCAATCTGGATAACTTTATTGCACATATCATATAATCTCGATCAGAATTGGCTTAAACCTATAAAATAAATTGAAGAAAAATTCAAATTTTAGAAAAATTTAAAGTTTCAAATTATTACGGAATTTTTGAACTTTATTGGTAGAACAATTTTGAATATTCACTTCGATTTAGCTGTTATCAAGCAATGATACATTCATGTTAATCGCATCCTTTTATGGATTAAGTCCACGCATTTCTCTAGTTCTACTAGGATGATTGAATTTGTTGACCTTTCATGTATCCAACATACAATTGCACTAGTTGGTAGCTATGTTGAAAATCTAAAAATGAGTTAATATGACTATTGTGCTAAAAGAACAAGTAGTAGAAACTATTTAACCCTTAATGAGTTTTTGATCCAATCTTTGTTTCTGAGAGAATTTTCACATAAATTCGAATTGTCTTTCTTGATTACACATATTACATTCGTTGCACTAGTCTCAGTTATTTTTTTTCAATTTTGGCTGATTATTAGAGGAGAACGTTCAGGATTTACCAACTAAACTTAATGAACACTGAAGTACTAAAATTAAGAAGTTAAGAAAATGATTTAAGCCATCGTTATCCGCTCTTTAACCTTTTCATCTACTTGTATCAACATTCCAGAATCTGCGTTGTTCTCAACCCCAAACCTAGTAAATACTGCCAAGTCTATTATGAAAATCTAAATCCCTAATATTATACTTGGACCTCAATGAAACCCATTGCACATCTAACGTGATTAAATTGTTAAAGTATGTGACGAGGAGAGAGTTAATGTGGGAGGGACCGCATAAAAGAGAAAAGGAAAGAAGCAGGAGTCCAAGTTAAAAATAAAAAATAAAAAAATAAAAATAAAAAATAAAAAAGAAACATATATGAGAATAGAGGATGGTTAGAATGAAGTGAAAATTTTTTTTAAAAAAATTTAAAAAAAATTAAAAAAAAATTGCTTAACTTAATCACATGCTAAAGATGTGCAATTTTGTACCCCTCTCATTTCTGTCCCACTATATAAAAACAAAAAAAAATCGAAAAGTCAAAGCCTTAATGATTTTTAACAACTTAGTTTGAATATGAACGTGTAATTTTAGTTATCCACGGTATTTTGTTCCTCTAGTAAGTAGTATTCCTTTCATCAGACTATACACTCTAAATGTTCATCCTTTATTGAGTCAGGTGTGAAAGCACTAGTAACCAAAATTTCTTTCTTAATAAAGCTTTCACATCATGTGCGATCATTATTAAACCAGTTTCTGTGAGATGTTCATTTTTTAGCGTAAACCCATGTGAGAATTGAGTTGAAACTACAAGTTTTAAGAGAATAAAAGTCTAAACAACTCTGAACAAGGTTGGATGCATAGCTATTAACTTCACACACATGGATACATAATTGTGATGCATATGTTATGTCTATCTTGGTGGCATGAGGAGTTTGTGGGTTTCTTTCATGGTTTGCTTGAGGTTAATATATTTTTGTAGAGCTAAGTTAACAGTTGAAGGGAATAGAGTGTTGAAAAGTTTTTTTTATATGTCTTTTTGATTGTAAAATTGAGAATTTTGTGGGTATTTTCACTGTAAACCCTCACGAGACAACACTCGTCCACTAGGGGGAACCTAGGGGTTTAACGCCTTGTTGCATTCGCTAAATGCAACCGTGATTCCTGAGAAAGTGAGTTAGGTAGTTTCTCTTTCTATTTTAGCTTAGTTTGCTTTAGTTCAATTTATTTTATTTCAGTCATTGTAGTATTAGTTTAGCTTGTTTTATTTTCGCTATATTGCTAGGGACTAGCAATTCGCTAGTTGGGAGTTGTGACAAGCAGGGGTATTTGTAAAATACAACAACGCTAAAAGAAGAAAATGCATTGATTTAGTTTGCAACCCCCTAGTTTATCTGCAGTTTGTGTTATAATGCCAGTTAACTTACAATGTAAAGAATCTGTGATAAGTTGTGTTGTTTTAGCTGTTGTTGGTGCAGATTGCTATTTGTGCTGTGTGAAGGAATAAATGGCAGATAAAGGATGAAGCTGAATTACAAGAAAAACAAATAAAATATGAAATGTTGAGTTCGAGCGATCAAGGATCATTCAAGCGATCGAACTTTCGATCGATTGAGGACAGTTAAAGCACTCGAAGATTCCAGAAGTGCGATTGATCGAGAAGGTTCGATCGATCGAACATGGCTTTTATCAGAACTTACGCGCATGCAGCGGGGACGTCTTTTGTAACCCTAGCCTTAGGTTTTCTATATATACCAGTTATATTCACATCCATAAGAGGCCCACTTTTGTTTTTCAACAGGTTATAGAGAGTAGAGAGCTTTGTTCTTAATGTTTTTGTAGGTTTTCAAGGATTATTGTTGTTTAGCTTGGATTCTCAATAGTTTAAGTAAAATTCTTCATTCCAGGTTACATATTATCATTCTACTTATTGTTTACTTGCAGTTTATCATAGTTTAATCTATTAGATCGTAGCATTGCATGTTAGAATATTGTTAAACCATTAGTTTTCATAGATTTTATGCGAAAATCACAACCAAATAGGACTTTAATGAATATTTATCTCAAAAATGAATCTGTGACACTCCAGACCATGTCTGAGTATGTAGCACCATGAATTTCTCCCAGATTTTCCACATAGAACTAAAAATAGTGACGTCACCATGCTGACGATTACAGAAGGTCCATTAGTATTTTCCTAGTTAGAAAACCATTATAATATACTATAGCAACGTCTTGACGACTATGATATCATTTCTAACCTAGTAATTATTAGAATAGTCGTAACCTTGACATTTGATTTCATTAAGGATTTACATACGAACTGTTATATATATATATAGGCACATGCACAGCCCTGTAAGTATATACTTTTGCTACTATATTCATTTTCATAGTTTTTGCACCTAACCAGAATGTTGGAATACATCCTTATGCACTTAACCCATGAGTGGAACCCACACTGTACTTAGGAACAATGGGGACCCCACCCTGATGATCTACCCTTAGACACACACAAGCATACACACACTTGTACCCACGTTGGTACAGCCAGCACATGGGATAAGCTCCCTTATTTCCTCCCTCTATATAAGGAAAACCCCCCTTACCCTCATTACTCTCATTTCCAGCCATCCCAATCTGTTTATATATATAATAGTGAGAGAGATCCGAGAGTGAGGGAGAGAGCAATCTTAGGGAGAAAACACCACACCACACACCCATACTTTGTGAACACCCACACAACCCCCCTCTGCACTATCTCTGTCCACTCTTTCATACACAGCACTCACTTAGACCTCTCTCATATGCAGCACACACTTAGACCTCTCTTTGCACAACACACACGCAAAGGAGAGAGAAAGAATCAGATAAGAAAAGATTTAAAAAACCAAAGGTAAAACCTAACCCCCATTGTCATTTCTGGACCCTTGCATGTTAGTTAGGCATCCCTAGGACCACATGCATAATGCCCAAGCTGAGCTTAGGGCTCTGTATGACCTCCGACGTCCATTAAAGCTCCATTTAAGAGCTTGATTCTCCAACTTTAACCAAAGCCCCTTTTTATTGCACCAAACAGACCCTAACAAACCCAGATAGACCCCATTCGAATAGTTTTTGAAATGGGGTATGTTTACTTATGCATGCAGAGCATTATTCTTGTTATTGGTCAAAACGATAACCACTAGGTAGGTACCCAAAACGAATGAACCAGACATTGGGCTAATACTATGTTATACAGGGGAAAAATTTGGTCCTTCTGGCAGTAATTTGGGCGATTTCCATGGAGAGGAGAGAGATATAGGCCTGGGAAGTTTCCCAGCGAGTTCAGATAGCGCCGGCGGCGTCGGGATCGCCAGAGAAGAAAAGAACATCCGTTTGGATCTTCGGGTTATAAGACCCGGGTTCGGGTCATGCTAGGGTGGGTTAGTCTGTGTGTGAATGTGGGAGTGGGTAGTGGGTCGGGTTTGTTTTAAATAACCCACTGGTTGTTTTAATTAGAACGGCGTCGTTTTGATGTCGGGACAGATTTGGGTGATGGTTCGGGTCGGTGTGTGAGTACAGATGGGTTCAGGGTTTAGATCGGGTTTAGTTCGGGTCTGGCTAGGTTTGGGTAAATGGGTTGGTTAGTTTATTAGCATAAACGGACTGCCCGTATTAGGCTCGGGTCGGCTAGGTCTGACCCAACGGGTCACGCCTTTGGCTTTCCTTGTGAGTAGAATTGGGTTACCCATTTAAGATCGGGTCGGTTCGGTTTGACTCGAACGGGTTTCTAGTTGGGTTCAGTTGAGTGAGTAAGTGGGTAGCCCATTTGGGTTAGGGCCGGAACTGGTTCAACCCGAATGGGTCAATGGGTTTGGGTTAGTCGGTGAGTGTAATCGGTTCGCCCGGTTGGGATAGGGCCGGTTCGGGTTGACCCGGCAGGTCATATAATAATATTATTTTTCTTATTATTATTATTATTATTATTATTATTACTATTATTAGTATTAATAGATTTTAAAAGGATTTTGAATTACTATAAATAGTATTAAAATGCATTATTAGTACATTTAATCTATGAAATATTATTATATAATATTTTATATATTCTGAGAGTAATTATATTATTCTAAAAATATAATTAGCATTTAACATGTATTAAATAAACAATAAATATTATGTTTCCTTACTATTTAAACATATTTCAAATACTTATGAGCCTTAATAAATTATAAAAAATAGGATAATGTCCCCAGATGCTATTTTATTATATCCCAAGATTTACAAAGCTATAATACTATATATTAGTACTTTTAATAATTAATAAGAAGCTATTTTTGTTAGTATATTAATTAGTAAAAATATCAAACGAGCTCCGAAAATTATGAGATAAATACTGGTAGCGTATTTTAATATCTAGTATTTAATAAAAAATACTTTTAAGTACTGATTCCACTGTATAAGTATATTTATCTATTTAAATCCCTTTTTGAGTATTTTCTAACATATATCATCTTCAATAATTCATAATAAATAATCTAGGACTCCGAAAAATGCGTGGTCAGTTCCCTGAGTCTTAGAATAATGTCTAGATCGTTTTCCTTAAGTTTGGTGACCTTTTGACTCGGTCGAAAATACATCCTGTCTGTTAGGGCCCGCATTAGTGCGTAATAAGCCCTGCATATTACCTCGTAAAATGCGACGGACTCCTATTTGAGTCTAGTCAATGGCGTTGGACTTAGAATGACACATAGATCACTACCTTAAGGCTTATAACATAATTTGGTAAAATTACCATTATGCCCCTATAGTTGTACTCAAACAATATTGCTGTTTATTCCGTTTATTCTTGTAGAACTTGACGATTATCTACTTTTTGAGGATCGGTGACTCGAGGTGAGTTTCCTTACCTTACTTTAATCCCAATAAGATTAATATAAGATGTTCAAAAGTTATCTATATGATGTTTTGTATAAGTAATATGCTGATTTATGATGCTACGTGTATTCTGCGATTGTAAGGCTATGCAAAGCATGCTATGGTAGTGCTATTGCATACATGAGCATGTTAAGGGTTTCATCTATATGATTATTGGTATCAAATCCATGTTATGTGATCCATGTTTTATATGTTATTGTTGGCCCAAGAATGGAAACCTTAGAGGGGGGGTGAATAAGGTTTTAGCGGAAATTAACCTTTTAAAAAACGTAATAGCAAATTAACTACAATCACAAGCAATTATGTAAATAGAAAAGGGAAGAGAGACTTGCAAACCGATTTTTCAAGTGGTTCGGCAATCGCACCCCGCGGCCTACGTCCACCCCTCAAGAACACCTCTTGAGGATTCCTTTAATCCCGGAGCACTTACGGGTGTGCACCAAACCTTTACAAGAGCCTTCAATCTCTCCCAAAGAAGAACACCTCTTCTTTGCACACAAGGGTTACTAACCCTCAACCTTTACAAATTGATTTGAATACAAATTGAACTCTCTCTCTCTAGAGTGGATAATACAATTTGAAGCTCACACAATAACTCAGTGAGTAGAAATTACAAATAAAAGCTCACTACAATTTGCTCTCTCAAAAATTACAATTGAAATCTAGAGCAAATTGGTTTTTCACTCAAACTAGGGCTCAAATAATAATGTTTAAAGATCAAAGAGATGAGTGATCAATACTATGTTTTCCAATCAAAATCTCAACCTTAAATAGCTTGAGAAAACATGTATTTATAGGCCTTGGAAGATTATAGCCGTTGGTGGCAATTTTGGTAATTAAAAGCCCCTTTAAAAACTAGTCGTTATGTGTTTTCAGGTCGATTCAGTCGACTGAAACATGAAGCAGTCGACTGCCCCTTAAAGCAGTCGACTGAGATGTGTTTACAGAGGGTTCTGTTTGCATTCTGCTCACTTCGGTCGACTGCCCAGTCGACTGCCCTTCCCAGTTTGACAGCTTGACACATCTCCACTAAAATGGCCATAACTTCCTCTACAAAACTCGGATTTTCGATCCGTTTGATGTTTTGGAAACTAGATTCAAATACCTTTCCAACCATATAAGATTCAACAATTAATTATTTTCCAATTGGTTGGGGCATTTCTTTAAAGATGACCCATTTAAAATTTATTTCCAAAACTTTGACTTTTAGCATTTGTTTGAGCCCCTATGAGTGTGAGATCAAGATGCCTTACAATGATGGTCCTAGACTTCAAACAAGGATGAAATATCTTCAAGTCTTCAAGCTTGATCCTTGTTGAGCTCTTTGTAATCTTGATCTACAACTATTAAATCTCATGCACACAAAGATGTTAAAACATTGATACAATATTAATACATGAGATTATATGAGCATAAAAATGACTATGATAATAACAAAGAATGAATCAATATGAATCATGTAATTATCATAGCATATTTGACATCATCAAAACATAATTAAATATGCCTTAATATACCTTAAGGCTAACAATCTCCCCCTTTTTGATGATGGCTAACAACCAATGAAAGATATGCCAATATAAGCATAATTGGTCATTTTCATATTATCATTCATAATGGATATCAAATTTTAAGGAACATGAATGATAACTAACCAATAACTTCACCCAAATACTTCTCATATTTCTCCCCCTTTGACATTATCAAAAAGATTTGGGGATAAAACACAGAGCTCCCCCTCACAATAGGCATACAAATTAAAAAGCCAAAATGATACCAAAAATAAACAAATATAACCACATGTGAGAAAATTAATATATGAAAGTGCTCCCCCTAAGTATGTGTAATGATAAAAGATACCAAAAGATATGAAAAGAGAGCATAATGTCCCAAAAGATACCAATAAAAAAGTTGGAGAACTCAAAATCAATGAAAAACAAATATTCAGTCGGGTCAGTCGACGCCACAGTCGACGGAAGTGGGCAGGGATTAAGGTGTGCAAAAACAGTCGACGCCTCAGTCGACTTACCAATGCAGAATTAAAAGAAATCAAAGCCTCACAGCTAAATCAGTCGACTGTGTCGGGGTACCAGTCGACTGCTTTGTTCAGCAGTACATAAAAATGACAGTTTTAGCAGTAAAAGAATATCATCATTTTTCAAATAAGCAATAAGTATGCAAATTTAAACAAATTAATCTATCCTACTCCTACTAGGCTTAAGGTAAGAGATTTAACCATTGTCCAAGTGCCTCTTGGATGCAACATTTGCCGAGGTAGTAGGAAAGGCCCTTTCCATTGTCATGAGGCAAAGATTGACAATTTCTTCACAATTTGAGTCGTCGTCCGATGATTCGCTCTCGGAACTACTATTAGTGGCCTTGATTGTCTTCTTTTTGTGTTTTTCCTCCTTGGATGACTTCTTTCCCGATTTTTCTTTCTTTAGAAACTTTGCAAATTTTCGGGTGATCTTCGTCATTTCCTCATCCTCATCACTTTCAACATCTTTCATCTTATTCTTTGAGCTTGAGGATTTTAAAGCCATGTCTCTCCTTTTGGCCTCTTTCACTTCCAATTTCTTGTCTTCACTTTCGAAGACGGCTAATTCCATTTCATGAGTTATAAGAGAACCCATGAGTTGTTCCAAGGAGAGTGTTGAAAGCTCCTTTGCTTCACGAACCGCCGTGACCTTTGGTTTCCAATCCTTTGGTAAAGACCTAAGCACTTTCTCAATCATTTCTTCATTAGTATAAACTTTACCAAGGTTTTTCAAGTTATTAATAAGAATGGTAAAACGAGAAAACATATCTCCAATAGATTCATATGGCAACATTTTAAACATTTCATAAGTTTGAACAAGAAGATTTATTTTTGACTTCTTAACTTGATTAGTACCTTCATGAGCAACCTCAAGTTTATCCCAAATTTCCTTTGCGGACTCGCAAGAGGAAATTCTATTGTACTCATTAGGATCTAAACCACAATATAATAAATTCATTGCCATAGCATTTATTTTTATGAGTTTCTTATCGGCATCATTATATTCATCTACCGTCTTTGGAATAGAAAGACCATTTTCAATTTTTGTAGGTAGATGAGGCCCTTTGACCACAATTTGCCATAAATCAAAATCTTGAGAAATCATATATATTCTCATTCTATTTTTCCAATAGGCATAGTTTGAGCCATTAAAACATGGTGGTCTTAATGTCGATTGACCCTCACAATAATAAATACAAGAAGAGTCGGTTTCCATTGGATCTTAACTCAAATTTTTCAAAATCTTTTGAAAATAGAAGAGCCGAAGCTCTGATACCAATTGTTGGCCCAAGAATGGAAACCTTAGAGTGGGGGTGAATAAGGTTTTAGCGGAAATTAACCTTTTAAAAAACGTAATAGCAAATTAACTACAATCACAAGCAATTATGTAAATAGAGAAGGGAAGAGAGACTTGCAAACCGATTTTTCAAGTGGTTCGGCAATCGCACCCCGCGGCCTACGTCCACCCCTCAAGAACACCTCTTGAGGATTCCTTTAATCCCGGAGCACTTACGGGTGTGCACCAAACCTTTACAAGAGCCTTCAATCTCTCCCAAAGAAGAACACCTCTTCTTTGCACACAAGGGTTACTAACCCTCAACCTTTACAAATTGATTTGAATACAAATTGAACTCTCTCTCTCTAGAGTGGATAATACAATTTGAAGCTCACACAATAACTCCTTAGTGAGTAGAAATTACAAATAAAAGCTCACTACAATTTGCTCTCTCAAGAATTACAATTGAAATCTAGAGCAAATTGGTTTTTCACTCAAACTAGGGCTCAAATAATAATGTTTAAAGATCAAAGAGATGAGTGATCAATACTATGTTTTCCAATCAAAATCTCAACCTTAAATAGCTTGGGAAAACATGTATTTATAGGCCTTGGAAGATTATAGCCGTTGGTGGCAAGTTTGGTAATTAAAAGCCCCTTTAAAAACTAGCCGTTATGTGTTTTCAGGTCGATTCAGTCGACTGAAACATGAAGCAGTCGACTGCCCCTTAAAGCAGTCGACTGAGATGTGTTTACAGAGGGTTCTGTTTGCATTCTGCTCACTTCAGTCGACTGCCCAGTCGACTGCCCTTCCCAGTTTGACAGCTTGACACATCTCCACTAAAATGGCCATAACTTCCTCTACAAAACTCGGATTTTCGATCCGTTTGATGTTTTGGAAACTAGATTCAAATACCTTTCCAACCATATAAGATTCAACAATTAATTATTTTCCAATTGGTTGGGGCATTTCTTTATAGATGACCCATTTAAAATTTATTTCCAAAACTTTGACTTTTAGCATTTGTTTGAGCCCCTATGAGTGTGAGATCAAGATGCCTTACAATGATGGTCCTAGACTTCAAACAAGGATGAAATATCTTCAAGTCTTCAAGCTTGATCCTTGTTGAGCTCTTTGTAATCTTGATCTACAACTATTAAATCTCATGCACACAAAGATGTTAAAACATTGATACAATATTAATACATGAGATTATATGAGCATAAAAATGACTATGATAATAACAAAGAATGAATCAATATGAATCATGTAATTATCATAGCATATTTGACATCATCAAAACATAATTAAATATGCCTTAATATACCTTAAGGCTAACAGTTATGTTTCTGCTGCTAACTATTAAATGCACATTTTATGATGGTTGTTGACTGGATAACGCATGCTATGTTAATAATAAAGAGAATAAAAGTGGCTTTGCATATGGGTATCGGTAGTGGACTCACTTGCATTTCATGACATGTGTTAGCATGCATTGTATGAGAAAGAGAGGTGTTTGACGAAAATGTGAATAAGATGAGATATGTGAATGTAAAAGAGATGTGATAGCTTGATCCGATGGATCAACGGCTGACGAGCCGGGTGGACATGGATGGTTAGGATTCCTAGCGCGCCTCTCGCCATTAAAGACGTCCAGTGATGCGTATACGTGGTTAAAGACGCCGCATGTATCGTTGAAGACGTCTGGCTAGTGCTCTAATATACATCTTAGTCATGTAGACGACCGGTGAGAGTATACACATGGTTGAAGACGTCCCATGTGCCCGTTCCAGGTAGTGTGCGCCGTGAAGATGTCCGGCGGCCTATCAAGGGAATAAGTATGAATCGACTGTTATATCATGTTATCATCCTTGATATACCGCGTGTTGTCAAATGGATGGGAAAGAGAAAGTGAATGATGAGATTGAATTGATGAATAAAAGGGTTTGGTTCGAAATGATTTGGTTTTGGAAAGTTTTGGTTTTAAAATGAAATGGTTTTGAAAATTGTCTGTTTTGAAAAGTAAGAGTTGGGAGTAAGTCGCATTGGTCATGCATTTGCACATACAAGGATATAATAAAGATAATGTATTCTATGATGTTATGTTTATCTGTCTACCTGTCTTATTGAGACCTCTGCTATGTCCGTTGTAAGAATGCGTCTTTTGATAAGAGATTATCCATTTCTTAAGATACTAAACTATGACGTGAGTCGAGAGATGTTTTGTATTTATTGATTATTGTGCGGTTAAGACTCTCACTCAACCTTGTTCCAAGGCTGACAGCATGTTACGCCCTAGACATTCGTATGCCCAGAGTATTGCAGGTTTAGAGATAGATAGAAGAGTTCAGGATGCAGTGCTGTGGAGCTAAGGAGCATAAAGCCTTGCCAAAGATCTGATAGACAGTTTCTCAAGTTTTAAACTTATGTAAATTGTTTAGTATGGCCTCTTGTATTAGGATTGAAGTTATTGTAACTCTTGTTTAATTTCCGCTGTTGTATTTATACTCTGATAAGTTTAGGTCATGCTTATGCTCTAGCATTTCCCTTATGATTGCATGGTGCAGAGTTAGAAGGACATGACGGTTAGCAAACTAGTCATGTGTCTACAAACCCATAAAGGAAAATTTTTATTTTCCCTATTTTTGGATTACTCCGGGGTGTGACAAGGTTTTAGTGGTATCAGAGCCTAGGTTTAGGCGTTTACCGTTTATCCTATACATATAATGTTATAAACCATTATATCTTTTCCCCACTTATGAAGATACTGACTTTATGATAGTTTATATTGGACAGGTTAACATGGAACGCTTTTATGTCCAAGATGGGTTTAGAGGACATTGGGTATACCCAGATCATATAGAGCCTGCGGACCCAGTGTTGTACCGACAGAGGATTCGACAGAGTTCCCAATGACATTTGGAGGACAATATGTGGCATGACGTATATGTGTTGGGAATTGAAGATCCAGAGATCCTACGGAGGGAGGCACATTACCGAGAAAGCACCCTTAGACTTGTTCATCAGGAAGCAGCTGAGATGACTCAGGACCGCTATACCCTCCGAGTCATGACATTTCGAGTTAAGCTAACACCCCCACTAGCACCCGTAGGACCACCTCTTGCTATGCCACCCCCAGCACCAGAGGAGTCCATAGCTGATGCACCCTTAATCGTTGAGTCAGTCATGGGGACTGATAGGGAGGAGGATGATGATGGAGAGGTTTCGGTAAAGGACATCAATCCCGTGGACAATGCTGATTCTGCAGTCAATGTTGACCCAACTGAGAATATGGGCGAGGAACCACCCAAGAGAGACATAGCTGAGAAGGGAGGGCCAAAGGTCGAGGATCAGGATGATTGAAGGACTTTTGGGATAGGAATTCCTAGGCCCTAGAGCCCTATTGTAATAGGACTTGTAGTCCATCTTTTGTGTATATAGTAGTAGTACTCAGGCATGTAACACGTAGTAGTAGTAGTAATGTGTACGCCTTTTTATGTATCTATTTTTGGCACTGTTCCTTACTATATACCTATTTAGCATACGCACTCTCTGATGTAAATGTTTTTGTAACTATGCTGCACTATATTTAAAGCTATCTATGGAGATTATCTTTAGCCTAACTTATATATTTTTACATGGATGTACTGCTTGCTTATAATTAGTTTTATTCATCCCAGTAATTTATTTAAGCTTATACACTCTTAGTCTATAAGAATGACTAATAGATCCCCGCGACGAGTTGAGCCATACAAATCACAAGTGTAAAATATAGAATTAGGAACTAATGTAGTTTCAGGGAGTCAGACCCGGAACAGTTGGCAATAACTCAGTGTTTAGAAAGAATTAAGAAGGGTACCCCTTATCACTATGAAATTTTAAGATATTTCTTTAATTAGCATCAGTACTAAGTTAGTTTTCTGTGTTGGGCAGGCTAGCATGGAGCAGCAGATAGAGTACGATGCTTCGGATGGACAGTACAGAGTTACCTTGGAGAAACAGATTACTTCTCGAGGATTTGGCCTTGTTAGCGCCACCATCAGGCATAGAGTTCGCCAGAGTATAAGGAAGTGGACACGTTGTTTCTTCCGTGAGAGACCTGTTCCAGAGTTAGCATATCATAGAGTGGTAGCACTGCGCTTGCTGTCTGCTGAGATGGAGGAGGATTTTCATGCCCTTGGAGACCTTGCAATCCGTGACCAGGATGAGCCTCAAGAGGACATAGTACATTTTGTTACCCCTGCAGGCTCTTATGATGACTCAGATGATGATCAAGATGAAGACCCACTAGCAGAGCCTGAGATGATAGAGGACCCTGATTGGCCCCTAGAGCCAGCCTGGGATGCATTCATAGGTTTCCCTCCGATTGACTTTTCGCCATCCAATAACTTAGGAGAGGTGACCACGGACGCTGATGTCGAGAGAGATGGAGATTGGACCATCCGTTATTTCATCCTATTTTGTTCCACTTCTTTTGATGTATTCCAGACTAGTACAACTGGTATTCGTACTTTTGTTCTACCTTTTTGTCTTTTGATCAGTAATAGTCTGCTTGCGACATAACTTAAATATAATTGTATGGATGAGACGAATTCTTGCTTTTCATTAATTGCTAATCTTACATCTTATACGTTTGTTACTAATAAGAATATAGGATGGACCATTGGTCGATAGATGTTTAGGCACTGACAAACTTCCTGAGGCAGATCTCGGAACCGTCAGCTCAGCCTAGAGTCTAGAAAGACCAAGGATAGGAATGCCTTAACCTTGATCCCAGTAGTAGTTGTGACAACCGTTATATGTTAGAAATCTCTGTTGACTCGATGAACCGTTACTGTTACTTATTATGTGATCAAATGAGATAAGATAAGGTATTGACCTAATAGGTATAAACTCATAGGTATAACCCTTGTTAGCATACATCATGGTTAAGAGAAAACAGAATGCTCAGAATCCATCCAACGGACCAACAGATGTGATACCTCCAGTAGTGGACCCAACAGGATTGATAGGAGCTCTTGTCCGACGTGTGGAGCAAGCAAGTGATCACCTGGACTGCATCATCAACAACAGAAATGCTCGTCAGACAGGAGATAAACTGCTTAAGAGATTCTGTGCACTCAAACCAGGGACTTTCACTAGAATGACAGAAGCATGGGAAGCTGAGCAATGGCTTCGTGATATGGAACGAGTGTTTCAAGCCCTTGAATGCAACGAGACAGAGAAAAGACGCTTGGCTATGTTTCAATTGACGTATTTGGTAGCAGACTATTGGAAATCTGTTGAAGCTACAGTGGGCGAAGATGTTGCAAGGAGAATGACATGGGAAGCATTCAAGACGAAATTCGTAGCAAAGTACTTCCCACGAACAGAAAGAAATAAGAAGAAAAAGGAATTCATAGAACTAGTTCAAGGCAACATGACAGTACAAGAATACACAGCAAAATTTGAGAGACTATCATGATTTGCTCCTTACATGGTAGATACTCAGTGAAATAAGACACTGCAATATTACAAAGGACTTAACTCAGGCATTCAAAAGATAGCAGCAGCATACCTTGACCAACCATTTGAAGAAATGGTCAAATTAGCCACACAACTGCAAAACATAGCTCTATACAGCAAGAAACTAGAGAGCCTCCGACAAAGAGGAAAAGACAATTGGTTCCAGCAGACTAACCCAGAAGGAAGTCGAAAAGACAACCAAACGTCACGGGCAACCACTCGAATGCAGTCTGCAATCATTAGAGGAAACTCTGGACACATCCAGAATCATCACAAGAGACAGAGAAGTACTGACAGAAAAGTTAGTCAGGCAGCCATTCAGACACACGCAAAGCAACGTGATATATGCTACAACTGCGGAACATCTGGAAACAACTCCAAAGAATGCATAGCACCGAAACAACTCACAGGACAACTGGTGCATTGTTTCAATTATGGAAAGACTGGACATGTACGCAAGGATTGCCCCGAACAAGAAATTCAGAACAATGCTCCACCACCACAAAGATCCAGAAAGAGCGCACATAGATCAGTGAATCAATCCAAGCACTAAACAGAATGGAAGACTGAAGGTACCATACCCAATGCAAGAACTTTGAAGCTTATATGGTGATGAATCAATTGATGGAAACCTCACAACCTTAGAATTTTGAGATAACATTAGAACTTTGCACATTTTGAGACCTAGCATACTCTAGATTTTGAGGACAAAATTCTCTGATAAGGTGGGTAGAGATGTAGCAACCTGAATTTCTCCCAGAAATTCCACATAGAACTAGAAATAGTGACATCACCATGCTGACAATTACAGAAGGTACATTAGTATTTTCCTAATTAGAAAACCCTTATAAGATCCTATAGCAACGTCTTGACGACTATGATATCATTTCTAACCTAGTAATTATTAGAATAGTCGTAACCTTCACATTTGATTTCATTAAGGATTTACAGACAAACTGTTACATATATACGCACGTGCACCGCCCCTGTAAGTATATACTTTTGCTACTATATTTTTTTTCACAGTTTTTGCACCTAACCTGAATGTTAGCATACATCCTTATACACTTACCCCATGAGTGGGACCCACACTGTACTTAGGAACCATGTGGACCACCCTGATGATCTACCCTTAGACACACACAAGCATACACATAGTTGTACCCACGCTGGTGCACCCAACACATGGGATAAGCTCCCTTATATCCTCCATATATATAAGGAACACCCCCCCTCACCCTCAGTACTCTTATTTCCAGCCACCCCAATCTGTTTATATAGATTATAGTGAGAGAGATCCGAGAGTGAGTGAGGGAGAGAGCAATCTTAGGGAAAAAATACACTAGACACCCATACTTTGTGAACACCCACACAACCCCCCTCTACACTATCTCTGTCCACTCTCTCATACACAGCACACACTTAGACCTCTCTCATATACAGCACACACTTAGACCTCTCTATACATAGCACACACACAGAGGAGAGAGAAACAATCTGATCGGAGAAGATTTAAACTACCAAAGGTAAAACCTAACACCCACTGTCATTTTTTGACACTTGCATATTAGTTAGGCATCCCTAGGACCACATGCATGTTGCCCAATGCAAGCTGAGCTTAGGGCTCTGTATGACCTCCGGCGGCCATTAAAGCTCCATTTAAGAGCTTGATTTTCCAACTTAAACCAAAGCCCCTTTTCATTGCACCAAATAGACCCCAACAAACCCAGATAGACCCCATTCGAACAGTTTTTGAAATGGGGTATGTTTACTTATGCATGCAGAGCATTATTCTTGTTATTGGTCAAAACGATAACCACCGGGTAGGTACCCAAAACGAATGAACCAGACATTGGGCTTATACTATGTTATAGAGGGAAGAAATTTGGTCCTTTAGGCGGTAATTTGGGCAATTTCCATGGAGAGGGGAGAGAGATATAGGCTTGGGAAGCTTCCCGGCGAGTTCTGAAGGCGCCAGCAGCGTCTGGATCGCCGGAGAAGAAAAGGAGATCTGTTTGGATCTTCGGGTTATAAGACCCGGGTTCGGGTCGGGCTAGGGTGGGTTACTCTGTGTGTGAATGTGGGAGTGCGTAGTGGGTCGGGTTTGTTTTAAATAACCCACTGGTCGTTTTAATTAGAACGGCGTCGTTTTGATATCGGGACAGATTTGGGTGAATGGTTCGGGTCGGCGTGTGAGTAGAGATGGGTTCAGGGTTTAGATCGGGTTTAGTTCGGGTCTGGCTAGGTTTGGGTAAATGGGTTGGTTAGTTTATTAGCATAAACGGACTACCCGTATTAGGCTCGGGTCGGCTAGGTCTGACCCAACGGGTCGCACCTTTGGGTTTCCTTGTTAGTAGAATTGGGTTACCCAATTAAGATCGAGTCAGTTCGGTTTGACTCGAACGGGTTTCTAGTTGGGTTCAGTTGAGTGAGTAAGTCGGTAGCCCATCTGGGTTAGGGCCGGATCTGGTACAACCCGAATGGGTCAATGGGTTTGGGTCAGTCGGTGAGTGTAATCGGATCACCCGGTTGGGATAGGGCTGGTTCAGGTTGACCCGGCGGGTCAGATAATATTATTATTATTATTATGATTATTATTATTACTATTATTAGTATTAATAGATTTTTAAATGATTTTCAATTATTATAAATAGTATTAAAATGTATTATTAGTACATTTAATCTATGGAATATTATTATATAATATTTGATATATTCTGAGAGTAATTACATTATTCGAAAAAAATAATTAGTATTTAATATGTATTAAATAAATAATAAATATTATGTTTCCTTCGTATTTAAATATATTTTAAATACTTATGAGCCTTAATAAATTATAAAAAATAGGAGAATGTCCCGAAATGCTATTTTATTATATCCCAAGATTTACAAAGCTATAATACTATATATTAGTACTTTTAATAATTAATAAGAAGCTATTTTTGTTAGTATATTAATAAGTAAAAATACCAAACGCGCTCCGAAAATTATGAAATAACTGCTGGTAGCGTATGTTAATATCTAGTATTTAATAAAAATACTTTTAAGTATTGATTCCACTGCATAGGTATATTTATGTATTTAAATCTCTTTTTGAGTATTTTCTGACATATATTATCTTCAATAATTCATAATAAATAATCTAGGACTCCGAAAAATGCATGGTCAGTTACCAGAGTCTTAGAATAATGTCTAGATCGTTTTTCTTAAGTTTGGTGACCTTTCGACTCGGTCAAAAATACAGCCTGTCTGTTAGGTCCCGTATTAGTGCAATAAGCCCTGCATATTACCTCGTAAAATGTGACGGACTCCGATTTGAGTCTAGTCAATGGCGTTTGACTTAGAATAACACATAGATCACTACCTTGAGGTTTATAACCTCATTTGGTAAAATTACCATTTTTCCCCTATAGTTGTACTCATACATTATTGCTATTTATTCTGTTTATTGTTGTAGAACTAGACGATTATCTGCTTTTCGAGGATTGGTAACTCGAGGTGAGTTTCCAAACCTCACTCTAATCCCAATAAGATTAATATAAGATGTTCAAAAGTTATCTGTATGATGTTTTGTATAAGTAATATGCTGATTTATGATACTACATGTATTCTGGGGTTTGTAAGGCTATGCAAAGCATGCTATGGTAGTGCTATCGCATACGTGAGCATGTTAAGGGTTTTATCTACATGATTATTGGTATCAAATCCATGTTATGAGATCTATGTTTTATATGTTATGTTTCTGCTGCTAACTGTTAAATGCACATTTTACGATGGTTGTTAACTGGATTAGATAACGCATGCTATGTTAATAATAAAGAGAATAAAAGTGGCTTTGCATATGGGTATCGGTAGTGGAATCACTTGCATTTCATGACATGTATTAGCATGCATTGTATGAGAAAGAGGTGTGTTTGATGAAAATGTGAATAAGATGAGATCTGTGAATGTGAAAGAGATGTGATTGCTTGATCCGATGGATCAATAGCTGACGAGCCGGGCGGACATGGACGATTAGGGTTTCGAGCGCGCCTCTTGCTATTGAAGACGTCCGATGATGCACATGCGTGGTTGAAGACGTCCCATGTATCGTTGATGACGTCCGGCTAGTGCTCTAATATACTTCTCAGTCGTGTAGACAACCGGTGAGAGTATGCACATGGTTGAAGATGTCCCATGTGCTCGTTCCATATTCTACAAGTAGTGTGCACCATGAAGACATCCGACGGCCTATCAAGGGAATAAGTATGAATCGGCTGTTATAGCATGTTATCATCCTTGATATACCGCGTGTTATCAAGTGGATGAGAAAGAGAAAGTGAATGATGAGATTAAATTGATGAATAAAGGGGTTTGGTTTGAAATGATTTAGTTTTGGAAAGTTTTGGTTTTAAAATGAAATGGTTTTTAAAAGTGTCTGTTTTGAAAAGTAAGAGTTGGGATTGAGTCGCATTGGTCATGCATTTGCATGCACAAGGATATAATAAGGAGAATGTATTCTATGATGTTATGTTTATCTGTCTACCTATCTTGTTGAGACCTCTGCTATGTCCATGGTAAGAATGCATCTTTTGATAAGAGATTAACCGTATTTTAAGATACTAAATTATGATGTGAGTCGAGAGATGTTTTATATTTATTGATTATTGTGCAGTTGAGACTCTCATTCAGCCTTGTTCCAAGGTTGACGGCATGTTATGCCCTAGGCATTCGTATGCCCAGAGTGTTACAGGTTTGGAGATAGATAGAAGAGTTCAGGATGCAGTGCTGTGGAGCCAAGGAAAATAAAGCCTTGTCGAAGATCTGATAGACAATTTCTCAAGTTTTAAACTTATGTAAATTGTTTAGTATGGCCTCTTGTATTAGGATTGAAGTTATTGTAACTCTTGTTTAATTTCCGCTGCTGTATTTATAATTTGATAAGTTTAGGTCTTGTTTATGCTCTGGAATTTCCCTTATGATTGCACAGTGCGGATTTAGAAGGACAAGATGGTTAACAAACTAATCACGTGTCTACGGACCCATAAAGGAAAATTTTTATTTTCCCTATTTTTGGCTTACTCTGGGGCATGACAGAGTAGTCCCCAGGTTGGGAGATCACGATGAAACTGTGATCTCAAGCCTCTGCCATGCAGTAGAATAATTTTTGTGTTTCATTGATCGAAGTTGTTTTGATGGATCGAATCAGAAGACAGTCAAGTGATCAAAGACATTTCGATCGATTGAGAGATGAAGATGTTCGATCGATCGAAAGCGCGTCGACCGATTGAACTCTCTGATTCTTAGGTTGTCTTTTTGCAGTATTCCAAGACTTTGTGTTTTTGAGATTTGTTATCAAACTGTCACCGAATGTTCAGTTTGTCAAAACAGTTTCATTACTTTAAGCCTTAAGACATTTTTCTTCAATAACTTTTGCAAACTATTTTGAATGTTAACACCATTCAGAATGCGAGACTCAACTATTGATTTAAACCGCTTTCATGTGTTTCGATTTAACTGTGATGACATAGTCTCGGCCATAAAAGGACTATTGATTCTTATTTTTCGGGAAATACGGAATACTATAGAGAGATACACTCCTTAGAGCTTAAATGTAACTGCATGGTAGATGGCATGATCGCTGCAGATTCGTGTGATCCCAACATTCCCTTTTTGTAAAGAAAACCGTTTTTAAAACATTGCTTTAGTTAATTAGTGAATCATTAGTTTACCTTAATTTCTCTAGTAGTTATAGTCTATAGAACTTCGTGTTCTACACCTTGTTTTAAGTCTTGAATTTTCCCTTACCTTTAGAGTTTAATCTAAGTTTTTAGTGTAACACCTTCCCTGTGGGATCGACCTAGTCTTAAACAGATTACTACTTGCACGATTACCTACACTTGGGTATAGCACACAAGCACACATAAGATTTTCAGCCATGTCAGAGTGTTCATAACTCATATATGTATCATTAGGATCTTTGCCTGTGAGATTTTATACTTAGGATGTTTTGACCTTACTATTTGTGAGCAAGTTGTTCTCTGTACAAAATTCATAACAGTAAGTTCGTTTTAAAATGAGTAAATCAGAGGCGTAATCAAGTTTTCTTGACCTCAAATAAATATTTATAGGTAGTTCAATGTGTTAGGAAAATACCCTCAAAAGATCGAAGTGATTATGATATTTTTACTATTTTTAGAAAATTATACAAAAACTCTGGACAGAGAGTTGAAAGTTTCTGAGTGATGTCTGGTTAAGACCCTATTCCCAGAGATTTAACTGTTGGATCTTTGTTTTTCTTTTTGGGATAGAAACTAGACTACCAGACGCACAATATGCTCAAAAATCATTAAGATCCAACCGCTGGAATATTTTATTTCTATTTTTGAAAGTCTAGTCTGCTCTCTATAATTTTTGCAATTCTGTCACAATTTTGATAACTCTTGAACAACTCTAATCTAATGGACTCCTAATGTTCTAAGATCTTAACCATCTCTGAAATAATGTCAATTAAGTTTTAATACAGAGGCTAGATGATCCAAACTAATGAATATCTCATAGCTCATGTTCATACATTCATTCATGCATATTGATACACATAAGTAGAACTCATTTTTGGTCTAAAACTCAATTAAACCTAATTGAACATAATTAGGGATTCTTTATGATCATGTTGGGGCCATGGCATATCTATATGGACATTACATTGGCTCCTAGCTGAGACTTGCATATGTATAGAGGCACTTTAGTTCCAACTAGTTAAAAGGAATTCATAGTTATGTCAATCCCTCCTCTATTTGATAGATTTAAGATAGAAGTCTAGGATCGATTATTCGATAGCTTGTTTATATATATATGGACTAACCCTATGTTTTGTAGCACGTTTTAAGGTACAATTTCTCAAAACCTTTCTCTAGTTTATTTAATGATTTTATTGATTTTTTTGACTCCATGTGCGACACCTTAGATTAGGTCTTGCCTAATGTGTATATGTGATTAGAGACCTTTTCTTAGGATTTCTATTTTGTGTGCATTACATGTTTAATATTCGCGATGAGATATCGGGTAACTTCTCTAGTTCCCTTTTGCATATCACATTGCTTGCTACTTGAATTACATGGTTTTGGATGCTATTTTATCATTTGCGATCTTACAACCTTTTGACATGCTTTTGTAATGTACATATTTATATCTATGTATTAGTTGAGGGCATGCCCAGATTATTAATTCAATTAAAAGGATGTTGAATAGAGGTCTATCACAAGATAGGATGAGAGGGGGTGTTTTAGTTTGTCGGGCTCCTTCCCCTCTCGTTCCATAATCCTCAGACCCAGTTTATATTTGGTTTCACAAGTGATCAGTTTTCTTTTAAAATGATTTCTTAATTTTCCTTTAAAAATTTAAGTGGCGACTCTTTGTTTTGAAAACTTGTTTTAAACAAATGTCGGTATCCACAATTGCTATGGTGATTGCATGTGTTGAATAGTCATGTATCTGAAAACCATAGGCACTAGTTGAAAGTTATATGGAAAACATAAAAAAAAAAGTTTATATGACTACTGTGTTTAAGGAATAAGTAGTAGAGACGCAGTACCCTTAGTGAGCTTTTGAACCATTCTTCATTATTAAGGGATTATCACACAAACTCGAGATGTTTTTATTGATTAAGCGTAGAAAACTCATTGAAAAAGTCTCAATACTTCTTTATTTGGCCACTTATTAGAGGAGAATGTTTAGGATCTACCAACTAAAATTGATAGACACTGAAATGTGAAAGCTAAAAAGTTAAGAAAATCATATAAGCGCGTCGTCGATTACTACTCCGTTACCTATAGACATATTTGTGCCCACATTCAAATGCCTTATATTTCTGACCCCCATATAAATCAAATACTGAAACTCCCAATTACATGCCTTGACCCCAACGAACCTCATCGTTTACCTAGTATGATTAAATCGTCGAAGCATCTGATTGGAAAGAAGTTGATGTACGGAATTGCTATGATATATGTAACAAAAAAAAAACAAAGAAGAAAAGAGAAGAAAAGAAAAGAAAAGAAACAATTGAACGTGAAGAAGGAGTAAAGAAAAAAAATACAAGAATGTAAGATGAGTTGGAGATTCAAAAAAAGTAAAGTTGATAATAGATCTACTCCATCACATACTAAGACATGCGTGCTCCCTCCCATCACTTCTATCTACTATACAAAAACCCAACTAAAGTCTTAATGATTCTAAGCGAATTAGTTTGAACATGTTGGGGTGAATTGAGTTATCCACGATAGTTCGCATCTCTAGTAAGTGATATCCTTTCATGAGACTATACACTCTAAAATTCTATCTTTCAAGAGTCATGTATGAAGCATTAGTATCCATACCCTTATTCATGTAAAAGCTTTCACACATCGAGTGGTCATTTATATGCAAGTTTTTGAGAGATGTTCTTTTATGAGTGTAAACTTGTGTATGAATTGAGTCAAAGCTACGAATTCCAGAATGCAGTTATCTAAACGATTCTAAATAAGATTTAATGTGTAACTATTGACTCCATACACACACAAGGATGCATGAATGTGATACATATGCAGTTTGGTGGTACAAAGAGCATGTTGATATTTTTCATGGTTTGTTTGAGAATGATATGTCCTTGTAGAGCATAATTTTAAGTCCTTCAAGAGATAGTAGTTTGGATGTTTTCCTTATCTTTCATTTCTAGAAACATGAACTTTGTGGGTACATTCACTACAAACCACCACGAGACAACACTCGTCCACTAGGGGGAACCTAGGGTTTAACGCCTTGTTGCATATGCTAAATGCAACCGCGATTCCTGCGACAGTGAGTTAAGTATCTCTTTCAATTTATTTTAGATTGGTTTGTCTCCATTAGTCATTGCAGTATAGTTTTTCTTGTCTTAGTTTTTTTTTTCCGTTTTATCGGTATGGACTAGCAATAAGCTAGTCTGTGGTTGTGAGAAGTGGGAGTACTTGTAGAATACATCCATGCGAAAACAAGAAAACATCACAAATAAGATCACAATTCACGATTTTATCTACAATTGTGCTACAATGCATGTTTTGATACAATGAGATGATTCCGTGATGAATTCTATTGTATTAGACTCGATTCTGTGCAGATATGTTGTGTTACTATGAGCAGGAATTGATTGCACGAAAAGGGTAAAACAAGAATTCAAAGGGGACATCTCAAAGTTGAAAAGGTAGTTTCAATCGATTGAAGGAAGCCCTAGTGATCGAAATGGTTTGATCGATCGAAGATGTTCAAGCTCTTAAAGATTCATAAGTTTAATTGATTGAGCTTACCAGAATTTTACGGGCAGTGCAGCACAAGATGGATTGTAACCCTCACATTAGGTTTTATCTATAAACATTCATTGTAAACTCGTCCATAAGGACATCCACTTTTGTTTCTACAATTTTAGATAGAGAGAGAGAGTTTTTCATTATTTTTGTAGGTTTAATGCTTTGAAGTTCAAGAAAAAGTTAATTCTATTCAAGTTCAACATAAGTTTTGATTTCCAAGTTCCGTATTATAGTTTTATTTACATTCTGCAATTAGTTTTCTTAGTTATAATCTGTTGCAAACATAGGCATTACATGCTAGTAGTGATTATCCATACTTTTCCATAGTTGCAAGTTTAAAATCAATCCAAACATAGCCATAATGATGTTGAACGGTAAAAACATATTTTCTGCACTTCAAATAATGTTTGAATAGTTCAGTAGTTGGGAGATCCCAATGAAACATTGGTCTCCAGCCTCTATCATGCATACTGCAAAAAGCCTGTGTTCAATCGATCGAAGCCATTTCGATAGATCGATCGAACAAGAGCCCCAGTCAAGCGATCGAAGCCATTTCGATCGATTGAAGGATGACACAATTCGATGGATTAAAAATGTATCAATTGATCAAAATTAAAAATTCCTGAGATGATTCTTTGATGCATTCCCAGACTTTCTGTTTTTAAACTGATCATGTAAGATCAGTTTGTGAAAACAATTTTAGAACTTAGAGCTTTAAGGCTATTGTCTCTAATGTCTTTTGCAAACCACCTTGAACGCTAACACCATTGAGGGTGCGAGTCATAAACCATTATTTTAAACCATCTTCTTCGTATTTTGTTACAATTGAAGAGGATATAGTTACACATAAGTCATGTCCAATAACATGGTTAATGTAATGGCTCTTGATTCTTAATCCTTAGAAAAATACGGAATGCTGAAAAGGATTGTACTCTACAATACCTTGTAATTTTTAGTAATTATTAATATGAAGAGATTCTATATACTTCCTTTGATCATACTTAAAGATTCACTTTCAATTAATCAAAGTCTTTTCAAGCGATCGAAGATTTTGTTCTTCAATAAATCGAATTCAGTTCGAGCGATCGAACATTTCTGATTTCAAGCGATCGGACCTTGTTCAATCAATCGAAACCCTACCGACCTGAATTTATTACATGGTCCTTACTTCAATCGATCAAATCCCTTTTCAATCAATCAAAACTGGACGATCTGCTTTCGACCGATCAAACCAGCTTTAATCGATTGAACTTGTCTTATCAGATATCCTAGTTTATGCGCAAACATTGCAACCTGTACCCCCATCCCTTCTATATATACTTTGTGCTCATGTGTTGTGTTTGTTCAACTTGAAAGAGGTAGAGAAAGAGTATGTGTTTGTATGTATATATTATACACACATCCATATATATATACACATATATATACATATTCTATTTGAGAGAGAGATACAGAATAAGTGGAAGGAGAAGAAGGAGAGAAAGAGAAGGCAGAGAGAGAGAGATTGAGGAGAGAGAAGAGGACCGACCATTACTAAACATGCCCTACGACGTTCGATGAGTTCTAAACTCACTTAGTACCTTTTATATGATGTTTTATGAGTTTTTGACATGAATAAACATACCCATACACACCCTAAGACCTCTGGACGTTCACTTTTAAGAATCTCTGGAGAAGACAACTTTCAAGCAATTAAACAGAGTTTAAGCGATTGAAGAGACTTCGATCGCTTGAACATTATTTTTCTTAATCGATCGAAATGGTGTCAATCGGTCGAACTTTACAGAACATAGATTGTTTCTTTAGTTTATTATATAAAGGGTTCGGTTGTTCGATTCTCGATTCGGACTTCTATTATGCTATTATGGGTTGATCAAGGATAATCTTACAACAAAGATAAGTCCGACTAAGAATAATGGATTAACGTGATGACGTTAAATGCTACGTGGTTCATATTTGAGTTTGATATCGGTTCATTTCAATCAGAGTAGTTAGGCTACATGGGGATGTCATGTATTAGTAGCAGTATAAATGTTAAGTAGGTTTGATAAGCTCTAGGAAGAAAATGGGGACGCATACTGGTTGATCATAGGTACACGGTAGATAGACGAATGTGTCTATGACATGCGGTGAACCTTGATCACTGGTGAATGTGGTAGATAGACGTATATATCTATGACTTATGGTAATATAGTATCTATGACATGCGGTGAACCTTGATCATAAGTACGCGGTAGACAGACGAATGTGTCTATGACATGCTGTAAACCTTGATCATAAGTACGTTGTAGATCTGATGATAGGTCGTGGCAATAGAATTGATGTGTCAATGCTTGAAGTGTTAAATCCCTGACATGCGGTGGACTATGCATATGTTCTTAAAAGCGGGGGATCGGCTGACATATTATCTATGACTTACGGTGTACGTGGTAGATTACCTCTATGACTTTCGATATTATGCGATAGAAGGTGATAATGCCAACATTTGGTTGAGATGAATTAGAGCAGTTTAAAGGAGAGAGAGACAATGAGAGACTTGTTTTTGTATGTCATTCGGTCCTGTTAATGAAGGAACCTACGTCCACGTGTGTGTTTGAACACTGCCACTATATAAAATAAAACTACTACAGGGACCTTGTTGATCCAATAATGGTGCCTAGAACTACCAAGGGTCGGCCGTACAGGATGGCGTTTAGAATTTCTTGGGAGAGGCTAGACAATGTAGTGTATTTCTCTTGGCGAGATTTGTATTGCAATCCCCTCTAATTAGGGGTGAGTGGCCTCTTTTATAGATATAAGAGACCTACTCATACAAGGAATCCTAGTCCGTTTAGGAAAGTATTGACAACCTTAATGGTAGTTGCATATTCGGATGGTTTCCTATTCTAATTAGGAAACTGCCTATGTGTATCTAGAAGATTTCCTAACAGGCTTACGAAACTACTAAACTCCGAGCTGTTTGGGATGCTTCTCTGGTCGAGCCAAGTGGTTCCTGAGTTGTATTGTCACTGTGTAGAACCGCTCAGGGTACGTCGCTGAGAACCACCCTGTCGTAAAGTAAAGCCAATTTTGGGCATATCAATTGCCCCCCATTTCCAAGGTTGGCCGGATGCTATATCGGGGCAAGTTTGGAAATCTGTTCGATGTCGCTTGCCATTATCTGAGTACTCAGGAATTGGCTAAGAGTTGAGACTTGGCCTAATTCGGAGTCTCTCATTTGAGTTAGTGTGGATATCGTAATTTTTATCCTTACCCACAGCTTTTATTTCAAAATCTTTTTCAAATTCAAATTCAAATTCAAAAACAAATGAGTCTCTACTTAATTTTTAAGAGGAAAATTAAAAAACCATTTTAAAGCAACTGATCATTTTGGGAAACCAAAGATTAAACTAGGTCCGGGGATTATGGAATGAGAACGGAAGGAGCCCATCGGACTAAAACACCTGTTCTCATCCTATCACGCGATAGGCCTCTACTCAACATCCTCTTAATCGAATTAATTATCTAAGCATGTCCTCAATTAATACATATGTACAAATATACATTACAAAAGCATGTCTAAAAAGTTGTAGATTGCAAGTGATAAAATATCATTCAAAAACTATATAATTCAAGTAGCAAGCAATATGATATGCAATAAGGAACAAGGGAACTTACACGGGATTCGGCCACGAATATTAGACGTACAATGCACGCAAATAAATAAAACCTAAGAAGAGGGTCTCTAATACAAATATATACACATAAGGCAAATCTTAATTCTACAGTGTCGCACATGAGGTCGAAAATCAATAAAATCAAAGAAAAGTTAAGCTAAGGGAGAGTTGAAAAGTCATACCTCATCGGCGCTACAAAACAAGGGTTAGTCCACATAATATACAAGACATAAAATTAGATGGTAATCCTAGGCTTCTAGCTTAGATCTATCAAATGTGATTAAACCTAAAGCAAACAAGTCCTAATTACGAGTATCAAGCCACATGGGTGAATATGTACACGAACAAGTTATGAATTACTCATCGATTTAGATCACTTAGACCTTGAATTCAAACTTAACTAATCATTATTGAAACATGGTTTGAACCTTAGCTCATGAAAATATCATCTAAACCATTATTTATAAGATTGATCAAAGTTGTTACAGAATTCTAAAAATTGCTGAGAGCAGATCAGAACTTCAAAGAAAATATCATCTAAACCATGGTTTGATCTTGATGAATTTTGGACACAAGATGCCTCTGTGTGTCTAGTTTTTAACCCAAAAAGAAAATCGAAGTTTCAACGGTTAGATCTCCGGGAATCGGGCAAATACCAGACATCACTCAGGATTCTACAACCCTCTATCCAGAGTTCTTGCACGATTTTTTAAAAATAGTAAAAATATCAGAAATGCTTTGTTCTTTTAGGGTATCTTCCTAACACAGTAAACTAACTAGAAAATTTTATTTTGGGTCAATAAAACTTGATTAAGGTTCTGATTCGCTTATTTCAAAAGAGTGTGACTGTTCTAAAACTCTTGGACAGATTGTAGTAGCCTTACAAAACCTTTGATCAAACCACCTTAAACATGAAATCTTCTTAAAAAAATTACAATGGTAGAACTTTGAGTTATATTCACTTTCCCGTTGTTTCATTCGATTCCAACGGTCCGATGTTTAACTAAAAATCTACGATCAAAAATAGATTATGAACTCACTTCACATTTGGTTAGTTCATCTTGTTCTTATCAACTTAGACAAATAAGCCATAGAGTTGGGCTTGTCTAAAGCTAACTCTCCTACCATTTGATGGTCATTGGAGGCTAAATATATTCATACTTGTAAATTTCAAAGAAGTATGGAAGAACTTCATGAAACTATGTCATAACAAACCTCAAACCATAAAGATAGGTTTTGGGCGCATTAGCTAAATATTCTAGTACCAATCTTAATCCCCTCATGAATCAGAAGACTACAAAGAGATTAAGGGATTTCAAACCAAAAGATTCAAGTAAGGCATTGAAAGCCTTATGAACCCAAGGGATGAACACAAAATGAAAAGGGGAAATTAATGAACTCCATGCATGTTTAAAAAAAAACTTGGACAAAAATTAATTATTTTAGAGTTTTACCTCCAAAGTATCCTCAACTTAGTGATTTTTTAGAACTTCTAAAGACTAATCAAGCTCTTCAACCTTTCATTCACACAACTCCTTTAAACTCCTCTAAACTCAAACCTAATTGTTTTTTTTTGAAGAATTTTGAAGGTTAAGACAAAGAGAACACTAATATAACCTCAAGATTCAAAGAAAATCCAACCTTAAAACCACCAACCCCTTGCAAGAGGATATTCATCCTCTATTTATAAACAAATTTGGAGGGGTGTTTCAGTCATTTCAGAGCAAAAAACCCTAATTCAGGCGTCCTTTTAATAGTACCAAACGTGTAGTATGACAGCTGGCTGTTACAAAAATGCGGCACTCAACGGAGATAGAAACGGCACACAGTAAATGCCGCTGTGGCATTCACTGAATGCCGGAACGACATTCATTGAATGCCGCAGACAGGTCTAGGGACTGTTGTCTTTTCTGGGAATCCATTTTTTACGACACTTGATGTAAAAATGCAGTAATTGGTGACTACAGTTGTGGCGCTCACTAATTGCCGTTACAGCAATTAGGGAGTGCCACTGCGGCAACCCGTGACTGCCGTAAAAGAGGTCAAGTGCCGTTTTGGGCTCTATTTTCCATTTTTCTCTTTTTGCTTTCCATTTAGAGTTGGATAGTCCTTTGAAGAGCTTGAATCATCTTTGGAAGTCCTAGATTGACCGGACGTTGTCATCATCAGGTCTTGGAGGTATCACTCCCCTTCACTCGATGTTTGGTCAAAATTGGGGTGTCTACAGTTTGCCCCTCTTCGACGGGGCTTGTGTAGCAACGCAAATCACAAGTGAATGTCAAAGCCTATGTGAAGACAAGCCTTTGACCAAACAATCAGGTTCAGGTATAAACAAAATGCATTGTAAAAAGAGAGCCATCGGGCAACAAAATTCTAATTGGTCGTGCTCCATGATGAGCTACCTACGTATCCCCTCAGGAATCAGACCAAGACGTAGTTCGGGCAAGGGTCAAAACACACGCAGGCACAAGTAATCACACGGATGAAGGCACCTATCCTGTCATGATTCACATGCTCATGCAACGGTAAAATAAACTCGGCTGAGCAAATGTCATGTTTACTTCTATATCATGTCTTCTCTATATGTGACACGCATTTCATGATACGCTTAGCCAGAGAAGATTTACCAAATTTTGATCGATGCAAAGATTCGTTTGCAAGGGTCGAGAAAATGCATCTCTAAATTCCCAAGACAAGGGTTAACGTAAATCTATTGCGAGAACCGAGAATGCAAATATGTTACACTCTGAAGGATTAACGTAAATCTATTATGAGGATTGAGAATACAAATCCGTTATATTCCCAAGATGAGGGTTAATGCAAAAATATTGTAAGAACCGAGAATGCAAATCTATTACACTCTAAAGGATCAACGTAAATCTATTACGAGGATCGTGAATATAAATCCGTTATATTCCCAAAACAAGGATTAACGCAAATTTGTTGCGAGAGCCGAGAATGCAAATCTGTTACACTCTGAAGGATCAACGTAAATCTGTTACGAGGATCGAGAATATAAATCTGTTACATTCCTAAGACGAGGCTTAACGCAAATCTGTTACGAGAATCGAGAATGCAAATCTGTGACACTCTGAAGGATCAACGTAAATCTGTTACAAGGATCAAGAATATAAATCTGTTATATTCCCAGAATGAGAGTTAATGCAAATCTGTTGCGAGAACCGAGAATGCAAGTCTGTTACACTCTAAAGGATCAACGTAAATCTGTCACGAGGATCGAGAACATAAATCCGCTATATTCCCAGAATGAGGGTTAACGCAAATCTATTACGAGAACTGAGAATGCAAATCCGTTATACTCTTAAACAAAGGTTCAATGTAAATCTAGTACGAGGATCAAGATTGTAAATCTATTATACCCTAAAAATGGGGTAATTATATTTGGATGAGTTAAGACTCACAATCATTTCCATTTTTGAAATTTTGGAGCCTGCGGACGCAAAATCATTTTATTTTTTAAAATTTTGGACCCCATGGACTCAAAAATCATTTCAATTTTCGAAATTTTGGAGCCCACGGACTCAAACTTATTTTAATTTTCAAAATTTTGGAGCCCACGGACTCAAAAACATTTCAATTTTCAAGATTTTGGAGCCCCACGGACTCAAAATCATTTCAATTTTACAAAATTGAGGACCAGTTGTAGACACCCCAATTTTGACCAAACGTCAAATCTAGGGATTGGTTACCTCTCAAAAGACCGATGATGACAATGGCCGGTGACATTCGAAGATTTTCCAGGAAATTCAAAATCTCCAATTGATTCTTCAAGACAAATTTGAAAATTAAAAAATAGAAAATATAAAAATTAGAAAGAAGAGAGAGGATTTGGGTATTCGGGAGAGCCCCGAACATTGAAGAACACATGAGGAAATCAGTCTGAAAATTTGCTCAATATAAAAAGGTTTTGGAAGTATAAAATGAAAATGATAAAAAGGGGGGGGGGGGGGGGGGGGGGGGGGAGTTTTAAATAAAGGAAAATTGTCTCTTGAAAAAAATAATAATAATAATAATAAAAAGCATAGTATATTGAAGAATATACCATGCACATGGGTGCATACCACCCACATGGGTGCATTTTAGCACAAATATATATAAATATATAAAGACAAATCACAAAATTAAGTTTTGATTAATATTCCTTTTGAAAATTTAAAAACAGAGCAAATTCAGTTAGCCCCGGCACCTGGAAAACCCGGCGGCACTCAGTAGCGCCGGCACTCACGGGTTGCCGCCCGGCATTCAGTGAATGCCGCCCGGCACTCAGCGAATGCCGCCGGGAGCCGTCGAGTGCCGCTGGCTGTAACAGACTGCTTTTCTCACATGTTCTAGAAGAAATCTTTGCACATGGGTCTCCGCCCGAATTTACCCATTTATCCTTGACGTGATGGCCTATATAAACAGATCTTCATCTTCATTTTGAGGGGACTTGAACTTTTGAATCAATATACAAACATATACAAGAGATATACTTGAGTTTAGAGAGAGAATTATATAGAGAAGAGAGAAGAAGAGAAGAATTTCTTGAAGAATTTGAAGAGTTTTTGAAGATCTTGGAAGAGCTTCACAAGAAATTGAAGGATTCTTTGAGGTCATAGAGGTAACCTCTTAATCCTTGGTAGAGTTAGGATAATTTAATCACAAGTTCTTAGATCTAGGAACTTTTCGCATTTTCAAAACCTCTCTTCTTACCCCATTTCATCACACACCACCAAGAACTTGTGATTGAATTTCATGACATCTCATTAATTTGGATCTAATTAATGCCTTGGGTTTGAGATAAATTAGTTTTGAAGAATTTGTGTTCCTAAATAAAACTTTGATTTCCTTTATTTCTATTTCATTCATAAGGTTCATGAGATCTTCCATATCTCATTGAAACTCTTTGAATTTGATTTCTTAGTTTCCTATGATCTTATGATCCATATGGAGATTAAAATGAATCATGGTCATAATCTACATATGATTGGTGAGATTCAAGTCCTAACCCATGACTTGGGCCTTCTTATTAAGAACCTCATGGAATTCTTACTATATTTCATAGAGGTTTGAGTAGATTTGTGCCTTATTTAGTCTCCAAGGACCATTAATTTGGGAGGAGAATGAAATCTATATTCCTCAAGGACCATATGTTTGGGAGAGGATTTGAGTGTAAGCTTTCATAATTTGATGAAATCTATGGAACTTGAATGTTTAAAAGTCTATTAAATTGAGTAAAACTTTGGGTATTCTTACTAGGATCTCTTTACTATGAATCTTATGGAATTCATACTATATTCCATGAAGATTAGAGTAGATTTGTTTTTTTTTTAGTCTCCAATGACCATCAAATGGTAGGAGAAATGCTTTAGTTTGAGTCTATCTCTATGGCTTAGACTAATCTCTTCCTTGGGTTTTGAGAAGTTCTTCATACTTCATCCAAAACTTACATGTATGTGTGTCTTTAGCCTCCCATGACCATCAAGTGGTAGGAGTAATGATTTGAACTCAAGTTTTGATTCATGAGTTTGAGTTTTTTGTTTGGGATTTTGTGAGATTCACTTCATACTTCATCAAAAGTCCATAGATATAAAGATGTGTTTAGTTTTCAGTGACCATTAAATGGTAGAAGAGATGGTTTAGTTTAAGTCCAACTTCATGATTTAATAGTTGGGGTTAACAAATAAAGGTGAACTAGCAAAATAAAAACAGTGAGTTCACGAACTGTTTTTGATCAAAGTTTTTTTAGTTCGAAATCTAACCGTTGAAATCAAGTGAAACCAACGGGAAAGTGTCAATAATACATTGTTTTACCACTGTAATTTTTGTTTTGGTAAGATTTTATGCTTAGAATGGTTTGATCATGAATTTTGTGAGACAACCACAATCTGTCCAGAATTTCAGAATAGTTTCAGAACAGCAAACCGGTTTTAAAATTGATAGATCAGAGCTCTAACCAAGTTTTCATGACCTCTAATAATTTTTTCTAAGAACCTTAAGGTGTTAGGAAGGTTCCCTAAAAAGAATGAAGCAATTCAGATTTGTTTGCTATTTTTAACAAATCATACAAGATCTCTGGACAGAGAATTATAAAATCCTGAGTGAGGTCTAGTATTTTCCATATTCCCGGAGATCTAACCGTTGAAACTTCGATTTTCGTTTTGGGTTAGAAACTAGACTCACAGAGGCATAACATATCCAAAACTCATTAAGATCCAACCGTTGGAAGTATTTTATTTCGTTTTTTTAAGATCCCGGAGATCTACTGTTTTTGTCTAATCTTATTTATTTCAACTCAAATGGTCTCTTAATGTCTTAGGACTCAAACCATGTTTTGAATAATGATAATTTAGATTAAACCCAGAGGCTTAGTGATCTAAATTAGTGAATAAATCCATGTTTTATTCTTATTCACATTCATTCATTTATGCACATCAATGCTTATGATTAGAACTAGCCATTGAATAAAGTTGGATTTCATGCTTAATAGATCTAAGCTAGAGGATTGGGATTGATTTTTGATATCATAATATTATGTGAAGCATGTGGACTAATCTTTGTTTTGTAGCGCATTTGAAGTACAATTTCTCATCTCCTCTCTAGTTTAATTCATTTCTTTGATTTTTGAATTGATCTTCGACTCCATGTGCGACACTTTAGACTAGGTCTTGCCTTATGTGTTTATATGTGATAGAGACCTTTTAGGATTTCTATTCTCGCATGCATTGCACGTTTAATATTCGCGGCTGGATCCCGGGTATGTTTTCTAGTTCTCTATTGCATATCATGTTGCTTGCTACTTGAATTACGTGGCTTATGAATGATATTTTGTCGTTAGCAATCTTGCACCTTTTTCTACATGCTTGTGTAATGTATTATTTATATATATGTATTAGTTGAGGGTACACTTAGATTATTAATTCGATTAAAAGGATGATGTGTAGAGGCCTATCACGAGATAGGATGAAAGGGGGTGTTTTAGTCCGCCGGGCTCCTTCCCCTTTCATTCCATAATCCCCGGACCCAGTTTATCTTTGGTTTCGCAAAAGATCAGTGTGCTTTAAAAATGGTTTCTTAATTTTCCTTTTAAAAATTAAGTGGCTACTCATTTGTTTTTGAATTTGGAATTTTAAAAATGTTTTAAAAGTGGGCCCAAATGCCGGCGATATCCACAATCTGGCGACTCTGCTGGGGATCGAACCCAGAATATCTGGTTTCGCAGACCAGAATTTCTGATTTTGGGTTCACTCGAGGATTAGACTTGAAAGCATCCTTTTAATCGAGTTAATTAATTTTTGTATGCCTGTTGCATTGCACTTGCATGTCTCGCCAGTCGATTGCACGGAACTATGACCTTGGAGGCTCGGGGCAACCCGGTCGGTCAAGCCATAATGGGGCCGTGTGATCACCCTTGATCTCGTACCATGTGTTGGTATATGAAGCATCCTATCGGGTGTGTGTCAAGGGTCCCTTATTTGACCAAAACCCGGCCTTTGCATTGTAGCTTCCATAGAACCTTTCGATCTTAGGAAATCAATTCTTGATTAGGATTTATGTGCTAGGAAGTTTTGCATGCCCGGAAGGGATTACTTGAGATGATGACGATACTTACTTGATGAAAGATGTATAATCTTTTAATCACCTTTTAGCAATTTCTCCTCATGTTCCGCGACACTTGGAGAACATGTCGAACCTTGATTTTAAGATTATACTTCTTATATCATGTTAGCTAAGCATCATTGACCTTGTATGCATCCGAATTCATGAAAAGTGCGATAATTATCCAATCATGTGATACTCCTACCCAAGAATTCAAAGTTCACTATCAATAACAGATTTTGATTATCCATCATCTTTTATCCAAAAATAGTTCCCAAAAAAAAAAAAAAATCACTCTTTCAAAAAATGAAGGGATCCAAGGTTTTTTTTTTAAAAAAAATCTAATCATAGTTTATAACTTCATTTTTAAAAAAAAAAAAAAAGAGGATTCAAAATTCGCAAAAAAAAAAATTATTTTTAAAAGACTTTATCATCCAAAGGAATGGTTTTCAAATGAGTTTCAAAATAACATTTCAACTCAATCATCTTTTGCGAAGAAAAAAATGATTTCACTTTCAAGGGAAAATTCGAGATTCTTGAGAATTTGAAAGATCCCATCATGCTTTTCAAAAAAAAATAAAAAATAATTTTTTTTTTCTTTTCCGACCTTTGAAAGGGTAGTGAAGATCACGATGAAAGGAGAAGTTAAGCGCACTTGATATGGATGAGGATTTTATGTGCTTATGTGTTTATGTGTTAGGATTAGAATTTTCTTTTTCTTTTGCATATAGAATAGGCACACACGCATACATGAATTGCATCCGTGTGGCATATGAATAATTCATGAAGACACTTAATGAAATGGATATGATGATGAAAGGCAATAAAAATAGTGGTGAAAAGGGAGAAATAATGAAGAGTTGTTAGAATAGATAAATGATAATTTGGAAAATATGATTGTAGGTAAAAGATAGAAATAGCTACGAGCACAGTCTGGTACAGAGATTCTACTGCAAGGTTAGTAAGAAGAGACATGGCACAAGAAGCGAACGCAAGGGAAATAGCGGAATTGAGAACAGTAATGGAACAACAGGCGGGTCAAATGACTAGAATGATGACTATGATAGAAGCACTAGCACGACAGCCACCAATTAATGATCCTCCTCACAGGGATGAAGATTGGTTTGATGAAACAGAAGGGGCTGAAGCGCCGAGAGCAGAAAAGGAGAAACTAGAAAAGGAAAGGGCTGAGAAAGATAAGATGATGACTGAGAAAATGGAGAAGTTGGAAAGGGTAGTCCGTAAGGCCCATGGGGTTGATACCTACTTGTTGGAATTGGAAGGATTATATGAGGGGGTCTGTGAGGTATTACCTACAGGATTTAAAATGCCTGTGTTTGATAAGTTTGACGGAACAGGGAACCCTCGTAGCCACATCAGAATGTGTATAGGGGCATTTCAGCCTAGTGGTTTGAGCACAACCATGACGGCACTCTTGTTTCAGCAGACGTTAACTGGGGCTGCTTTGTCTTGGTACCTCACTTTGGAGCCGGGGAAAACCAAAAATTGGGAAGAAGTGGTCAAAGCATTCGTAGCCCAATACGAATACAATCAGGATTTGGATGTTACTATCAGGGATTTAGAGACCACCCGACAGGGGAACAAATAATCTTTTGCTGAATTTCTAAGCCGATGGAGGGGAAAGGCTGCTAAGATGGTACAAAGGCCGACTGAAAAAGAGCAAATCCGAATGCTAATGAAGAACCTCCAACCTGTCTATCAGAAGAAGATGAGGTTCCAATCCCTCAACACCTTTGCCGAAGTGTTTGATGTAGGGACCAGAATCGAAGATGCGATACAGGAAGGGTTAATCAAAAGGGAGGAGCCAGTGAACAGGTACAGACGGCCGAACTATGGGGCAGGAGGAGGACATTCAGGAGGTCATCCAGGACCTACAGATGTGAACGCACTGAGCGAACCCGAGAAAAAGTTTGATATAGCCAGAAGTTACCCAAAGAGGGGAGGGGATAAGCCTTTAAGGAGGTTTTCGGAATTGGGAGTATCATTATCCACGGCCCTTGATCGGCTATTGGCAAAAGGACATCTCCGCCTACTAGAGCCGTGACCAAGACTGAATCCACCACCTCCAAATTTCAAATCTGATCTATATTGCAAATTTCATCAGGAACAATGGTGTTGGCCCAAATATGGAAACCTTAGAGGGGGGGTGAATAAGGTTTTAGCGGAAATTAACCTTTTAAAAACTTCATTGCAAATTAAACAAGATCACAAGCAATTATGTAAAAGAGAGAAGGGAAGAGAAATTTGCAAACCGATTTTTCAAGTGGTTCGGCAATCGCACCCCGCGGCCTACGTCCACCCCTCAAGAACACCTCTTGAGGATTCCTTTAATCCCGGAGCACTTACGGGTGTGCACCAAACCGTTACAAGAGCCTTCAATCTCTCCCAAAGAAGAACACCTCTTCTTTCCACACAAGGGTTACTAACCCTCAACCTTTACAATGATTTTAACACAAATTGAAACTCTCTCTAAGAGTAGATGATACAATAATAGCTCATACTATAACTCCTTAGTGAGTGGATAATACAAGTAAAGCTCACTACAATTTTGCTCTCTCAAGAAATACAAATGAAAGATTTGAGCAAATTGATAAACTCACACAACTAGGGCTCAATTGTGAATGATTTAGAATCAACAAGTTGTGTGATTGAAATAGATGTTTTCCAATAGATTGATCAACATAAAATGGTGTGGGAAAACATGTATTTATAGGCCAAGAAATATTATAACCGTTGGTGGCAAGTTTGGTAATTAAAAACCCCTTTAAAAACTAGCCGTTATGCCTTTTCAGGTCGCTTCAGTCGACTGGAACATGAAGCAGTCGATTGGTCCTTGAAGCAGTCGACTGAGATGTGTTTACAGAGGGTTCTGTTTGCATTCTGCTCACTTCAGTCGACTGCATCGGGCCTTCAGTCGACTGCCCCTTCCTGTTTCACAGCCTAACGCATCTTTACTAAAAAGGCCATAACTCCCTCTACAAAAATCGGATTTGCAATCCGTTTGATGTTTTGGAAACTAGATTCAAATACCTTTCCAACCATATAAGATACAACATTTAATTATTCTTCAATTGGTTGGGGCATTGCTTTAAAGATGACCCATTTAAAATTTGTTTGAGGGCCTAAGAGTGTGAGATCAAGATGCCTTACAATGATGGTCCTAGACTTCAATCAAGGATAAAATATCTTCAAGTCTTCAAGCTTGATCCTTGTTGAGCTCCTTGTAATCTTGATCTACATCAATTAAATCTCATGCACACAAAGATGTTAAAACAATGATACAAAATTAATACATGAGATTATATATGAGCATGAAAATGACTATGATGATAACAAGGAATGAATCAATATGAATCATGTAATTATCATAGCATATTTGACATCATCAAAACATAATTAAATATGCCTTAATATAACTTAAGGCTAACAATCTCCCCCTTTTTGATGATGGCAAACAACCAATGAAGGATATGCCAATATAAGCACATTTGGTCATTTTCATATTATCATTCATAATGGATATCAAATGTTGAAGGAACATGAATGATAACTACCCAAAAACTTCTCCCCAATACTTCTCATATTTCTCCCCCTTTGACATTATCAAAAAGATTTGGGGATAAAATGCGAAGCTCCCCCTCACAATAGGCATACAAATCAAAAGGCCAAAATGATACCAAAAATAAACAAATATAACCATATGTGAGAAAATGAATACATGAAAGTGCTCCCCCTAAGCATGTGCAATGATAAAAGATATCAAAAGATATGAATAGAGAGCATATTCTCCCAAAAGTTATCAAAAAATAAAGTTGGAGAACTCAAAATATAAGATAAACAACAATTCAGTCGGATCAGTCGACGCCACAGTCGACGGAATAGGGCAGAAGGCAAAATAAAGGAGAAACAATCGACGTCACAGTCGACTTAACAATGCAGAATGAAAAAATTCAAAGCCTCACAGCTAAATCAGTCGACTATGTCAGGGTACCAGTCGACTGCTTTGATCAGCAGTTCATAAAAATGACAGTTTAGCAGCAAAAATTTGAATGATTCACAAAACATCATTTTGTTTAATCATTCTAAAAACTTTGTCTAATCAAACAAAAACATATCATCATTTTTCAAATAAGCAATATCAAGAGCATGATGATTTGAAACAAATAAGTGTATGATATGAAATCAATTAAAACAAAATTAAGTAGGATGATAATGAAAACAAATCAAAACAAAATTACCTACTAACCTACCATTACCAAATCAATACTTAACCTTTGTCCAAGCATTTCTTGGATGCTCCATTTGCCGAGGTAGTAGGAAAGGCCCTTTCCAATGTCATGAGGCAAAGATTGACAATTTCTTCACCATTTGAGTCGTCGTCCGATGATTCGCTCTCGGAACTACTATTGGTGGCCTTGATTGTCTTCTTTTTGTGTTTTTCCTCCTTGGGTAACTTCTTTCCCGATTTTTCTTTCTTTAGAAACTTTGCAAATTTTCGGGTGATCTTTGTCATTTCCTCATCCTCATCACTCTCAACATCTTTCTTCTTTTTCTTTGAGCTTGAGGATTTTAAAGCCATGTCTCCCCTTTTGGGCTCTTTCTCTTCCAATGTCTAGTCTTCACTTTCGAAGACGGCCAATTCCATTTCATGAGTTATGAGAGAACCCATGAGTTGTTCCAAGGAGAGTGTTGAAAGCTCCTTTTCTTCACGAACCGCTGTGACCTTTGGTTGCCAATCCTCTGATAAAGACCTAAGTACTTTCTCAATCATTTCTTCATTAGTATAAACTTTACCAAGGTTTTTCAAGTTATTAATAAGAATGGTAAAACGAGAAAACATATCTCCAATAGATTCATATGGCAACATTTTAAACATTTCATAAGTTTGAACAAGCAAATTGATTTTAGACTTTTTAACTTGGCGTGTTCCCTCATGAGTATTTTCAAGTTTATCCCAAATTTCTTTTGCGGATTCGCAAGATGAAATTCTATTGTATTCATTTGGGTCTAAACCACAATATAATAAATTCATTGCCATAGCATTTATTTTTATGAGTTTCTTATCGGCATTATTATATTCATCTACCGTCTTTGGAACAGAAAAACCATTTTCAATTTTTGTAGGTAGATGAGGCCCTTTGACCACGATTTGCCATAAATCAAAATCTTGAGAAATCATATAGATTCTCATTCTATTTTTCCAATAGGCATAGTTTGAGCCATTAAAACATGGTGGTCTTAATGTCGATTGACCCTCACAATAATAAATGCAAGAAGAGTCGGTTTCCATTTGATCTTAACTCAAAATTTTTCAAAAACTTTTGAAAATGGAAGAGCCGAGGCTCTGATACCAATTGTTGGCCCGAATATGGAAACCTTAGAGGGGGGGTGAATAAGGTTTTAGCGGAAATTAACCTTTTAAAAACTTAATTGCAAATTAAACAAGATCACAAGCAATTATGTAAAAGAGAGAAGGGAAGAGAAATTTGTAAACCGATTTTTCAAGTGGTTCGGCAATCGCACCCCGCGGCCTACGTCCACCCCTCAAGAACACCTCTTGAGGATTCCTTTAATCCCGGAGCACTTACGGGTGTGCACCAAACTGTTACAAGACCCTTCAATCTCTCCCAAAGAAGAACACATCTTCTTTGCACACAAGGGTTACTAACCCTCAACCTTTACAATGATTTTAACACAAATTGAAACTCTCTCTAAGAGTAGATGATACAATAATAGCTCACACTATAACTCCTTAGTGAGTGGATAATACAAGTAAAGCTCACTACAATTTTGCTCTCTCAAGAAATACAAATGAAAGATTTGAGCAAATTGATAAACTCACACAACTAGGGCTCAATTGTGAATGATTTAGAATCAACAAGTTGTGTGATTGAAATAGATGTTTTCCAATTGATTGATCAACATAAAATGGTGTGGGAAAACATGTATTTATAGGCCAAGAAATATTATAGTCGTTGGTGGCAAGTTTGGTAATTAAAAGCCCCTTTAAAAACTAGCCGTTATGCCTTTTCAGGTCGCTTCAGTCGACTGGAACATGAAGCAATCGACTGGTCCTTGAAGCAGTCGACTGAGATGTGTTTACAGAGGGTTCTATTTGCATTCTGCTCACTTCAGTCGACTGCATCGGGCCTTCAGTCGACTGCCCCTCCCTGTTTCACAGCCTGACACATCTCCACTAAAAAGGCCATAACTCCCTCTACAAAAATCGGATTTGCGATCCGTTTGATGTTTTGGAAACTAGATTCAAATACCTTTCCAACCATATAAGATACAACATTTAATTATTCTTCAATTGGTTGGGGAATTGCTTTAAAGATGACCCATTTAAAATTTGTTTCCAAAACTTTAACTTTTAGCATTTGTTTGAGCCCCTAAGAGTGTGAGATCAAGATGCCTTACAATGATGGTCCTACACTTCAATCAAGGATGAAATATCTTCAAGTCTTCAAGCTTGATCCTTGTTGAGCTCCTTGTAATCTTGATCTACATCAATTAAATCTCATGCACACAAAGATGTTAAAACAATGATACAAAATTAATACATGAGATTATATATGAGCATGAAAATGACTATGATAATAACAAGGAATGAATCAATATGAATCATGTAATTATCATAGCATATTTGACATCATCAAAACATAATTAAATATGCCTTAATATACCTTAAGGCTAACAAAGGGCACTCAACTGATCGGTGGGTGTTCAAGATTAAGACATGAGATCCAAGATTTGATTGACAAGAAAGTAATATCTGAACCACCCACCAATCCGCCAAATGTTACCAGAAATCCGTTACCAGATCATCATGCCGTGCCACCATCCAGAATTTACTACTTGGGGAATGAGGGGAGCTCTTTTGATCCATCAGCATTGATCACTAAGTTGGGAAGTCCGAGAAAAGCTTATCAGATGATGGAGGATTCACAGATCTGCACTCTAAAAGGGCTGGTAGATGAAAGCAAAGGGAAAGAAATAGAAGGGGCTGTTGACGCAGATTGGTGGGCACCTGAAGCTGACAAATCACTTTGGTACAAAGGAGACGATGTTCATGCTCACAATAAAGTTAAGGAGGACCTGTGGTATGAAAGTGATGAGGAAGGTTTGAAAGTTGCTGAAACACAGGATGGACTTTGGGTCAAAGAAGGAATTAGTCACCTCACACGATCCGGAAGGCATTTTAAACCACACGAACTTGAGGAAGATCACCCGGGGCAGGAAATGAATAAGGGGAAAGAGTGACTGAATGAGGAAGAAGAAGAGGATAGAGTTTTAAGACAGATGAAGAAGACACAGGCAAATATCACTATTTGGGGGTTGTTAATCGCTTCCAAGCGTCATAGACAAGCAGTCCTTGATGCTCTCAATCAATCGGACGTCTCCATCGATGTTACTCCGGAAGATCTCATTGGCATGATCAACAGAAGTCCAACTCTCGCTATTTCTTTCTCCGAAGCTGACTTACCTCCTGGGGGACCTGTTTACAATAAGCCATTGCACGTTACCGTGGAGTGCCTAGGAAATTCTCTACCCGCTTGCCTCGTTGACAACGGGTCCGCATTGAATGTATGCCCTTTTCGGATAGCTAAAAGGATGGGGCTCGATGAATCCACATTTATACCATTGGAACAAAAAGTGAGGGCTTATGATAATACTCTACGGGCAAATATGGGGATCATCTTTCTAAATCTCTCTGTTGGGACTGGTGAAAGGGAAACAGAATTCCAGATCATTGACATTCCTGCATCATTTAACCTGCTTCTGGGAAGGCCGTGGCTTGATAGTTTGGGTGCCATTCCATCAACCATCCATCAGAAAGTTAAGTACATCTGGAAAAACAAGGTATGCGATCTTTTGGGGGATAGCTGGATAAATGTATCTGGGGCCTCATCAAGTGCTCCGATTTTAGAAGTACAGATGCAAGAGGGTGAAGCAAGTTTAGGTGGGTTTGAGTTCATTAACGTCATAGAAGAGGGGAAGCCGAAGGAGTTTTTACCACTGTATTTTGATCAATACGCCAGTCCGTTGGTGGCCGGGATCATGAGAAAAATGGGGTTTTTCCCGGGGATGGGTTTAGGTAAGAAACACCAAGGATTGTCAGAATTCCCGAATATCGTTACACAAACCCACACTCACGGGCTAGGGTACTCGCCAAGCAAGGAAGAGTTGAAGAAGAAGAAGAAAGCAACCGATGCACCGCTGGAACCATACTTAAAAACTCTTAATGGGTATTTCGTCAAGCAAGGGGAAGAATTTCCATTTTGCGGTTTTCCAGAGCCGCGGTTGGATAGAGCGGAGAAGCGTATGAAGCCGGGATTCGAGATATTCTTTGCACATAACTTCTCTGATTATGAAGACCCTTATCTTCAACAGCCTAAAAAATCTGCCATTATTCAGGACTGGGTGTGTACTCTGGATGGCTCGGCAATGAAGAAACTGCTAGGAGAAGGGTGTGAGGGGACCGAAAAGGGGAGCTCTGCAGAGATTAAGGATAAAGATGGGAAAAGCCAGAATAAAGAAGAAAGCAAGGGGAATAAAGAAAGGGGGAAGCCAGCGTATGAAGGGAAACCAGAGGAAGTGGAAATAGAAGAGATCATTCAGGAAGAGGAACAGGAAGATCACTTCATCGCCGATATGGGAGGGGAAAGCAAGAAAGAGTGGGCCTTTGAGTCTAGTAATAAGTATCCCCCTCACCCAGAGTCTGTATTGGCCCAAATGAGGCGTCTTTCCATTTCTATGTCTGTTGTAATTGCTCCGAAAAAAGTTAATGAGAATGTGACTAATTCTGCTTACTTGACTGTGCATAATAATAACTGTGATGCATGTGATGAATGTAATAACATACCTCATGAATTACAAAAATTGATTGAAAAAGAAAATTAACCTGCATGCAAAATCATGGAAGGCACTCTAACCATTAATCTGGGAAATGAAGATAATCCACGAAATGTTTTTATTGGCTCCACACTTAATAATGAGGAAAGCAAAGAATTAATCAATCTATTAAAAGAATTCAAAGATGTCTTTGCATGGTCTTATGATGATATGCCAGGAATTAATCCAGAAATTGTCCAACACCATATTCCCCTTTTCCCAAATTCAAAACCCGTAAAACAAAAATTGAGGCGAATGAGGCCTGAATGGGCGCTTAAAGTAAAAGAGGAGGTTGAAAAGCAACTGAGGGCTGGATTCTTGATTGTCACCGAGTATCCTGAATGGGTTGCCAATATTGTACCGGTTCCTAAAAAGGATGGTCGTGTTAGGGTGTGTGTAGATTTTCGTGATTTGAACAAAGCTAGCCCTAAAGACTATTTCCCTTTACCCCACATCGACGTATTAGTAGATAATACCGCAGGGCATGAACTTCTGTCTTTCATGGATGGGTTTTCAGGGTATAACCAGATCTTAATGGCGCCAAAGGATAGAGAGAAAACAACCTTTATCACACCTTGGGGGACTTACTGCTATAGAGTTATGCCATTTGGACTTAAGAATGCGGGTGTGACCTACCAAAGAGCTGCTACTACGTTGCTGCATGATATGATTCATAAAGAAGTAGAAGTATATGTGGATGACATGATAGTAAAGTCTAAGGATAGAGGAGGGAATTTGGAGGCATTGAGAAAATTTTTTGAAAGACTGAGAAAGTTCAGAATGAGGCTAAATCCGCAAAAATGCACCTCCGGGGTCACCACTGGGAAACTGCTAGGATTTCTGATCACCCAGAGAGGAATTGAGGTAGATCCCACCAAAATCCAAGCCATAACCGAAATGCCTTCACCGAGGAATGAAAAGGAGTTGAAAGGATTCCTAGGAAGAATACAGTTCATCAGCCGCTTCATATCCAAACTCACCACGACCTGTGATCCATTGTTTAAATTGTTGAGGAAAGGGGAAAAGTTCGAATGGGATGACCAATGCCAAAAACCCTTCGAAAGAATCAAAACCTACCTTCAAAACCCGCCTGTCTTATCACCTCCTAAACCTGGGAAGCCTTTACTGCTATACCTATCCGTAATCGAAAACTCAATGGGGTGCATGCTGGCCCAAGAAGAGGAAGAGGGGGGTGTGGAAAAAGTCATATACTACCTGAGTAAGAGGATGACCGGATATGAGTTGAACTATTCACCGTTGGAGAAAGCTTGTTGGGCCTTGGTATGGTGTACCCGTCGCCTTAGGCATTACATGTTAGCCTTCCCTATCACCCTGATATCCCGAATGGACCCACTCAAATATCTCTTTGAAAAGCCCGCCCTAACTAGTAGAATATCCCGATGGACCATGATGTTAGCCGAATTCGATATCAGATATGTCACTTCCAAATCTGTCAAAGGGAGAGCTGTCGCCGAGTACTTAGCCGACCTTGCCATAGAATCCGAAGAAAGAGGAGAATATAGGTTTCCAAATGAGGAAGTAATGGAAGTAAAGGAGAACCTGTGGAGAATGTACTTCGATGGAGCAGCCAATCAGATAGGGTACGGGGTCGGAATTATCCTCATATCACCTAGCAGAGCCCCCACTCCGTTGGTCGTTAAGCTTAAGTATAATTCAACCAATAACACGGCAGAATACGAAGCCTGTATAATTGGGATGGAAGCAGCCTTGGCTTTGAGAGTGGAAAAGATTGATGTGTTCGGGGACTCTAATCTGATAATATCACAAGTAAGGGGTGACTGGAGAATAAAGCATGAGAAATTGAAACCTTACCATGAATACCTAGAGATCCTGAAAGTGCAATTCAGAAAAATTTCGTTCTACTACCTTCCCCGTGAGGAGAACCAATTGGCAGATTCCCTAGCAACCTTAGCCTCAATGATCCAAATTCCTGTGGGAGTCTCTATGATTCCTTTGTCCATAGAAGAGAGAACCCGACCTTCGTATGAAACAATCACCGCCATTGAAGAAGAGGAAGAGGTTGAGATACCATGGTATATAGATGTTTGGAACTTTATTGAGAAAGGAGAATATCCCGGAGGAGCTTCAGAGAAGGATAAGAAAGCAATTCGTAGATTTTCAGCTCAATTTGTAATCTATGCGGGAAAGTTGTGGAAGAAGTCTTACACTGGTTATAATTTAGAATGTCTATATGGAAGGGAAGCAAGGAAAATGATGGAAGAAATACATGAAGGAGTCCGTGGGCCCCACATGAACGGACACATGTTGGCCAAAAAGGCAATTCGGCAAGGATACTATTGGACGACTTTAGATAAGGATTGATGTGAGTATGTTAGGAGATGCCATAAATGTCAGGTTCATGCAAATTTAATGCATACCCCACCTTCCCAGCTCTATAGCATGGCCACCCCTTGGCCGTTCTCTGTGTGGGGTATTGATATCATCGGGGAAGTAGTTCCGAAAGCTTCAAATGGGCACCGGTACATAATTGTGGCAATAGACTATTTTACCAAATGGGTAGAAGCGGCGTCATATGCAACTCTGAAGGCAAAAGATGTGGTGAATTTTATCCAGAAGAACATAATCTGCAGATACGGGGTGCCAAGTGAGCTTATTTCTGACCATGGGAGTCATTTTCAGGGAGAGGTCATTCCATTCTTAGAGAAGTATAGGATTTCCCACCACCAGTCCTCACCATACAGACCACAAACAAATGGAGCAGTAGAGGCCGCTAACAAAAATGTAAAGGCAATCCTGGGGAAAATGACGGATACATACAGGGATTGGCATGAAAAATTACCTTTCGCTTTGTGGGGATATCGAACTTCCGTGAGAACTTCAACCAGAGCTACGCCATATTCCTTGGTCTACAGGATGGAGGCTGTTTTTCCAGTAGAAGTCGAAATACCATCTTTGAGAGTTTTGGCAGAGTGCGAAGTAACCGAACTGGAATGGTTACGGGGGAGATATGAGGAATTGATGTTATTCGATGAAAAGAGGTTGGCTGCTGTAAACCATACTCGTGGATATTAGAAAAGGATAGCTCGTGCTTTCAACAAAAAGGTTCGCCCAAGGAAGCTTGCTGAGGGTGACCTGGTCCTCAAAGAACTTAAAGCGCCCGTTTATGACCCACGAGGGAAATTTAAACCTAACTGGGTCGGACCATACATTATCAAGACACTTCTCTCCGGAGGAGCTGCTTATCTCATGGACCTGGATGGGGTTGAGTTTAAACAACCAATCAACCTCGATCGCCTCAAAAAGTATTTTGCTTGAAACCTTGTCTTTTAAAACCTCCAGAGTCGATGAACTACGCTTGACCTAATTCCCGATAGGGGATACGTAGGAAACCCGCTCGGTTCGGTCACAAAATAACGAAAAAATGTGTGTGTTCTTTCTAGCCTTAGCTGAACTACTGCGGACATGATACCCATTCGGGGATAAGTAGGCGGGCTCACAAGGCCCTCGGTCCAAATAAAGCCCAAACAAAGTTAAATATCCCGAGTTTCCCTATACCAAACTAGGGGCAAACTTGCGTTTTCCCAAGAACCACATCTAAATTCCGAAACCAGGGGCAAACTTCGTTTGCTAGAACCGATGAACCCAAGAAAAGTCTAAACCCATTTCTGGATCTACTGGCTATCAAGATATGCATCATGTGGAAACAAGCAAGAATTCATTATATAGAGAGATTAAAACTAAGCAAAACTCATGAAAGAGCAGTAAAAGCTGAAAGAGACATTGAGAGGAAAACTGCTCATAACCCAAAGAAATTAAAAAAAAGTGCTAACTTTGATTCAACATGATTAGGGCATTTTCAGAATACAAATAACAAAAAAGAGAGAGAGCTTTTCAAAAAAAAAAAAAAAGAAAAAGGAAGAGAAAAAAAAAAGAAAAGGAAAATGCATCACAGAAAATAAAACACAGCAAAAGTTAAGCAGAATTTGTTGAAAATTTTAAAGTCTTGTTTTCCCTTTTTCATTTTGTTTGTGTAGAAGCTATTCCCTGACCAGGGTTTGGAGCTCAAGAAAATACTCTGCGGTTGGGACAACTGAAGCTGGAGTCCTTCGAAAGGGAGCCGATACCCTATCATGCCAAGCCTCAGCGAATATCCTCACGGTAGAAGGGCATAGGGCGGAACTCCTCGAGAAATTGGCGGTAATAGCATCAGGGACGTCCTAGAGCAAGCCAAACTGGCAGACTACCCGGCTGGGGATGTAAGAAGTAGTGGCTCTCAGACCAGGCAACCAAACCCCCGGGCGCCCAGGGAGTCATAGCGCAACGGAGTAATAAGACCATCGGGGGCATATCCAGCAGATGTCCTCGTAGCTCAGGCCTCAAAACCAAGCAAGCCAGCTAGTAACCGTACGGGAAGGGTAACGGGCACCCATGCGATCATAGGAAAGCGGTCTCCCAAGGGGAGGGTGAGCGAAGAAGCCTAAGCGCTCGAAGAGCCAAACCTGTAAAATGTGAGGTGACCCCGAAAGCAACATCGATCCAGCAGTATGTGCATGATCCAAGCCCAGCAAGGTCTCCCCCAGAACGAGCATAACGGCACTCTACATCTCTCGGAGACCACATACGACCGGAATCAGGATGTCAGTGGAAGACTGAAATAAGAAGTGGGAAAGCATCGCCAAGGAAAGGGCACTCCGTCTGATAACTTGATATCTCCCATTGTCAGGATCACCAATGGGTGCATAAGTGGAGGAAAGGCGGTCAAAATCAATGTGTCGATCCCGAACAAAAGAACTGGCGACAACCCGGGAAATACCAAGAAGGGCCGGTAAATCCTGGATATATCCCGCCTGAACCTGTGGAATGATCAAGTCGGCATACGGATCGGTGTGGAGGATGGCACTGAACTCCTCCAAAAGAGGACAAACCTCCTCGTGACCAGACCGAAAGACGTGCAGAGAAGGGTCCCAACACATGATAGCCGCTCGAAGTAAGCCCTCGTCTAGAGCTATATAGAAAAATGCAAAAAGATCCGTCAGTCTGTGAGACTCAAAGTTGAGTCGGTCGATGCCGGAAAGAGAATCCATCCATAGGTATAGAATGGCAGAACTAATGGGGGCCATGAAGAAAGGAGGAAGATATAGAAGAAAAAAAATTTTGAGTGCAAAGAAGGAAAAGGGCTCTAGAAATCTCGAATGAACCTAATAATGGGCAAATGGCACTTTCTATGAAAAAAATGGCACAAACCGGCACCCGATGTAAAGCTGCGGCACTCAATGAGTGCCAGCCGGCAGACAATGAGTGTCGCACGGCATTCAGTGAGTGCCGGCCAGCCTCCCCGAGTGCCGGCCAGGGTTTGAAAAGCTCGTGGGTCAGTTTGTAACCTTAATCAGCCCAAACCTGCATAAAATTTGAACAGAATTTCACCAGTCATCATCCCAGCATCATTTGTCTTGCACCATTCATCAAATAAAATCAAGAAAAGATGTTCATGTTCTAAATAAGCAAAAGGGATAAGGTTTAAAGCTAAGCCAGGGAAATAATCAAGCATGAATATAAACAAATTCAAAATTGGCACGCAGGCCATCATGCATGAGTACTGCCATGTTTACCTAAATAAATCCATTAAAAAGAAAATTCAGAATTCTTGTCCTCACAGGAACATAATATAATAAAAAGAGATAAGCTATCCTCGTCGGCGACGAGGATTCCTTCTGGGCGCCTACGGAGCTGTCTGACTTCCCCCAGCTCCACCGTCTCCACCATCTCCACCATCTCCGCCGTCTCCACCACCACCTCCGTCACCACCTTGGCCGCTGCCACCAGCACCTCCTTGATAGCCGCCACCTTGACCTAGTTGAAACTCCTGGATCTGCCTCCTCAGAGTAGTCATCTCAGCTTCCTGCAAGAGAGAATAAAACGAAATAAGTAATGTAAAAAAAAAAAAGAAAAAAAGGGGGGAAGATTATGATACCATAGCCCTGGCCTGAAGGTCGGCAGTGGCTCTCGCTCCATCAGCCTGAAAAAAAAAAAAGAAATAAGAAAACCTTTTAAAAAAAAAAAAATGGGCGTTTGAATTTTTTTAAAAATAAATAAGGAAAATCTTTTGAATTTTGAAAAATAATGGTGATAAGGGTTTTGTCTCTGACAAGAGGGGAATTTACCCTCCATTCACGTCCATGGATCCAATGCTGGACGGTGTGCGCATAGGACAGACCCTCCTCAGCATAATCCCGGGGGACTGTATCGTATTGCAGTGGGATGGTTGGAGCATTTTGAGCATAGGGGGTCAGCTGATACATGGTCTCTTGACCCATGTCGACCATTGGAACATTCCAATTCCACTGCGGAAGGGATGGGCATTCGGCGACCCCAGGAATAGGCTGCAAGTAAGAGTTTTGACATAAATAGTTGCATATTTCATAAAAGAACAGAAAACAGAAATAAAGTTTATATATGAATAAAGTTCGTTACCCGGATAACATCCATGAGAGGAAAGTTGTGCATAAGGGAATTCAGCCTAAAAACTGGATAGCCATCTAGATCATCCAAATAATTCGCAATGTTCTCCCCACCTAGGGTAGCAATGAGGTCCTCATGATCCAGAGTCTCAGTGCTCCGCATAGTAGCAGGAGGAGCCCTGGGCACGTAAAAGGTAGAGGCAGCAAGTGACTGCCTAGTCACTCTCTCACCAAGATACCACTCCCGACACGCTTCGCCCACTATCAAAATTCTCAATCTAGAAAGGGCCACTGCCGCTTGAATCGTTTCTCCCGCCTCTGGGAGAGCTGCCGCCCACGGATTCCATTCCATGTGAACCTCGCGTAGATTGATGAGGAGGTTCCTATAACCGATAAAGTCGTGAGGCCCGACCTTCCGGCCCGTTGCTTCCTTCCTCCATTTCAAGCCTTGAGGCATAATCGCAGCCTCGCTTCCCCGGGTACTAGGAGCCCTCATGCGAAGGTATTCATGAGACCATATCTGCAAGGCAAGGAAAAATGAATTTGGTCAGCAAAATAAAATCAGAAAAGGTGAAGAAAAAGAATAGAGAGCATATGTCATTGAAATTTTACCTCCCAAGCTCTCTAGTACCCGCCGGGGGAAGGTGAATTTCCCCGAGAAACCTCACTCATACGGTTATAGAGGGTCGCCAACCCTGCCCCTCCCCAATTATATTGAGAGGCGCGATCGACGTCCGTGAGGGAAGCCAAATACCCAAGGTTGATTGTATCTCCCTTTGTGCTCATCAGCGAGCAACCCAATACATACATGATGAAGGCCCTGGACATTTACTCGTCGGTGAAGGCCTGGCCCTGGAAAGTATCCAGGAACCATTTTACAGGTACTATGAACTCCCCTGGATGAGCCCCGAGTAAGTCAATAATTTCTTCATGACGGTTCTGAAGATCGTCGTAGAGAGCAATAGGAAGTCCGTCGAATGGAACACCTGTGATCATAGCAAAGTCCAAAGGAGTCATTGTCATCTCCCCAAAAGGAAGGTGGAAAGTGTTTGTTGTGTCCCACCATATCTCCGCCAGGGCCTGGATATGAGTCCTGTCGTTTGTACTCTTCTCTAGAAGCAACGCAAAGAGCCTGAACCCGGCATTATTGACCAAAGTTTTGACCTCGTCAGAAAGTTCCGCGTACCATCTTCGGCCGTGAGCCATGCTCCCATGACCCTTGAGGACAAATTCTGGAGTCTGCAAAAAAAAAAAAACAAAAAAAGAAGAAAAAAAGAAGAAGAAAAAGAAAGGAGGAAAATAATAAATGATTTGTTTTCAGAATCTAAGCAATTCAATTCTTTGAATAAGAAATAAATAACTCCCTAGTCTAAGCAACTCGTTTGATTTGAAAATAAAAGAATTCTTGAGAGTCTAAGCGACTCGTTTTATTTGAAAATAAAAGTAAATTTTTGAGAGTCTAAGCGACTCGTTTGATTTTGAAAATAAAAAAATTCTTGAGAGTCTAAGCGACTCGTTTGATTTTGAAATTAAAAAAATTCTTGAGAGTCTAAGCGACTCGTTTGATTTGAAAATAAAAAAATTCTTGAGAGTCTAAGCGACTCGTTTGATTTGAAAATAAAAGTAAAGCTCTTGGTCGTGCAACAATAGATTTGTAGGTTCATTAATGCATAGTTCATCCGAGCGCCTCACGGGACTGATGTAACCCCTCATTAGCATTGGATGAATAGAACATTGGAATTCATAAGCATGGAAAATAAATGAATCCAAATAAAGGTGAGGGTCATAATGATGAGCATTGAGCCCCAAACATGGCAAGAAAATAATTCAATAAAAGGGAGACATCACCAATAGGTCAATTTGCATTCAAGTGCGTAAAATCATGGGGGCATCCATATATGCATCATTCATCCTACATTGCATAGCATTGCATTGTTTCATCATAAGCACAAAAGTGGGTTTAGGAGTATACCAATCTATTAAAAGCCCGCGCTGAAAGATGCGCCCCAGGATCGGCAAGTAGGACTGATGAGTTGTGACCAGGGTTGGGCTTATACTTCTTCTTTGGGGGGCCGTAAGATCCTGAGCCACTAGCCATTGAAAGAACTACAAGCAAGAAGGGGGAGAAATCAATGTTCATATGAGAAGCCTTAAGGGGAAAACATGAAGAAACATGATTTCAAACACAAAATCAAGCAAAGATGTAATCTTTATGATTAGAGAGTGAACATACCTTGATTGTGGGTGATTCTTGGAGAGAAAATCAAGAGAGAGTGAAATCCTAGAGAGGAAATCCGAGAGAAGAGAAAAGAGAGGAATGAAAAAGAGAGAACAAGAAACCAAGTTTTAAAACAAACTGCTGGCCAGGCCGGCACTCGATGGAAGGTCGCCGGCACTCAGTGAATGCCGCCCGACATTTCACGAAGTGCCGGCCGGCAATCAGTGAGTGCCCGTCCTTCTCACCAAGTGTCGCCGCGTGTGCCAGGTGGCCTTTCTACTCCTGATTTTTACTATTTACAAAAGAACCCTCGAATTTTGCTCCCATGTCCTTAAAGTTTTTCCCTCGTTTCAAAGGGACCCCCGAGATTTGAAGAATAAGTTCTTAAGCCCTTTTGTAAATTGGGATTAACCCCTACTTGTTGAAAATTCTGTCAAGAACACCTGCTTGCGGTAAATGAGTAAGTTGAGTCTAATCAACTCCGGATTTCTTTGAAATTTGAATAAATTGGAGTCTGTTTGACTCCGGACTTTTGAAAATTAATTAGTTTGGCTCCTGATTTTAGAAAAATAAATTGATTTGAGTTTATCTAAGCTGAGTTGAGTCTGTTTGACTCCTGGTTTTAGAAAGATGAATTGACTTGAGTCTGAATGACTCCGATTTTGGAAAACACGAATTGATTTGAGCTTGATTGACTCCCAATTTTGAAGAGATGAATTGATTCAAGTCAGATTGACTCCTAATTTTGGAAAATTGAAGTGAATTTGGGTCCGATTGACCCCAGATTTTGGAAAATTGAATTGAATTTGGGTCCGACTGACCCCAGTTTTTGGAAAATTGAATTGAATTTGGGTCCGATTGACCCCATGTTTTTGAAAATTGAAGTAAATTCGGGTCCGATTGACCCCAGGTTTTGAAAATTGAAGTGAATTTGGGTCCAATTGACCCCAGGTTTTATGAAATTTGAATTTGGGTCCGTTTGACTCCAAGATTTTTAAATTTGATTAAAATTGAGTCTGTGGACTCCAAATTTTGAAAGTTGAATTGAATTCGAGTCTGTTGATTCCAAATTTCGAAAATTGAATCTGTGGACTCCAAACCTCGAGAATATTAAATTTGGATATGAGCCTGCTGACCTCTGAATATGATTTACATTTTCGGTCCTCGTAACAGATTTACGTTGATCCCGCTTGTGAGAGTGTAACAGATTTACATCCTCGGTCCTCGCAACGGATTTGCGTTGACCCTCGTTCTGAGAATATAACGAATTTATATTCTCGATCCTCGTAACAGATTTACGTTGATCCCGCTTGTGAAAGTGTAACAGATTTACATTCTCGGTCCTCGCAATGGATTTGCGTTGACCCTCGTTCTGAGAATGTAACGGATTTATATTCTCGATCCTCGTAACAGATTTACGTTGATCCCGCTTATGAGAGTGTAACAGATTTACATCCTCGGTCCTCGCAACGGATTTGCGTTGACCCTCGTTCTGAGAATATAACGGACTTATATTCTCGATCCTCGTAACAGATTTACGTTGATCCCGCTTGTGAGAGTGTAACAGATTTACATCCTCAGTCCTCGCAACGGATTTGCGTTGACCCTCGTTCTGGGAATATAACGGATTTATGTTCTCGATCCTCGTAACAGATTTACGTTGATCTCGTTTATGAGAGTGTAACAGATTTACATCTTCATTCCTCGCAACGAATTTGCGTTAAACTTCGGTTCGCGAAATTAGAAATGTTTTTTTTTCTTTCTCTCGACCCGTGCAACGAATCTTTGCATCAGTCAACGTTTGGTAATCTTTTCTGGCTAACGGATCATGAGATTTGCGTCACATATAGAGAAGTCATGATATAGGGTAAGCATGTCACTTGCTCGGTCGAGTTTTTTTTTTTTTTTTTTCTAAAAAAAAAAAATAAAATACCATCGCATGAGCACGTGCATCACGATAGGATAGGTGCATTCATCTGTGTGACTAACTGCGTTTGTGTTTTGTTGTCCCCTTGCTCGAACTACGTCTTGGTCTGATTCCTGATGGGATACGTAGGCAGCTCACACCTTGAGCACGACCAGCATTTGGCCATCTGCACACCCGATTTCGCAACGCATTTTGTTTTTACCTAGATTCGACCGTTTGGTCAAAGGCTTGTCTTTCACACAGGCTTTGACATTCATTTGTTATACGCGTTGCTTCACAAACTCTGTCAAAGAGGGGCAAATTGTAGACACCCGAATTTTGACCAAACGTCAAATCTAGGGATTGGTTACCTCTCAAAAGACCGATGATGACAATGGCCGGTGACATTCGAAGATTTTCCAGGAAATTCAAAATCTCCAATTGATTCTTCAAGACAAATTTCAAAATTAAAAAATAGAAAATATAAAAAGGAGAAAGAAGAGAGAGGATTTGGGTATTCGGGAGAGCCCCAAACATTGAAGAACACATGAGGAAATCAGTCTGAAAATTTGCTCAATATAAAAAGGTTTTGGAAGTATAAAATGAAAATGATAAAAAAGGGGGGGGGGGGGGAGTTTGAAATAAAGGAAAATTGTCTCTTGAAAAAAAAAATAATAATAATAATAAAAAGCATAGTATATTGAAGAATATACCATGCATATGGGTGCATACCACCCACATGGGTGCATTTTAGCATAAATATATATAAATATATAAAGATAAATCACAAAATTAAGTTTTGATTAATATTCCTTTCGAAAATTTAAAAAAAGAGCAAATTCAGTTAGCCCCGGCACCTGGAAAACCCGGCGGCACTCACTGAGTGCCGCGCCGGCACTCACGGGTTGCCGCCCGGCATTCAGTGAATGTCGCCCGGCACTCAGCGAATGCCGCCGGGAGCCGTCGAGTGCCGCTGGCTGTAACAGACTGCTTTTCTCACATGTTCTAGAAGAAATCTTTGCACATTGGTCTCCGCCCGAATTTACCCATTTATCCTTGAGGTAATGGCCTATATAAACAGATCTTCATCTTCATTTTGAGGGGACTTGAACTTTTGAATCAATATACAAACATATACAAGAGATATACTTGAGTTTAGAGAGAGAATTATATAGAGAAGAGAGAAGAAGAGAAGAATTTCTTGAAGAATTTGAAGAGTTTTTGAAGATCTGGGAAGAGCTTCACAAGAAATTGAAGAATTCTTTGAGGTCATAGAGGTAACCTCTTAATCCTTGGTAGAGTTAGGATAATTTAATCACAAGTTCTTAGATCTAGGAACTTTTCACATTTTCAAAACCTCTCTTCTTACCCCATTTCATCACACACCACCAAGAACTTGTGATTGAATTTCATGACATCTCATTAATTTGGATCTAATTAATGCCTTGGGTTTGAGATAAATTAGTTTTGAAGAATTTGTGTTCCTAAATAAAACTTTGATTTCCTTTATTTCTATTTCATTCATAAGGTTCATGAGATCTTCCATATCTCATTGAAACTCTTTGAATTCGATTTCTTAGTTTCCTATGATCTTATGATCCATATGGAGATTAAAATGAATCATGGTCATAATCTACATATGATTGGTGAGATTCAAGTCCTAACCCATGACTTGGGCCTTCTTATTAAGAACCTCATGGAATTCTTACTATATTTCATAGAGGTTTGAGTAGATTTGTGCCTTATTTAGTGTCCAAGGACCATTAATTTGGGAGGAGAATGAAATCTATATTCCTCAAGGACCATATGTTTGGGAGAGGATTTGAGTGTAAGCTTTCATAATTTGATGAAATCTATGGAACTTGAATGTTTAAAAGTCTACTAAATTGAGTAAAACTTTGGGTATTCTTACTAGGATCTCTTTACTATGAATCTTATGGAATTCATACTATATTCCATGAAGATTAGAGTAGATTTGTTTTTTTTTTAGTCTCCAATGACCATCAAATGGTAGGAGAAATGCTTTAGTTTGAGTCTATCTCTATGGCTTAGACTAATCTCTTCCTTGGGTTTTGAGAAGTTCTTCATACTTCATCCAAAACTTACATGTATGTGTGTCTTTAGCCTCCCATGACCATCAAGTGGTAGGAGTAATGATTTGAACTCAAGTTTTGATTCATGAGTTTGAGTTTTTTGTTTGGGATTTTGTGAGATTCACTTCATACTTCATCAAAAGTCCATAGATATAAAGATGTGTTTAGTTTTCAATGACCATTAAATGGTAGAAGAGATGGTTTTAGTTTAAGTCCAACTTCATGATTTAATAGTTAGGGTTAACAAATAAAGGTGATCTAGCAAAATAAAAACAGTGAGTTCACGAACTGTTTTTGATCAAAGTTTTTTTAGTTCGAAATCTAACCGTTGAAATCAAGTGAAACCAACGGGAAAGTGTCAATAATACATTGTTTTACCACTGTAATTTTTGTTTTGGTAAGATTTTATGCTTAGAATGGTTTGATCATGAATTTTGTGAGACAACCACAATCTGTCCAGAATTTCAGAATAGTTTCAGAACAGCAAACCGGTTTTAAAATTGATAGATTAGAGCTCTAACCAAGTTTTCATGACCTCTAATAATTTTTTCTAAGAACCTTAAGGTGTTAGGAAGGTTTCCTAAAAAGAATGAAGCAATTCAGATTTGTTTGCTATTTTTAACAAATCATACAAGATCTCTGGACAGAGAATTATAAAATCCTGAGTGAGGTCTAGTATTTTCCATATTCCCGGAGATCTAACCGTTGAAACTTCAATTTTCGTTTTGGGTTAGAAACTAGACTCACAGAGGCATAACATATCCAAAACTCATTAAGATCCAACCGTTGGAAGTATTTTATTTCGTTTTGTTAAGATCTGGTTTGCTCTCTGTAATTCATAAAAAACTGCTACTGTTTTTGTCTAATCTTATTTATTTCAACTCAAATGGTCTCTTAATGTCTTAGGACTCAAACCATGTTTTGAATAATGATAATTTAGATTAAACCCAGAGGCTTAGTGATCCAAATTAGTGAATAAATCCATGTTTTATTCTTATTCACATTCATTCATTTATGCACATCAATGCTTATGATTAGAACTAGCCATTGAATAAAGTTGGATTTCATGCTTAATAGATCTAAGCTAGAGGATTGGGATTGATTTTTGATATCATAATATTATGTGAATCATGTAGACTAATCTTTGTTTTGTAGCGCATTTGAGGTACAATTTCTTATCTCCTCTCTAGTTTAATTCATTTCTTTGATTTTTGAATTGATCTTCGACTCCATGTGCGACACTTTAGACTAGGTCTTGCCTTATGTGTTTATATGTGATAGAGACCTTTTAGGATTTCAATTCTCGCATGCATTGCACGTTTAATATTCGCGGCCGGATCCCGGGTATGTTTTCTAGTTCTCTATTGCATATCATGTTGCTTGCTACTTGAATTACGTGGCTTATGAATGATATTTTGTCGTTAGCAATCTTGCACCTTTTTCTACATGCTTGTGTAATGTATTATTTATATATATGTATTAGTTGAGGGTACACTTAGATTATTAATTCGATTAAAAGGATGATGAGTAGAGGCCTATCACGAGATAGGATGAAAGGGGGTGTTTTAGTCCGCCGGGCTCCTTCCCCTTTCATTCCATAATCCCCGGACCCAGTTTATCTTTGGTTTCGCAAAAGATCAGTGTGCTTTAAAAATGGTTTCTTAATTTTCCTTTTAAAAATTAAGTGGCGACTCATTTGTTTTTGAATTTGGAATTTGAAAAATGTTTTAAAAGTGGGCCCAAATGCCGGCGATATCCATACCAGTTTGATCCTGAAAACCATTCTGGGTGTTAAAAGCACAATGAGGGCAAAATTTTAGGGGTTTAAATTCAATTTTCGGGACCCAATTTGAATTTTTAATTGGGGGAAATGAAGGGTCTGGTAACCGTCTTAAACGCAGCACACGTTGATTTTTACGACAGTCCGTGACTACCGTACGGCACTGATGGAGTGCCACTGTGGCATTCAGCGAGTTCTGCACGGCTGTTCGCTGATTGTCGTGCACGAATACCGAGTGCCGCGTTTAAGCGGCAAAAGCTTAAACGTTTCATTTCATTTTCATTTTCATTCACTCTCTTAAGCTCTCTCATCCCGAATCTCTCTGGAGATATTTTTCCCTCTTCTCTTTTTGCTTGTATTGATCTAGCCAGGACTTATCAGGTTATTTCTACTCGATCCAAAACTCGGATTATTCTTATTATTTTGTTGTTTTTCTGAATTTTTCTCTAATCTAACGCACGAATTCTCTTTTTTTTTTTACACATCATGGCGAGCGCCTCTGGTAGTCGGAAGAAGGCCAAGTACAAGGCTACTCCGAACCCTGACGCTACACTCTTGCTCCGGGATCCATACGAGCATTTATCTGCCCACACGTTCAAGCGCGAGGTAAACTTGCCCCTCTCTTTTCTTCCTTTGCAATTCTTATGCTATATGAACAGTATGATCGCGATGCGGAATCAATGCGAATTCTAATGCAAATGCTACGTTTGTAGCGCTCTCGAACGTCTCGAATGCTTTAACCGATGTTCTTTCAAATGTGTATTCTTTATCCTATTTTTTATAAACTATATGAATGCGGGGACAAGACTTTGTACGAAAATGAATGTTATGCTTATAAATTCTCGGGCGTTCCACCTGTATCTGCACATTCGGCTTCCTTAACTTTTCTCATACTTTTGACTGCGATGTATGTTAATCAAAACCTCGAACATCCCTTAATAAATAATAAACCAGTACTCTACGCGCTTTCGTTATTCATTCATCCTTTATTACTGCTTCCCCCATTTTTTATTTTTATTTTTTTTTGTTATTCCGCAAACTTTTCGTAAATGTGAAGTCCATGCTGGTTAAGTTTTCTCAAAAACTATTTTTATTCACCCGTTCTTCATGGTCATGCCATTCTCAAAACATTTATCTAAAAAAAAAAACGTAGATACTGCTTCATTATTATTTATTTTATTTATTTTTTCATATATATATGTATATATTTTTTCTTCTTTTATCTTTCTCTTCATATTTTTGCTTCTCATTTCTTTCTTATTTACTGACATCAAATCTTGTGATTCTTTCTTGCAGTTGCAGCCCAAGGTGCTGAAGGGGCATGGCAGTCTCACCCACGAGTTTGAGTGGTACGGGGAGCTTAGTGAGACCGTACAGGGTTTTGTTAGGGTTGCAGGTTTTGGAGACTTCTTCAAACTCTTGACGAAGAGCTCCAATGAACTATGACAGATCCACGTGCTAGCGGAGAGGTGGTGGGATACCACCAACACCTTTCACTTCGACTTTGGGGAGATGACGATGACTCCCTTGGACTTCAGCATGATCACTGGGATCCCATTCAGAGGAGAGCTCCTGCGATATTTGGACGTAGTCACTGAGTGGGATAGGGTGCAGGAGCTACTCGGAGCGGTCCTAGAGGAGCCCTTGGTTCCGGCCAAGTGGTTCCTTAACACCTTCAGAGGCCAGCCGGGCTATACCGACGAGCAGATGACTCGGGGCTTTTTGATGTACGTGCTGTGGTGCTCCCTATTGAGCACCAAGGGAGACTGGATCTCCGTGACGCTAGTGGGGTCTTTGGAGCGCATGGACCAGATCTACCAGTACGATTGGGCCGGTGATGGATTGGCCACCTTATATAGACATGTGGAAGAGATATCCCAGGATCACCCAGCCTCCACTGGCGGTTTTTGGAGGGCGTGCGAGGTATGCAACACTTATCTTTTCTTTTATTTTATTTCCTTTTCTAATCAATTTTCAAAAGAATGTGATCCTTACACTACTCTCTTTCTTGTTTTGTAGATTTGGTCCCACAAGTATCTTCACATGATGTCGCCTAGGATGCAACTAGCAGACGCCCTCATCATGCCCCAGGGGCTGAAGTGGGCGAAGGACCGGGTGTGGCGGAAGACTGGGGTCCACAACTTTATCTCATTCAGGAACTTCCTGACGACTTTGCAAGTACAGCAGTTGGAGTGGCAGCCTTGGAGGGACGTGATTCCCGAGGCTCCAGATGGGATACGGCGGTCGAGTGGGTACGACCCGATGAGGATTCTATTGGACGACCCCGAGGCTAGGGAGTGGTACTTAGGTAAGAGACTAACCAGGCAGTCACTGATGGCTCCTGATTATTTCGTGCCACATCCCCCTCCTGCTTCCATGAGGGCCATGGATACGCTCCAGGGTTCCCAGCTTATAGCTGCTTTTGAGGGAGTCTCGATTCAGACGCTCATGGATTCTCTTGATGGATATGCAGCTTTCTGAGCTGCGAGGCTGATGAGGAACTTCCCTCTGATGGAAGTGACTCGGGTGAGTCCTCTTTGTTTCTGCACACTTTCTTCTATTTTTGAGTTTCCAAATATTTTGTTATTGATTACATTTCTTCTACTTGCAACCTGTTATTGTTGCGACTCGGGCCCCAACTTTGCCGCCTTGGGATTGGAGTATCCGGATCATTTCTTATGGTGAGCAGGTCATAATTGAGGTCCCCCGTACCCTACGGGCGCTCCCGTCATTCTGCTCGAGTATGATCATGTTCCGCGGGACTATGCGGAGGAGGGCCAGCTCTACACTGATAGTATTAGAGAGTGGATCAAAGGTCGGGAGTGCAGGGTTAGCTTATAGGGCCTTATTTATGATTCTTGCATCCTTATTCTGCTCCTACTAATCCTTTTTCATTGATTTTTTTTTCTTAGGCTGACAGGGCGCGGGTGACTACTAAGGCTTAGGCGAGAGCTAGGGTAAGTCGAGTCGACTCCCTTTTATTAATACTTTTCACTTTTATTTTAAAACAGATGATGTTATTAACCTTTCCTTTTTCTCAGGACAATGGGGCCAGGAGACTGACTCTGCGGGTAAGGGAGCTTGAGCAGCGACTTTGGCAGTTTGGGATAGATCTCGATGGCGACTACGGAGGAGCTCCCGGGGGCAGCGGCACCAGACGAGGTAGAGGTGGTGGCAGAGGCACCAGTGGCGGAGGTGGAGCGAGCGGTACTGACGGTGGCGGTGGCGGTGGCGGAGGCGGAGGCGGAGGCAGAGGCATAGCGAGCAGGACAGAGTTCGAGGAGGAGCTTCTTCGACGTGTCACTTGCCAGGCTCGAGGCTGGGGCCGGGGCTGATCGCTCTCTTTTTCTTATGCTTTGAGTGCTTCTAGAGAGGACTCATACTTTTATTTGGATGATTGTATATACATATTCACACACTTATTCTTGATGAAGGCTTCAAGATAGCCGGTAGGATAGGCACTTGCATTACCTTTACTCTTTTTCTGCTTTTCATCGCTGCTCACCGTATGTGTGACCATATCTTAGTCTTTTTATTTTCACTGAACTCTTTCATTATGCTTGATTCACCGTATGTGGGACCATAGCTTGGCCCCCTATTTATTTTAACCTTGAATGCTTCTATCTCCTTTATTTATTTTGAAATGGATGAACGAATAATAAATGAATGAATGAATGTATGTGACCATGGCCTGGTCTTGCTTGTACATGCTGCATGATGCTCATGTTTTATTATTCTTTATTTAGTTTTTTGTTTACAGGTGGGCTGAAAATGTTACAAACAAACCCTGGCCAAAATAAAACTCAGAACGGCACTCGATTAGGCCTCTGCGGCACTCAGTGAATGCCGCAACGGCAGTGAGTGAATGCTGCAACGACATTCACGGACTGCCGCGCGGTACTTCACGGAGTGCCGATCTGCTTTATTGACTGTCGCGAGTAGGTAGGCAGCTTTATTCTCCTATTTATACCACTTTCTTCCCCTAATACTCTGCAAAACATCCTTTTCTGTTCTTCACTTCTTCCTCAAAATGGCCTCTATTAGCTCTCAAATCCTCTTCCCATAGATGGATCCCCTCTCGGGCATGGACAGGCTAAATTTCGAGTGTTTCATACTAAACAATCTCTTCTCCTTCCGCTGAATGTTTTTGAATGAAGGCTTGCTTTGAGCTATGATTCAGTGCTGGGATCCCTCCCTTCATGTCTTTTGTTTTGGTTCCCATGAGGTTTGCCCTTTATTTGAGGAGTTCAATGCTATCCTCCACACCGACCCCTTTGCGGATCTGATAGTTCCCCCGGTGCAGGCGGGTTATGTTCAAGACTTGGCCATCCTACTCCATATGTCCCGTAATGCTACGAGCTATTTTATATGTGACAGGCATATTGACTTTAAGCGACTTTCCTCTGTGTATGCCCCCATGGGGGATCCTTATGACGACGGATATCAGATTATCCGGCGTAGTGTATTATCGATTGCCATGCTTTCTTACTTCCTCTTCCAGTCTTCTTTCGACATTCTCATACCCATTACATGTGGTCTGCGAGAGATGAAGAGTGCCGTCATGCTAGTTCTTGGTGAAACCTTGATAGGTTTGGATCGGGCTCATGCCACCGGGGCCATGTTATCTGTGGGAGCCCTCTTCATCCTGCAGCTTTGGCTCATGGAGCGCTTGGATCTCTTCGTGCATCCTTCACACCTTCGTTGGTCACTTCCCTATGATCGTATTGAGGTTCATCATTTGTTCCGTTCGGATGACACATGGCTTAATTGGTTTAGAAACCCCTCTCCTGGTGACATTCGCTGGTTTTGCCTAGATTGGTCTTATCACTCTATTACAGTGCGGTTTCTCAGGAAGCCCGGTATCTGGTTGCCTGGTTTACACACCACTACTTTCTATATTCTCGGCTGAGTGGTTCGTCAATACGGGCTTTTCCAGGATATTACTGAAGATATTGCTGTGGATTTTACGTGGAGTTCGATCAAACGCTCCTCTACTGTGAGGGCTTTTATTGAGGCTTGGCATGACAAGGTAGCTGCTTCCTTTTTGAGGATTCCTGCTTCGGTTGTTCCTACTGCTGAGTATCTCTTATAGATTCAGACCCTAGTTGAGAGACTGACTTCATAGACATTTATAGATAAAAGCAAGATAGGGCGAAGCTTTATTTTCACAAAATTTCAGACAGATCCTATCTACTTTCTTGCACATCTGAATGTGATGTTCTTCTTTCATTTCTAGAAAATGTTTTTAGGTTTTAAAGGGCATGATCTAGCATGTTTAATAAATGTATTCACTCTTTCAGTTTATCTTTAAGTTATGAAAATTCTCCTTTCAAAATCTCTTTTCGACTTTTGTTACTTTGCTTTGAATCCTTGCTTGAAGCTTTAATCATCCTATACTATGAATCCTCATTTGTTCTTTTATATTACTTATTTTGACAACCAGGAGATCCAGAGATGGGTTTAGACATTATCTGAGTTCTTCGGTTTGGCAAACGAAGTTTGCCCCAAGTTATGGGGCTCTAAATTGATTTCAGGTAAACGGGAGTTTGCCCCTAGTTTGGCGTAGGCTCTTTTTATAGGGACCGAAGGCTTTTCAGAGCCTGCCTACTTATCCCCAAGCGGGTATTAGGTCCGTAGTAGTTCGGTTTTAAGGCTTGACAGAAGGTGCCACTTGGGCAATTTATTAATGACCGAACCGAGCTGGTTGCCTACGTATCCCCTAGTGGGAATCAGTTCGAGCGTAGTTCATCTAGGTAGGAGGTTTTGAAAAACAAGGCTTCAAGAAAAATATTTTTTGAGGCGATCGAGGTTAATTGGCTATTTACATTCAACCCCATCCAGGTCCATAAGATAGGGCGCTCCTCCAGAAAGGAGAATCTTGATAATGTATGGCCCGACCCAGTTGGGTTTGAATTTTCCTCTGGGGTCATAAACAGGCACTTTTAGTTCATTGAGGACCAGGTCACCCACAATAAGCTTCCTTGGGCAGATCTTTTTGTTGAAAGCACGAGCTATCCTCTTTTGGTACCCCCGAGTATGGTTTATTGATTCCAACCTTTTCTCATCAAGCATCATTAGTTCCTCATACCTCCCTCGCATCCATTCCAACTCAGTCACTTCACACTCTGCCATGATTCTCAAAGAATGTATTTCTACTTCAATTGGAAGGACGGCTTCAATCCCATAAACCAATGAGTACGGCGTTGCTCTCGTGGGGTTCTTACAGAGGTGCGGTATCCCTATAATGCAAACGGTAACTTCTTGTGCCAATCTTTGTATATATCTGTCATTTTCCCTAAGATTGATTTAACATTCTTATTTACCGCTTCTACTGCTCCATTCATTTGAGGTCTGTAGGGGGAAGACTGATGGCGGGTGATCTTGTACTTTTCTAGGAGCAGGATAACTTCTCCTTAGAAATGGCTACCATGGTCTGAAATGAACTCATTTGGGACTCCATATCTGCAAATTATGTTCTTTTCTATGAAGCTCACCACATCCTTGGCCTTCAAAGTGGCGCATGACGCTGCCTCTCCCCATTTGGTGAAATAGTCAATTGCCACGATTATGTATCGATGTCCGTCGGATGCCTTTGGAACTATCTCACCGATGATATCAATGCCCCAAACAGAGAAAGGCCATGACGTGGTCATGCAATAGAGCTGGGAAGGTGGAGTATGCATTAGATTTGCATGGATCTGACACTTATGGCATCTTCTGACGTACTCACAGCAGTCTTTGTCCAAAGTGGTCCAGTAATACCCCTGTCGAATTATCTTCTTGGCCAGTATATGTCCATTCATGTGGGGCCCACAGACTCCCTCGTGTATTTCTTCCATCATTCTCATAGCCTCCCTTCCATATAAACACTCCAGATTGAACCTGGTATATGACAATTTCCACAATTTATCTGCATAGATCATAAAATGGGTGAAGAACCTTCGGATCACCTTTCTGTCCTTCTCTGAAGCTCCCTCGAGGTATTCTCCTTTCTTAATGAAGTTTCAAACATCCGTGTACCAAGGTAACTCGCTTCCTTCCTCTGTCATTGCGATCATTTCGAATGAAGGTTGGTTTCTGATTTCTATTGAAAACGGTATCATGGTGACTCCCGAAGGGATTTGTATCATTAAGGCTAAGGTTGCTAGGGAATCGGCCAACTGGTTTTCTTCACGGGGAAGGTAGTAGAACGATATCCTTTTGAATTGTGCTTTTAGGCTCTCTAGGTAGTCATGGTAAGGCCTCAACTTCTCACGCTTCATCCTCCAATTACCTCGTACTTGGGATATGATCAGGTTAGAATCTCTGAAAATGTCGATCCTTCGGACATTTAGGGCTAAGGCTGCTTCTATCCCAATTATACAAGCCCCGTACTCGGTCGTGTTGTTGGTTGAATTATACTTAAGCTTGACGGCTAATGGGGTAGGTCTCCCATCAGGTGCCATGAGGATGATTCCAACCCCAGAGCCTAGTTGGTTGGCGGCTCCATCGAAATACATCTTCCATAGATCCTCTTTCAACTCCATTACCCCTTCGTTGGGAAACTTGAACTCCCCTTTCTCCTTAGATTCTATGGCAAGGTCGACTAAGAATTCAGCAACGGCTCTTCCCTTAACAGATTTGAAAGTGACAAAACTAATATTGAATTCGGCCAGCATCATGGTCCAACGGGAAATTCTACTGGTCAAGACAGGCTTTTCGAACAGGTTTTTGAGTGGGTCCATTCGGGAGATTAGGACAACAGGAAAGGCTAACATGTAATGCCTAAGACGACAGGTACACCAGACTAGGGCCCAACAAGCTTGTTGTAAAGGTGAGTATTTCAGTCCGTATCCGGTCATCCTCTTACTGAAATAATAAATGGCTTTTTCCGCATATCCCTCTTCCCCTTCTTGGGCCAACATACACCCCATTGAATCCTCGGACACAGAAAGGTATAGTAGTAAAGGTCTCCTGGGTGAAGGGGGTGACAGGACAGGTGGGTTTTGGAGGTGGGTCTTAATCTTATCAAAGCCTTGCTGACACAGGGTATCCCATTCAAACTTTTCTCCTTTCTTGAGTAACCTAAACAACAGGTCACAGGTTAAGGTGAGCTTCGAGATGAAACGGCTTCCGAACTGTATTCTACCCAGAAATTCCCTTAACTCTTTTTCATTCTTGGGCGGCTGCATTTCGACTATGGCCTTTATCTTGGTCTGGTCCACCTCTATCTCTCTCTGAGTTATGAGAAACCCCAAAACCCTTCATCAAACCACCTTAAACATGAAATCTTCTTAAAACAAAAATTACAGTGGTAGAACATTGAGTTATAGACACTTTCCCGTTGGTTTGATGCGATTCCAACAGTCCGATGTTTAGCTGAAAATCTACGATCAAAAATAGATTGTGAACTCACTGCACATTGGGTCAGTTCATCTTGTTCTTATCAACTTAGACAAATAAGCCATAGAGTTGGGCTTGTCTAAAGCTAACTCTCCTACCATTTGATGGTCATCGGAGGCTAAAGATATTCATACTTATAAATTTCAAAGAAGTATGGAAAAACAACATGAAACTAGGTCATAACAAACCTCAAACCATGAAGATAGATTTTGGGCCCATTAGCTAAATATTCTAGTACCAATCTTAATCCCCTCATGAATCATAAGACTATAAAGAGATTAATGGATTTCAAACCAAAAGATTCAAGTAAGGCATTGAAAGCCTTATGAACCCAAGGGATGAACACAAAAAATGAAAAGGGAAAATTAATGAACTCGATGCATGTTTAAAAAAAACTTGGACAAAAACTTATTATTTTAGAGTTTTACCTCCAAAGTATCCTCAACTTGGTGATTTTTGAGAACTTCTAAAGACTAACAAGCTCTTCTACCTTTCTTCTACCTCTAAACTCACTCCTAATTGTGTTTTTTGAAGAATTTTGAAGGTTAAGACAAAGATAACACTAATATAACCTCTAGATTCAAAGAAAATCCAACCTTAAAACCACAAACCCCTTGCAAGAGGATATTTATCCTCTATTTATAGAAAAAATTGGAGGGGTATTTCAGTCATTTCAGAGCAGAAAACCCAAATTCAGGCATCCTTTTGATAGTACAAAACGTGCTGTATGACAGCTGGCTATTACAAAAATACGGCACTCAACGGAGATGGAAGCGGCACTCAGTAAATGTCACTGCGGCATTCACTGACTACAAGAGCGTCATTCACTCACTGCAGGAACGGCATTCATTGAATGCCGTAGACAACTCATGGGACTGTCGTCTTTTCTGGAAATCCATTTTTTACGGCACTTGAAGTAAAAACACGACAATTGCTGACTGACGTCGCGACGCTCACTGATTGTCACTACGGCAGTTAGGGAGTGCCGCTGCGGTAACCCATGACTGCCGTAAAAGAGGTTAAGTGCCGTTTTGGGCTCTATTTTCCATTTTTTTATTTTTGCTTTCCATTTAGAGTTAGATAGTCCTTTGAAGATCTTGAATCATCTTTGGAAGTCCTAGATTACCCGGACGTTGTCATCATCAGGTCTTGGAGGTATCTCTCCCCTTTACTCGACATTTGGTCAAAATTGGGGTGTCTATAGTTAGCTCCAAGGATGGTCATCTTCTTCCCATAAACCTTCGTCAAGGTTGTGAGTACATGAATTTTACCATGCTGGAAAAGCCGACCTAAAGCATATGGCTTTAGGGTCCTTTTATGTTAACTCCCCAGGATGGTTATCTTCCGCCCAGCCAACCTTTGTAAAGATTATTGGGAGAAGAGCTTGACTATGTTGCTGGAGCCGACCTAAAACGTGTTGCTTTAGGGCCCTTTTGCTCCTCTATCGTGGGCCAACCTAAGAGGATTTCCTCTATCGTCAGTTTGGACCTAAGTGGTGCTGGTACCTCTAAGTATTGTAGGCGTTTGGATTGTCTAAGAGTTTGATTTAGTTAACCCCAAAGCTTGAAAACACCTGATGTGATTGCTTGTTTAGTTCATTGTGCCTTCCTGCTCCGTAAGCTTTTGCTAAGACGGGGGTCTATAGAGGCTATGATTGTAGGTAATCGACCTAGAATGTTGATTTTTTTAGGGTATTTTGAAGTTTGCTATCATCAGCCACCTAGGGGGATTTACACCCATCGTAGGTTATGGACCTAAGCAAAACCGATGGATCGTGAGTGATTGCGAGGTCTTTTTTGTGCCTCGGCTGTGATCCCGGGGTTGAGCCTGAGGTCTTTTTTGAGTGCTCTGGGGATCGACGAGGAGTTGATAGGCGATCCGAATCTTTGTAGCAACCCTTTGGCAGTCTGAGCTATGGTTATGGTCGGGAGAAAGTACCATTGTAGTTGGATTCGTCTGGTCTGTTGGAGACAGGAGGTCGGGTCGGGATCACCAAGCTCCTAATTATTCTGAGCTAAAGGTGAAGTTGGGATTCTTGGATTCTGACTGCTACAAACTAGAGGTCAGGTCAGGGCTGTCAGATCCAGATCGATGTGAACTGGAGGTCGGGTCGGGGCTGCCAGACTCAGACCGATATGAACTAGAGGTCGGGTCGGTTTGGGACTGTCAGACCCAGACCGCTATGAACTGAAAGAACTACCAAAACTATCGGGCTTCTTTGCATTGCTCCCTTCGGGCTGATCTCGTTTTCGCTTATTTCTTGAAGGCTCGTCGATTACTTGCTCGGGGTCTTTGGTCTTTAGAAATTTTTTAGTATCAACATACTTTCCGACCCTCTCTGTGAGTTTAACCAAGGTTTTCTATCAGTTTCTGTGAAACGACGTGGCGCACTTGGTATGTTGAACTCCCGAGCAGAAGGCTATGATTGCGACGGTTTAATCAAGATCATAGATCCCGAACTTTTCCTGGTTGAACTGGTCGGTGAACTCCTTGAGGTACTAATTATTCCTTTGGCTAACAGTCAGCAACTGTATGTTAGGCTTTGGCCATTCATGCATGCCGATGAACTGGTTGATAAACTACTTACTTAGCTGCTTGAAATCTTTGACCGATCGGAGTTTCAGGGAGTAGAACGATTGCGCAGCTGGGCCTTTCAAAGTGTTGGGGATGTCCAGGCAATACAGTTTGTCAGCGCTGGCAACCAGGTACATATGAGCTTTGTAGGACTGGACGTGGTCGACCGAGCTTCCCAAGCCGTTGTATGAATCCAAGCGAGGCTGCTTGAATTTTCATGGGATGGCGAACCTCGTTATTCGGTTAGAGAATGGTGACTCTATCTCAGTATTAACACGGTCCCGAGTAGGATTCAGGCCGAGGTCTTTGGCCAGCCCATCGATCTGTTTCTCCAAATCCTTGATATGGGCCATCACACTTTCCCGACCAGTATCGGGACGTAAGTTGGGTCAGTGGAAGAGGCTTTCTTCTCCTGGTGGTGCGCTGTTCCCTTGGATCGGGCTCGAGTATGACTCCGAATCATTGTATGCCTAAGGACAACGCGGCTCCTGATGAAGTGACCCCGGACAGACTCCCGAGCCATATGATCTTGCCTGTCCTCTCGAGCAGCACGCCTACCATTGATGTTTCTGGTGTCCTCACCGGAAGGGTTGGCTCGGGAACGTTGTCTGGTTAGCATCGGTTCCCAACTGTGCGCAACGTTCCCGGGCTATTTCCCGGCCGCTGGAGGATTGTGTTGTTGGGCCAGCAAGGCGTCGATCTGCTGCTGGGTTTGACGCTAGATCTTCAAGAGCTATGCGAGGCTCACGGTGATCTGCTCCGGTGTCAGAACCACCGGACCAGTGGGATAGCTCGGTCAGCCCTATGCGCTGCCTTCTTACTCTTCTTCAGATGCATGACAGTCAGTCAAGAGATATGATTTTTAGGAAACCTGTCATGTTCCCATAAACGGTGCCAAGCTGATGATGCCAAAATTTGGTTAAGATGAATTAGAGCAGTTTGAAGGAGAGAGAGACTGGTTTTTTGTATGTGGTTCGGCCCTATTAATGAAGGAATCTACGTCCCCGTGTGTGTCTGAGTACTTCCACTATATGAAATAAAACTATTGCGGGGACCTTGGTGATCCAACAATGGTGCATGGAACTACCAAGGGTCGGCCGTACAGGATGGCGTTTAGGATTTCTTAGGAGAGGCTAGACGATGTAGTGTATTTCTCTTGGCGAGATTTTTATTGGGATCCCCTCTTATGGGGGGTGAGTGGTCCCTTTTATAGATATAAGAGACCTACTCATACAAGGAATCCTAGTCCGTGTAGGAAAGTATTGACAACCTTAATGGTACCTGCATATTCGGATGGTTTCCTTTTCAGATTAGGAAACTGTTTATGCGTATCTAGAAGATTTCCTAAATGGCTTACAAAACTGCTGGAGTCTGAGCTGTTTAGGATGCGTCTCTTGGCGAGCCAAGTGGTTCCCGAGCGATAGTGTCACTGTGTAGATCCGCTCAGGGTAGGTCGCTAAGAACTGCCCGGTCGTAGAGTTGAGCCAATTTTGGGTATCAAAAGGTATTTATGACTTGCGGTGACGCGGTAGACAGAGTATTGGTGTATTCAGGTGTTTTACAATCGAGTCTGTTCCGAGAGTCAGTATATGCTGAGTTTGCTATTAACAAGACGTTAAGGGTTGAGTAAATGACATTGGGATAATAAAGAGGAAGATACCATTCTAACACTATATCTTAGACACTTCAATAACCTATTATTATGTTATATCATTGGTACCTTGTGGGTTTCTATTTACTCAGCTCTCAGTAAGTTGACGGTCGTTATTGCCCGGACATTCTCCGTCCAGATTATCCTACCCATTTTAATGCAGGTGATGGAACCTACCACGACGGCTACTACCCGGAAGGAGATTATGCATAGGGTGACCCCACTGAGACCAGTTATACTGGAGAAGACTGTTACTCTGACGACTACCCTTACTCCAGCTAGGGATGAAAAAGTTATATCCAGTTTATACTTCTGTTACTACTGTTGCACCTTATTAGTTAATGGGTACCTGGGCATATATTGTCTCCATACTTCTTGTGATCATAAGGACCACTCTGATATTGTAATTGATAAATCGTTATTATATATTCAGTTGTTTATTGTTCCTGTTTTTTTGTTGGACTAGTACTATACGGTGTGGATAATTAGTAACATTCACCCGTTGTTCCTTATGAACTCAAAAAAAAATTTATTTTTCTCCATTTTTGCTGCTCCGGGACGTGACATACTTCATAGAACGTTAATGATTGTACATGATAGAAGGCTAGGTCAATGTGGATTCTTATGATCCCAACGTTATCCTTTTACCTTCCCTATGAATTGGACCTGATCTTAACCAATTTACTACATGTACGAGCTCCTACACTTGAGTAAGTGTTGCACAAGAGCGCACATTTTTATTCCATGACTGCTATAAAGAACATTCCTTACAATTTCTTATAGAAAAGGATACTCGGTGGAGCAAGAAGAAGAAAAGGATTTATTATCTTCACTATACATGATGCCCAAGCAATAAAAAGGGGCAAAGAACCTAATCAACGAACATACGCCAACGAGAAAAATAGCATCTAAATATGGAGCACTTGACAATAACCTAAATCCCATTCGATATGTGACAAATGTGAAAACAAAATCCATGTGTCACCTAGAATACTCTTGACCTCCTACAAGACTTCGGACTAAAAAAGAGGATGGCATATGCCTTAAATATTCGGCCAATCCTAAGGTAACCCGCATTTCCGGGAAACAACTGCCTAACGCCCTGGCACCTTCAAATCTTCTTTGAACCCAAAAACCCTGGCACAACATAGGTACCTTCTCCGATCAACGTACGTTTGATTGTTGTTTTTGCTCAGCAAAGTTTTGAATTGTGATTGCATTATAACAAATCTAGTCTCGTGTCTCTCCATGGTTTTATTTGGGGCTCATTATCTCTTTTTTTTCCCCTGCTCAACATAATATGGTGGCTTCAATTTTTACTTGCTTTTTGGTTGCTTTCTGTGTGGGAGTTGGTGATTTGCATGGTGTTTTTAGGCAACTTTTTTTTTTCCAGTGTTTGCTGAAGGATGATTTTGGTATCTTTGGTTTGATGAGGTTTTTGGGTGGCTATTTTCTATTATCTTGTGATTGCTCTAAGATTTTAATTTTTAAGCACCTCTTTGGAAGCTCTTCTCCTTTAGTTGCTAGAATTTATTTCATTTTATGGGGCTTTAGTTTCTTCGTATTTGTTGCTATAAGGGGGATTGTTCATTGTTTGTAAGTTCTTCTTATCTTGGTTGGATTGATTCCTTTCCAAAACAAGGTTTATTCTTTTATTAATCTGGTCCCGCCGAAAAATAGTAAGTTAAAGAAATCGTGTAGTTTCGGAGAAAGGATTTAAGACTAATGCAGTATTCATGGCAAATGGTATTACGCAGATTGGTACCACAAATATGAGATTTAGACCCTCAAGTTTTCAATTATCAACATTGAAGCTTATCGGACAAAAACTTCAGTAAAGTTGCTTCAATACATTTCGTTAGGTTCTTCACACATAGATGCACAATTTTGAAAATAACAGTTTTAAAATAATGCAGCCTTAAAAAAAAAATTTGAAAATATTATGAGTAACCCAATAAAATGTACTGAAGTAATTTTACTGAAGTCTTATCCGAAGCTTATTATCCCATATCCTTAGAACAAATGGGTAGTTGAGACCTGCCCATGACATAATGACCCATGCCCCGATACAAATATTAATTGTATTATGATTGTATATATGATCACTTTCTGTTTACTACATATTTTTCAACAGCCTATATCAGATTGCCTAAAAATTTGATACCAACATGTTGTGATTTGCTTCCAAAATCTTGTGATCTGATCCCAAAATATTGTTATGTTGAAAATCAATTGATTTTAAAGTGAAAATGACTTTTTAAACACAAAACTTTTTGAGACCAAAATTTTGGACGGTAACATACAACCCAAACCACTAGATTGTACAATAGAAGGTCCCTTTTTCAATAGTCCTTTTTACCACCCTCGAAATAACGGGTTACTCCTCTATATAACTCTTAGGCTCTGTTTAATTCATTAGTTTAGTGATTGAAATGAAAATTAAGTAGAGAAAAAAAGAACTTCTGCAAAATGAAAAAAACAATGATGGAAAAGAAAAGAATTAAACAAAAGAATGTAAATTTTTTTTCGCTCCATTTGTTTTGATGTAAAATATTTTCCGAAAATTATTTTCACACATTTTTCGGAAAACATTTTACATCAAACGAAATGGAGCATTCCATGCAAGATTAATAATGCGCACTTTCTTGTGCAACTTATCCAATCAATGGAAGTCTACGATTTCCAGAGAAAAAAATATTTGAAACATGTTCATTTCTTTTTTTTTTCCTTTTTCTTTTTTGTTTAATTTTTTTTTTTTTTTTTTTTTTTGGTTTTTGTTTTTGTTTTTCACTTTTGGAGTAAAGTAGGCACTAGACAAAACAATAGTGCTCCCTTGGTAATATTTCGATTTTTGGTTTAAGCTTTTATTCTCATCTTTTTGTATTCGTGATTGACTCCGTTATAAAAGAATTTATTCCAAAAATAAAATAAAAGTATAACATTACCATGCGAACCTTTAAAAATAAATTTTCTTTACGTTTATCCTAATGTTTTCTTTTCTTTTTTGGTAAGCTTTCAAAAAACTCTACTCATCCCTAATTAAACCTCTTGTAATATTCTATTTTTTTATGTCCCATTTTAGGAGTCATTTTAAAATTAAAGTCAATGAACTTTAACTACACACTTTCTAAGTTTACCCCTAATAGTAAGAAATTGTTATACTTTTTCTTTGATGTGACACCAATATTTTGAAATTCAAAGAGTACAACACAAATTTTTTATTTTAAATTTTACCACAAATAAAAAAAGTTTTTGAAAAAGTAGAAAATCTGAAAAGAGACTCTTTAACATTGAACAGATTGCAACTTGAAATATCATTGTCACCATGTTCCTATGGATCTTTTATCATGGGATACAGTACTACCCATATCATTCGTGTTTCTCTGTCATCAATCATTATATTCATCAAACATATACAAATTAAGACTTGCTGAACGGAAAGCAAAACCAATGAAACCCTAATTTGAATCAAGAGGTCATACGGGGAAGAATTAGAGAGTACTTTTGCTTACTCAAATTTGGTTCATCAAATTTGGTTCATTATTGTTAATTCATGTCTTTATTGTCTGACACGTGGCTCATACAAGGGCCAAATGAAAATAAAAGAGGACATATATCAACCAGTGAAGAAATAAATGAACAATAGTAAACTAAATTTGAGTGAGAAAAATGTCATTGAAAAATTAATACATTGTGCATGTCATACTCATAAGCCGGATATATCATGACATAATTGAACTCTAACATACAACCACTAACGTGGGATCCCACTATATTGACGTATGGGTTCATGAATGTTTGACATAGTCATTGTTTAGTGGCAACTGGCAACCCGCGAACCAAATAAAGACTATCAAATTTATGGCAACAAATAATTTTACATTATCTATTTTGGTCTTTGACGATGAAAACTAGTGATATTCCATGCCTCCATTGGTAACAAGGCACTCTTTCTGCTTCGATAATGACTACAGCATAAATACCACTTGAAACATGGTTAATCTGCATGGAAGTCACTAGGGCTTGTGTATAAAATATATATTAGATGTATGATTATGCAACATCGATTCTCCACATAAACATTATTAACATTATAAATCTGTCCCTTTGTTCCTTAAAGAGCCTTTGTCCTATTGCTAGGAGACACTCAATAAGGTGCGAACCAAACGCCAATATCACTACCCGCTGTTTGCTATATTGTTTATTTGGGCGTGCCAGAGCCTTGTGAGGTAGACCCAAACTAATTAACACAAAATTTCCTAAAGCACTTGTGTGAGTGATACACAAGATTTGAAAATCTGACTTCTAATAAGCAATTGTGATGGCCAAGTAAGAAAGTACCATTGGCCTGTAGTCCCTAGACAGTATTGAAGCATACAAGTCTAGCAAGTGATGAAAAGCCATAAAGAAATTAAATAAAAGATAGATTTTATTTAATTGTAGAAAAGAAAATTACAAGAAGTAATTGAAAGCTAAGAAAGCCTAGAAAAACTAAGAATGCTTAAGAGCGCTAAGAATACTGTTTAGAATGCATTTTGGATGCTGTTGTCGAAGTGACGCGGGGTGAATTGCAGCTTTGGCCTGCCTGCTGTATTTATAGCGGCCATGGAGGTCTCCTAGATAAGGTAGAAAATATCTGATCAACAATAATCTGGTAAAAAATACCAGTTTATTTCCATAAACTGATGAAATCTACTATATCTTGAAACATTCCATATCTTCAAATATATGCATATATGTATATGCATATATATATGTGTAGCTTGAATCTGGTCCATATTGAGGCTTCATTCGGCTGACTTGGCTTCCAAGTAAAAGATAACTCCCATAAATATGTTGATATTATCTTCCAAATTAATATGATTCCATAAGTGATAATATCAATCAATAACTTTCCTTATCACAATATAGAAGCATCCATTAGGAGACCTTTTAGAGTTAGTAACCTGCCATAATGGACTCTCTGTATATATATACACATATATATATATATATATATTCCCAAAATGGCCTAATCTGTATCTATGTAGAGCCCGATGAAACCAAAGTAATGGACGGGTTGATGACTTTGTTGAATGACCATCGGGCTCCGCCATATTTTGACTTGATTAGCATTGGGCCGTGCAATCGGATTGGGCCATCAAGTAGCAGCCCGTTGGAAATTGTTAATGGGCCTTATAGAGAAGCCCGTTTGGAAATGTGGCCTGCCCAATGACATGAACACGAGGGAAGCCCGTTTGAGTAAACAGTAGAAGTCCGATTACATCGGACTGCCAAACAAGGCCTAGGCCGGCCTTGAATTTGGTAAGTCCGATTTCAGTGATGCCCGATATAATGATGATCAGCCCGACTGTAATAAGCCCGATCAACTTTTGACCAGTCAGTCATTAATTTTTATCATCGGTCTCACGAGTCCGATTAAAATATTCCAATCGGCCTTATACAAATTTTAACTTAAAAAGTCTATTTTTTAGGTGCAAACAATTGCCCCCCTGGCTGTTTAAAATGAAAACAAGTGAAATTTTGAATAGCCATATTTATCTAGAGACCGATTACCTTTAGATTGCGATCGGGCTCATCATGTAGACCGATGATCTTTGGACTAACATCGGGCTTGGCCAAGAGACCGTTTTATAATTGTCAGCTGCCAACCATGTAACACCTTTGAGCCCACCACCTCCATGTAATCGGGCTTCACCACTTGGCTGCTATACAAGCACTTTCGACACTACAACATCGGCCTCTATGTCTGATTCAACATCCCAAGCATCCTTCCAGTATCACTTTATTTATTATTATTATTCTTGCTTTCGGTCTTGTGAATCCGAATAGCACTGTTAGTTAGACCGAATTAATATTTTCACCTTCGGTCTTCAACATCTTTTCAGTCTTTTGATAGTACCACTGTTGAAGAAACAACCACCAAATAACCGTAAGTTTTTGGTGACATCCACTCAGCCACCGTGGATGCAGATCAATCCAAGCCAAATAATTAATTGGCTTAAAATGGAGAATATAATCGGTCATTATTACAAGACCGAAAAAATTGAACAATTCCTTGAGGCTGAGTTTCCTCAAAGGAATATGTTCAAAATATTCTTGGACCAATTTAATTTCAATCGGTCTTGCCGCAGCTTGCCCCCCGAGCGCTTTATCGCCGTCTTCTTCATCGTCAAGGAGGTCTATGTCATCGTCCTCCTCATCACTAGGAGGGTCTATGGCCGATATAAGATCACTCGGCCTATCACACTTTTCCTCTTCGGCCTCAACAGAATTTTGAGGCTCGTCTATAATTTGCCCCCCGAGCGGTAAATCGTCTTCTTCAACAGCAGGAGGGTCTATGGCCGATGTAAGATCACTCGGCCTATCCTTAGAAATTATTTTTTTGCAGTCTCCTTGCCCCCCGAGCGGCTTGGACAGCGTGGAACCAAGATGACCAGAATCATCGGTCTCTTGATTTGGAGTGGTAACATCGGCCTTCACGGGCCGTTGACGTGACTTTAAAAATTGTTCGATCTTTTGCCCTTGAGCCTCTAGTATTGCCAGGCTTGCTTTCGTGTCTTCTTCAAACCGGCTAAGCCTTGCCTGCTGTTCTCTTGAGTGCGCCTTCATATCTTCAAGAGCACGAAGAATGTTGTCACAAACTAGATTCTTTCGCCAGTCACCGTATAGAAAATCGTCTAGAGACATGAACGAATTTCCCTTGGGCGGCGGTTCATCAGCTCCACTCGAAGCTGTGAGGAGGCCGATTTCTTGATTAAAAAATCGTATGTCGGCCTCAAAACGGTCTATCTCATTGTAAAGATGACCAGTTTCATTCCAATATCCATCGTTGTAGAGACGATAGATTTCTTCGCGAAGTTGGCGTATTGACTCATTCCGCCAACCAATCTGGTTGTTGTAGAAATATAGCCACGCTTCGGTGTGTGCATGGTTCATCACTTGGCTGTCCCACCGGGCGTGCCAAATTGTTTGCTATATTATTTATTTGGGTGTGCCAGAGCCTTGTGAGGTAGACCCAAACTAATTAACACAAAATTTCCTAAAGCACTTGTGTGAGTGATACACAAGGTTTGAAAATCTGACTTCTAATAAGCGATTGTGATGGCCAAGTAGGAAAGTACCCTTGGCCTGTAGTCCCTAGACAGTATTGAAGCATACAAGTCTAGCAAGTGATGAAAAGCCATAAAGAAATTAAATAAAAGATAGATTTTATTTAATTGTAGAAAAGAAAATTACAAGAAGTAATTGAAAGCTAAGAAAGCCTAGAAAAACTAAGAATGCTTAAGAGCGCTAAGAATACTGTTTAGAATGCATTTTGGATGCTATTGTCGAAGTGACGCGGGGTGAATTGCAGCTTTGGCCTGCCTGCTGTATTTATAGCGGCCATGGAGGTCTCCTAGATAAGGTAGAAAATATCTGATCAACAATAATCTGGTAAAAAATACCAGTTTATTTCCATAAACTGATGAAATCTACTATATCTTGAAACCTTCCATATCTTCAAATATATGCATATATGTATATGCATATATATATGTGTAGCTTGAATCTGGTCCATATTGAGGCTTCATTCGGCTGACTTGGCTTCCAAGTAAAAGATAACTCCCATAAATATGTTGATATTATCTTCCAAATTAATATGATTCCATAAGTGATAATATCAATCAATAACTTTCCTTATCACAATATAGAAGCATCCATTAGGAGACCTTTTAGAGTTGGTAACCTGCCATAATGGACTCTCTGTATATATATACACATATATATATATTCCCAAAATGGCCTAATCTGTATCTATGTAGAGCCTGATGAAACCAAAGTAATGGACGGGTTGATGACTTTGTTGAATGACCATCGGGCTCCGCCATATTTTGACTTGATTAGCATTGGGCCGTGCAATCGGATTGGGCCATCAAGTAGCAGCCCGTTGGAAATTGTTAATGGGCCTTATAGAGAAGCCCGTTTGGAAATGTGGCCTGCCCGATGACATGAACACGAGGGAAGCCCGTTTGAGTAAACAGTAGAAGTCCGATTACATCGGACTGCCAAACAAGGCCTAGGCCGGCCTTGAATTTGGTAAGTCCGATTTCAGTGATGCCCGATATAATGATGATCAGCCCGACTGTAATAAGCCCGATCAACTTTTGACCAGTCAGTCATTAATTTTTATCATCGGTCTCACGAGTCCGATTAAAATATTCCAATCGGCCTTATACAAATTTTAACTTAAAAGTCTATTTTTTAGGTGCAAACACCCACTAGCGTAATTAGTATTTTTCTTTTGTACAAATAATTATCATGATTTGTGACTTTTGTGGACTTGAGCTGTTATTCATGATATATTCTAATCGATGTTCTTTATGGTCGAGTGGTAAGTTTTTTGGGCGTACTGTCCAAAAGATTTAGTGTTCGAGTCATGGGAAACATGACCACTGGAGTATTCACCCGGCGACTCCAGGGTCTCGGGAAATTAGTCGACGTGCGCGCAAGCTGGCCCAAACACCACCTATTACCCAAAACTAAAAAATTAAAAATTAATAATAATTATTCCTTATATATGATAAATAACTGAGGTCCGGAGCAAATGGTCACACGTTCTGAGAGAGAGAGAGAGAGAGAGAGGGAGAGAGAGAGAGAGTGTGTAACAATCCTAAAATTTTTAAATGAGAGAGAGAGTGTAACAACCCTAAAATTTTTAAATGTATAAATAATAATTTTAATTATTATTTTTAGTTAGCAATATTACATAGGTGTGCCTAGGTAAGACACGTGTTTAAAAATTTTAAGTTTTGAAGACGTCTAAATTAAATCGTCAGTGAGCCCGTTTAGTTTGAGTGCTACATTTTATTAATTTATATTGAAAATTGAAGAGTTTGTGTTTTTTTTTTCAGTATTTGTAGGCCAGCAAATGTATCAAATAATGTATCTAGTATTAAAATAAAGTACTCGGGCCATGAATACCCTTTGGGCTAGCCATTTTAGTGGTTTTGGTTGCATTCTGGGCTAATATGGGTCTCTTTTGTAAGCCGACATGTAGAAAGCAGGATTTATATGTATGTATGTGTTATTTATATATGTTGTGTGTGTATATAGTATATTATGTGTCTAGTACATATATACTTATATAAAACCCTCGCTTCCATGTAATAAAAAAAAGAAAGCGAAAAAGAAAAGAGAGAACTTATGTGAGATATAGAGAGAGAAAAATAGAAGAAAAGAAATAAAAGTGTTGAAGAAGAGAGGAAACCAAACTTTTACTTTGCATATTCATCAACCCTAAAGCTCTAATTAAGTGAGTTAATCACACACATGTAGTCTATATATATGTATCTATATATATACACGCAAATACGTTACTTTGATTATATGTTGTTGATTTGATTATATGTTCTGATGATGCCAAAATTTGGTTATAGTAAATTAAAGCAATTTAAGGGGAAAGAGAGTGAGAGACTGGTTTTTTGTATGTGGTTCGGCCCTGTTAGTGAAGGTACCTACGTCCACGTGTGTGTCTGAGCACGTTCACTATACTGTAAAAGAGTCGGGGGCCTGTGGTGAACCAACAAGTCTGGAGCTACCATAGGCCGTCCAGGCATGTAGATGAATGCTATAGGGGTGCTATGTAGACTGAAAAGTTGGTCCCTTCAATGGGGGATGAGAGGTCTCTTTTATAGATGTAAGAGACCGACTCGTACATGGATAAGGAAATATAATCCAATTAGGATGTGATTGACACCAATCAAGTAAGTTTCCAAATTATTATATGGTTGGAAAGGTATTTGAATCTAGTTTCCGAATCTTTAAACGGATTGCAAATACGAGTTTTGTAGAGGGAGTTATGGCCATTTTAGTAAAGAGTTGTCAGTCATCGAAAAATTTCATATGTAGTCGACCGGAAGTACTGTTCAGTCGACCGAAGGTACTATTTAGTCGAATGGATTTCACACCGAATGTCCATTCTCTAGTATAAACTTTTCAGTCGACCGAACCTTTGGTACAGTCAACTGGATTACACAGAACTGCATAATGGTTAGTTTTCTAAATTTCTATTTGAGCCCTAGTTTGAGCGAAAAATCAATGTGTTCTTGATTTCAATTGTAATTCTTGAGAGAGAAAATTGTAGTGAGCTTTTATTTGTATTATCCACTCACTAAGGAGTTGCTGTAAGAGATTGAAGGCTCTTGTAACGTTTTGGTCTATACCCGTGAAGTAGATCGATTAAAGGAATCCTCGAGAGGTATTCTTGAGGGGTGGACGTAAGCCGCGGTGTGCGGATTGCCGAACTACTTGAAAACTCGGTAAGCAAGTATCTTTTCCCTTCTCTCTTAACATAATTGTTTGTGATTGTGTTTAATTTGCATTTAAATTTTCAAAAGGGTTTTTTTCTGCTAAAACCTTATTCACCCCCCTCTAAGGTTTCCCATTTCAGGCCAACAATTGGTATCAGCGCCTTGGCTCTTCTTTTTTTAAAAGATTTTGCAATCTAGAGTTAAGATACTTGGAAACTATATGTTTTGAAAAAGGTTATTGAATTAACACTCCTTCATCTTTGAATGATCAAAAGTATGATCATTGGAAGAGGGAAGAGGAGAATAGAAATTTATTTTCATTCACTGGACTACAATCTTTGGAATATTGTCAATATTGGTTTTTTTCCTAAACCAAAGATTGAATGGAATTGTAATGATCAAAAAAAAGTTCCATTAAATCTTAGAGCAATGAAAATTCTATATGATGCTTTAGATAATACCACATATGATAGAATTTTTTCATGCTCTAATGATAATGAAATTTGGTTATATTTAGAAAACATTCATAATACTACTAACCAAATCCTTAAGTTGCAACAAAGAGTTGATGATGTTTTAGGAAATGTTGAAAACCTAACTCATCAACAAGAAGTACAGAAAGAGGATTTTGTACAAAAGAAAGAAGAAAGTTTTGTATGCCTATTTTGCCAATGAAGAAGATGATGAAAATAAGAAAATGGCAAAAGGGGGCACTTGGAGCGATTTGAATAGTGATGCATCCGAAGATGAGTCAAGCGACCAAGAAGCCACGAAAGTAAGGTGAAAGTAAGGTAAAAGAGGTAAACTCCAACTCATCCGCTAATTATGATGAACTTCAATGTGCCTTTGAGGAGTTGGAAAATTTGGGAATTAAATATATTTTTCTTAAAAAGAACTTTTCAATGCTTTCAAATGAGTTAAATATTTTGAAATCCCAAAATGAATCTTTGAAGATTGAAAATAAAATATATGTTTCCAGAGCAGAATCCTCAAATGGCTTGAAAAAAGAAAATTTGGAGTTGAGAAAGAAATTGGAAAATTTAAAATCTCAAAATGATATTTTGAGACAAGAAAAACTTATCTCAACCAATCAACCTTCAATTGAGTTCATTGAAAAAGAAAATGTTGAATTGAAAAAGGAGGTTGATGATTTGATGAAAGCTTTAGCCAAATTCACCTAAGGTGAACAAAATTTGAGTATGCTCTTGGGAAAAAAAAATGTGTTTTTGATAAGGCCGGTTTGGGATTCAATCCCACAAACAAATAAATGAGGTATAAAATTTCTTTGAGAAACCTTCAATCTCTCAAAATTCTCACAAGAATTTCTTTGTTAAGGAATTAATCTCAAATGAGACCATTCCCCCGTGTAACTTGTCACTAATGCATGAAAAATGGGCATGTTAATTATAAATGTTCATTTCGAAAGAAAATTAACATGGTTTGTGTTGTGAAGGGATACTCTCCAACCACCTCGGCAAATGAAGCATCTAAGAGATGCTCGAACAATGGTCAAATCTCTTACCTTAAGCCTAGTAGGAGTAGGATAGATTAATTTGCTTTGATACGTCTCTTGATTTTGATAATATGCTAATCATGTTTGGTATATCACATTAATTTGCATTGATTGTGAAATCATATATGCTTGCTTTTCGAATAACACGTTGTTTTGATGTTCATAGCTATCCCATCTTCCTAAGGAGATGATACATCATTTTGATCTTAAAATTGGCATTTATTCATATATGCATATGTTGAGGGGGAACATATTACGATGTTCACTTCAGTTGTTTTGACATCTTATTACCTCCCATACATGTTTGCTTTTATATTGAGGGGGAAACCTTTAGTTCAAACCCCCAATCTTTTTGTTATTGTCAAAAAGTGAAAAATTGATAGACATGTAAAAATTGGGATAATGATAGGATAGATGTAATACCCAAAATTTTCCTCTACTTATAATAATATCAATTTTCTGAATTTTCGTATTTGACCGGTTATTATACGTGATAGTTTTGACATGTTGTAGTATTACTAATTAGACTGTAAGAACCGCACCGACTCGACCGTAATTAGACTTAGCTTAGTCCCATACTCGGACCAGAATATTAGAAATAATATCCGGTTGTACGTAAATCGAGTCTGACATGCATAACGAGGACTTGTCCACGTAAACCGAAGTAGTGGCACAAAACCCAAGGTAGGACCCACCATGACCGGCCACTTGTGGCACATGCAACCCCCCCAGACACTTGTCACCACCTCTTGTGACACTTGTCCACATGTTGGACTTGTGTCCTAGCATGCAAGCATGCAGTAGTCACCTAGCACATATATTTCTCTATTAATCATGCACATGCACATGCATTTCTAGTTTTTGATAATTATAATCTGTATATAGAGTTAGAGAGAGCTAGGAGATAAACTCCATGGTGAGATAAAAGAAGTTATAAGAAGAAGAAGAAGCTTCCACCATTGAAGCTTTTGTTCAAACTTTCTAAGCTCAAATCCAAAGCTGAAGCCCAATTTCAATTTTAGGTGAGTTTACTAACTCACTTTAGAACATATATAGTATGTAGAAATGTTTAGTAAGTCCTTGATGTTGTTATTTTGAGATTTCCATGCCATGCAAGAAAAATCTTCAAATCTGAGAAACAAAAACTACCAGCAGAATGTAGTTTAGTAAAATGAACATTTTGAGTAGCTCACAAATCTGAATTAAGCTAGGTTTTTTTATGGAGAAAGCTAACTCATTTATATATAAATAATTCTTCTATATATTGGTCTGAAAATCATTCCTTCATAGGTGAAATGCACGTACAACGTAGTACTATAAATCTGGGAAATATAAACTTTTAGCAGAATGTAGGTTAGTAAAATGAACATTTTGAGTAGCTCACAGATCTAAATTAAGTTAGGTTTTTTTTGTGGAGAAATACAACTCATTTATCTACAAATAAATCTTTTATAGCCTGGTCTAAAAATCATTCCTTCATAGGTGAAATTCACGTACAATGCAGTGCTCTAAATCTGGGATAGAGCAGTCTGAAAAGTATAGAAATGTCTAAGTAAAATGAACGTTTTGAACAGCTCAAAAATCCGAATGAAACTAGATTTTATTGTACATAAAGATAATCTAAATACCTATAATGTTCTAGTTTTGATTTTGGTTTATAAAACAATTTATCATGCCCAAATAGATCATATAAATTCAGGCAACACAGTGAAAATTAGTGTTGGCAGATTGTATAGCTACTTGTATGATGTGTTGATTGATGATGTTTGTTTTTCGGTACCTCTATTGTTATAAATATTTTGTGCTATGGTAGTGCTATCTCATAGATGAGCATGTTAAGAGTTTTATCTATACATTTGTTGGTATCAAATCCATGTTAGAGATCCATGAGCTACATGCTATGTTTCCGTTGTTATGAATATAGTGTGATGACCATTGAAAGAATATGCCCAAGCTAAAAGTATGTTATACAGCATGATTATCGCGTTGATAGTGATTGGGTAAATTTCCATCATAAGTATTACTGGGTAGTCATGTCCTGGTTGTACTACTGAGGATAGGAGCATGTAAACGAGTTCGTGTAAGGGTGAAGCTTAGGGAAATGTGCTATGAGATTAGAATGATTATATGTGTATAGACACCCCAATTTTGACCAACCGTCGAATTTAGGAGAGTGTCGCCTCCGTATCCGATGATAACAAGGACCGGAAGATTTGAAGTATTCCAAGCTCTTCAGAAAGTTCTCTAAAACATGGTAAAATTTCACAGAAAAGAGAGAATACCAGGTATTTAAGAGGATTCAGGTATAAAACACAATTTTCGGAAAAAAATCCTCAAGAATCATTTGCTTTGGAAAAAAGAAAAATCTAAAAGAGGGAATCTTAGCTAAAAACGGCACACGGCGGACTGTCGCGGCACTCACTGAGTGCCGCACGGCAGTCATAGAGTGCCGGGCCGGCATTCACCAAGTGCCGCCAGCAATTTCTGACTGCCGTTCACTTTTAAAGTCTGTATTTTGCAGAGCAATACGTATGCGTATGCGAATAAGAACAAAAAACTGATAAAGTAAGACTGACAAAAACGCGGCAATCCATTAATTGCCGCGGAATTTGATGAATGCCGCGCGGCAGTCGCGTAGTGCCGCGACGGCAGTCATGAACTGCCGCGGCGGCATTCACGGACTGCCGCGATTGTTTCTGGACTGCCGCGCTGGGCAGCAGTCTGCCTAATTTCAGAAAGTACACATTGTACCACCAAATGAGAGAATTACACCTGTTTTTTGCTTCGAAATTCACCAAAAATACCTGGTAATTTTTCCTATAAAAGAGAAGGGATCTTCCTTGGAGGAGGAGGAGAAAAAAAAAATAACAAGAGAGAACTACCACAACATCAACATATTTTGGAGAGAAAAGAGAAGAGAGTTTTAAAGAATTAAGAAGAAGAGTTTGGAAGATCTTCAAAGAATACTTTGAGGATAATTTGGAGGTGATCCCCTATGCCATAAATTGTTTGTTTACTCTTTTTCTTTTTTGGACTTCCAATCCTAAAGCTCTTGTTATTTTTGTTTGACAAGCAAGCTTAGGAGTTTCTATTTCTAATTCTCCCTTCAATTTCTTGTATATGTTCTTCTCTTGAGAGTCTTGGAGATCTTCAATATCTCTCTTGATCTCTTGAGTATGATCCTTTGAAACTCATGTAAAGCTTATACTCTACATGAGAGTCAAAATTTGATCATCACTTTGTTTCATATAGGTTGATCCAAGTCCATGCTCATGACTTGGATCCTCCCAACTTAGTATCTAATGAAGTCATTCCCTTATTCCTTTTGAAACTTAGGAGTATTAGTCATGTCTTTATCTCCTATGACCATCAAATGGTAGGAGTAATAAGTTTGAATTCAAGCTATAGTCTATAAAGTTGGAGCTCATTGTTTGGGAATTTTGAGAAGTTCATTTCATACTTCATCAAAATCCATAAGTAGAAAGTGATTTTTAGTCTTCAAGGACCATCAAATGGTAGAAAAAGTAGTTCGGTTTAATATCAACTTCATGTTTTAATAGTTGAGGTTAACCAACAAAGTTGAACTAGCAAAATAAAAATAGTGAGTTCACGAACTGTTTTTTATCAAAGATTTTTAGTTCGAAATCTAACCGTTGAAATCAAGTGAAACCAACGGGAAAGTGTCAACAACACATCGTTTTACCACTGTAATTTTTGTTTTGAGGTGGTTTTATGTTTAGAAAGGTTTGATCATGGGTTTTGTGAGACAACCACAATCTGTCCAGAATTTCAGAATAGTTTCAGAACAGCAAACCGGTTTTAAAATTGATAGATCAGAGCTCTAACCAAGTTTTCATGACCTCTAATAATTCTTTATAAGAACTTTAATGTGTTATGAAGGTTCCCTAAAAAGAATGAAGCAATTCGGATTTGTTTGCTATTTTTAAAAAATCATACAAGATCTCTGGACAGAGAGTTGTAAAATGATGAGTGATGCCTAGTGTTTTCCACATTCCCGGAGATCTAACCGTTCAAACCTTGTTTTCTTTCTGGGTTAGAAACTAGACTCACAGAGGCATAACATATCCAACAATCATTAAGATCCAACCGTTGGAAGTAGTTTATTTCGTTTTTTTAAGATCTGGTCTGCTCTCTGTAATTCATAAAAAACTGCTACTGTTTTTGTCTAATCTTATTTATTTCAACTCAAATGGTTCCCTAATGTCTTAAGATTCAAATCATGTTTTGAATAACGATAATTTAGCTTAAATCCGGAGGTTAAGTGATCGAAATTAGTGAATAAATCAGTGTTTCATTCTTGTTTACATTCACTCATCCATGTTCATCTAATGCCCATGATTAGAAATAGGTATTGAATAAAGTTGGATTTCATACTTGTTGGATCTAAGCCAGGGAATTAAGATTGATTATTCGACATCATATTATTACGTGAAGCATGTGGACTAATCTTTGTTTTGTAGCGCATTTGAGGTACAATTTCTCCTCTCCCTTCTAGCTTATTTCATTCCTTGATTTTATTGATTTTTTTAACCTCATGCGCGACACCTTAGAATTAGGAGCTTGCCTTATATGTATATATGATTAGAGACTTTTTCTTAGGATTTTCTGTTGTTTGTATGCATCGCACGTTTAAATATCGCTGCTGGATCCCGGGTAAGTTCTCTTGTCCCCTATTGCATATCATATCGCTTGCTACCTGAATTATGTGGTTTTTTGAATGATATTTTGTCAATTGCAATTTTACACCCTTTGGACATGCTTTTGTTATGTATATGTATATATGTATTAGTTGAGGGCATGCTTAGATTAATAAATTTGATTAAAAGGATGTTGAGTAGAGGCCTATCGCAAGATAGGATGAGAGATGGTGTTTTAGTCCGACGGGCTCCTTCCTCTCTCATTCCATAATCCCCGGACCTAGTTAATCTCTGGTTTCTAAAAGATCAGTTTGCTTTTAAAAATGGTTTCTTAATTCTCCTTTTAAAAATTAAGTGGCGACTCATTTGTTTTGAATTTGAAAAAGAACTTTAAAAGAAAAGCTGTGGGTAAGGAAAAATGCGATATCCACAATCTGGCGACTCTGCTGGGGATCGAACCCAGAATCTCTGGTTTCGCAGACCAGAATTCTGATTTTGGGTTCACTTGAGTATTAGACTTGAAAAATATCCTTTTTATCGAATTAATTAATCCTTGTGTGCCTGTTGCATTTCACTTGCATGTCCAGCCAGTCGATTGCCCGGAACTATGACCTTGGAGGCTCGGGGCAACCCGGTCGGTCAAGTTATCATGGGACTGTGTGATCACCCTTGATCTCGTACCATGATTTGGTATATTAAGCATCCTATCGGGTGTGTGTCAAGGGTCCCTTATTTGACCAAAACCCAGCCTTTGCATAGTAGTTTCTATAGAACATTTCAATCTTTGGAAATCAATTCTTGATTAGGGTTATGTGTTAGGAAGTTTTGTATGCCCGGAAGGGATTACTTGAGATGATGACAATACTTGCTTGATGAAAGATGAATAATCTTTTAATCACCTTTTAGCAATTTATCCTCGTGTTACATGACATTTGGAGAACATGCTAAACCTTGATTATAAGATTATACTTCTTATATCATGTTTAGTTAAGCATCATTGACCTTGTATGCATCCAAATTTATGAAAAGTACGGTAATAATCCGATCATGTGATCCTTCTACCCCGAAAGAATTTTAAGACCATCTTTGAAAGCAAGTGGATTTTTGTCCCAAAGTTTTCAATTGCTCTTTCAAAAATCTTTGGAGTTCACTTTTGATTAAAGCTCCAAACCAATCTTTGGGAATTGTTTTTGAAAAAAAAACTCTTCAAATGAATTTTAAAAGAAACCCAAACATCTTCTAATAAAAGATTAAAAATCTTTGAGAATCATTTTCGAAAAATCTCACCTCTGAGAGGGTAGTAAGGATCACAATGAGAGGAGAAATTGGCGTACTTGACATGAGTGAAGATCTTATGTGATTATGTGCTTATGTGTTAGGATTAGGATTTTTCTTCTTTTTGGCATATAGAGTAGGCACACACGCACACATACATTGCATCCGCATGATATACAAAATTTTTTTTGTTAAAATAAAGGTAAAAGGTCTTCTCAAAAATTTTAAAATTTACTGTAGGAGCGAAAATAGCAAATCAAGCGTGGTTTAGGGACCCCACAACAAGGCTAGTAAGGAGAGGACGTGCTGACATGGCCGAAGAGAGAAACAACGAAGAAATGTCCGGTTTAAGGGTATTAGTCGAACAGAAAGCGGAACAGATGAGAAGACATGCCGAGAACATGAACCGCATGATGGGAATGATAGAAGAGCTGAATCGCCGACCACCACAAATGAATCCTCCTGTTATAGACCCGCCTTTGGGTGGAGGGGACGGGGATTGGTTCGACGATCAGGAAGCACAATGGAATGACGCACTAAGGGCCAACAGGGACAGAGAAAAAGATGAGAAGGAGAAGCTGCTGACTGAGAAGATAGAAAACTTGGAAAGGGTAATGCGCAAGGCTCAGGGAGTGGATACCTACCTAATGGAATTGGAAGGGTTATATGACGGAGTATGCGAAACACTGCCTGTCGGGTTCAAAATGCCAGTTTTTGATAAGTTTGATGGCACCGGGAATCCTCGCAGTCATATCCGGATGTGCATAGGAGCTTTTCAGCCTAGCGGTCTAAGCACTACCATGATGGCCGTTCTATTTCAACAAACCTTAACAGGAGCTGCTCTATCGTGGTACCTTACACTTGAGCCAAGCAAAACCAGAGTTTGGGAAGAAGTCGTGAAATCGTTTGTGGCCCAGTATGAGTACAATCAAGACCTGGACGTCACTGTTCGAGATCTAGAAACGACCAGGCAAGGGAACAAAGAATCGTTTGCTGAGTATCTGAGCCGATGGAGAGGGAAAGCCGCAAAAATGGTACAGAGGCCATCAGAAAAAGACCAAATCCGAATGTTAATGAAAAACCTGCAGCCAGTCTATCAAGAGAAGATGAGATTTCAGTCAATCAACACTTTTGCCGAGGTGTTCGATGTGGGAACCAGGATAGAAGACGCGATTCAAGAAGGAGTGATCAAGAAAGAAGAACAACCAAACCGGTATCGGAGGCCCAGTTATGGATCAAATGGAGGGCATTCAGGGGGTCACTCTGGCCCCACCGATGTCAATGCACTTAGCGAGCCGGAAAGAAAATTTGATATCACCAGAAACCATCCAAGAGGAGGAGGAGATAAGCAACCAAGAAAATTCTCAGATCTGGGAGTATCATTGTCAACCGCTCTTGACAGGCTATTAACGAAGGGGCATCTCCGTCAGTTGGAACCACGACCTCTGCCAAGTCCGCTTCCGCCAAATTTTCAAGGGGACCTCTTCTGCAAATTTCATCAGTAGAAAGGCCACTCGACGGATCGATGCATGAGGTTAAGACATGAAATCCAAGACCTCATTGACAACACAGTGATATCCGAACTGCCTGTCAAAGCCCCCAATGTCACCAAGAATCCTCTGCCAAACCATCGTGCTGTGCCGCCGCCACGGGACCTTTATTTCTTGGCGATAGAAGAAGCAACCTTTGATCCATCTAAGCTAATCACTAAGTCTGGGGCACCAAGAAAACCATACCTACTGCCTAAGGACTCAACAATCTGTGCTTTGGGGGATCAGCTAAGGGAAAATGAAATGGAAAAGTCAGATTGGTGGATCCAAGAGAGCGACGAGCAAGACGTGAGCCGGGTGGAGGATGACCTTTGGTACAAAAGCGACAAGGAAACAGAGGTGTTAGAGAGTACTTTGAAAGTTAATTCGGAAACCAATAATCTATGGATGAGAGAAGAAGTCAGTCACTTAACCCGGTCAGGCAGACACTTCAAGCCGCACGAACTGGAGGAAGATCACCCGGGGAGGGAGCTGGAGAAAGGAAAAGGGAAAATGAATGAAGAAGAGGAAGAAGACAGGGTTCTAAGGCAAATGAAGAAGACTCAGGCTAACATCACTATTTGGGGGTTGCTGATTGCCTCCAAACGTCACATGCAGGCGGTTCTAGATGCTCTAAACCAGTCTGACGTATCTATCGACACCACCCCGGAGGATCTCATAGGACTGATCGGCAAGATCCCAACTTTGACTATTACCTTCTCGTCAAATGACCTGCCTCTAGGAGGGCCCGTGCGCAACAAACCATTATATGTCACCGTCGAGTGCTTAGGGAACGTCGTGCCTGCCTTCCTGGTAGACAATGGATCAGCCCTCAACGTATGTCCTTTTCGAACAGCTAAGCGGATGGGTCTAGACGAGTCAACATTTGCACCATCTGGGCAAAGGGTAAGAGCCTACGATAATACCCAGAGAACAGTTATGGGGATAGTCCTTCTTCGTCTCACTGTTGGCCCTTGTGAAAAAGAAGTTGAGTTTCAGGTCATTGACATACTCGCTTCTTTCAATCTGCTATTGGGGAGGCCTTGGTTGGACAGTTTGGGGGCCATACCATCGACAATCCATCAGAAGGTTAAATGCATTTGGGAGAATGAAGTCCGTGACATCCTCGGGGATAGTTGGAATCAGTTGACCGAAGCGTCATCTAGCGCGCCGGTTTTAGAACTTCAATTGCAAGAAGAAGAAGCGAAGATAGGAGGGTTCGAGTTTATCAGCATGTTGGAAGAAGAAAAGCCGAGAGAGTTTCTACCGCTCCATTTTGATCAGCATGCCAGTCCAGTGGTCGCAGGGATCATGAAGAAGATGGGCTTCTTTCCGGGATTAGGATTGGGAAAGAACCTTCAGGGCCTGCCTGAGTTTCCAAGAATTCCTACTCAGACTCACACTCACGGCCTGGGGTATCAGCCAAGGAAGAAGGAACTAAGGGCAAAGAAGAAGGCTTTCGATGCGCCGCTAGCCCTTACCTCAAAACGCTCAATGGATACTTCGTGAAGGAAGGAGAAGACGTCCCCTTCTTTGGTTTCCCAGAGCCATGGGTGGACCAGAAGGACAAGCGCTTAAAGCTGGGGTTAAAAATCTTTTTCTCCCAAGAATTCTCCAAACACAAGGATCCGTTTCTACAAGTGCCTGAAAAGCCTGTTACTATCGACGATTGGATCGGTGTACTAGAAGGACCGGTCATGCAGAATCTGTTGAGCAAGGAAGGGGTAGAAGTCGAAGGAAAAGGGGAAGAAAACAAGGGTTTGGAGGTCAAGGACGAGGAAGGGAATGTTGAGGATGTGCTGGAAGAGGATGCGCTGGAAGAAGAACTGGAACTAGAAGAGGAAGAGAAGACAGACACCGGAGGACTGCCAGGCTGCATCACTATGGAGCTCAAGCAAGGAGCCAACAAGGAGTGGGTCTTTGAGTCTAGTGATAAGTATCCCCCTTACCCAGAGTCTGTAATGGCCCAAATGAGGCGTCTTACTATTGCTATGTCTGTTGTAATCACTCCTAACCAAATCAATGAAAGTATGACTGATTCCGCCTACTCGAATGCGCTTAATGAATGTGATGAATGTGATGATCATGGAATACCTAATGAATTGCAAAAATTAATTGACAAAGAATCTGCATGTAAAATCATTAAGGACACTCTAACGATTAATCTAGGAAATGAAAATAATCCTGAAAATGTCTTTATCAGCTCAACACTTAGCAATGAAGAAAGCAAAGAACTAATCAATCTATTAAATGAATTCAAAGATGTTTTTGCATGGTCTTATAATGATATGCCAGGTATTGATCCAAAGATAGTCCAACACCACATCCCTCTCTTTCCCAATTCGAAACCCATAAAACAGAAATTGAGGCGAATGAGGCCAAAATGGGCACTTAAAGTAAAAGAGGTGGTTGAAAAGCAACTAAAGGCTGGATTCTTGATGGTCACCGAGTATCCAGAATGGATTGCCAACATTGTACCTGTCCCAAAGAAGGATGGTCGTGTTAGGGTTTGTGTTAACTTTCGAGATTTAAATAAGGCAAGCCCTAAAGACGATTTCCCATTACCCCACATCGATGTGTTGGTCAATAACACTGCGGGACATGAGCTTCTATCTTTCATGGATGGATTCTCCGGGTATAATCAAATCCTCATGGCACCCGAGGATAGGGAGAAAACCACATTCATCACTCCATGGGGGACATATTGCTATAGGGTTATGCCATTCGGACTTAAGAATGCAGGTGCGACCTATCAAAGGGATGCCACCACTTTACTGCACGACATGATCCATAAGGAGGTGGAAGTGTATGTGGACGATATGATTGTGAAGTCCAAAGAGAGGGGAGGGCATCTAGAAGCTTTGAGAAAATTCTTTGGGAGATTGAGGGAGTTTAAGATGAGGCTGAACCCGCAGAAATGTACCTTCGGAGTTACCACAGGAAAGTTGTTAGGGTTCCTTATTACCCAAAGGGGGATCGAAGTAGAACCAGCCAAGATAAAAGCCATAACCGAAATGAACCCACCAAAAAATGTGAAAGAACTGAGAGGGTTCTTGGGGAGAATACAGTTCATCAGCCGCTTCATTTCCAAACTCACCTTGACCTGTGATCCATTGTTCAAACTACTTAGAAAAGGAGAAAAATTCAAATGGGACGCCCTTTGCCAACAAGCCTTCGACAAAATCAAAACCTACCTCTAGAACCCCCCTGTCCTATCACCACCATCACCCGGGAAACCATTGTTGCTTTATCTCTCCGTATCTGAAGATTCGATGGGATGTATGTTGGCCCAAGAAGGAGAAGAGGGGCACGTGGAGAAGGCCATTTATTACTTGAGCAAGAGAATGATCGGATATGAGTTGAAGTACTCGCCCTTGGAAAAAGCCTGTTGGGCCTTAGTCTGGTGTACCCGTCGCCTTCGCCACTACATGCTAGCATTCCCTGTGATCTTGATATCCCGAATGGACCCACTAAAATACCTATTTGAAAAACCCGTCTGGACCAGTAGGATTTCCCGTTGGACCATGATGCTTGCTGAATTCGATATCAAATATGTCACTGCCAAGTCCGTGAAAGGGAGTGCTGTCGCCGAGTTTTTAGCCGATCTCGCTGTGGAATCCGAGGACGAAGGAGAATTCAGGTTCCCAGATGAGGGAATAATGGAGGTGAAGGAGGAGTTGTGGAAAATGTACTTTGATGGAGCAGCCAACCAATTAGGTTACGGGGTCGGAATCATTCTCATAGCACCCGATGGGACCCCTACCCCATTAGCTGTCAAACTCAAATACAACTCAACCAACAATACCGCGGAATACGAAGCCTGCATAATTGGGATGGAAGCGGCCTTGGCTTTGAAAGTCGGACAGATTGATGTCTTCGGAGATTCCAATTTGATCATATCCCAGGTCCAGGGAGATTGGAAAGTAAAGCATGAGAAACTGAGACCTTACCATGATTACCTGGAAAGTCTGAAAGCGCAATTTCAAAAGATTTCTTTTTACTACCTCCCTCGTGAATAAAACCAATTAGCCGACTCATTGGCTACCTTGGCCTCGATGATCTAAATCCCCTCCAAAATTACCATGATCCTGCTATCCATAGAAGTAAGGAAACAACCGTCGTTTGAAATGGTCGCGGTCGTTTGAAATCGTCTGTTCCTCTTAGGGTTTACGAATGTGATACCATTTGAATGAAATCCTGAACATTCCCCTTTTACTTATTATACTTGTGAATTTTCTCGGGTGTTCTAAGCGCCCTTTTATTGTTCAAACTTGGCTCTTGAATGCTTGTGATCATATACTACTTCACTTGGATTCATATATGCATGTATTTCAGAAATGCGGACAAACTACTTTTCCTCTTTTCTTTTCTTTTCGAAACCTTGCTAGAATATTGAATGTTTTTCTTTTATTTATTTCTTCTTGAACGCAAACAAGTGCCTTGCTTGTGAAATCCCTTATGAATACTTTTGGGTTTTCTATTCCTTTATTTATTATTTATTTACTGTTGTTGCTCTCTTCCTTATCCATTCCCTAACAACAAAACTTTCTATTCTTTTCTTGCAGCTGCAGCCGAAGGTGCTGAAGGGGCATGGCAGCCTCGCCCACGGCCACGAGTGGTACACAGAGCTGAGCCCGACTGTGAGGGCTTTGGTGGACGCAGCAGGGTTTGGAGACTTTGTCAAACTTTTGACGAAGAGCTCCAACGATCTACAGCAGATGCATGCGCTGGCTGAGCGGTGGTGGGATACTACGAGTACCTTCCACTTCGATTTTGGAGAGATGACGATGACCCCCCTAGACTTCAGCATGATCACGGGGATTCCATTCGGAGGAGAGCCCCTGCGGCACCTTACAGACCAGGAGTGGGATCAGATGGAGCCCTTGCTAGGGGTGGTCCCGGAGGAGGCCTTGGTCACAGCTCGATGGTTTATGGATACTTTCTGGGGGAAACCCGGCTTTACGGACGAGAAGATGGCCCGAGGTTTCTTGATGTATGTGCTGGGGTGCTCCTTGTTGAGCACCAAGGGGGACCGGATTTCCGCTTCCTTGGTAGCGTCGTTGGAGCGCCTGGACCAGATTGCCGAGTACGACTGGGTTGGTACAGGGTTGGCTATCCTGTACAGGCATATGAGCGTCATTTCCCGGGACAGGTCGGCTGCTACTGGCGGGTATTGGAGAGCGTGGGAGGTGTACTTTTTCCTATATTGCTCATTATCATGTTTCTTTTTTTTTTTTTTTTTTTTTTTTTTTTTTAAATGTGAGACTAATCTTCTTTCTTCTCTCTTTGTATCACATATTTGGTCCCACGAGTATCTTCGCATGATGTCTCCTCAGACGCGTGATGCCGACGCCCTTATCATGCCCCAGGGGCTGAAATGGGCGAAGGATAGGGTTGGGAGGAAGACCGGGGCTCATGATTTTGTTTTGTTCAGGAACTTCCTGACGAACCTGAGGGAGGGGCACGTGCACTGGCAGCCGTGGCTCAGGGTCTTGCCTGAGGCTAGGGTGGGGTTGCGAGAGTCGGCCGGGTATGACCCGACGAGGCGACTTCTTGATGGTGGGTCAGAGGGTATGGCATGGTATTTGGAAGAGAGAGTGACCCGGCAGTCGATAGCGGCCCCCGGGTTCTTTGTGCCGTTCCCTCCTCCCGTCTCTATGAGGGCCACAGACACGCTTCAGGGTGGCGATCTTACGGCTGCTCGAGCCGGATTCGGTATCCACGGCTTTTTGGACGACCTGTCAGGTTATGCGGCTTTCCGTGCCGCCAAGCTGATGCCGAACTTCCCTCTGATGGAAGTGACTCGGGTGAGTAAACGATTCCTTTATTATTTATGTGAATTTTCTCTTTATTCTTTACCCATGCTTTATTTCTTTTGCTTGCAGCCTGTTCCTGCCACGGTTCGAGCTCCTGCCTTGCCCGAGTGGGACTGGACTATGTCGACCGTTTCATTCGGAGAGCCCCACTCGACGACGATTCCTCGACTGTCACATGGTGCTCCCACCATACCTTTACATTATGACGTTGTCCCGCGTGCTTATGCGGAGGAGGGACTAGCGTATGCCCATAGCGTGCGACAGTGGGTTCTCGGGCGGGAGTGGATGGTAAGAAATTCATCCCCACTCCTACTTTTGACCGGGATCGTATCTCTTTTTTACTGATCTTTATTCCTGGCTCTTGTTTTCAGGCTGAGGGAGCTCGGGCGACTGCTGCGGTCCAGTTGAGGGCCCAGGTATGATCTTCTGCCCTTTCCATATTCTTAGTATTCCAAATGTCTTTTCAACACTTTTCTGGACTCATCCCCTCTCTTCTAGATGGAGGAGAACAGAGTCCTGTCTCAGCAGGTGGGACAGCTCTAGCATCGGCTTCAGCAGTTCGGCATCTCTCTCAGCGATGCCCCCAGAGGTAGCGGTGCTGGGCGTGGCGGAGGCGTCGGCGAGGGCACTAGCGGTGGCAGAGGCCGAGGCAGCGGGCGTGCAGAGAGTGGTGGAGGCAGCGGGACTGAGTCAGAGGAGGAGCCTCTTAGGCGCACGACTCGTCAGGCTCGCGGCCGGGGTCGAGGTCGGAGCTGATCCTGCTTATATATTTTTTGTTTTCTTTTGAGAGGATTTTTTATTTTGGTGGATGACTGTATATATATACACATATGCTTTATTTTGATGGTTGCTTCCTTATAGTTGGTAGGATAGATGCTTTGCACATTCATGTTTTCTTTGCTTACTCACTGTATGTGTGACCATAGCTTGGTCCAACTCTTGCCGTATGTGGGACCATGGCTTGGTCCCGACTTTATTTTGAATGCTCTTGCTTCTTTTATCTTTTGAAAATAAATGAAATGACTGAATGAATGAATGAATGTATTTGTACGTGCTGCAAGATGCGCATGTTTTTATTGCTTCTCAATTAGTTTTCTGTTTGTAGGTGGGCTGATCGTGTTACAAACAGATTCTGGCCAATAAAAAACTCAGAACGGCACTCGGTTAGGTCTTCGCGGCACTCAGTGAGAGCCGCTACGGCAGTCCGTAAATGCCACAACGGCATTCACTGACTGCCGCGCGGCACTTCATCGAGTGCCGCTGCACTTTATCGAGTGCCGCGGGTAGGTAGACAGCCTTATTCTTCTATTTATATCCCTTCATTCTCAAAGTTCCGCAAAACACTTCTCATTTCTCCTCATTTCCCCTTCAAATGGCCCCCATTAGTTCTCAAATCCTCTTCCCATGGATGGATACTCTCTCCGGCATCGATAAGCTCAATTTTGAGTGCTTCACACTAAACGATCTCTTCTCTTTCCAACAAATGAATCTAAATGAGGGTCTACTTCGCGCCGCCGTCCAATGTTGGGATCCTGCTCTCAATGTCTTTCGTTTCGGCTCTCAGGAGATTTGCCCCCTATTTGAGGAGTTTAGCGCCATTCTCCACACGGATCCTTCTGCTGAATTGATGGTTCCTCAGATTCAGGCCGGGTGTGTTCGGGACATAGCCAGCCTTCTCCACATGTCTCGGAATGTGGCGGGCTCTTTTGTTCATGACAGGCAAATCGACTTTGAGCGCCTTTCTTCTATATACGCTCCCATAGGGGACCCTTACAATGGTGAGTATCAGATCATTCGACGTAGTGCCTTGTCGATTGCTATGCTCTCTTACTTCCTCTTTTGGTCATCTTCGGACACTCTCACACCCATCGCCTGCGATTTGCGGGAGATGAAGAGTGCTGTTATGCTAGTCCTTGGTGAAACTCTGATTGGATTGGGCCATGCTCATGCCACTGGGGTCATGTTATCCGTTGGGGCACCCTTTGTCTTGCAAATTTGGCTCATGGAGCGTCTGGATCTCTTCATACATGCCTCCCGTCTCCGTGGGTCACTTCCTTATGATCGCATGGAGATTCACAGCTTGTTTCAGTCCGCCGACGCGTGGCTTGATTGGCTTCAGGGTCTTTCTCCTAGTGACATCTGCTGGGTTTGTCCGTCGTGGATCCATCGCTCTGTTACTGTACGCCTCCCAGGGCGACCTGGCATCTGGCTGCCGGGTTTGCACGCTACGACTTTCTACATTCCTGACCGAGTCATCCGTCAGTTCGGACTCTTGCAATATGTCACTGAATCTGTGACTGCTGATTTCACCAGGGGGTTCCCTTTGCGTCCTTCTATCGTGAAGGCTTTCATGGAGGCTTGGCCCAGCAGAATGGCTGCTCCGTTCTCGAGGATTCCTACTCTGACTGTGCCTACTACTGAGTATCTTCTAGAGATCCAAACCTTGGCTGCGAGGCGAGCTTGACAGACACATGCATAATAAAGTAGACGAAAACAGGGAAAATGCCTGACATTTTACGAAACTCTTCTGACAGACCCTGCCCACCCTTTGTTTGCGCTTTTGAATGTGATTTTTCTTAATTTTCCTTTTCAAGAAGTGTTGTCATGCTAAATCTAAAGTGTCCACCCTTTCGATTAATCTTTTATGAAGAATTATCCTTTTAATGTCTTAACTTGGCTCTTTACTTTGCTTCTTTGCTTTAAACTTTAATCCTTCTATGAATTCTCATTTGCTTTTTTTTTATTTTTTTTTATTTTTATAGTACTTATCTCGATAGCCAGATGATCCAAGGGAGGGTTTTGTATATGGGTTCTTCGGCTTAGCAAACGAAGTTTGCCCCTGGTTTATGGCTTTGAAGCGGCTTTGGGCAAACGCTAGTTTGCCCCTAGTTTAGCACCGTTTTTTTTTTTTATTTATTTATTTTTTTTTTTGAAATGACTGAACCAAGTTGGTTGCCTACGTATCCCCTAGCGGGAATCAGGTCAAGCGTAGTTCATCAAGGTAGGAGGCTTCGAAAGAAATGGTTTCAAGCAAAGTATTTCTTGAGGCGATCGAGGTTAATTGGCTGTTTAAATTCAACCCCGTCCAGGTCCATGAGATAGGCCGCCCCTCCGGAAAGGAGGGTCTTAATGATGTACGGCCCGACCCAATTGGGTTTGAACTTTCCTCTGGGGTCATAAACAGGCACCTTCAGTTCTTTGAGGACCAGGTCACCCTCAGTAAGCTTCCTTGGGCGGACCTTTTTGTTGAAAGCACGAGCTATTCTCTTCTGGTACCCCCGAGTATGGTTTATCGCGGTCAGCCTCTTTTCATCGAGCAGCATCAATTCCTCATACCTTCCCTGTATCCATTCTGATTCTGTCACTTCACATTCTGTTAAGACTCTGAGAGAGGGTATTTCCACCTCGACTGGAAGGACTGCTTCCATTCCGTAGACCAGCGAGTATGGCGTAGCACCCGTTGAAGTCCTTACTGACGTCCGATACCCCCATAAAGCAAATGGCAGCTTCTCATGCCAATCCTTATATGTATCTGTCGTCTTCCCCAAGATTGCTTTAACATTCTTATTCGCTGCCTCTACTGCTCCATTCGTCTGGGGCCTATACGGGGATGACTGATGGCGAGTGATCTTACACTTTTCTAAGAGCGGGATGACTTCCCCCTGGAAATGACTGCCATGATCGGAGATAAACTCGTTCGGGACTCCGTATCTGCAGATTATGTTCTTCTCAATGAAACTCACCACATCTTTGGCTTTCAAAGTCGCATATGAGGTCGCTTCTACCCATTTTATAAAATAATCGATCGCTACGATTATATACCGGTGTCCATTGGAAGCCTTTGGAACTATCTCACCGATGATATCAATCCCCCATACGGAAAATGGCCAAGGGGTGGTCATGCTATAGAGTTGCGACGGTGGGGTGTGCATCAAATTTGCATGAATCTGACACTTGTGACACCTTCTAACATATTCACAACAGTCTTTGTCCAAGGTCGTCCAATAGTACCCTTGTCGAATGATCTTCTTCGCCAGCATGTGCCCGTTCATGTGGGGCCCGCATACTCCCTCATGTATTTCCTCCATCATTCTCTTAGCTTCCCTTCCATATAAACACTCCAAATTACACCCGGTGTAGGACTTCTTCCACAGTTTATCCGCGTAGATCACAAATTGAGCAGCAAATCATCGTATCGCCTTCTTGTCCTTTTCTGAGGCTCCTTCGGGGTATTCTCCTCCTTTAATGAACTTCCACACGTCCACATACCAAGGCACTTCATCTTCTCTCTCTATGGCTGCGATCATTTCGAATGACGGTTGATTCCTTACTTCTATGGACAGCGGGATCATGGCAATTTTGGAAGGGATTTGGATCATCGAGGCTAAGGTAGCCAAAGAGTCGGCTAGTTGGTTTTCTTCACGAGGGAGGTAGTAAAAGGAAATCTTTCGGAATTGCGTTTTCAGGCTTTCCAGATAGTCATGGTAAGGTCTCAATTTCTCATGTTTTACCCTCCAATCTCCTCGGACCTGGGATATGATCAAGTTGGAATCTCCGAAGACATCAATCCGTCCAACTTTCAAAGCCAAGGCCGCTTCCATCCCAATTATGCAGGCTTCGTACTCCGCGGTATTGTTGGTTGAGTTGTATTTGAGTTTGACAGCTAATGGGGTAGGGATCCCGTCTGGCGCTACGAGAATGATTCCGACCCCGTAACCTAACTGGTTGGCTGCTCCATCAAAGTACATTCTCCACAACTCCTCCTTGACTTCCATTATTCCTTCATCTGGGAACTTGAAGTCTCCCTTGTCCTCAGATTCTACAGCGAGGTTGGCTAAAAACTCGGCGACAGCCCTTCCTTTTACGGACTTGGCGGTGACATATCTGATGTCGAACTCAGCCAACATCATGGTCCAACGGGAAATCCTACTGGTCAAGACGGGTTTTTCGAACAGGTATTTTAATGGGTCCATTCGGGATATCAGGATTACAGGGAAGGCTAGCATGTAGTGGCGGAGGCGACGGGTAAACCAAACCAAGGCCCAACAGGCCTTCTCCAAGGGCTAATACTTTAACTCATATCCTACCATTCTCTTGCTTAAGTAGTAAATGGCCTTCTCCACGTGCCCCTCTTCTCCTTCTTGGACCAGCATACATCCTATTGAATCTTCGGATACAGAGAGATAAAGTAACAAAGGTCTCCCAGGCGAAGGTGGCGACAAGACAGGTGGGTTCTGGAGGTAGGTTTTGATTTTGTCAAAGGCTTGTTGACACGGGGTGTCCCAATTGAATCTCTCTCCCTTTCTGAGTAGCTTGAACAACGGGTCTCAGGTCATGGTGAGCTTTGAGATGAAACGACTTATAAATTGTATTCTACCCAGGAACCCTCTCAGTTCTTTCTCATTTCTTGGTGGGTTCATCTCGGTTAAGGCCTTTATTTTGGTAGGGTCCACTTCTATTCCCCTTTGGGTAATGAGAAATCCTAACAGTTTGCCAGTAGTGACTCCGAACGTGCATTTCTGCGGGTTCAGCCTCATCTTGAACTCCCTCAATCTCCCAAAGAACTTTCTCAAAGCCTCTAGGTGCCCTCTCCTCTCCTTGGATTTCACAATCATATCGTCCACATACACCTCTACCTCTTTGTGGATCATGTCGTGCAGTAAAGTGGTGGCAGCCCTTTGATAGGTTGCGCCTACATTCTTGAGCCCGAATGGCATGACCCTATAGCAATATGTCCCCCACGGAGTGATGAACGTGGTTTTCTCTCTATCCTCGGGAGCCATGAGTATTTGATTGTACCCGGAGAACCCATCCATGAAAGATAGAAGTTCATGTCCCGCAGTGTTATCAACCAACACGTCGATGTGGGGTAATGGGAAATCGTCTTTAGGGCTTGCTTTGTTCAAATCCCGAAAATTCACGCAAACCCTAACACGACCATCCTTCTTTGGGACAGGCACAATGTTGGCAATCCATTCGGGATACTCGGTGACCATCAAGAATCCAGCTCTTAATTGCTTTTCAACCTCCTCTTTTACTTTGAGTGCCCATTCTGGCCTCATTCGCCTCAATTTTTGTTTTATGGGTTTTGAATTGGGAAAGAGGGGGATGTGGTGTTGGACTATTTTTGGATCGATACCTGGCATATCATTGTAAGACCATGCAAAAACATCTTTGAATTCATTTAATAGACTGATTAGTTCTTTACTTTCTTTATTACTAAGTGTAGAGCCGATGAAGACATTTTGAGGATTGTTCTCATTTTCAAGATTAATTGTTAGGGTGTCCTCAATGATTTTACATGCAGATTCTTTTTCTTTTTCAATTAGTTTTTGCAGTTCAATAGGTATTTCATGATCATCACATTCATCACATTCATTAAGCGCGTTCGAGTAGGCAGAATCAGTCATGCTTTCATTGATTTTCTTTGGAGTGATTACAACAGACATAGAAATTGAAAGACGCCTCATTTGGGCCATTACAGACTCTGGGTGTGGGGGGAACCTATCACTAGACTCAAAAACCCACTCCTTCTTGTGCTCTCCTCCCAGGCCAGTAATAAAGCATTCTTCCGGACCTCCTGTCTTGGTGATTTTCTCCATCTCTTCTTCCTCAGCCTTCCCTTCCTCACTTTCTTCACTCTCGGCAGCTTCCTCCACTATGCCCTCGACGTATTCACCTTTGGTCTTTCCGGGATCCTCCTTCACGACCTCTGCGTTCCCTTCGCCTAACAGATCTTTCATAGCAGAACCGTCTAGCGTACCAATCCAGTCCTTGGCAGCAACAGACTTTTCAGGCATTTGTACCCAGAAAATTCATGGGAGAAGAAGATCTCGAACCCCGGCTTCATGCATTTGTCTTTTTGGTCCATCCATGGTTCTGGGAAACCGCAAAAGGGGAAATCTTCTCCTTCCTTCACGAAGTATCCATTGAGAGTCTTTAAGTAATGGTCTAGCGGCGCATCGAAAGCCTTCTTCTTTGCCCTTAGTTCCTTCTTTGTTGGCTGATACCCCAAGCCGTGAGTGTGAGTCTGAGTAGGAATTTTTGGAAACTCCGACAGGCCCTGAAGGTTCTTTCCCAGTCCTAATCCTGGAAAGAAGCCCATTTTCTTCATGATTCCGGCGACGACTGGACTAGTATACTAATCGAAATGGGGCGGTGGAAATTCTTTCGGCTTTCCTCCTTCTATCATGCTGATGAACTCGAATCCTCCCATCTTCGCTTCTTCTTCTTGCAGCTGTAATTCTAGGACCGGTGCACTTGACGACGCTTCGGATGAACGAACCCAACTGTCTCCGAGGATATCACAGACTTTGTTTTCCCAGACATACTTAACTTTTTGATGGATCGTCGATGGTATAGCGCCCAAACTCTCCAACCAAGGCCTTCCCAGCAGCAGATTGAAAGAAGCGGGGATATCGATGATTTGGAACTCAGCTTCTTTGTCCATCGACCCGATAGCGAGATTAAGAAAGATAATGCCCATGACTGCCCTTTGGGTGTTGTCATATGCCCGGACTTTCTGTTGAGACGGCACAAAGGAAGATTCATCTAGGCCCATTCGCTTGGCTGTGCGGAAGGGACATACATTAAGAGCAGACCCGTTGTCAACAAGACAAGCGGGCACGGTGTTCCCCAAACATTCAACGGTGATATACAGTGGCTTGTTGAGCGTGGGTCCTCCCGGAGGTAAGTCATTTGATGAAAAGGTGATAGCCGAAGTCAGAATCTTGCCGATCAATCCTATGAGGTCTTCCGGGGTGGTGTCGATAGACACGTCAGCCTGATTCAGAGCGTCTAGGACCGCCTGCCTATGGCGTTTGGAGGCAATCAGCAACCCCCAGACAGTGATGTTAGCCTGAGTCTTCTTCATTTGCTTTAGGACCCGATCCTCTTCTTCTTCCTCGTTCATTTTTCCTTTTCCTTTCTCCAGTTCTCTCCCCGGGTGATCTTCCTCTAATTCATGCGGCTTGAAGTGCCTACCAGATCGAGTCAAATGGTCGATCTCTTCTTTTGCCCAAATGTTGTCGGTTTCTGAAACGGTCTTTGAGCCCTCTTTTGCCTCTTCGTTGCTTTGATACCATAGATCATACTCCCCTACCCCGGCCTATGTTCCGATCATTGCTTTCTTGGACCCACCAATCTGACTGCCTCGTCACTTCGTTTTCCCATATCCCTGGCTGGCTTCCAAGCATGCAGATCCCCGAATTTTCTCGCAACTGATAGAACTTCTTTGGTTCTCCGACCTTTGTGATTAGCTGGATGGATCGAATGCCGCTTCTTCTACCCCTAAGAAATAAAGACCCCACGGCGGTGGCACAGCACGATGGTTCGGCAGAGGATTCTTGGTGACATTGGGGGCTTTGACAGGTGGCTCGGATATCACTTTGTTGTCAATGAGGTCCTGGATTTCGTGCCTTAATCTCATGCACCGATCCGTCGAGTGGCCCATTTGTTGATGATACTTGCAGTAGAGATCTCCCTTGAAGTGTGGTGGGAGTTGACTCGGCGGGGGTCGAGGTTCTAGCTGACGGAGATGCCCTTTTGCTAACAGCCTATCGAGGGCGGTTGATAATGATACTCCCAAGTCTGAAAACTTCCTCAGTGGCTTATCCTCCCCTCCTCTTGGATGGTTTCTGGTGATATCAAATTTTTTCTCCGGCTCGCTAAGTGCATTGACATCGGTGGGGCCAGAGTGACCCCCCGAGTGCCCTCCATTTGATCCATAACTGGACCTTCGATATCGGTTCTGTGGCTCCTCCTTCTTGATTGTTCCTTCTTGAATTGCATCTTCGATTCTCGTCCCTACATCAAATACCTCAGCAAAGGTGTTGATTGACTGAAATCTCATCTTTTCTTGATAAACTGGTTGCAGATTTTTCATTAGCATTCGGATCTGGTCTTTCTCAGGCAGCCTTTGTACCATTTTAGCTGCCTTTCCTCTCCATCGTCTCAAATACTCGGCGAATGATTCTTTGTTCCCCTGCCTGGTCGTTTCCAAATCTCAGACAGTAACATCCAAATCCTGATTGTACTCGTATTGTGCCACAAATGCCTTAATCACTTCTTCCCATACTCTGGTTTTGCTTGGCTCAAGTGTAAGGTACCATGACAGAGCAGCTCCTGTTAAGGTTTGCTGAAATAGAACAGCCATCATGGTAGTGCTCAGTCCACTAGGCTGAAAAGCTCCTATGCACATTCGGACATGACTGCGGGGATTGCCTGTGCCATCAAACTTATCGAAAACTGGCATTTTGAAACCAGCCGACAGCGTTTCGTGGACTCCGTCATACAATCCTTCCAGTTCCATCAGATAGGTATCCACTCCCTGAGCCTTGCGCATTACCCTTTCCAACTTTTCTATCTTCTCGGTCAACAGCTTCTCCTTCTCATCTTTCTCTCTGTCCCTGTTGGCTCTTAGTGCATCATTCCAGTGTGCCTCTTGATCGTCGAACCAATCTCCGTCTCCTCCTCCCAAAGGCGGATCTATAATAGGTGGAATTACATGCGGCGGCGGCCGGCGATTCAGCTCCTCTATCATTCCCATCATGCGGTTCATGTTCTCGGCCTGTCTCCTCATCTGTTCCGCTTGCTGTTCGACTAGTACCCTTAATCCGGTCATCTCTTCGTTGTTTCTTTCTTCGGCCATGTTAGCGTATCCTCTCCTTACAAGTCTTGCCGTAGGATCCCTGAACCACGCTTGATTGGCTATCTTTGCTCCTACAGCGGATTTTAAGTTTTATTGTTTTTTTAGAATACCTTTTTACCTTTATTTTAGCAAAACTTTTATTTTGTATGTCATGCGGATGCAATGCATGTGTGCGTGTGTGCCTACTCTATATGCCAAAGAAAGCGAAAAAATCTAACCCTAACACATAAACACATAAGCACATAAAACCATTACCATGTCAAGTACGATGATTTCTCCATTCATTGTGGCCCTCTTTTCCCAGCCTTCGGAGTTTTGAAAAATTTTGGGGATTCTTGAAATCCACTTTTGGGAAGCAACTTTAGAAAAGCAGTTTTCAAGAATTTTGGATCATAAGGTGATTGGGTCAAAAAATTCTGTTTTTGAAAAGCATGAATTTTTCAAAATCTTGATTTTGAAATCCCCCAAGTCCTTTGAAAGAGCGTTTTTGAATAAAGGCCGCGGAAATCTTATTCTTCGAAGGCTGATTTTAAAATTCTCAGGGTAGAAGGGTCATGTGTAAGATCATCATCGTACTTTTCATGGGTTTGGATACATACAAGGTCAATGATGCTTAGCTAACGTGATATAAGAAGTGTAATCTTATAATCAAGGTTCGGCATGTTCTCCAAATGTCGTGGAACATGAGGAGAAATTGCTAAAAGGTGATTACAAGATTATACATCTTTTATCAAGCAAGTATCGTCATCATCTCAAGTAATCCCCTCCGGGCATACAAAACTTCCTAACACATAACCCTAATCAAGAGCTGATTTCCTAAAATTGAAAGGTTCTACATAAACTACTATGCAAAGGCTGGGTTTTGGTCATATAAGGGGCCCTTGACACACACCCGATAGGATGCTTCATATACCAAATCATGGTACGAGATCAAGGGTGATCACACAATCCCATGATGACTTGACCGACCGGGTTGCCCCGAGCCTCCAAGGTCATAGTTCCGTGCAATCGACTGGCTGGACATGCAAGTGAAATGCAACAGGCACACAAAGATTAATAATTTTGATTAAAAGGATGTTTTTCAAGTCTAATCCTCAAGTGAACCCAAAATCAGAATTCTGGTCTGCGAAACCAGAGATTCTGGGTTCGATCCCCAGCAGAGTCGCCAGATTGTGGATATCGCATTTTTCTTACCCACAGCTTTTCAAAAATCAAATTCAAAAACAAATGAGTCGCCACTTAATTTTTAAAAGGAAAATTAAGAAACCATTTTGAAAGCAAACCGATCTTTTAGAAACCAGAGATTAACTAGGTCCGGGGATTATGGAATGAGAGAGGAAGGAGCCCGTCGGACTAAAGCACCCTCTCTCATCCTATCTTGCGATAGGCCTCTACTCAACATCCTTTTAATCAAATTTATTAATCTAAGCATGTCCTCAACTAATACATATGTATACATGTACATCACAAAAACATGTCCAAAGGGTGTAAAATTACAATTGACAAAATATCATTCAAAAGCCACATAATTCAGGTAACAAGCGATATGATATGCAATAGAGAACAAGTGAACTTACCCAGGATCCAGCAGCGATAATAAATGTGCAATGCATGCGAACAAAAGAAAATCCTAAAAAAAGAGTCTCTAATCACATATACACATAAGGCAAAACCTAATTCTAAGGTGTCGCACATTAAGTAGAAAAGTCAATAAAATCAAGAAATTAAGATAAACTAAAGAGGAGTTCTAGAAATCGTACCTTAATAGCGCTACAAAACAAAGGGTTAGTCCACATGATGTGCAAAATATGATGTTAAAAATGACAATCCTAAATTTCTAGCTTACATCTATCTAATGTAATTAAATCCAAAGCAAATAAGTCTTAATTACAAGTGTCGAATCATATAGATGAATATGTACATAGACAAGGATAAACTATGAAATACTCTTAAACTTTGAATTCAAGCTCAACTAATCATTATTAAAGCATGGTTTAAGCCCTAGATCATAGAAAAGTCATTTAGACCCTTATTTACAAAGTAAGTCAAATGTGTCATAAAACTCTGAAAATTGCAGAGAGCAGACCAGAACTTAAAAGAAATAAAAAGCATATCTCCCATGGTTTGATCTTGATGATTTTTGGACTCAATATGCCTCTGTGAGTCTAGTTTTCAAATCAAAAAGAAAATCAAAGTTCTAACGGTCGGATCTCCGGGAATATGAAAAATACTAGACATCACTCAGCACTTTACAACCTTCTGTCCAGAATTCTTGCACGATTTATTAAAAATAGTAAAAAACTCCGAATTGCTTTGTTCTTTTTAGGGTGACTTCCTAACACATTAAACTTCATAGAAAAAATTATTTGGAGTCACAAACACTTTATTAGAACTCTGATTTAATTGTTTCAAAAGAGTGTCACTGTTCTGAAACTATTTTGAAATTCTGGGCAGATTGTATTTGTGTCACAAAACTCATGATCAAACATCCTAAACATGAAACCACCTTAAAGCAAAACTTGCAGTGGTAGAATATCATGTTATTGACACTTTCCCGTTGGTTTCACTTGATTTCAACGGTTAGATTTCGAACTAAAAATCTTTGATCAAAAACAGTTTGTGGATTCACTGTTTTTATTTTGCTAGTTCAACTTTTATTTGGTAACTCCAACTATTAAACCATGAAGTTGAGTTGAACCAAACCACTTCTCCTACCATTTGATGGCCATTAGAGACTACAAACCTTTATTCTTCATAGATTTCAAATGAAATATGGATAGACTTCATGAAATCTATAAGATATAAGGAATCTAAACCATGGAGATGGGTTAAGACTCAAAACTACATTCTCCTACCATTTGATGGTCATTGGAGAGGGAGACATGACTATGACTCATGAGTCCTAAAGGAATATAGAAGGGATTCCTCAAGACATCAAGTTTACAAGATCCAACTCATGAGTATGGACTTGGATCCTCTTATGAAGTGGTGATCAAACTTTGACTCCTATGTGAAGCACAAGCCTACATGGGATTTAAAAGATCATGCTCAAGAGATCAAAGGAGATATTGAAGATCTCCAAGACCTTCAAGAGAAGAATATAAACAAGAAAGTGGAAGAAAGTAATATGGAAACAAAAGAAACTCCTAAGTTTACTTGATAAACAAAGAAAATAGTGAAAGATTTTAGGATTAGAGATTTTAAGAGAAGAAAGAAAAAGCCAATAATCTATGGTTAGAGGATCACCACCAAATTATCCTCAAAGTTTTCTTTTCTTTGAAGATCTTCCAAGCTCTTCTCTCTAATTCTCTAAACACTCTCTTTTCTCTCTAAAAAAATGTTGGTGTAATGGAAGTATTTTTGCATATGCTCTCTCTCCCAATATGTTTCTTGGTGTTCTTCTTGGTCTCTCCTCTTTTAGGAAGATCCCTTCTCTTTTATAAGAAAAATTACCAGGTATTTTTGGTGAATTTCGGAGCAAAAAACAGGTGTAATTCTCTCATTTGTTGGTACAATGTGTACTTTCTGAAATTATGCAGACTGCTGTCCAGCGCGGCAGTCCAAATACTGACGCGGCAGTCCGTGACTGCCGCTGCGGCATTTCATGACTGCCGTTGCGGCACTTCATGACTGCCGCGCGGCATTTATCAAATGCCGCGGCAATTAATGGATTGCCGCATTTTTGTCAGTCTTACTTTATTAGTTTTTGTTCTTATTCGCATGCGCATACGTATTGCTCTGCAAAATACAGACTTTAAAAGCGAACGACAGTCAGAAATCTGTGGCGGCATTCGGTGAACGCCGGAACGGCATTCTCTGACTGCCGCGCGGCACTCAGGGAGTGCCGCGGCAGTCTTCCGTGTGTCGTTTCTGGCTAAGGTTCCCCTTTTAGGTCTTTTCTCTTTTTGAAACAAATTATTTTTGAAGATCCTTTCCAAAAGTTGTGTTTTATATCTGAATTCTCCTAAATACCTGGTAATTCCCTCTTTCTGTGAAATTTTATCGCGTTTTGGAGAACTTTCTGAAGAGCTTGGAATACTTCCGATTTTTCGGTCATTGTCATCATTGGACGTGGAGGTGACGCTCTCTTAAATTCGACGGCCGGTCAAAATTGGGGTGTCTACACCTGTCCCATCAAACTTATCGAAAACTGGCATTTTAAAATCGGTAGGCAGTGTTTCCCGGACCCCATCGTAGAGACCTTCCAGCTCTATCAAGTAAGTATTGACCCCCTGAGCCTTGCGCATTACCCTTTCTAGCTTCTCTATCTTTTCGATCATCATCCACTCTTTTTCCCTTTCCACCCTTTCCCTCTCTGCTCTGGGAACCACGACTCTCGGCATCTCAGGGTCATCATACAAACCTTCTTCCCTGACGGGCGGGTCATTGATTGATGGATTTAAAACCGGTGGCAGGCATGCTATTGCTTCTATCATGACCATCATTCAGTTCATATTCTCAACCTGTCGCCTCATCTATTCTGCTTGTTGTTCTACCAGCATCCTTAGTTCTGCCACTTTTCCATCATTCCTTTCGTCCGCCATTTCTTCGTTGCTCCTTCTCACTAACATTGTTGTAGGACCTCTAAACCAAATCGTGCCTGAACTTGATGCTATTTTTGCCCTACAAAAGATTTTTAATAATTTTCAAAACTTTTTCCTCCTTTTTATTTTCATCTTGGTGAAAAGGCTTTACGAATGGTTTATATGTCACACAGATGCAATGCATGTGTGTGTGTGTGTGCCTACTCTATATGCAAAAGAAAAAAATTCTAATCCTAGCAAATAAACAAATAAGCATATAGAATCCTTATTCATGTCAAATACGCTAATTTCACCTCTCTTTGTGATCCTTATTACCCCTTTCAGAAATCATTTTGGAAGGATAAAATATTTTGAAAGCAATTCTCGAGAATTTATTTTCGAGGATGTCAAACATTCCTTAACAAAGGTGATTGGATTGTAATTTTTTCTTCGAAACTCATTTTAAGAAGCAATTCTCCAAAAACAACTCCCAAGGTTTTACAAAGATTAGCTTGGAGCTTTAATCAAAAGTGAACTCCAAAGGTTTTGAAAGCATGATTTTCCAAAAGAACCTTGGGATAAAGATGGAAGAATATCTCATTTGTTTACAAATATGGAAAAATTCCTTGGACAGGAGGGTCACCTTATCAGATTATCACCGTACTTTTCATGGATTCGGACACATACAAGGTCAATGATGCTTTAACTAATCATGATATAAGAGATGTAATCTTATAATCAAGGTTCTGCGTATTCTCAATTGTCATACGACATAAAGAGGTTTTACTAAAAGGTGATTAAGAGGTTACACGTCCTATATCAAGTAAGCATTGTCATCATCTCAGGTAAACCCTTTCGGGCATACAAACTCCCTAGCATATAACTTTAATCAAGAGTTTATTTCCTAAGATTTGAAAGGTTCTATAGAAACTACTATGCAAAAGTTGGGTTTTGGTCAAACAAGGGACCCTTGACACACACCCAATAGGATGCTTCATGTACCGAATCATGGTACGAGATCAAGGGTGATCACACAGTCCCATGATTACTTGACCGACCAGGTTTCTTTGAGCCTCTAAGGTCATAGTTCCGTGCAATCGATTGGCAAGACATGCAAGTGAAATGCAACAGGCATACAAAGATTAATTAATTTGATAAAAAGGATGCTTTCAAATCTAATCCTCGAGTGAACCAAAGATCAAAACTTTTGGTCTGCAAAACTAGAGTTTCTGGGTTTGATCCCCAGTGGAGTCGCCAGATTGTGGATATTGCAATTTTTCTTACTCACAGCTTCTTAAATTTCAAAATCGGTTTCATTTTCCAAACATAAAACATGATTTGCCACTTGATATGTCCAAAATAATCTAGTCATGAAGCCAGCCTGCCACGTCACCAAGAGGTGCCGGTTATTCCGGTAAAGGAGCCAATAGCCGAGCTATCCCGAGGGGTTTATTATAACCTGGCGGTTCGTACCAACAGGCCGGACATGAAGGTCGCGGCGTCCCGCGATCCCGGCCTATCCAGCAGTTTCCTAAACCGACTACAAGTCTGCAAAAGGGAATGTGGCAGTTTCCTAAACCATTTTGGAAACTTTCCCCAAATTATGCCAATCAAGTGTAATTAGATTAGATTTCCTAATCCTATTAACTTACCATGTAAGGGTGGACTCTTGCACCTATAAAAGAGCCCACCTACCATGTCAATAGGGATCCGATCCGATCTGAAAATAATTCTCTAGCTTACAAGAATTCAACAGAGAACTCACCATCGTACGCATATACCCGGCCGGTATTACTGGTAGTGCCACCCATCTTTGTTGGATCACCAGGCCCGCCGGTGATCTGCTAGTGAGAGCGCACAGACGCAACCGTGGACGTAGGTCACCTCGTTAACAGGACCGAACAACATACAAATTGTTCTTGTCTTATTTTCTCTCTAATCCCTCTTTACCAGTTTTAGGCATAATCACTTTGGCGCCGTTTGTGGGAACGACGAAGTCTTCTCATCAATAAATTCTTGACTGATCAACATGCTTCCAAAGACGGGTAAGGGAGTCGCTGTTTCGACCGGTCAGGGGAACCCGCAGCTTGAGCAGCAGGCTGCCTCTATGAGTACCAAACAGATAACGGCAGCACTGGCACAACTCTTGGAGGGTCAACGTCGAACACAGGAACAGATGGAGGCTCTTTTAGCCAGACAGAAGAAGCGCCCTGCATCAGACAATTAGCCTGCGAAGAGCGCCCCTATTCAAAGGCCCGTACGGGTACGAAGGCAAGCCCATTCCGTACCGGTGCCCCCGCCGGACCGGAATGCCCAGGCGATGGAGAGCATAGCCAGGCGACCAGGCGCTCGCAGAGACGAGCTCAGCCCAATCCTCTCCAGGTAGAGGATGCCAGAACTATTATCGATCGACGGCAAGCGGCTAGAGGGGAGGAGTCCGGACAGAAAGCCCGGGAATCGGCCGAGGACCCTCCGGCCCTGAGCCAAGGGATCTTAGGCACACCCTTTCCCGGACCAGGAGTCGGGCCCTATCCCCGAGGTCGACGCACTTTGAGGAAGAGGCCTCGTCATCCAACCCAACCTACCGCTCGGATATAGAGAGGAGAACCTGGCGGGATGACGTAAAGGCCCAGGTCGAGGAATTACAGCAGTAAATCGAGAGGTTGAACCGCATGTCCGGCCATGACCTCACCAACACAAAGACTGAATCATCCTATACCGCTCGGTGACACGATTTCCTATCCCACGGTAGTTCAAACCCCCTCACCTCAGCTCCTATGACTGCGCAGGGAGTCCGGTGGACCACATACGTACTTACAAGGCTCAGATGGCGCTGGTCACCACGGTGGACGAGCTACTGTGCCTGGCCTTTCCCAGTACCCTCAAGGTGCCAGCCGCACATTGGTTCCATGCTTTAAAGCCCTGGACGGTCGATGATTTCAAAACCCTCGACAAGCTGTTCATCAGCCAATTTGTCGGGATGCTCGACAGGTCACAATCGGACACTCAACTGCTGACCGTCAAGTAGCGCAAAAGGGAGTCCTTGAGGGAGTATGTAGACCGTTTCAACCTGCAAAGGCTCCAGATTTGCAATGTTAATAAAATGGCCGCAATCATGGCCTTCTGCTCGGGAGTTCAACACACCAAGGTCGTTGTGTCGTTCCATCGTGACCGACCGGCAACCCTGGTGGAGCTCTCGGAGAGGGTCGAAAAGTACATTGATACCGAAGAGTTCCTAAATGTGAAGCACGCCGGCCAGGTGGGAGACGAATCCTCGAAGGCCAAGCACAAGCGCGAAGGGTTCGAGAAGGGCAGAGGTTGCTCCAGCAGCCAGCTAAACTCAGAGCCCCGCTCGGTAAAAGGAACCGGGACAAATTCTGCCGCTACCACAGGGATCACGGCCATGAGATAGAGGATTGCTTTAAATTTAAGATAGCAATAGAGAAGGTGATCGAGTAGGTACACCTTGCGCAGTTCGTCACAGCAGACAGACGACCCCGGCAGGACACCCGAGCTCCCGATCAGCCACCACCACTTGACCACATCCACATGATCTCCGGAGGAACATAAGGAGGAGAAGATTCACAGTCGGTACGGAAGAGGGATGTTCGGGCATCCCAGGCAGATGTTTGGCAGGTCAAATCAACCGGCTCCTCCTCAACCGATGTTCTAACATTCACGTCCGACGACTTGCAGGGCGTCCACTGCCCCCATGATTACCCGCTAGTAGTGACGCTCTCTATAGCCAACTATATGGTCAAGAGGGTGCTAGTGGACACAGGCAGCTCGTCTGACATTATGTTCACGTCAGTATTCAATCAGCTCGGGATCTCCAGGAATCGGTTCCGACCGATGTCTACACCCCTGGTTGGATTCAACGGCTCCAGCACACAACCGCTTGGGACAATCGAGCTTCCAGTTCTCATGGGGACCTACCCTCAGCAGGCCTCCGTACTGACCAATTTCGTGATCATAGAAGCCTGTCGGCCTACAATGTCATCCTTGGCAGGCCGACCCTCAACAAAGCCAGAGCGGTCGTCTCCACCTACAGCTTACCAGTGAAGTTCCCAACTCCTCAGGGACCCGGGTGCTTGCGTGGAGATCAGACTACCGCCCGAAATTGCTCTGTCAGCTCGTTATGCTGGGAGGCTATCACTGAAACATTAAACGTTCAAGAGATGGACCCCCAGCACCAAAGCGACGCGGTAGGTCCGGTGGAAGAATTAGAAAGTGTGACGCTGAATCCCAAGTTCCCTAACCGCACAGTCAACATTGGCACCCTACTGGAGCCTGGCCTGAAGGAAAAATTGACCCAGTTCCTAAGGCAAAATCAAGATGTTTTTGCTTGGAGTCACGAGGATATGCCCGGGATTGACCCCCGGGTAATGTCCCATCGGCTCAATGTCAGTCCAGATTGCAGGCCGGTGAAGGAAAAAAGGAGGGGCATGGCCCCCGAGAAACAGAAAGCAGTGAGTGAAGAGGTCTAGAAGCTTCTCAAAGCCCATTCCATACGAGAAGTCCAATACTCGGACTGGCTAGCCAATGTGGTACTTATCAAGAAAAGCAGCGGGAAATGGAGGATGTGCGTGGACTTCACCGACCTCAACAAAGCTGTCCCAAGGACTGCTATCCGCTACCAAGGATAGACCTCCTGGTGGACTCCACAGCAGGTCACTCACTCCTCTTATTCATGGACGCTTACTCAGGGTACAATCAGATCAGCATGTACCCCGGGGACGAAGAGAATACTACGTTCATCACTGACCAAGGCACGTATTATTACAAGGTGATGCCATTCGATCTCAAGAATGCCGGGGCCACCTACCAACTCCTGGTCAACGACATGTTTAAAGACCTTATTAGAAAGTCTATGGAGGTATATGTGGATGATCTGCTGGTCAAGAGCCGAGACGAGCCCGACCACCTTGAGCACCTGGCCAGGGCCTTCAGCATTTTGAGAAAATTCAGGATGAGGTTGAACCCGGCCAAATGCACATTCGTCCTCTCGTTCGGGAAATTTTTGGGCCACCTAGTAAGCAAACGGGGGATTGAGGCAAACCCCGAAAAGATCAAAGCCATCATCAACATGCGGTCGCCCAAATCAACAAAGGAGGTCCAGAGCTTAGCCGGACGGGTGGCCGCATTGAACATATTTGTCTCCTGAGCTACCGACTGGTGCCTGCCATTCTTTAAAATCCTTCGGAAGGCATTCCAGTGGTCAGAAGAGTGTGAAGAGGCGTTCTAGGAACTCAAGAAATACCTGGATTCCCCTCCTGTACTCTCAACACCAGTGCCGGGGGAAGAATTATTTTTGTACTTGGCAGTGTCACCATCCGCAGTTAGCTCAGCACTTATTCGGGAAGAGCACGGGATACAGTTCCTAGTGTACTACACCAGCCGGGCATTATAGGGCGCAGAGAGCAGATACTCCTACATCGAAAAACTGGCATTCGCCCTTATCACCTCGGCCCGAAGGCTCCACCTTTACTTTCAGGCCCATGCCATTGTGGTTCTCACAGATCAACCTCTCCGCAGAATCCTCAGCCATCCAGACACGTCCGGGAGGTTCGTCAAGTCAGCCTTAGAGATGGAAGAGTTTGAAGTGATCTACCGACCCCGGGCAACCATCAAGGGACAAGTCGTGGCAGACTTTCTGGTTGAGTTCACATATCCAGAGGACCCGGTTGAAGAGTTCGAGCCATCGGCCTTACCGCCCAGGTTACACTTTGAGATCCCTACCTGGGTACTGCACGTGGATGGTTCATCCAATCAGCAAGGCAGTGGGGCAGGAGTCATCTTAACTACCCTCGATGGCATCCAGCTCGAATATGCATTGAGATTTGGGTTCTGCACTTCTAACAACGAGGCCGAATACGAAGCCCTGCTGGTCAGGCTGTAATTGGCCCTTTCTATGAGTGTACAACAAGTCCAGGGATACAGTGATTCCCAGCTCGTGGTCAACCAGGTTAACCAAGAGTACGAAGCACGGGAAGACAACATGGTAGCCTACTTGGCCCTTGTCCGAGCAGTTTCCAAGAAGCTCCGAGGATTCTCCACCACGCAGATACCCAGAGAAGAAAATACCAGGGCCGACCAGTTAGCTCGCCTCGCCTCATCTTCTGAGTCAGACTTGCCCAGGATACGGATACAATATCTACCCGAGCCAAGTGTGATCAACTCAGAAGGCATGGAGGTGGATCCGGTCACCCTGGGACCCAGCTGGATGGACTCGCTCATGACATTCTTGACTACAGGCGTGCTACCAGATGAAAAAGAAGAAGCCCGCTGGGTCAAGTCCCGGGCAGCCCGATACCATCTTGTTGACGACATTCTCCACAAGAGGGGATTCACTATCCTATACCTCCGCTGTGTTCATCCTGCACAAGTCCAAGCAATATTGTTTGAGATCCACGAAGGAGTGTGCGAGAACCACATAGGAGGCTGGGTACTCTCCAGGAAGGCCCTACTGCAAGGTTACTACTGGCTAACTATGGCCCAGGATTCCCAGGAATACGTCAGAAGGTGTGACAAGTGTTAGAGATACTCTCCCATGATCAACCGGCCGGGAGAGCTCCAGACTCCAATCCACAGCCCCTGGCCGTTCGCCCAGTGGGGAATCGACATTGTTGGTCCCTTACCGATGGGAAAGGAATAGGATAGCTATTGATTACTTCACCAAATGGGCAGAGGCCGAGCCATTGGCGACGATTGCCGAGCAGAAAATGGAGAGCTTTGTGGAGAGGAATATTCTCAGTAGGTTCGGCATTCCCCGGGTCCTGGTCAGCGATAATGGCAGACAATTCGACACACCTATCTTCAGGTAATTCTGCTCGGACTACGAGATACTAAATCATTAATCCTCCCCCGAGCACCCACAAGCCAACGGTCAAGCCAAGGTAACCAACCGGACAATCTTGCAGTCAATCAAGACAAGGCTTAAGGGCGCCAAAGGGCTGTGGGCTGAAGAGCTACCCACCCTCTTGTAGGCCTACCGCACAACACCCCGAGCGGTAACAGGTGAAACACCATTCTCTTTAACCTACGGATTTGAGGCGGTGGTCCCCACGGAGCTCGGGTTGCCTACATATAGGGTGGCCAACTTCAGTATGCCGGATAACGAAGAAGCCCTCCAGTTAGAACTAGATCTGGTAGAGAAAAGGAGAGACCAAGCCTACCTAAAGGTGGCAACCTACAAGAAAAGGGTCTTGCAGTATTATAATAGCAAGGTGAAGCACCGCAGTTTCCAAGTCGGAGACATCATTCATAAAGCAGTAAACCAGTCTACCCGGATCCCGAGCCATAGGAAATTGGGAGCAAACTGGGAAGGCCCATATATAGTAACCAAAGTCAACCGACTGGGAACCTACTGGCTACAGATCATGGACGGGCACAATCTCTCACATCCTTGGAATGTGCAGCACCTCCGCAAGTATTATTAGTAGCATCGGGCCACGGGAATTTAGTAGTATTGGTAGAGAAATTTCTTTTTGTAGCTCTGATTGAGCAATAGCAATAAATTTTAGTTTTTAATAAAATTAAAAAGTTTATTTTGCAAAAATTACTCCTGTCGGTACACCGTGCAATGCTCAAAAGACCTGGGCCTAAACCCGGGGCACCAAAGACCTTGGACCTAACCCCGGGGCACCAAAGAGTACCTTGGCTAACAACCAAGGCATAAAAAGACCTCGGGCTTTGAACCCAGGCACAAAATGACCCTACAACCACCCATGTTCCAGGTCGGTTTCCTATGGTCGCTCCTCAACACTCCTCCGCCTTCACAGGACGCTCGGGAGGCAAGGGGATACTAGACCTAAGCAGGAAATTACATGAGGCTTAGCCTAGGTCCAACTGACGATGGGAACCAACCCCTAGGTGGCCGACGATGGCAAGCTCCAAAGGGCCCTGCAACCACCCATGTTCCAGGTCAGTTTCCTACGGCTACCAACTCTTACACTCCCGCCTTAGCAAAATGCTTGGGGGGCAGGGGAATATTAGGCCAAAACAGGAAATCACACCGGTCACTAAAAGAACTTGGAAGATATTCCCAAGTGCTTATAGTGACAAGAGATAATATCCCGGACGGTAAAACAAGATACACCTATGATACATCGGGACATCCCGGACGGTAATACAGGGCATTCCTATAATACACCGGGCGATCCCGGATGCTAACCAGGACAAGTTCCTACGGCAGACTGGGCAGTTACCTTTTAAACAGGTCAGAAAGACTAGGTGTTCTACTGGTTACAGTCCTAAAACATTTGCTAAGACAGGTGTTAGGTCGGCCAAAAACCGAGTGGATACTAACAATTAAAAAACAGGCACAGTATAGATAAGGTACACAGTTAATGGAAAGGAAATTTGACCTCAGGGGCCTTTTCATTAATTAAAATAAAACTGTACAAAGCCTGGAGTGCAGTTGTAGTAGCATCCCCAAAAAGGAAAAAAAACTACAACAATAAAAAAAAAAAAAAAAAAACTAATCTACCACCACCATCTCTCCCTCCTCCGCGGCCTGCTCATCTACAGAGGGGTCCCCGGCCGGTGCAGCTTCAGCGGTGACCTCGGAGTCAGTCTGGCCTTCCTTCCAGTAACTGGACTATTTCAAGGAATAACCGGACAAGTCCCAGTCAGGGTGGCCAGTAGCAGCCCGCTTTGTCAGGTCAGGGTAGCCCGTGAGGAACCCAACCTCGAATTCCTCCTCAGATTCTATGGTTTCAGCCTCCCGAGCAGCAGTGAGCTCCGAGAGCATGGCCGTCATAGCTGCAAGGTCCTTCTAGGCAGAGATCCTCTCAGCCTTCGTGGCTGCAGCTTTAGTCTCTACAACTTGATCGGCAGCGATTCTCCCGCCCTCCGCGGCTGCCGCCTTAGCCTCCGCAACCTTCCGGGTGGCCCGCTCGATTGACAGAGTATCACGGACCTCCCCAAGCTCCAGGGCAGTTGCCCAGGATTTTTCTTCTTCCACGGTGAGAGAAAACTCCGCGGACTCCCGGGCAGCCCTTTCCACGGAAACGTTAGCCTCTGCAGCGGCCAACCTCTCAGCAATGCCGGGAAGGGTGGTCTCAGCCCCAGCTACAATACAGCTAATCTACAAGAACAAGACAACGTCAGTATAGGCAAGGAAGAAAAGTTAATATTCACATTGCGAAGACTTTTGCCATTTGGCTGATGCTGTACAGCCAACCGATGATGGCCTCGGGGCTCAACAGGGTGCACTTATCAATTTGACTCTGTAATAGCCCAGGCCGTACCCTTCTGCGGATGTCATCTACTGTCTCAATCTCTGGCTTGGAGCAGGGCCCGCGCGAGCAGACTCCTCCATGCATGGGAAGGTGACCCCGATCAGTTTGGCAGCAGGAGGAGGTGGTGGTGGAGCAGCAATTGTTACTATGGGCGTCGAGGTGGCGGCGGCCTCCTTCTCAGCCCGGATGGAAATTCCCCGGGATATCCTCTTGAGGGGCTGGCCCTCAGCGGGGTCTGCCTTCTTCCTCTTCTGGCCAGTCCGGGCCATCAAGGCCGCCTCCTTCTCCTTCAACGCCGCTGCGTTCTTGGGAGCCATTTCTGCAAAACCAGGAGTATGTTAGAATTCAGTCAAGTACAAAGAAAACCAGACTGTGAAGTGATGGAATTTACCAGGAATAATCGTCGGGAGGACAGGAGTTGTGAAGCGCTGGGGCTTGTAGGAGATCTTCGGGCTTCTCGACCAAGTCAGCACTTTGTTGATGTCAGTGGGGTCCTCTACCAATGATAAGATCCTCGCTTGAAGCTCGTCGGGAAGACTCGGCAGGTCAGCTGCTCCTACTGCAAGACAAATGCACCAACGGGCTAGTCATGACAAAATAAAGAGACTAAGCAAGAAAGAAAGAGTGGTCGGGCTTACTCCTCAGTTCCCCTGCCCAGAAGGTCCTCAACTGAATACCCGGCGCCTTCTCACATAGCCCCAGGGTGGACACTTGGAAGAATTTCTTCTTCCATCCCTTATTATTGCTCGGGCAATTGATAATTATCTTCCGCCCCTGCCTGGCCCCAAGCGAAAAGAAATCGGACTCCCCGTGGACTTTGAAGGGTCGGTGAGTCCAGAAGAATTCCTACAAGGTAAGCTCATACCCGAGGACTTGGGGCCATAAGGACATGCACCCCATCAGATATCGCCAGCCATTCAGGATGAGCTGCTCGGGAGAGATCCCGAGGTAGATGAGCGCATCCCGGCTAACTGGGAGGAGAGGTAAGCGAAGGCTTGCCATGAAGGCATCTTCATACAACGTGACGAAGCCCGACTCGTGGAAGTGAGCTTCGCCATCATGGATAGCAAGACCGGGAAGGTCATATCTATCCCTGATCCGATCCAAGTCAGGGCTGCGCAGGATACTGACTATGGACTCGCATGAGAAGACGACCCCGGGATTGTTCGGTACAGACCCCTCGTCACCCGAACCTTGAGATGTCGAGGCCACAGGAGAATCCCGGCGCGTTTCCTCGGGAGACGCCCGGGCAAGGATTATCCCCTCACTCTATTGATCAGAGGGGGGCCAAGGAGGGAGGGTCTAAGCTTACGCTTGGGGACCCTGACTGTAACTGCTCGTCTTCTGACCGGGATGACGAGTTGAAATTGAAATGGCACATGGTTAAGTCTGTGGAAGACCTAAGGGGCAGACGACCTAAGAATGGGTCAAGAACTCCTAGCCTGATGTATAAAGGAGGTAGATCTAACAACCTAAAGGGCAGGTCGTACAAGACTCTAGAAGAAAGGCAACACTCTCTCAAGACTCTCCCGGGAACTCCCGTTCGGTCAAACTGCTCTAGTGTACCCCCCGGACTGAAAGAAGTGACAAAACCGAAAAAAGAAAAAATCCCACACTCGATCTAACCTAAGCGGGTTTGCTCCCTCCAGTTTTGTTCAGAAAAGAAGAAGAAAATGAAGAACTGAAGACAAAGGAAGGACTTACAAGGTTTCGCGCAGAAAAGAGGTCGGGAATCTTGCTCGGGAATCTTGTATACTCTCAAACCGCTCGGTAACTCTCTCGGTTGACAGCAGGGATTGAAGAAACGAGCAAGTGTTTCTTATATAGAAGTAGCGGACGGTCCAGATCAATCAGATCCAATGGCTCAGGAGTTTTCCCGCCAAAAACCGTCAGACAACTGTCACCTCGGGCACGTGAAGGGTCGCCTCAAAATACGAGCAAATTAAATGAGCGACGTGACGGTCCGGTTACCATGCAACTGGTCGGTTACATCCGAACCGACTCTGCTGGATCCTGACCAGGCCAATTACTCCATGACATGTGGCAATACCCACACCCAAGCTCCTACCTGTACCGGTCGGTTATACCACCGGGTGATCTGGAGTGTGGGCCCCATCCCGAGCAGCATTCCCGGAGGACATCCGGACGATTTCCAAGAAGGTACTAATTTTTGAATCCTCACCCCGATGACGCATCCGGTCAATTCCGAAAATGGGGGATAGCAGATATTTTCAAAATAATCTAGTCATGAAGCCAGCCTGCCACTTCACCAAGAGGTGCCGGTTATTCCGGTAAAGGCACCAACAACCGAGCTATTCCGAGGTGTTTGTTATAATCGGGCGGTTAGTATCAACAGGCCGGGCATGAAGGTTGTGGCGTCCCGCGATCCGGGCCTATCCAGCAGTTTCCTAAACCGACTACAAGTCTGCAAAAGGGAATGTGGCAGTTTCCTAAACCACTTAGGATACTTTCCCCAAATTATGCCAATCAAGTGTAATTAGATTAGGTTTCCTAATCCTATTAACTTACCATGTAAGGGTGGACTCTTGCACCTATAAAAGAGCCCACCTACCCTGTCAATAGGGATCCGATCCGATCTAAAAATCTTTCTCTAGCTTACAAGCATTCAATAGAGAACTCACCATCATACGTATATACCCGGCCGGTATTACTGGTAGTGCCGCCCATCTTTGTTGGCTCACCATGCCCGCTGGTGATATGCTAGTGAGAGCGCACAGACGCAACCGTGGACGTAGGTCACCTCGTTAATGGGACCGAACCACATACAAATTGTTCTTGTCTTATTTTCTCTCTAAGCCCTCTTTATCAGTTTTAGGCATCCTCACCACTTAATTTTTAAAAAGGAAAATTAAGAAACCATTTAAAAGCAAACTGATCTTTTAGAAATCAGAGATTAACTAGGTCCAGGGATTATGGACTGAGATAGGAAGGACTCCGATGGGCTAAAACACCCTCTCTCATCCCATCTCGCGATAGGCCTCTACTCAACATCCTTTTAATCAAACTATTAATCTAAGCATGCCCTCAACTAATACATAGATATAAATTTACATTACACAAGCATGTCGAAATGGTGAAAAAATTGCTAATGACAAAATATCATTCAAAACCAAGTAGTTCGTTTAGCAAGCAATATGAAATGCAAAATAGAGAACTAGAGAACTTACCCGGGGTCCAACAATGAATATTTAAACGTGCAATGCACACAAAAAAAGAATTCCTAATAAAAAGATCTCAAGTCATATATACACATAAGGCGAATCTCAATTCTAATGTGTCACACATGAAGTCAAAAATCAATGAAATTAAAGAATAATTAAACTAAGGAAGAGTAAAGAGATCAGACCTCTTCGGTGCTACAAAACAAAGATTAGTCCACATGATTCACAAGATATGGAGTTAGATAATAATCCTAGGCTTGTAGCTTAAATTTATCAAATGTAATTAAATCTAAAGCAAACGAATCCTATTTATGATCATCAAGCCACATAGATGAATATGTACATAAACAAGAGTAAATTGTAAAGTACACATTAATTTGGATCATTTAACCTTTGAATTCAAGTCTAAACAATCACTATCAAAGCATGGTTTGAGCCCTAACTCATGAAAATATCATTTAAGCCATTATTTACAAGATTGATCCAAATTGTGATGGGATTCTAAAAATTGCTGAGAGCAGATCAGAACTTCAATGAAATAAAAGGCATGGTTCCCATGGTTTGATCTTGATGATTTTTAGACACCATTTGCCTCTCTGAGTCTAGTTTTTAATCCAAGAAGAAATTTAAAGTTTCAACGGTTAGATCTCAGGGAATTAAACAAACACTAAACATCAATCAGAACTTCATAACTCTTTGTCCAGAATTCTTGTACGATTTTCTAAAAATAGTAAAAAAAATCAGAAACACTTTGGCCTTCTTAGGGTACCATCCTAACACATTAATATTCACAGAAAATATTATTTGGGGTCATTTATACTTGATTGGGGTTCTGATTTACTCATATCAAATAGGTGTTGATGTTCTAAAATTCTGGACAGATTGTTGTTATTACCCAAAAACTCATGACCAAACCATTTTAACCATGGAATCTTGTTAAAACAAAAATTACTGTGGTAGAACATTGAGTTATAGACACTTTCCCATTGGCTTAATTCAATTCCAATGGTACATTGTTTAACTAAAAATCCTTGATCAAAGGTGGTCATTGAATTCACTGCACCATTCATCAAATTCTACTTTGTTTGTTAACCCCAACTACTAAACCATGAAGTTGGGCTTAATCCAAACAACTTCTCCTACCATTTGATGGTCATTGGAGACTAAAGACACTTAAACTCATGGAATTTATTGAAGTATGAAGAAACTTCATAAAATTCCAAGATAAAGAATCTAAACTATGGGGATAGGCTTAAACTCAAACTACTTCTCCTACCATATGATGGTCATTGGAGCCTACAGACTCTTATACTTATGGATTTTGATGAAGTATGAGGAAGCTTCATAAAACCTCCAGATAATGAGTTCAAACTATGGGTAAAAGTTTAGACTCATTGACTCAATACACTAATATCAACCTTAATCCTCTCATAAATCATGAGTCTCTAAGAGTACTAAGGGTTTTAAGTACAAAGATCCAACTAAGACATACGAAAGTCTTATGATTCTTCTGAAATAAATCAAAAGGAAGGAAACCAAAGTTCTACTTCAAGAAAAACTTTAAACCTTAAGCTATTTGACCGAAATGAATGAAATGAAATGAAAGTTTACCACTAATTATCCTCAACTCTTTGGTTGCTCTAAGACTTCCGATGACTAATCAAGCTCTTCGTCTAGCTCTTTCTTCTTAATCCTCTCAACTCTCTCTACTACTCTTCTTAATTTGGAAAACTTTTGAAGAGGAAATCAACCTAGGGATTCTAAAATTACAAAATTCTAAGTCCTTTTGTAATGGGATATACACCTCCCTTATATAGGCAGATTTTGGAGGGGTATTCCAGCCATTTTAGGGGTAAAACCCTAATTTCGATGCCCTTTTTAAAGGTACAGAATGGGCTATTTCACAGATTTTGATTACAAAAATGTGACACTTGATGACTACCACTGCGGCACTTAATGTCTGTCGTGCGGCATTTGCCGATTTCCGGAACGGCACTCAATGACTATCGCGAAAGAATCCACAGACTGCCATCTTTTCTGATATTTCACTTTTTAGCGACACTTGGTAAAATTCGCGGCATTCACAGAATGCCGCCCAGCACTCCAGAGAGTGCCACCGCGGTAACCCGTGATTGTCGAAGTCCCTGCCATGTGCCATTTTCCTCTTTTTTTTCCTTTTCTCCTTTTTTTTTTCTTTTTGTTTTGAATTAAAAGAGATTTCAGAAAAGCTTGAATCACCTTGGAAAGTTCTAGATTAGTCGGACATTGTCATCATCGGATCATAGAGGTACTGCTCCCCTCAATTCAGCATTTGGTCAAAATCGGGGTGTCTACACATATTGTGTAACGTCTTTATGGAAATCCATTAATCTTAATCATACTGATCTATGTTGTCACATTCTCCCTGACTAACCCAAAATTGCATAATAGAAAATTGAATTATGAATTGAGTATTCGAACTTTATATAAAATATACCATGTTTTGCATGTCTCGATCGATTGAAACCATTTCGATCGATTGAGGAAAAGTGATGTTTGATCGATCGAAGTCACTTCAATCGATTGAACCTTCGATCAATTGAACTCTATTCAATTGCTCGAGAGTCATCTTCTCCAGCAGATTCTGAGCAACATATAAATTAACTTCTTAGGGACGCGTTTAATATGCCTAATCACACCAAAAACTTGTAAACATTATAATAAAGATGCTAAGTGAGTAAAAACTCACCTAGGGTGCATTTGGCTTGAGCTTTGAATTTCTGAGCTTTAATGACAACCTTTCTCTCTTTTCTCTGTTCCTCTCTTCGTCTCTGCCTCTCATTCTCTTTCTTTTCTCCTATTTCTTCTTCTTCTTCTCTTCCCGTTACTCTCTCTCTATCTTATAGAATATATATGGATGTGTGGGTGTATATATATGAGTATGAGTATATATATAACACAAGTATGAACTCTTTCTCTCTCAAACTCTCAAGTGTTCTGAACCTCTCACACACACAAACTCATGTATATATAGAGAAAGGAGAGGGTGCAGGTGGCTATTTTTACATGAAACCTAGAATTCTGATAATTACAAGTTCGATCGCTCGAGAGTAAATTAGTCAGGTTTGATCTATTGAAGAAAGTTGGATCGATTGAAGTGGGGACCACGTATTAAATCTGTGTCGGTAGGGTTTCAATCGCTCGAAAATGGTTCGATCACTTGAACTCTGGAAATGGTCGATCGCTTAAAAGAACCTCGATCGATCGAAGATGAAATATCACATATGATTAACGGAAGTATGTAGAATCACTCTGTATAAATAATTATTGAAAATACAGGGTATTACAATATATATAGATTATGTGTTTTTTTGGTTTCTTTTCTTTTTCAATTTTTCTTTTCTTTTCTTTTAAATTATCTTTAAACAAAATTTATATTTCTTAAAAGAAACATATGTACATATAATTATTTATATTTTGAAGATACACACATGCACATTTTTGTCAAGTTTCTTCCATGTATTCTTACCCGAAATTTCTTGAACACCCGGTCTTTCCTTTATCTTTTCGAAAACAATTTATTCATACATTTTTTTTGTGATCAAAGAGCTTTCTGGAGAGCTTGAATCGCCTTAAAATATTCCAAATTCTACAGGACATTATCGTCATCGACTTCGGAGGTAATCATCCCCTAAATTCAACGGTTGGTCAAAATTGGTGTGTCTACACTATGTGTTTTGTTCTACTATAGGCTTTGTAATGTGTTTGTGATAAATCCCTATCATTTTCAGGATGACTTAATAGGAGGATATATGATACTGTTTAGATTTGCATGTTAGTGTATGCATCTTTTGTTGTAACAATGGAGGTCGTATCGAGAAGCGTGTTGTTTTGGTTCATGGAGTAGCAATGTGGTTGACTATCTGTGTGATGAAATGTGAAAATCTTATTTGGAAGTTGGAGGCAGAGAATGGATATCTGGAATTCTTATATGATCAACTGGTTTTCTCATATTTATTGATTTTCTACTATTTTTCTGATGTGGAATCTATTACTATTGGTATTCTAGATTTCTTATCTTCTGATGCAGATGTATCATCAACTAGTATCCTGGATTTTTTATAATTATGCCACTGCCATTCTTATATATGGGAACTCTATACTGTATGATTTTCCTGGAGTAATTATCGATGATATTCTCTTTTCTATGGCATATTATGATTCAGATGGATATTGATTTATCTTCAACGATAATTACTATATTCTCAAATCTTATTCTCAGTACAAGTTCTCAAAAAAATCTTGAAGTTTTCTTCTAGAGTAGTAATCATTGATATCCCGAGGTGTCGTAGCACGGGACACGGTAAGAGGTGAATAAGTGCATATAGTTGCATTTAAGTAAATTTCACTCCTGTATGGTAAACATGTTTTTTATTGTACCTATGTGCTTGAATGAAATTGTGTGCCTATTCTTATCGGTTTTTATTTCTTTTTGTGTTTATCTTACTCTCAATCTCAGGATGAGATTTCTTTTGAGATGTGTATAATGTAACACCCACTTTTTTAAAAACACAATTACATTTATTTTAAAAGACGTAACTTATGTAATTATGTAAATATCTATATATTTTATATATACACACACCCAAATTTCGAGATGAAATTTCTGTAAGGAAGTAGAATGTAATAACCCTAAAATTTCTAAGTGTGTAAACAATTATTTTAATTATTATTTTTAGTTAGCAATATTGTATGGGTGTGCCTAGGCAACACACGCATTTAAAAAATTTAAGTTTAGAGGACCCATTAATTAAATTGTTAGTGAGCCCGTTTAGTTTGAGCATTATATTTCATTAATTTGTGTTTGTTAAAGAAATTGAAGAGTTTATGTGTATTTGTTTTAGTGTTTGTAGGCCCGCGAATGTGTCAAATAATGTATTTGATATTAAAATTAAGTACCTGAGGCATGAGTACCCTTTGGGCTAACCATTTTAGTGGTTTTGGTTGCATTCTGGGCTCATATGGATCACTTTTGTGAGCACACAAGTAGAAAATATGATTTATATGCATGTATGTGTGCTATTTACATATGTTGTGTGCATATAGTATATTATGTGTAGTACATATATACTTATCTAAAACCCTAACCTCCGTATAATAAAGAAAAGAAAGGGAAAAAGAAAAGAGAGAACAAATGTGAGATAGAGAGAGAAGAAAATACAGAAAAGGGTTGAAGAAGCGAGAAAATCCATTTGTAATGGAAATATCCATTAGAAATGTCAAATTTCTATTAGTATTTTTCTGGCAAGTGAAGTTTTGAAATCAAAACGGATATATGGTGGTATTTTTTTTTAAATAAAACAATAAAAAAATAATGCAAATGGTAGTTAAGTAAATAACATTACACAGAAAATTTCCCCAAACTTTTCCCACCAAATTGCCCCCCTAAAAATTAACTCTTCCACTCTCTGTTTTGCCCTAGGTGATAAAGGAAAAAAGGAGAAGGGAGAGGGAAAGGAGAAGAAGACAGATGGACTCTATCCGCCGCCGCCGCTGCCACCACCACCACCGCCGTCCACGTCCACTCCACCGCCAATGCCGTCCACTACCAGATCTTGGTGTTTGTTATTCTTCCAGTGTGAGGGTATGGAATCGAGAGATCGAGAGAGAGAGAGAGAGAGAGAGAGAGAGAGAGGGAGAGATCAAGAGAGAGAGAGAGGATGCATTTCGAGCTATCCTAAAGTTCTCATTGATGTCAGAGCTGGAGGTATATGCCCTAGATTTATTTTTCTGCCAGAGTTATGTGCCCTAGATTTGTTTTTTCCAGCAAAACTCTAACTTAGGTCTATTGCTGCGATTTCGCAATCTTTGCGAATTAATTCGAATTTGATTTGTGTCATTAATTACTCTTTGCAAACTAACTTTTTTTTATTAAAGTTGTTCCAGATGTGTGATGTGTCCATTATGAAGGTAAAGATTTTAATTCCATAGATTTTATTTGTTATTCACGATTGTTGTATATTACCCATTATGTATGTTCATTCTACTACCATTATATTTTATTTTCAGTTTGTTATTCTTCATGATTTTCAATCACTTGATTTGATTTGCATGCTTCCAAGATCCGAAGTTCCTTCCAATTTGATATTCCTTCCTGTTGAACTCTATTTATGGATTTTTGCTTGCTAGGTTTTGTTATTTGCAAATTCATTTCATGAGTTTTGGGCATCATCAAGTTTATGTAGTGGTTCGAGTGGTGTTCGATTAATAATCGATGAATGGTCAGTTTTAATCTCTACATATGTGGTGATATATAGTTTTCGGATTAGTGATTTGTAGTTAACAATTTGCAAGTCAGAAAACAATGTTTCTACATATCTCATGTTGAAGTTGAACATATTTGATTGAGTACTTCATGCCCATGCATGTCATTCTTAGTATTATAATTTCCTCTCTTTTTATTTCAACATTGTGCAGGTTATTGATAGATTTTTCATGCCATTCATTGTTTCTAATTTGCATTTTACTTTTTTCATGCAGCTCATTGGGTATCTTGGAGTTTGCTAAAGAAAAAAAGTGTTTAGAGTTGTGTTTTAGGGGAAGGGTGAAGACAGAGGATTTGAATTCAAGTTTTGTATTTTCCTTAATATTGTAAATCTATACAATGAACCTAGAATCTGTAGACATTGTTCAAGCCTTGGTTCGGTTTTGTTTGATTTTCTTTTCTCACGGAACTTGGTGATGTAGCCTGGCTAATACTAAGGATTTACCAAATTTTGTTTCTTCTTAATCTTCTCTATCCCCAAGGAAGAAAATTGTCGTCAATCAATTTTTAGTCTATTTAACCATTTCTTTTATTCTTTTTTTAATAGTTTCATCAAAACAGTGTAGTCATTCTATGTAAATTTCTTTGGTGCTTTTTGGTACTTTCTGTTCTGATGATGCCTAAAACTGGTAAGAAAGGTTTAGAGAGAGATGAGAACAATTTGTATGTGGTTCGGTCCTGTTAACGAGGTGACCTATGTCCACGGTTGTGTCTGTGCGCTCTCACTAGCAGATCACCGGCGGGCCTGGTGAGCCAACAAAGGTGGGTGGCACTACCAGTAATACCAGTCGGGTGTATGTGTATTGATGGTGAGTTCTCTATTGAATGCTTGTAAGCTAGAGAATAATAATTGGATTGGAATCCGATCCCTGTAAACAGGGTAGGTGGGCTCTTTTATAGATGCAAGAGTGCACCCTTACATGGTAAGTTTATAGGATTAGGAAGCCTAATCTAGTCATAATAGATTTACATGATTTTAGGAGAGTTTCCTAAGTGGTTTAGGAAACTGCCATATCCCTTTCACGGACTTGTAGTTGATTTAGGAAACTGCTGGACAGGTCGGGATGGCAAGACGCCGTGACCTTCATGCCCGGTCCGTTAGTGCGAACCGCGCGGTCTGAATAAATACCTCGGGAATGCTTGACCCCACGGGAGTGTGCCCTTACCGGAATAACTGGCGCCTCTGGGTGACGTGGCACTGTCTTCATGGCTAGATTATTTTGGACATATCAGCTGCCCCCCATTTTTGGAACTGACTGGATGCGCCATCGGGTGAGGATTCAAAAATCAGTAGCTTCTTGGAAACCTTTCGGATGTGGTCCGGGAGCACTGCTTGGGATGGGGCCCACCCTCCATATTCCCCGATGGAGTAACCGACCGGTACAGGTGGGAGCTCGGGTGTGAGTATTGGCACATGTCTGGGAGTAATTGGCCTGGTCAGGATCCAGCAGAGTTGGTTCGGACATAACCGAACAGTTGCATGGTAACCGGACCGTCACATCATGCATTTAATGCGCGTGAGATTCGAGGCGACCCTTCACGTGCCCGAGGTGACAGCTGTTGACGGTTCATGGCGGGAAAAATCCTGAGCCGTTGGATCTGATTGATCTGGACCGTCCGCTACTTCTATATAAGGAACACTTGGCTCATTTCTTCAATTCTTTTTGCCAACTGAGAGATTTTCCCGAGCAGTATGAGAGCAACCAAGACTCCCGAGCAAGGTTCCCGAGTCCTTTTCTGCACTAAATTTTGTAAGTCCTCCCTTTCAGCCTTCAGTTCTTCAATCTTTTCTTCTTCTTTTCTGAAAAAACTGGAGGGGACGAACCCACTTGGGTTAGAGCGAGCCTAGGATTTCTTCTTTTTCCGGTTTTGTCATTTCTTCCAATCTGGGGGTAGACTAGAGCAAATTAACCGAGCGGGAGTTCTCGAGGGAGTCTTGAGAGAGTGTTGTCTGTCTTCTAGAGTCTTGTACGACCTGCCCTTTAGGTTGTTAGATCTACCTCCCCTGTACATCAGATTTAGAGTTCTTGACCCATTCTTAGGTCGTCTGCCCTTTAGGTCTTCTTCAAACATAGTCATGTGTCATTCGAATTTCAACTCGTCATCCCAGTCGGAAGACGAATAATTACGATCATGGTCTATGAGCTCAAGCCCGGACCCTCCTTCCCTGGCCCCCTCAGACCAGCATAGTGAGGGAATAATTCCCGTTCGAGCGTTTCACGAGGAAGCGCACTGGGATTCTCCTGGAGTCATCTTTTCATGCGAGTCCATCGTTAGTATTTTGCGTGGTCCTGACTTGGACCGAATCAGGAACAGGTATAAGCTTCTCGGTCCCATTTCTCTTGCCGTGCACGACGGCGGAGCTCACTTCCATGAGTCGGGCTTCGTCACTCTGTACGAGGATGCTTTCATGGCGGGCCTTCGCTTGCCTCTTCACCCAGTTGCCCGGGACGCCCTCATCTACCTCGGGATCTCCCCTGGGCTGCTCACCCCGAACGGCTGGCTAATGGGGTGCATCTCTCTGTGGCCTCAATTTCTCGGGTATAAGCTCACCCTCCAATAGTTCTTCTGGACCCACCGGCCTTTCCAAGTCCACGGGGAGGCCGGCTTCTTCTCGCTCTCGGCTAGGCAAGGGCGAAAGATAATCGTGAATTGCCCGTGCAACAACAAAGGGTAGAAGAAGAAATTCTTCCAAGTGTCCACCATGGGTTTGTATGAGAAGGCGCCGGGTATTCAGCTGAGGACCTCCTGGGCGGGGAAGCTGAGGAGTAAGCCCGCGCACTCTTTCTTTCTTGCTTAGTTTCCTTGCTTTGCCTTGACTAACCCATTTGTGTGTTTGTCTTGCAGTGGGAGCAGTTGATCCGCCAAGTCTTCCTGACAAGCTCCAAGCGAGGGTCCTGTCACTAGTGGATGACCCGACTGATATTAATAAGGTGCTAACCCGGTCGGGAAGTCTGAAGATTTCCTACATGTCCTAGCGCCTCAAAGCTCCTGTTCTCCCAACGATCATTCCTGGTAAATACTATTTCTCGACCATCCGGTTTTACTATTCGTTTAGAATTTTGCGAAACAAACATGCTTTCTGGTTTTCCAGAAATGGCTCTAAAGAACGCGGCGGCGTTGAAGGAGAAGGAGGCGGCCCTGATGGCCCGGGCTGGGCAGAAGAGGAGGAAGCCATACACCGCTGAGGGCCAGCCCCTCAAGAGGATTTCCTGGGGGATTTCCATCTGGGCTGGGAAGGAGGCGGCTGCTACCTCCACGCCCGTTGTTACAGTTGCTGCACCACCACCACCACCTCTTGCCGTAACCATCGCTGCGCCTTCAACACTCCCCCCAGTAGCCAGACTATCCGGGGTCTCTTTCCCGACCATGGAGGAGGCTCGTGCGGGCCCCTCTTCGTTGTCGGAGACCTAGACGGCGGATAATGTCCGTGGAAGGGTGCAGCCCGAGTTGCTGCAGAGTCAGGTTGACAAGTGCACCCTGATGAGCCCCGAGGCCATTATCGGTTGGCTATATAGCATCCGCCACTTGGTAAGTTTCTTTTTTGCAATGTGAACATTAGCTTTTCCTCTATGCCAATGCTGATGTTTCCTTGTTCTTGCAGATCGACTATATTGCGGCTGGGGCCGAGGCCACCCTTCCCAGCGTTGCTGAGAGGTTGGCCGCTGTAGAGGCTGACCTCTCCGTGGAGAGGGCCGCTCGGGAGTCTGCGGAGTTTGCCCTCACCGTGGAGGAAGAAAAATCCTGGGCAATGGTCCTGGAGCTGGGGGAGGTCCGTGACTCCCTGTCAACCGAGTGGGCCACCCAGAAGGTTGCGGAGGCTAAGGTTGCGGCTGCGGAGGTCGGGCGAATCACCGCCGAGAAGATTACTGAGGCCAAGGTCGCAGCCTCGGAGTCCGCAAAGATCTGTACCGAGAAGGACCTGGCAGCCATGACGGCCACCCTTTTGGAGCTTACTGCTGGTCGGGAAGCTGAAGCCAAGGAAGCCGAGGAAGAGTTTGAGGTAGGGTTCCTCATTGGCTATGCGGACCTGGTGAAGCCGGCTGTTGCTGACTACCCTGACTGGGATCTGTCCGGGTACTCCTGGGCCGAGTCCAGTTGTTGGAAAGAAGGCCAGGCTGACTCTGAGGTCGCCGCTGAAGCCGAGGTCACCGCCGAAACTGAGGTCGCCGCTGAAGCTGAGGTCGCCGTTGAAGCTGACCCGGTCGGGGGCCCCTCCGTTGATGAGCAGGCTGCTGGGGAGGAGGAAGTGGTGGTTGTAGATTAGTTTTTTTTTTTTTTTGGTGTAGTTTTTTTCTTTTTGGGAGGCTACTACAACTGCTCCCCAGGCTTTGTACAGCTTCTATTTTAATTAATGAAAAGGCCCTCGAGGTCAAACTTTCCATTAATTGTCTTTCTTTTGTTATTTTTCATCTGTACTGTGCCTGTTTTAATTGTTAGTATCTGCTCGATTTTTGGCCAACCTAACACTTGCCTTAGCAAATGTTTTAGGACCGTAACTAGTAGAACACCTAGTTTTTCTGGCCTATTTAAAAGGTATGCCCGGTGTATTATAGGAATACCCTACATTACCGTTCGGGTGTCCCGGTGTATCATAGGTGTATCCTTTTTTACCGTCCGGGATAGAATCTCCAGTCACTGTAAGTACCTAGGAGTATCGTCCAAGTTCTTTTAGTGACCGGTGTGATTTCTTGTTTTGGGCTAATATTCCCCTCCCCCCTAAGCATTTTGCTAAGGCGGGAGTACGGGAGTGAGTAGCTGTAGGAAACCGACCTGGACCATGGGTGGTTGCAGGGTCCTTTGGAGCTTGCCATCGTCAGCCACCTAGGGGTTTGACCTCGTCGTCGGTTGGACCTAGGCAAAGCCGTGTGTAATTTTCTGTGGAGGTCTGGTATCCCCTTGCTACCCGAGCGTCCTGTGAAGGCGGGGGCATGTTGAGGAGCGACCATAGGAAACCGACCTAGAACATGGGTGGTTGCAGGGTCCTTTTGTGCCTGAGTTCGGAGCCCGAGGTCTTTTTATGCCTTGGTTATTAGCCAAGGTCTTTGATGCCTTGGGGTTAGGCCCGAGGTCTTTTCTGCATTGCACAGTGCACCGACAGGAGTAATTTTGCAAAATAAATTTTCCAATTTTATTAAAAATAAAAATTTATTGCTATTGCTCAATCAGAGCTACAAAAGGAAATCTTTCTATCAGTACTGACTCCCGTAGCCTAATGATATTGATAATACTTGCGGAGGTGTTGCACGTTCCAAGGATGAGAGAGATCATGCTCGTCCATACTTTGTAGCCAGTAAGTTCCCGGTCGGTTAATCCAGATTACTTTGTACTGGCCTTCCCAGTTTGCCCCCAACTTCCCATGGCTCGGGATACGGGTAGACTGGTTTACTGCCTTGAGGATGAGGTCTCCAACTTGAAAATGACGGTACTTCGCCTTGCTATTGTAGTATCAAGAAACCCGTTGTTTGTAGGCCGCCACCTTCACATAAGCTTGGTGTCTTTTTCCTCCACCAGATCCAGTTCTGACTGGAGGGCTTCTTCGTTTTTCGGTGCTCTGAAGTTAGTCACCCTATATGTTGGCAGCCCGAGCTCTGTGGGGATCACCGCCTCAAATCCATAGGTTAAAGAGAACGGGGTTTCGCCTGTTGCCGCTCGAGGTGTAGTGCGGTAGGCCCATAGGAGGGTCGGTAGTTCTTTAGCCCACAGCCCTTTGGCACCTTCAAGCCTTGTCTTGATTGACAGCAAGATTGTTCGGTTGGTTACCTCGGCTTGACCAATGGCTTGTGGGTGCTCGGGGGAGGAGTAATGATTTTGTATCCTGTAGCCCGAGCAGAATTGCCTGAATATAGGGGTGTCAAATTGCCTGCCGTTGTCGCTGACCAGGACCCGGGGAATGCCGAACCTGCTAAGAATATTCCTTTCCACGAAGCTCTCCATTTTCCGCTCGGTTATGGTCGCCAAGGGCTCAGCCTCTGCCCACTTGGTGAAGTAGTCAACAGCGATGACGGCGAACTTGACTTGTCCTTTTCCCATGGGTAGGGGGCCAATGATATCGATGCCCCACTGGACAAACGGCCAAGGGATTTGGATTGGTGTCTGGAGCTCTCCCGGGCGGTTGATCATGGGAGAGTATCTCTGACACTTGTCACATCTTTTGACGTACTCCTGGGAATCCCGGGCCATGGTTGGCCAGTAATAACCTTACAGCAAGGCCTTTCTGGAGAGTGCCCGGCCTCTAATGTGGTTCCCGCACATTCCTTCATAGATTTCAAATAGTATAGCTTGGAATTGCGCAGGATGGACACAACGGAGGTACAGGATAGTGAATCCCCTCTTGTAGAGAATGCCGTCAACATTGTGGTATCGTGCCGCCCGATATTTGACCCGGCAGGCTTCTTCTTTATCATCTGGTAGCACCCCCCGTTGTCAAGAACGTCACGAGCGGGTCCATATAGCTGGGTCCCAGGGTGACCGGGTCTACCTCCGTGCCTTTTGAGTTGATCACACTTGGCTTGGGTAGGTATTGTATCCGTATCCCGAGTAAGTCTGACTCAGAAGACGAGGCGAGGCGATCTAACTGGTCGGCCCTGGTATTTTCTTCTCTGGGTATCTGTGTGATGAAGAATCCTTGGAGCTTCTTTGAAATTGCTCGGACAAGGGCCAAGTAAGCTACCATGTTATCTTCCCGAGCTTCGTACTCTTGGTTAACCTGGTTGACCACGAGCTAGGAATCACTGTATCCTTGGACCTGTTGTGCACTCATAGAGGTGGCCAACTGCAGTCCGACCAGTAGGGCTTCGTATTCGGCCTCGTTGTTAGAGACACAGAACCCAAATCTTAATGCGTATTCAAGTTGGATGTCGTCGGGAGTAGTTAAGATGATTCCTGCCCCACTGCTTTACTAATTGGACGAACCATCCACGTGCAGTACCCAGGTAGGGATATCAGAGTGTAACTCAGGCGGTAAGGCCGGCGGTCGGACTCTTCAAACGGATCTTCTGGATATGTGAACTCAACCAGAAAGTCAGCCACGACTTGTCCCTTGATGGCTGTCCGGGGTCGTTAGATCACCTCAAATTCTTCCAACTCCAATGCCCACTTAACGAGCCTCCCAGATGTGTCCGGGCGGCTGAGGATTCTGTGGAGAGGTTAATCTGTGAGGACCACAATGGCATGGGCCTGAAGGTAAGGGCGGAGTCCCCGGGTCGAGGTGATAAGGGCGAATGCCAGTTTTTCGATGCGAGAGTATCTGCTTTGTGCGCCCTGTAACGCCCGGCTGGTGTAGTACACTGGGAACTGTATCCCGTGCTCTTCCCGGATAAGTGCCGAGCTAACCGCTGATGGTGACACTGCCAAGTATAGGAATAATTCTTCTCCGGGCACAGGTGTTGAGAGTAGAGGAGGGGAAGCCAGGTACTTCTTGAGTTCTTGGAATGCCTCTTCACACTCTTCTGACCATTGGAACGCCTCGCGGAGGATTTTGAAGAATTGCAGGCACCGGTCAGTAGCTCGGGAGATAAATCTGTTTAATGCGGCCACCCGTCTGGCTAAGCTTTGAACCTCCTTTGTTGATTTGGACGACCGCATGTTGATGATGGCCTTGATCTTCTCGGGGTTTGCCTCAATCCCCCGTCTGCTGACTAATTGGCCCAGAAATTTCCCGGACGAGACGCCGAAGGTGCATTTGGCCGGGTTCAACCTCATCCTGAATTTTCTCACAATGCTGAAGGCCCCGGCCAGATGCTCGAGGTGGTTGGGCTCGTCCCGGCTCTTTACCAGCAGATCATCCACATATACCTCTATAGTCTTTCCAATGATGTCCTTGAACATGTAATTGACTAGGCGTTGGTAGGTGGCCCCGGCATTCTTGAGACCAAATGGCATCACCTTGTAGCAGTACGTGCCCTGGTCGGTGATGAACACAGTCTTCTCTTCGTCCCCGGGGGACATGCTGATCTGGTTGTACCCCGAGTAAGCATCCATGAATGAGAAGAGTGAGTGACCCTCCGTGGAGTCCACAAGGAGGTCAATCCTGGGTAGCGGGTAGCAATCCTTGGGGCAAGCTTTGTTGAGGTCGGTAAAGTCCACGCACATCCTCCACTTCCCGCTGCTTTTCTTGACAAGTACCACGTTGGCTAGCCAGTCAGGATAGTGGACTTCTCGTATGGAGTGGGCTTTGAGGAGCTTCTCGATCTCTTCACTCACTGCCTTCTGTCTCTCAGGGGCCATACCCCTTCTTTTCTGTTTCACCGGCCTACAATCTGGACTGACGTTGAGGCGATGGGACATTACCCGGGGGTTAATCCAGGGCATATCCTCGTGACTCCAAGCAAAAATGTCCTGGTTTTGCTTTAAGAACTGGGTCAGTTTTTCCTTTAGGCCGGGATCCAGTAAGCTGCCAATGCTGACCGTGCGGTCAGGGTACTCGGGACTTATCACTACACTTTCCAATTCTTCCACCGCACCTACCGCGTTGCTCGGTTCTGGGGGTCCATCTCTTGAACGTTTAATGTTTCGGTGATTACCCCCTGGCGTAACGAGCTGACCTAGCAACTCCGGGCAGTGGTTTGATCTCCGCGCAAGCATCCGGGTCCCTAAGGAGTTAGGAACTTCATTGTTTAGCTGTGGGTGGAGACGACTGCTCTGGTCTTGTTGAGGGTCGGCCTGCCAAGGATGACGTTGTAGGCCGACGGGGCTTCTATGATCACGAAATTGGTCAGTATGAAGGCCTACTGAGGGTAGGTCCTCATGAGAACCGGAAGCTCGATTTTCCCGAGCGGTTGTGTGCTGGAGCCGTTGAATCCAACCAGGGGGTAGCAACCGGCCAGAGCCGATCCCTGGTGATCCTGAGTTGATCGAATGCCAACGTAAACATAATGTCGGATGAGCTGCCTGTGTCCACTAGCACTCTCTTGACCATATAGTTTGCTCTAGAAAGCGTCACTACTAGTGGGTCATCATGGGGGCAGTGGACGTCCTGCAGGTCGTCGAATGTGAATGTAAGAACGTCGGTTGGGGAGGAACCGATGGATTGGACCTGCCAAACATCCGCTCGGGATGCCCGAGCATGCCTCTTCCGTTCCGACTGTGAATCACCTCCGCCTGACGTTCCTCCAGAGATCACGTGGATGTGGCCAAGTGGTGGTGGCTGATCAGGAGCTCGGGTGTCCTGCCGGGGTCGTCTATCTGCTGTGACGAACTTAGCGAGGTGTCCTTGCTCAATCAACTTCTCTATTACCATCTTTAGTTTGAAGCAATCCTCCATTTCATGGCTGTGATCCCTGTGGTAGCGGCAAAATTTGTCCCGGTTTCTCTTACCGGGCGGTGCTCTGAGTTTGGCTGGCTGCTGAAGCAACCTCTGCGCTTCTGCGGCGGCCATGACTTCATGTATGGGCTGGGAAAGGGGTGTGAAAGCGATCGGGGGCTGACCCTGGGCATCCTTCTGATCTTGCTTTGGCTTCTTTCCTGGGCCCTTCTCGAATCCTTCACGCTTGCGCTTGGCCTTCTAGGATTCATCTCCCGCCTGGCTGGCACACTTCGCCTTCAGGAACTCTTCGGTATCAATGTACTTTCCGACCCTCTCCGAGAGCTCCACTTGGGTTGCCAATCGGTCACGATGGAACGACGTGGCGACCTTGGTGTGTTGAACTCCCGAGCAGAAGGCCATGATTGCGGCCATTTCATTAAGATTGCAAATCTGGAGCCTTTGCAGGTTGAAATGGTCCACATATTCCCTCAGGGACTCCCCTTTGCGCTGCTTGACGGTCAGCAGCTGAGTGTCCGGTTGTGACCAGTCGAGCATCCCGACAAACTGGCTAATGAACAGCTTGCTGAGGGCTTTAAAATCATCAACCGTCCGGGGCTTCAAAGCATGGAACCACTGTGCGGCTGGCCCCTTGAGGGTACTGGGGAAGGCCAGGCACAATAGCTCATCCACTGTGGTGACCAGTGCCATCTGAGCCTTGTAAGTGCGGATGTGGTCTACCGGACTCCCTGTGCCATTGTAGGAGCTATGGTGAGGGGGTTTGAACTTTCGTGGAATAGGAAATCGTGTCACCCGAGCGGCATAGGGTGATTCAGTCTCTGTGTCGGTGAGGTCGTGGCCGGACTTGCGGTTCAGCCTCTCGATTTGCTGCTGTAGCTCCTCGACCTGGGCCTTCACGTCATCCCGCCCGGTCCTCCTCTCTGTATTCGAGGGGTAGGTTGGGTCGGATGACGAGCCCTCTTCCTCAAAGCGTGTCGACTTTGGGGATAGGGCCCAGCTCTGGATCCTGGAAAGCTTGTGCCTAAGATCCCCCCGGCTCAGGGCCGGAGGGTCCTCGGCTGATTCCCGGGCTCTCCGTCCAGACTCCTCTCCTCTGGCTGCGCGCCGCCGATTGATAATAATTCTGGCATCCTCCACTCGGCGAGGATTGGGTCGAGGTCGTCTTTGCGAGCGCCTGGTGGCATGGCTGCGTTCTCCCTCGCCGTGGTGATCCCAGTCCGGTGGGGACACTGGGGCGGAACGGGCTTGCCTTCGTGCTCAAGCGGGCCTCTGAATAGGGGCGCTCTTCTCAGGCTGATTCTCTGATGCGGGGCGCTTCTCCTGTTGGGCCATAAGCGCCTCTATCTGTTCCTGTGTTCGGCGCTGACCCTCCAAGAGTTGTGCCAGCGCTGCCGTTATCTGTTCAGTCGTAATGGAGGCAGCTTGCTGTTCAGGCTGCGGGTTCTCTTGACCGGTCGGATTAGCGGCTTTCTTACCCATCTTTGGCGGCATGTTGATCAGTTGAGAATTTGTTGACGAGAAGACTCAGTCGCTTCCCACAGACGGCGCCAAACTGATGATGCCTAAAACTTGTAAGAAATGTTTAGAGAGAGATGAGAACAATTTGTATGTGGTTCGGTCCCGTTAACGAGGTGACCTACGTCCACGGTTGCGTCTGTGCCCTCTCACTAGCAGATCACCGGCGGGCCTGGTGAGCCAACAAAGGTGGGCGGCACTACTAGTAATAACGGTCGGGTGTATGTGTATTGATGGTGAGTTCTCTGTTCAATGCTTGTAAGCTAGAGAATAATAATTGGATTGGAATCTGATCCCTGTAAACAGTGTAGGTGGGCTCTTTTATTGATGCAAGAGTCCACCCTTACATGGTAAGTTGATAGGATTAGGAAGCCTAATCTAATCACAATAGATTTACATGATTTTAGGAGAGTTTCCTAAGTGGTTTAGGAAACTGTCATATCCCCTTTCACAGACTTGTAGTTGATTTAGGAAACTGCTGGACAGGTCGGGATGGCGGGACGCCGTGACTTTCATGCCCGGTCTGTTGGTGCGAACCGCGCGGTCTAAATAAATACCTCGGGAATGCTTGGCCCCACGGGAGTGCGCCCTTACCGAAATAACCGGCGCCTCTGGGTGACGTGGCACTGTCTTCATGGCTAGATTATTTTGGACATATCATGTTCGTTGTAATTTAACCACTATTCTTTGTAATTTTCTTAGGTTCTTTTTGGTACTTACTTACAGCAAAAGAGTGAAGTCATTCTTTTTTTTTTTTAAATAAAAATAAAAAATAGTTACAGCAAAGAGTGAAGTTATGTTTAATTAGCTTTACCTCTCGATAAATGGGATTAAATGCAATACACATCTATTTTTTGTTTCCTACAATCGTCATGGTCAATGCACTATTTTCCCACTTTTTGGAGTAAATGTTGGTGTCTAAGATGGGAAACAAAGTCAATGTACTGGGCATTGTAAGGCAAAGCATCTTTTTTCAATACATGGGATTTGTGTTACACCCCACTCCATTTCATCTGGCAGGTCCGATGAAGCTCAGGATTCAAGATGCCGAGACAGGTCCCAAGTGAGTATATATCATAAAAACTCATCCAAGATTATTTGATTAACAAAGTTTCCATGAGGAGATTACTATATTTCTTACAAGCTAACTGATCAACCATGTTTTCCTTAATGCAATTTAATATTTTGCTAAGGTTTTGAGGTGTTAAGCTAAGGGTCCCAAAGGTAGTCAAATCATGGTGCTGAAGATCAATGGAATGGTAAGTATATGATATTATTGATGTGTATATTACTTTGCCTTAGAAAGTATAGTGGTTAGATTATGTTTTGTGGTCAAATGTATCATAATCTTTTAATGCAAGGCTGACTTTCAGGTGTTTGATTACTGAGGGAATATGCAGGAAGTGTGCTATGCACTGATTTGTGCGTGATAATAGATTATCAAAATGCACTTATTTTGTATGATGCACTGATTTATGTTTTTGAATCCAATTATTCATGTGTGCTTTTAAAAATGAATGAACTATTAATGGACTGCTGCTACAAGGAATTGTGCTTTCGGAATTATGAAAGGTTTCTTTCAAGATCCAAAGAACCATCATGTGTGTGCATAGGGGGATCTATTAATTTTTTCTTTAATCTGTAATTTTGTGGATCATGTTAGTAGCCATCACTGTTTGCTATTCATGTTATTAGCCATCACTGTGTGCTATTCATGTTAGTGGCTATTTAATTTTTTAATTCAGTAAGTATTACACTTACATATACACACACACGCACATCTCTAATATTTATATGTACAGTTCCCTAAATTTGTAAAATGAAACTTTATTGTTAGTAGGTTCACTGTAATATACAACATTTCAGTAACTTGTATATACACCAACTGTAAAAATATTTGAAGGCATACCATATACCTTGACCAATTAGTTATATAGGGCTACAATTTTTTTGGTTCAGCATAGTCATTATATTGTACTTAGTACGTTATTGTATATTGCCATGCCTTACCCTCTCCCACTACCAACCAATCCATAAAAATTGATAATAAGCCAATCAGTACACTCTTTGTTGCTTACTACACTAATTCTTTAAGTTCTATGTTAGATGGGTTCTTGAATTTCAGGACAAAGAGCTTTGCTAGGCCATCCATGATATGGTAAGCTCATTAAAGTCAGTGTTTTCTTTTCTTTACCTTTTCTTATACTTTTGTGATTGTACTCTTTTATTTGGAATGCTTTCTTTCTTATTACACGTAGGCTTTGTTTGGTTCTTGAATTTCCTAAGGGAAAATAAAAAAAAAAACATAGAGGTGTCATGCCCTCTCTTTCAGTGGGGGTGGATTTCTTTTGAATTGCAACGGTTTTGCAAGTTAGTGCACATTTTCACGTGAGCATACACATGAATGTATACAAAATAGTGTGCTAAAAATAGGTGCACAAACTATGATAACATAAACATAGACACTTTTTTAAGTATTTTAAACCATATGCCCGGAAAAAAGCACGCGCTAAAGTTTTGGAAAACATGTGCACATAGAGGATCTCATTTACGCATGCTGTGCATGTGCTGCACGTGCGAGGCTACTAGTGCGTGGCTGGGCTGGGGTGGTGCACACAAGGGGGTTGTACTGGCTATGGGCAAGGCTGGTGCGCACAAGGGAGGCTGTGTGATGCAGCACAAGTGGCTTTGGCATTCTATGAGAAGTTGGATCAAAGAAAAGGGTCCCTTTTGACCCTTTCCCACTAAAACAGCAATACCTTTCCCTATGGGTGTCGAAATTGCAATCATTATACCAATCCGGAAAGCTAATTCCAAGCCCGTTGGCGTTCTAAACCACTATGTTGTTTCGGTCAAGTTTTAAGTCCAAAAAATGTTGTTCGAATAAGTTTCGGGCCACTTTTCTATTTTTTGGCCCTTTTGGATATTTTCATCTTTTTTATTTGGTTTTGTCTTTTAGGGTTTGGTCAGACTATATATTGTCAAGTTGTTTTACTTCTTAGTAGCTTTTTGATAATCAAACATAGCATTGAGTTTTTCTCAATTTTTCCATATTGTTCTTGGCATTCGTGTGAATCAACAAGACGATAGAGCCTTGATTTCTAGTATTATCATTCGATAATCAACAGGTGTCAAGAAGGTTGCATCCAACATGTTTTTCCCTCATAATTTCAATGTTCTGCTGCATCAGTTGGTTTCAGAGCGCAGATCGCTCAATCCTGAATCATGCCGTCGGGAAGAGCACCCATGGATGCCAATGTAGCTAATGGTCTTGAGTGAAATTGAAATAACTGTGTCGATCAGCAACTTGAAGTGTTGACCTAGTAGGTTGTTGCATTAGCGATTCAGATTCAGAATCTTCACCAGAGTCCACAGTCAAATCCACCACAAGCTGAGGTTGAGGATGAGATTTTGATCACATTTTCCATAATCCATTTGAAAACTGAGGTGCAAGGCATCATGGTTGTATGTGACTATGATTCGAGGAGATGGGAGTCCGGATTGAAGATTGATATTCCAGAGTTCCAGGGTAATGGGTAACCTGAAAAGTTCCTGAATTAGATGAGTTCGGTGGAAGAAGTCCTGGAGTTTAAGGAGATCTCGGAAAAAAAGAAGGTTGCTTTGGTGGCTACAAGGTTTCATGGGCGTGCTGCTGCCTGGAGGCAATAGATGAAATTAACGAGGGTTCGACAGGATAAGAAGAAGTTGGAGTCATGGGAGAAACTCAAGAAGCATATGCGAGCAGCGTTCTTACCGCATAACTATACAAGATATATCAAAAACTATAGAATTTGACAAAAGGTAACCGTTCCATTGACAAATACATTATTGAATTTTATTGGCTAATAGCGTAGAATGATCTTGCAAAGAGAGAGGAACAATTTGTATCGTGGTATATCAGTGGGCCTCCAGAGAAGTTTCAGGATACACTGAACATATTTGATCCATATTCAGTGTTAAAGGAGCTTCAAAGAGATTTGTAGTTTGAGAAGTAACCTAGGCGATCAACTAGTACCACCTACACTGGTAATCGGGGGCCAGTCCAGTTAAAAATTCCGACAACCACTACCAGTCAGACTGTTACTGCGAATAAATCGGCTATGGGACAAATCGGCAAGGGTCTAAAACACGGGAGGCAACGGGTGCTATTTCAAGTGTGAGGATCCAGTGCAACGTATGGCAGACTGTTCAACCAGGGATAGAAAAGGAAAGGCTTGTTTACTAAAATAGGAGAACAAGATGCTATGTTTGAGGGAGAATTGGGCGATCCAGTCTATAACACAGTAGACCAAGAAGAGGAGATCGTGCTGGGCGATGTTGGATAATGTAGACACCCCATTTTGTCGGCTATCAGATTTAGGAGACCCATAGTTTGGTGGTTCGCAATGATCGTAAAAGACTCAAAAGGACTCTTGGAAGTCAGCTCTATCTCTCAGAATGCTCAGAATGACCAAAATATCCCTGAAAGCCCGAAGACTCCCAGATTTGGCCCCGAAGTTCTGAAAACATGCTATGTCGTAAGAAAAATGATAAAATGAGTTTTTAAGTAAAACCGGATGAAATCGTCAGCTCCCAGAGACCCCCGGAAGTCCCGGAAGTTTCCGAAAAGTCCCCGTTGACCGGTTTGACCAAAGTTTGACCAAGTTTGACCAAGTTTGACTGAAATCGTCCGAATTCACCGAAATCATTCTAGATCATGAGAAAAGTATTAAAATGAGTTTTAAAAGAAAATCGAGCGAAAACGTCAGCTCTTGGGAACTCCCAGAAGTTTCCAGAACTTCCCGGGAATCCCAGGTTTGACCAGAATTTGACTTTAAAACCGGGGCACCGTAACAATTTTCAAATTTTTTTCATGGATACTAGAGGTCAGTAGCTTTCCAACGGTATATCGCACATAATTCCTGGATTTAAAACGAATTTATTTTGAATTTCCGAAGGCGAAAAAGGCGATCAAATCGGCTTTTATCGCGAATACTGCAAAACTTTTCAAAGCGACCTATCCTCGAACTATTTTTTTATGTAAAGTAGACTCCATTACCTTTCCAACGGTATATCACAACCTCAGTTTGGAGTTCATACGCATTTTCTGTGAATTTCGGACGAAATAGGGCCTTTTCGCAAATACCGGAACCTCAGGGGGCCTAAACGTAAATTTCTGGGCGTCTGAGGTGCAGTGCCGCCGCGGCACTCAACCCTCACAGAGTCCATTTTTGTAATTTTTTTGGGGGTCCAATTTGATTAATTGAAAACCAAAACGACGTAGTTTTATGTTCACAGATGTTTGGGACCAATGGGAACACTTCTAAAATCCCAAAACCACCCCAAATTGGCCTATATAAACCCCCCATTGCTCTTCATTTTGGGGGGGCCAAGTGCAAAAGCTTGAAAAGTTGTAGAGAAGAAGAGAGATAGAGATAGGTTTAGAAGAGAGAAAAGGAGCTTCCTCCTACTATTTTGCTATAGAAAGTGAGTTCTAATCTTGTGTTCTTCCATTACCTCTCTTATACTTCACATCCCAAACACCCCCAATCACCATTCTTGAGCATTCTTGAGTTAGGAAGCTACTTCCATGTCTAAATGTCAAAATATATGAGTGAAACACCAAGCTACAAGTCCAAAATCACATTGATTATCATCCATTGATTGTTATTTACTTGCTTGTTCATATTATGTTCATCTCTTCTTACCTCATTTCTTTTTTATTTTCTTTATTTTACTTACTAGTTCATCATCTTCTAAATGATGACATGAAGTTTGGGGTGAGTGAATCCTTATGGATAGTAGCTCTTGACCTCAAAAACATGTTTGATAGATGATGATCATAACTTCAATACCTCCAAGGTCTCCTTGAAGTGTATTGAAGTTATGCTCAAATAAAAATAAGTCTCTCCAACAATCTTGGAGGTTTTTGATGATGAGTTAGATGTTGGCATTTTAAGTGGTTGTAATCTTTATTGAGTATTGAAAATACACTTTCAAAACCTCTACTTCTAAACCTCCCTCAATCCCTCTCATTTTGATTTCAAGAAAGAAAACCTTATTTTCCCCAAAATCTTCAAAACAGTGAGTCAAAACAGTGAGTCAAAACAGTGAGTGAGCTGAGTTCAAAGATTTCTCTAGAACTCAATACTGAACATATAGATGCAAGGCCACTTGGAAAGTCTTCCTAACTCATTGGAGAACACCCATGAATTTTGGTTTGACTTGGAAGTACTTGAAAATGGTCCATTTGGACCCAAACATTCCTTCCAAACATTCTGCCTCTGCTGTCACAGCAGCTTGACTAACTTCCAACTTCTTTTTCAGAAATATTTTCCAAAAGGGGTGGTCCAAACTTATTTTTCCCTTAAACCTCAATGTCGTAGGGAACTGTCTGTATAAAATGGGCCCCTAGATCATTCGTGTTCATTTTCTAATATTTTTCAACATTTCAGTCGACAGTACGGACTCTGTTTCTGAGTGACCTTTGTTGTTTATATGATTTCTCTCAATCTGTAATAGTTATTAAAGATTGGCTTTTTGGGTTGTGTTTTAGACACAATAAGGAACATCTCCATAAAACATCATGCATTGAAAACATGCCTAACCCTTCTTTTCAATTTTTCAAAGATCTAGTTACTGTTCTGTCCACTATTCACAGCAAGCACATTTTAGCTTTTATCCTTTGATTTGATGCTTATATGCATTCCAAATTAGTTCATATCTTAGGAAGTAGTTCATACTACAATTGTACATATCCCATGTTGATTTCATCCATCCATTCATGCACATTTTAGACTTCTAAGTCATTCTAGGAATCCATGAACACAAAAGCACACTACAACCTTGACACATTCTAGATACATACATTGCATACATGCAAAGATTTGGGGTTTTTGTAAATCCTAATCTAAGAAGATTATAAGGAATGATCATGATCACACGTTCATGCTTCCCCTCGATCTAATCGTCCTTTCTCATCCGTCCCGGGGATTGAGAGATCTTCTCTTCTCAAAGAATAACATGCATCATTCTAGCTTGTTAAGCATCTTTGTTTTCTTTGATTTATTTTTTTTCAAGAACAATTCATACCCCCTTTAGATTAGGAAACTTGATTATTTGATATATGATTAGACAATTTTTCCTAGGTTTATTTGTGTGATCTTTCACTTTTGCATTGTATGATATTTGGCTAAGATCTTATGAATGATATCTTATCTTTTGATCTTCCATTTCAAGTTTTCTTATGTAATGTAATATATTATCATAGTATTAATTGCCGAACCATACATAGTATAAGATGATTATTTGGATGCTAATTGAGGCCCGTCAAAAGACGGGGCGAGTTGAGGGTGTTTTAGTCGTGACAAAGGCTCCTTCCTCTCTCATACCAAAACCCCGAACCAAGTTCTTTGGTTATTAAGGGCCGGTGCCCTTTATCCATTTGCGTGAGTCAAAATTAGGTTTCTTGGTTCCTTAAAGACCAAGTGGCGACTCTGTATCTGTTTTCGAAAGACCTTCTTTTCTTCGAAATCAACCTCTTATTTTCATTCAAAGCGGTGGAATCCCGGTATCCACAGTTAATTGCTAGTAGTGAGGCAATCTTACCTTACTCCTCGGACTGATAGTGACGAGTTGTTGCGTTATAATATATTCTATTCAACTTGTATCATTAGAGAAAAGGTGTGTAGAATGGTAACAGACTCGGGCAGCTATGAGAATGTGATTTCTGAAGAGGCGGTCAAAAAGTTGGGTTTGAAGATAGAGCAATATCCCCACCCATATAAGTTGTCATGGCTGAAAAAGGTAAACGAAGTACTTGTTAACAAGCATTATTTAGTCTCTTTCTCGGTTAGCTCAAAATACCAGGACGATGTGTGGTGTGATATTGTGACGATGGATGCTTGCCATCTTCTTCTTGGGAAACCATGGCAGTTTGATAGAGACGTTGTTCATAATGGGTGAAAAAATACATACAGTTTTGTGATCGACAAAACTAAGATTATCTTAGTACCAAGCAACAAGCTGGAGCCAAATATGCCCAAGCTAGTAGTTTAGGGGGGTTCACATCTATTATCAATGAAGAGGTTTGTGGAAGAGGCTGGTAACATGAGAGTTGTGTATGTACTGGTTGCTAAAGAGGTTGTCAGGGAGAGTGATCAGTCACTATCAGAATCATTGTAGCCTGTGCTAGTGCAAGTTGTGACGTGTTCCCCACAGAGCTTCCTAATGAGTTACCGCCAATGAGAGATATCCAGCACCATCTAGATCTATACCCGGTTGTATCTTTGCCAAACCGGCGGCATTACCAATTGATGCCGACCGAGCATGAAGAGTTGCGTAGGCAAGTAGATGAGTTGTCAGCAAAGGGTTATTTCAGGGAGAGTTTGAGCCCTTGTACTGTGCCAGCCTTGCTTACACCGAAGAAAGATGATACGTGGAGAATGTGTGTAGACGGTCGGGTAATTAACAAGATAACTATGTGGTACACATTTCCCATTCCGAGATTGGACAATATGTTAGATCAGTTGCATGGAGTAATTATTTATAGCAAGTTAGATCATAAGAGTGGGTAATGCTGCAAGCCTTTAATGAGGATTATGAATTAGGTGCTTCGTCCTTTTATCGATAAATTTGTAGTTATTTATTTTGATGATATCTTGATTTATAGTTCCAGTCCCGAGTCATATATCCAGCATATAACTGATGTTTTGACGGTGTTATGTAGAGAGAAATTGTATGCAACTATGACTAAGTGTTCTTTTATAAAGGACATCATACTTTTTCTTGGGTATCTTGTTTCTAAGGAAGGGATGTCCATGGATGATTCGAAGGTGGAAGCAATTTGAAATTGGCCCCAACCGAAGACGTTGACAGAAACTCGTAGTTTTATTGGGTTGGCTTCTTTCCATAGACAATTCATACCTCATTTCAGTACTAATACTGCACCTATAACATATTGTATGAAGTCTTCTAGCAAGTTTCAGTGGACTGAGGAGACAGAGGACGCTTTTGTAACCATAAAGAAGAAATTGACAACATCCCCTGTTCTTAATCTGCCTCACTTTGATAGTACCTTTGAGTTGCATTGCGATGCATCAAAGTAGGAATTGGAGGGGTATTAAGTCAAGGGTGTAGACCAATTGCACATTTTAGTGAAAAACTGAATTGTTCGAGGGTAAATCATAGTACTTATGATGTGGAATTCTATGCGATCGTGCAGTCTTTAAAGCATTGGCATCATTACTTGCTTTACAGAGAATTTATTTTGTACTCAGATCATATAGCCTTGAAACACATTAATTCACAAGATAAGTTGTCATCCAGGCATGCAAAATGGGCAACAAATTTACAACAATTCACATTCGTGGTCAAGCATACTTCTGGAGCATTAAACAAAGTTGTTGATGCTTTGAACAGGCGTTCCTCACTGATTATGACAATCCAGAATCAAGTCGTAGGGTTTGAGAGTTTCCATGATTTATATGCTAATGACCCATATTTTTTTGGCATCTTATCGTCTTTGGAGGTTGAGGAGCAATCTAACTTTCACTTACTTAATGGATTTGTTTTTCGTGGTAGCCAACTTTGTGTCCTAGATTCTAGTTTGCGACTTCTGATCATTCAAGAATTGCATAATGAAGCGCATGTGGGCAGAGACAAAATGATGAACCTTATCTCTAGGTTCTACTTCTGGCCTAGTATGTGTAAAGAGATTTACAAGTTCGTAGAAGGGTGTCAAATTTGTCAAGTGTCTAAGGGTACTGCCACCAATGCGGGCCCTTATACACCTTTGCCCGTCCCTATGCAGCCATGGACAGATGTGAGTATGGATTTTGTTCTGGGATTACCACGTACTCAGAGATGAGTAGATTTTATTTTGTGTGTGGTAGATCAGTTCTCGAAGATGGCGCACTTTATTCCTTGTAAAAAGACGACAGACACAGCTCAAGTGGCACAACTATATTTTTGTGAGGTGTACCATTTGCATGGGTTACCCGCTACCATTGTGTCTGATAGTGACACTCGCTTTCTTAGGCACTTTTGGAGGAGTTTGTGGCGATTGGCTAACACAGAGCTTTCATTCTGTACTGCCTACCACCCACTGATAGATGGATAGGCAGAGGTTGTGAAACGTTCATTGGGTAATAGGTTGTGGAGTTTGGTTGGAGAGAACTTGAAGATGTGGGATCAAATGTTATATCAGCCAGAGTTCGCATTTAACCGCTCTGTTAATCGTAGCACAGGTTTGTGTCCTTTTCAGGTTATCTATGCACTGCTGCCATGGTTACCTATTGATCTGATTCATATTTCCCCACTACAACAAAAATGGACTTTAGTGATGAAACATGGTGATGAAATTTATATTTCGTCGCCAAAAGTATAGGTTTAAGAACAAAATTATATTTCGTCGCTTAAAAGGCTTAAAAAAACACAATCTTTGCGACGAAATTTTATTTCGCCGCCTAAAGTGTCAATTTTGGTGACGAAATACATGTTTGTCGCCTAAAGTGATGTCTATGGCGACGAAATATTATTTCGTCGCCTAAAGTGAAGCCTATGGCGACGGAATATTAATTCGTTGCCTAAACTGAGTTCTAAAGTGATATCGAATGCAACGAAATAACATTCCGTTGCCAAAAGTGATGCCTATTGCGACGAAATATTAATTCATCACCTAATGTGAGTTCTAAAGTGATATCGAATGCGACAAAATAATTCGTCACCTAAAGTAAGTTATAATGTAATGTCTATGGCGACAAAATAACATTTCATCGCCTAAAGTGATGCCTATGGTGACGACATATTAATTCATCGCCTAAAGTGAGCTCTAAAGTGATGTCTATGACGATGAAATGTTATTTTGTCGCCTAAAGTGATCTAAGGCGACGAAATTCCATTTTCGTCACCAAAAGTGAGTGATAAAAAATTCCATTTTCAAAGTGATGTCTATGGAGACAAAAACTTATTTCGTCGCCTATAGTGATCTATTGCGACAAAATATTATCTCATCGCCTAAAAGGAGTGATAAAAAAATCCATTTTCAAAGTGATGTCTATGGCGACAAAATATTATTTCGTCGCCTAAAGTGATTTATGGCGACGAAATATTATTTTGTAGCCTAAAGTGAGTGATAAAAAATTCATTTTCAAAGTGATGTCTTTGGCGACGAAATATTATTTCGTAGCCTAATGTGATATGTGGCAACGAACTATTATTTCGTCGGCTAAAGTGAGTGATAAAAAAAATTCCATTTTCAAAGTGATCTCTGGCGACGAAAACATATTTCATCACCTAAAGTATTATTTCATCGCCTAAAGTGAGTGATAAAAAATTCCATTTTCGAAGTGATGTCTTTTGCGACGAAATAATATTTCGTTTCGTCGCCTAAAGTTACTATTTTTTTTTTCAATTAATTTAAGCTATTAATTTGACTTTATTTTAATGCATTTAAAATTCAAAAGGGATATTAATGTATTTAAGATTCAGCTATATTTCAATTTTTTTATTTATTTTGGAGTGTGTCGAGGACGTGTTTTTGTTGCCATTTTCACCAAACCAATTGAAAAATGAAAGAAAGAGTCAAAACTGACTAGAACTCTATCAATGACAAAATGTTACATCCTGGTGGTTTTTTTTTTTTGGCTAAAATATTGCAGTTGAATCCCAACATGTGTAATCAGGTCAAATGTGTGGTTACTTAATTAACCACTTGTTTATTGAAACAACAAAATGGTTCTAAAAGTTATCACACTTTTTTTTTGTAATTGATTGACATATTTATTTTAAATTAGACTACTATTTTTAAGAGGTTGGGATCTTTACTATAACATGTTGGGACTAAAACTCTAAAGATATATCATACATCCAAAACAAGTATGTAGAATAGAAATTAAAAAATAAATAAATAAATAACTAAGCCAACCTTACAGATAAAAAAATAATTGAATGTCATAATTCTAAAAGGCATAACTCTCTTCCTTACTTAAAACTTAAATGTTAAAACAAAACACATAAAAAAAGAAAATACATAATAAAAAAACAGAAGAGATAGAAAAGAAAAAGTCCTAGATCTGGACTCAGTTTGTCTGTCTGTTGTGCCCATCCTCACCTATCCCCGCAGGCCTCAACTACCCACGGCCGCTCGCCTTGCCCTGCACCGCCGCTCGCCCAGCCCTCGTCTCTCATCTCTCCAATCTCTCACTAAATCTTCATCCCTTCCTCTTCTTTCCCTCTCTCTCACTAAATCGCCCACCACCATATGAATTAGTTTTGAGAAAAATATTAATAATTTCACATAGAGTCAACTTGTCCAGTGTTCACTTTTGAACCATTATAGGGGTAAAGTAAAAATGGATCACAAAGGAAAATGGATCACTTTTGAACCATTGCTCACCATTTGCTCGCGCTCCTCTCCCATTGGCTAATGCAGTGGGGCCCACTATGAAATAAAAATTAATTAATAGTCTAGAGTATTGGGCCCTACTACATTAGCCAATAGAAGAGAAGGGAGACAAAATGGTGAGCAATTTTGAGGTGAGCAAAATTGTACTCTAAATATAAATACTCACTATGTGAAATTTTTTACAAAATTTTGTAACCGCAGTAAAACTATGCTCTAAATATGACTTTTTTTTTTTAAATCTTGGGCTAATCACTTTTTTTTAAAAAACAATAGTCAAAAAATAATTTTTTCTAACATATATGACTATTTTTACAGAGATAGTCATAAGATCGGTAAGTGGTATTTAAGTTATGACTTTACTTTTGATTAGTCATAAATATTTTTATTTTTATGACTTTTTCTTTGATTTATAAAATCAAACATAAGCACTTTTATGACTCTTTTTCTTTAACTTTCAAATTTTTTTTTTTTTAAGATTAGTCATAAAAATTAAAACTTGGGCTCTCACAATTATTCTACTTCGTGGCTTACCCCCAAATTTCCCTTAAAATTTCACTTTCCCTCTCAAAAGAGGAAAGCATCGCTGTCATTTGTATATGAGAGAGAGAGAGAGAGAGAGAGAGAGAGAGAGAGCCGACCACAATACGTTGCTGCCTCGCTGGCGCCACCGCCGACCAGATATGTCTCTGCCTCACGTCTTCCTGGCTCAACCAATATGTAGCAGCCCCTTTCCCTCTCATGTTGATTGTTTCAAACATTGATGATTGATTTGAGCCTGCAATAAATTCATTTTGTTTCACAACCCAGGTAATTAAGCACACATTTATTACTATTAATTTTTTTTTATACTTCCTAGCATGTACATAGAACTATAGAAGAGTAGATATGAGCTTTTGAATGATTGTTTTGGATTTTGCACAGTGGGTGTGTTTGGGATCAATGCTTGCTATTATATTATTTATCTTTTCTAACCCCTCTTTGCTATTGCAAGTATAGAGTGTTTTAGTTATGAATAGCTAATTTTTTGGGACTTGGGTTTTACTGTGAATTTGGGGTTTTTTGTCTCCCTAACACAACTGGTAGCTCTTATTCCATGCTTGCTTTTTAGAAGTAAATTAAATTCCAAATTAAAGAACACTAATCGACAAAATACATCTGCATATTGTTTCCTACTCAAAACCTCCTTTTCATCCCTTAACTTTGCAGTAATCGTACCTTCCTCCTCCTTACTGCAAAATATATAAATACATACACAGAGATTAGACATTTGATTAGCATTGAATATGTGCACAAAGTTTCATAAGCAGTATTCCATGGCCTTCACTTTCTCTATAGTAAATTAAACTGATCATGTCCTTCCTTTTCTATATTTTGTGTTTATACCATTCAATTTTTGTCCAAACATTATTATGGGCCCATTGGATTTTCATTCGATGATGTTGAAGTAGTCTCATCATTATTAGTTGGTCCACTGCAACACCACTACCACATCATTTGGGATGAAAATTTAGGATTATGATTTAGGAAGAATAGCATTACTCCTTTCTAGTAGCAAATTGGGTAGGAAGAGTAATACTATAGTTCCCAAATTTGGGATATCCTATTTTTTATTAGAATGGTACCACAATAAAATGCCATGTTTTGGAAATGGTTACATCCACAACATGGGGTACCACTCCAATAGAATTTGGGAATTATAGTATTAATATTGCCATTAGAATGGTACCACAATAAAATGCCATGTTTTGGCAATAATGTTTACATCCACAACACGGGGTACCACTCCAATACAATTTGGGAACCATAGTATAAATATTGGGTAGCAATTAGAGGTGTACACGACATCATTAATTTATATTGTAAAGTAATGGATCACTCTATTATCCAATGAAAAAGGAAGGTGAGAAAAAAAGTGAGCAATTTTAGGGTGAGCAAAACTGCACTCTTGTGGACACGACATGATTTCAACAACCTAGTTGTGCACATATACATTCATTAGCATAAGTGCAGTTAATTTTACTTGGAATTAGGTAGTACACACTACTCTGTGCATATCATAAATTCATTGTCATAGGTACCATTCTATATTAAACGGATATTGTGAGAAAACTAGCTAGTTTAAGATATTTCAAGTCTCTCCTATCAGCATATATGTAAAATGAAATTTTTGAATAAAAGCCTTGGGGTAAGATGAGGATATGAAAAATACTTATAAAAATTTGACTTAATTACAATTTCATAACAAATCTTGCTTTCGGGGGTGAAACGGTATATCGTTGATCCGAAGAATATGAAACTTAACTCGCACTTCAAACACGACAAAAGAAATTTGTGGGAATAAACGGAATGCAAAACGGACTTCCAGTTATCTGATAACGCAAAAAAAAAAAAATGTTTTGACATACTTAGGCTTGAAAAAATGATGTTTTTGGGGTTTGGAGGGTGAAACCTTAAACCGTCGATTCGTAGGACATGAAACATAACTGGCACCTCAAACACGACAAAAAAAAGTGTTGGGAACACACGGAAAGCAAAACTGACTTCCAGTTATCACATAACGCGAAAAAAAAAAATAAGTTTTGGCATACTTAGGCTTGAATAAGTTATGTTTTTGGGGTTTAAGGGGGTGGGGGGTGAAATATTAAACCGTTGATCCGAAGGACATGAAACTTAACTCTCACTTCAAAGTACATTGTCAATCATCTAAATCAGTATCTTCATTAGTTAGGATGAATTCTTCAACATCATCACAACACTCCATTTATTTTTCATCTTACTCCATTTATTTTTCATCTTTGATGGCTGAACACTCAACTTATAATTACTTTATATTTCACATATTTTATGTTCGTTCACTAACTTAAAATATACTAAGGTTTTCTATTGCTTTCATGCAGATTGGGTGTGAATATGGTGGATCGGTAGATACTCGGCCATATCTTATTACTTTTTGTTATGTAGTCTAATCATTTGTTATGTAATGAACAATGATGTGGGCATGGTGTATGGGTATATAATCGAACACATCTTGCTACTTTTGTTATGTAGTCAAACAATTTGTTATGCAGTGAACGATGTGCTAATACTTTTGTTAATCTTTAGTTTTTTTGTTGGGTACGTGAAATATTAGCGATATTACTTTTTGTTGCTTAATGAAGTTACTTATAAACATTAAGACTTTTTATGTTTAATATCATTGTCTCTTTTGGTTTTGAAAATTATTGTGATAAACAGGAACGAACAGGATTATAGTACATTTAAATAATGCTATTTACTAGAATATATGTTTGGTGACAAAATTATTTCGTCGCCATTCCATATGATAACAATGAACTGGCGACGAAAAAATATTAGTAAATTGTTTTTATACATTTGGAGACAAAATTATTTCATCGCCATTGCATGTGATGAAAATGAATTGGCAACGAAATTGTTTCGTCGCTAATACAAACAAATCGTTTTTATATATTTGGCGACAATTATTTCGTCACCTTTGCATATGATGAAAATGAATTGGCAAAGATATATTTTCGTCGCTAATACATGCAAACCATTTTACATATTTTGTGACAAAATTATTTCCTCACCATTGCATATAATGAATTGGCGATGAAAATATTTCATCGCTAATGCAAAATTACTACAAAAAAATAACTCCTTTGGAGACAAAATGCGCATCAATGTCGACGAAAATCGTGACCAATACCGACGAAATTATTTCATCGCCATTTTTGTCTATGGGGATAAAAGATAAATTTCGTCGCCAAGGACCTTTGGCGACAAGGCAAAGGCGACAAATTGGTGACGAAATTTTTTCGTCGCTAAAGCCTTTAGTGACAAAAAATGGACTTTTGGCGATGAAATCTATTTGTCGCCAAAGCACATTTTTGCTGTAGTGCCCGACCAACACGTGTGCATGTTAGAGCGGAGGATTTTATTGACAGCCTTCAACAAATGCATGCTGCCACTTATCAAAATTTGTTAAAGTTCACGGCGAAGTATAAGCAGGCTGTAGATAGAAAAAGGCAATTAGTGGAGTTTGAAGTTGGTGAGTTCGTGTGGGCTGTGTTGACAAAAGACCATTTTCCAGCAGAGGAATACTACAAGCTTTCAGCACAGAAGATTAGGCCATTGGAAGTTATCGAGAAGATCAATCCGAATGTTTATCGTCTCAAACTTCCAAGTCATATTCACACTGTCGATGTTTTTAATACGAAGCACCTTGTTCTAGTTCGTGAAGACATTTCTAGTGATGAAGACATTGTGAATTCGAGGTCAAATTCTCTCCAACCTGGGGAGGATGATGCAGCACAGGTGGCTTTGGCATTCTATGAGAAGTTGGATCAAAGAAAAGGGTCCCTTTTGACCCTTTCCCACTAAAACATCAATAACTTTCACTATGGGAGTTAGAATCGCAATTATTGTACAAATCTGGAAAGCTAATTCATAGCCCGTCGACGGGTTAAACCACTAGATCATTTATGTCCAAATTTTTGTCCAAAAAATGTTGTTTGAATAAGTTTCGGGCCACTTTTCTATTTTTTCGGCCCTTTTGGATATTTTTGTCTTTTTATTTGGCTTTGCATTTAAGATTTGGTCAGACTATATATTGTCATGTTGTTTTATTTCTTAGCAGCTTTTTGATAATAAAACACAGCATTGAGTTTATCTCAATTTTTGCCATTGTTCTTCGCATTCGTGTGAATCAACAAGACAATAGAGCATTGATATCTGGTATTATCATTCGTTAATCAACGGGTGTCAAGAAGGTTGCATCCCACATGTTTTTCCCTCGCAATTTCAATGTTCTGCCGCATCATTGTGTGACTCAAAATTTAGGTTGAGTAAAATATGGAGTTAGTGACACTTCCATCACATTTACAAAGATGTGGCCAGGATCAACCATTTGATTCTTAAGGGTTTATGATCAACATTTGAGAGTGCCAAGTAGCTTTTCATCAACTTCCCTTGTGCCACTTAGACTCTCTAATTTCTCATCTCCTTTTTATTTTCTCAATTTCCCTTTGCTGGTTGTCCTCATATGATTTTTTGTTTTCAGGTTCTTGTAGAGCTGTTTTTGGGGATTTCTTAAATGGCTATCCAAGCACATACCTGTTTTTAGTTAAGGTTATCACTACTTCTTAGTCTTGCAGGTTCTGAATAGTGTATGTGGTTTTCATGTTCTTCTTTTATAATGCATGTTCGATTGTTGAGTATAGATTTAAATCTCAAATTTGTTCCCAAACATTTTGTCAATTGTATCACATGCAGTGGCATGTGTTACCACCGGCCACGGACTTCTCATGTGGTAAAAATCCTAAACCACTTTTGGTACCAAATTTGGGAAGAATAACATTATTCTTTTTGATTTATTAGCAAAACAATGCTATGCTTCTCAACTATTAAATCCAAATTCGTTTCAAAATGTTTTTACAGTTGTACTATATGGTATTGCCAACCACTATCGCAATATCTGGTACAACTGATAAAACATTAGGGAACCAATTCGGTACTCAAAATTTCGACGCAGAACATTTTTAAAAAAAAATTGTAGTTAGCTCTAAGCATAGGCTTTTAGTCTCACCAAATATCAATATACACATTCATTGTGAAGTTCATTATTGCTTTTATTATCAAATTACTTCCAAATTATTGCTTTTATTACCAAATTACCCTTAAATAATCTCATTAATTTTTTTACAGCTACCCAAGAAAAGGCAGCAATCTCGTATGATGTGGTGACGATTTAGTACCGCAGGCTAAATGTAGCACAAATTTCGACCTTTAGTCGTTACATAAAATGGTTTGTTTGTTAGTTTAGGTTTGGATGGAGCTAGTTGGTATTTTGATATCTTGTTGGTTAAACTTGAATGAATGCTTTATTTGTTATAATTACATTAGATTCTTTTTGTTGTTTTGGATATAGATTAATGTTGTTATGTTTTGTGTTTGGTATAGATTAATATGTTTGTTAATTAGGTGAAAAAAAATATTGGGAAGCATAAAAATAATAATTTTTTTTAGATTTATGCATATTTCTAACAGATATATCTGTCAGTAAATCTGTTAGTATTTTTATTTTTTTTTTTGGAAATTACTAACAGATTTATTCGTTAGAAATTGTTGACAAACTATTATTATTCAATATAAATCTTTTAAAATTAGTTGAAAAAAACCGATAGTAAGTAGCTTTCTGACAAATGTATCCTCTAGAAATCCTTTGATTTACTAACAGATTTACTAACGGATATATCCGCTAGTAATGTTAATTTTACTAACGGATATGTTAATTTACTAATGGATATATCCGTTAGTAATAGTTTTTCCAATGAAAATATCCGTTAGTAATGAGGCCATATGGTGAAATGGTCATTGATCCTTACATATTTCATTCATTTTATGGTTGTATCAGTTCTTAGTGTAGAATCTTGGTGCTAAAGTATTAAATCTCAAAATTGGGGAAAATTCTTATCTTTCAGGTGGCTGTTAGTAATATATATACATATTGAATTTTTCCGTTGCGTATTTTAAGATTCTGCCCATGTCAACCCATGTAAAATGCGATTCTGGACAACTTTCGTGTAATGTAGTTTTTTTCAACTCTGCACCGTTTGGGTAGAAATTCACGATTACAGTATCTCATTACATATTTTATGATATGCAGATTCTGATTTCTTATTATGTGCTTCATGGATGTTAAGATTGAATGTTTTGTTGAGCTAACTGTACCTGAAATAATTGCATGTATATTGTGAAAATTTTGATAAAAGGTAAACTAGATATGTTGAATAGTATATTAATGATCTTGTAATTCGATCGAAAAATAATGTGAAACAATTGTTATGGGTAAATTGATAAAACCATATATTACGGTTAATTAGAAGTACGCATCTAAAAGATAGAGATGTGATTGGCCTATGATGAGACAGAACTATGAATAATATGAATGGTAAACGATAATGGTAACATAATTCCTTTAGTGTTCATCGCACCCCATTGTGTGATATGTTTTGGTGGCTCGACTTGCTGAGCATACCTTTGCAAGTGGTTATGTGATCAAGCTGGCCTAAGGCTTATGCTCGACTTATTTATTAGACGTTTTGGCATAGTGGCCAAACTTCCTTGTGTACATCTAGTTTGGTCGATACCCCACCCAAATTGGTACCAGAGGGGGCATTGGTATTTTGTTTGGAGACACATGGGATATATGTATGGGCCGTACCATGGAGGGTGGCCAAGGTGGTGAACCCAAGGAACGCAAAGATAAATGTAAGGCTAAAAAATAATGAAAATGGATTATTTCATAAGGCTAATAAGTATGTAATAATGAATGCAATGTTTAAGTTAAAATGTGGACGGTTTGTATACGAAATTGTTTGCTTGGTTTGTGATCATTCGATTTTCAGGATGGTGGGTCCACTAACTTTTATACAGGGCTGGGTAATCATAGATATCGAACGGGTAAGTATTCAATTAGTATTATTCGGGTTTGGGACCACTGCAACTGTATTAAAGGAAACTACTCTTCTGTCCTGAAATGTGTGAAACTACTGTTCTAACCCGATAGAGATTTTGTGTGCTGGCGTTGCTTATCTTCTGTGTGACGATAATGTATAATGTATTTGTGGTTATATTTTCTTTGAGAGTATTTTTGGGGGTCTTTTCCCTAAGACTCGTTTTATGTTTTTGGTTGACTCATAACAATATTTTATATACTGACCTCAGTGCGTTATGCATTTGGGACATGTCTATGTGAAACGTAGTCGAATGTATCTGTGCAGGTTTAGTTGATTGGATTGTCTGGTAGAGCTGATATTTGTTTTGAAGATGAAGAGTGTATTTAAATTATTTTATAATTAGTTAATATTTTTGCAATGTAGGCCACAGTTGTATTTTGGGCTAAAGGACGTTTGTAGTGGCTGTGACCAAAGATTTTATTTTATTAGAATTACTTTTGCTTTGTGTAATAAAATATTCTCTACTTTAGAGAATTAATGGAAGAGTATTTTCTTATTCAAATGTAAATGAGAACTATTGGTTTTATTTTGTCACTTAAGGAAAATTGAACACATTTTGGATATAAATAGATATTTATTTCTCTTATAATTTTAATGGTTGTTTTGTAAAACAGTTTGAATAATAAATAATTTTATTAAAAAAAATAGTAGTACGTCAGTTTTTATTTAATAGCAAATTCTATTATGCTTTTAAATACACTTATATTTTGAGAGGCTTGTGTGATGTCGCCTTGAAATTTTGGGCGGTTGAATATTGGTCAGTATATGCTATTAATTGATGGAATATTTAGGTTGTTCTAAAATCGGGGTATGAGCTAGAGAGAGAGAGAGAGAGAGAGAGAGAGAGAGGGAGAGAATATTATATATAACCATAAATGATGTTCTTGACCTAGTGTTGAAGTTGTGAGCATTATGTAGCTAATGTTATCTTGACAATGGGCACGAAAAAGATTATGATTAATTTACTATCAACATAGACGACACCATTACACTACCTTCATTTCCTTGGTCGATCTTTCAAACTTAAAAATTAACATATAACGATTTGGTGTAATAAATATTAGAGAAGTGGACATATAATTTGAGTGAGAGGGAGAAAGAAGTTAAAAAGAGTGTTAAGGTTTCAAAAAGCATGAATAAAAGCTTTGTAGAATATCATGTTATCCGTATAAAAACGGTATAATGTTAGCCTAATTAGAATCACGCTTAATTTACTCAACTCTGAATCAAGCCATTCGTTCGATTTCTTTGAGTTTGTGCAATGTTACTAATTAGTAATAAGTTGTGAGTGATTGTGTGAACGTTTATCATGCAAAGTCGGATCTTTTGACCCAATTTTTTAAAGTGTTACATGTCATCAAAACAATGCAATCCGTTTTGATGTCACTAGAGATGGAAAAGTAAACATTTTGACCAAAAATACAAAAAAGAGAACTTGACACAAATATGTAGTCACATGATTAAGGTTCACTAAACTACGTCATATGGGTTGATTGTACTTGAGGGGATACATAAAGAGTGTAGTAGGGATCTTCCCTTGGATGCTAAAATGTGTTGGATTCGCAATAGCCAAATACAGAGAGCAATAATGAGCAAAGGGAATTGACATCCCAATCCCACTTTCAGATCGTGATTATGACATAGCTTGCACACTTTCTAGCTCTGCCTATAATTCTCTTACAATGAACTTGTTCCTTCCCCTATTTCTTAATTTCTGTCCATCTATATATACATACACACCCCCACACATATATAATATGTACTATGTATCTTTTTCTGTAATGGGCAGCTTACAACTTGTAAAAGAATTATCCACCAGTTAACCTTTGGAAGGCACTTCCATGTAGAAATCTATTTTATTCAATATAGAATTATAAAGTTGAGAGAAAGTGGTATTGTCGGAAACAGGTTATTTATATTATGAATGTCTGATTTCAATTTTGTTGCTCTATATGTTCTCTGGAACAAAAGTACCTTTGAAAGTGAATATTGTTCCTCCATAGCAGTACGTTCTAGAATACATACAAAGTTTGGTTAATGAATGCTTATATTATTCTAAGAAAGTGATCTTTTCTTACTGTAGCGCCTAATCATTTTATCATGTACGAGCTTAAACTAAAACAATATCCATTAAATTTTCTAAGAGCTTTTCCCGAAATTAAATATAAAAAAAATTTCTAAAAGCAAAGTATTTCTTCTAAGTTACAAGAATAGGAAATCCGGAATCGGCTTATACTATCAACCAAAAAATATATGTACGTTTCTCAAGCTATTTACTTTTTATATTGTATGCGCATAAACACATATCACTTAAAATACTAGTTATAGATACGTGAACGTGAATGGCTAAGCAACGGTGGGAAGGTGGTTTTTTTTTTTGTGTGTGTGTGTGTGTTAGGAATCGTTATGCGAATACCAGTTTAAAAAAAAAAAAAAACAATGTAACGATTCTCAAATCCCATAGTCAGGCATGTAATGTGTACAACATAGGAAAAAGACACCCAATAGAGTGATAAAGATATTATCCTTATTATGATCTTCACAAAAATGAGTCTCACTCGATCCTATTATTCTTTGTAAAGTGATTTACAAAAACGAATCTCACTCGATGCTCGAAGGTTCACTGACTTCACTTGAGTTGTTCAATTGTCCGATATGAACTTGTTTGCTATAGTTTATGGTTTGGGCATGTCAGAACTAAATGGGCTGATCAATTGTGCAAACTAAATTTATTAAATTGCTCAAGCAAGTGGGTGCAAGAGACTTTAAGATCTAACTTCAAATAAGACGATTGTGATGGGCAAGTAGGAAAATACTTTACCCTAAGATCCTACAGCGGTGTTGAAGTACACAAGCCGATTAGCATATAATTTACCAGGTAAATAATCACAAACACAATTAATAAAATAACTATGAAAGACACTTTATTGAATATACTTGGAAACTAAGAACACAGTAAACAACAAGATCACAACAGACTTTGATTGCTAAAAAGAAAACTAGAAAACAGAGAAATAACACAAGGAAAAAGGCTTTTTATGCCACATAAAAAGTGACATAAATATGTATTTATGCCACTTTTTTTAAATGGGGGTGACATAGATGTTTTTAATAGTGACACAAATATTTTATTAAAGTGACAAACGTTTCATAAAACCAAACCATATGTTAATAAAAAGTGAGATAAATACTTAAAAGCAACATAAATACCAATTTATTTATGTCACTTTTAACCTAAAGAGACATAAAAGTATAGAAGTAACATAAATACCAAACAAAATTATTACATCAAAGTCTTAAAAGTGACATAAATATTTTAAAAGTGACATAAATATGCATTTAGCAATGTCTGTTTTCTTAAAAGTAACATAAATACTTTTTATTTATATGAGTTTTCTTAATAGTGACATAAATGTTTTTAAATTTATTTTTTTTTAAATGGTGATTGCATATATCAGTATTACCACCCTGTACAAAATTAAATGCAGCTCAATAATCAATTTCAACAACTAAATTAATGCTCACTAATCAATTAATATATCATTACAACTAAACAATTCCATTCCATCTATTCATCTCTACCAATCAACAAAAATTAAAAAACATGTCTCCAAGAACCATGTGTACGTTCAACCTAAAATTAACTCCAGATGCCATCGGAACTCAATATAATTCCACACATGCTTTTATTTTATAAGCATAAAAAACCAATACATATAAACATTGTTCAGAAGATATACATCCTTCAAGAGTAGTACTAGTACTAAATCCACCAGAATAACATTTTCTCCAACAACAAAAAAATGAGAATCCTTCCTTTAAAAAAAATGAGAATCCTCCACTCTTACGTTCATCCGAGTTCCTCAACTGCATTAGAAGAAAGAAAGAAAGAAAAAATAAAGTCATTAATCAATGAATGGATGTGTTGTTACAAAGTCTATTCTGTAGGTTGAATGAGGTTATGGTCCTTAACCGAGCAAAATGGAAAATGGTTTATGTAGCTTGTGACGCCCCGCCCCGCCCTGAGTCCCACAGGCGAGAGGGTGCTAATGTAAAATAAAATAATAACTAAGAGCGAAAGGACTAATCATACTGGTAATGCTCCAAGTCCTAGACCCGAAGCTTACCTGAAATCTTTCTCTTTAGAAAACAAACATTTAAACTTTAAAATCATTTAAACTCTAAAGTTCTAAAACATTTAAACTTTGAAAAAACTTTGATACCATTTTACAACACCCCGAGTCTTAGACTCTGAGGGTTACTGCGGAAGCATAGAACAACCTTTCAAAACTCTTTAATGGGAAATCAAAATCTTTAAGGACTCACGGATCTGAGTAAAACGAGAACTAGTCTTTTAAAAAGTTTTGCTTGTAAATTTAAAAGACATTAACAGAAAATCTTTATCGGTTCATGAAATGAACAACAGTACAGCAGAAAAACATACAGATCTGATAAATATTTATAAAACAGAAATCTAGTTTTCATATAGAAAATATCCTTTCTTGAAACAAAATATTTTCAAGATAAGTAGCGGAAATCAGAGTTAAGATATCACACTTATTTAAAAGTGGTTGGACTAACACTTGTCCAATTGAAACATAACATGCTCTTAGAATCATCACTTAAATTAAAATCCCATAAACTGGGCCTTCAAACAAAGCGGAAGTTCATCAAATCTCGGGGGACCTTACCCTTATCTATATCACCTAAAAAGGGAAGGTTTGATAGTCCATAAGCCAAAAGGCTCGTATAGTCATATAACCACAGAATAACATTTGTTATACAACATGCGTGAGTGCAATGAATGCCAATGTCATGTATAAAAACCATTTTCATGCCTTTTTAAACACTCACTCTCAATGGTCAATATCATTACCCGGACCATGGGCTTCCCGTACACGGAGGCCTAGCCTTCACGTTGTGGGGATTTCTTGCAGTACATCTCGCAATTCGAGTTCCTAGTGGTACCCATCTCACAAGTCTACCCACAAATCTGGGATTTCTATCTCTTCAAAACAAAATCCCTCCTAGAGGGTTTTATGCACGAATTCCTCTAAGGTCTTCCCTTTTTCAAAGCCTGGAAGTCTCTAAGATCTTCCTTTTTCAAAAATCGAAAGGCTCTAAGGTCTTTCATCCCAAAATCATTTCGTGATTTTCGTGCTCATGCTCATGCTTATGAAATGCTATGACATATGCAAGCTCTAGGCATCCAGACATATTCAATATTTCATATGATAGATTATCAAGGCATGCTATCAATTTAAAGTTGCTATCAATTTAAAGCAACACAATAACATGTTGAAATCACCCAGGTAAACACATAAAGCATATCAATTCATATAAACATGTGAGTACACCGTTAACATATTATAGAATTTTATTGAGGGTTATATGGAACTACCGTTCACCGAGGATAGACTGTATAAGAACTCAGAATAGAAACCGGAACTGCTCAATCTGTTATAAATCTTGATACACAATAATGAGCGTATATCAGTGAGGAACAACACCTCTCAGCACAAGTACAACTATTGTTAAAGCAAAGTATAACTCTTAAAGCATAGGGTACAAGGTCCCTTAGCTCATTTCTGATTCAAGTATAAGAAAACAGGAGTTTTCAATAAATTGCCTTAGGTCGCTTGCGCGGGCTGCTCGTACAGGCCGCTCAGGCGAGTTTTGCTCAGTAAGGCCACGTGGCTATTTAAAAACAATTTTTAAAAAAGTAGCTTAGTCGCGCGCGCGGGCCACTCGCGCCGTTCACACGCGCGAGATGCCACAGAGTCGTCTTCCTCCTTTTTCTTCCCCTGTTTTGAAATCAAAAACTAATTTTTTACCCATTTCAAAAATTTAACCGAAACAGGACTTACAATATATGAATCTCTTCCTTTTTCCACGTAGATTTCAAATATGAAATTAGATTTTCAAGAAATCAAATGTAGCTCTCGGTTTTATCAAAAAATTGAACGGCAACAAAACTTTAGTTCTCTCGTTTGTCTCATTTGCTATGAGTTAGCTTCTAAAATTTGAAATAGAGCCTCGTGGGGTCGAGACCTTTCATTTGGTATAAAGAAATCAAGTTTCTCATACAGTTTTTCTGCTTGCTATTTTCGGACCCTTAATGATATGTATATAAATTTCTATATAAATCTATATATACACAGTCAAATAAAATTGAAATCAATTTATGGATGTATAGGAATCATACCTGATATGTCCAAAATAATCTAGCCATGAAGATAGTGCCACATCACCCAGAGGCGCCGGTTATTCCGGTAAGGACGCCCCCCATGGGGCCAATCATTCCCGAGGTGTCTATTCAGACTGCGCGGTTCGCACCGACAGACTGGGCATGAAGGTCACGGCGTCCCGCCATCCCAACCTATCCAGCAGTTTCCTAAATTGACTACAAGTCTGCGAAAGGGAATATGACAATTTCCTAAACCACTTAGAAAACTCTCCTAAAATCATGCAAATCTATTGTGATTAGATTAGGCTTCCTAATCCTATCAACTTACCATGTACGGGTGGACTCTTGCATCTATAAAAGAGCCCACCTACCCTGTTTACAGGGATCCGGATTCCAATCCAATTATTATACTCTAGCTAACAAGCATACAACAGAGAACTCACCACTATACGCATACACCCGGCCGGTATTACTAGTAGTGCCGCCCACCTTTGTTGGCTCACCAGGCCCGCCGGTGGTCTGCTAGTGAGAGCTCACAGACGCAACTGTGGACATAGGCCACCTCGTTAACGGGACCGAACCACATACAAATTGTTCTCATCTCTCTCTCTCTAAACCTTTCTTACCAGTTTTAGGCATCATCAGCTTAGCGCCGTCTGTGGGAACCAACCGAGTTTTCTCACCAACAAATCTCAACTAATCAATATGCCGCCAAAGACGGGTAAGAAAGCCGCTAATCCAACTGGTCAGGAGAATCCGCAGCCTGAACAGCAGGCTGCCTCCATGACGACCGAGCAGATAACGGCAGCACTGGCACAACTCTTGGAGGGCCAGCGCCGAACACAGGAACAAATAGAGGCGCTTATGGCTCGACAGGAGAAGCGCCCCGCATCAGAGAATCAGCATGAGAAGAACGCCCCTATTCAGAGGCCCACTCGGACACGAAGACAAGCCCGTTCCGCGTCGGTGTCCCCACTGGACCGGGATCATCCCAGAGAGGGAGAGCGCATCCACGCCACCAGGCGCTCGCAAAGACGACCATGGCCCAATCCTCGCCGAGTGGAGGATGCCAGAATTATTATCGATCGACGGCGCGCGGCCAGAGGGGAGGAGTCTGGACGTAGAGCCCATGAATCGGCCGAGGACCCTCCGGCCCTGAGCCGGGGGGATCTTAGGCACAAGCTTTCCCGAACCCAGAGCCGGGCCCTATCTCAAAAGTCGACACGCTTTGAGGAAGAGGCCTCGTCATCCGACCCAACCTACCGCTCAGATACAGAGAGGAGGACAGGGCGGGATGACTTAAAGGCTCAGGTCGAGGAGCTGCAGCAGCAAATCGAGAGGCTGAACCGCAAGTCCGGCCATGACCTCACCAACACAGAGACTGAATCACCCTATACCGCTCGGGTGACACAGTTTCCTATTCCACGGAAGTTCAAACCCCCTCACCTCAGCTCCTACAACGGCACAGGGAGTCCGGTAGACCACATCCGCACTTACAAGGCTCAGATGGCACTGGTCACCACGGTTGATGAGCTACTGTGCCTGGCCTTCCCCAGTACCCTCAAGGGGCCAGCTGTACAGTAGTTCCGTGCTTTGAAGCCCTGGACGGTTGACAATTTCAAAGCCCTCAGCAAGCTGTTCATCAGTCAGTTTGTCAGGATGCTCGACCGGTCGCAACCGGACACTCAGCTGTTGACTGTCAAGCAGCGCAAAGGGGAGTCCCTAAGAGACTATGTGGACCGTTTCAACCTGCAAAGGCTCTAGATTTGCAATCTTAATGAAACGGCCGCAATCATGGCCTTCTGCTCGGGAGTTCAACACACCAAGGTCAACACGTTGTTCCATCGTGACCGACCGGCAAGCCTGGTGCGGAAAGTACATTAGTACCGAAGAGTTCCTGAAGGCTAAGCGTGCCGGCCAGGGTGGGAGATGAATCCCCGAAGGCCAAGCGCAAGCGTAAAGGATTCGAGAAGGGCTCGGGAAAGAAGCCAAAGCAAGATCAGAAGGATGCCCGGGGTCAACCCCCGATCGCTTTCACACCCCTTTCCCCGCCCATACATGAAGTCATGGCCACCGCAGAAACGCAGAGGTTGTTTCAGCAGCCAGCCAAACGCAGAGTTCAAGAGAGTGCTAGTGGACACAGGTAGCTCGTCCGACATTATGTTCACGTCGGCATTCGATCAACTCGGGATCGCCAGGGATCAGCTCCGGCCGGTTGCTACCCCCTTGGTTGGATTCAACGGCTCCAGCACACTACCGCTCGGGACAATCGAGCTTCCGATTCTCATGGGGACCTACCCTTAGCAGGCCTCTATACTGACCAATTTCGTGATCGTAGAATCCCCGTCGGCCTACAACGTCATCCTTGGTAGGCCGAGCCTCAACAAGACCAGAGCAGTCGTCTCCACCTATAGCTTAACCGTGAAGTTCCCAACTCCTCAGGGACCTGGATGCTTGCGCGGAGATCAGACCCCTGCCCGGAGTTGCTACGTCAACTCGTTATGCCGGGGGGCAATCACCGAAACATTAAACATTCAAGATATGGACCCCCAGGACCCGAGCGACGCGGTAGGTCCAGTGGAAGAATTAGAAAGTGTAGTGTTGAGTCCCGAGTACCCTGACCACACGGTCAACATTGGCAGCTTACTGGATCCCGGTCTAAAGGAAAAATGACCCAGTTCTTGAGGAAAAACCAGTACATTTTTGCTTGGAGTCACGAGGATATGCCCGGTATTGACCCCCGGGTAATGTCCCATCGCCTCAACGTCGGTCCAGATTGCAGACCGGTGAAGCAGAAAAGAAGGGGCATGGCCCCCGAGAGACAGAAGGCAGTGAGTGAAGAGATCGAGAAGCTCCTCAAAGCCCACTCCATACGAGAAGTCCACTATCCCGACTGGCTAGCCAACGTGGTACTTGTCAATAAAAATAGCAGGAAGTGGAGGATGTGCGTGGACTTTACCGACCTCAACAAAGCTTGCCCCAAGGATTGCTACCCGCTACCTAGGATAGACCTCCTTGTGGACTCCACGGCAGGTCACTCACTCCTCTCATTCGTGGACGCTTACTCGGGGTACAACCAAATCAGCATGTACCCCGGGGACGAAGAGAAGACTGCGTTCATCACTGACCAGGGCACGTACTGCTATAAGGTGATACCATTCGGTCTCAAGAATGATGGGGCCACCTACCAATGCCTGGTCAATTACATGTTCAAGGACCTCATTGGAAAGACTATGAAGGTATATGTTGATGATCTGCTGGTAAAGAGCCGGGACGAGCCTGACCACCTCGAGCATCTGGCTGGGGCCTTCAGCATTTTGAGAAAATTCAGGATGAGGTTGAACCCGACCAAATGCACCTTCGGCGTCTCGTCCGAAAAATTTCTGGGCCACTTAGTCAGTAGACGGGGGATTGAGGCAAACCCCGAGAAAATCAAGGCCATCATCAACATGCGGTCGCCCAAATCAACAAAGGAGGTTCAAAGCTTAGCCGGGCGGGTGGCCGCATTAAACAGATTTGTCTCCCGAGCTACCGACCGGTGTCTACCATTCTTCAAAATCCTCCACAAGGCGTTCTAGTGGTCAGAAGAGTGTGAAGAGGCGTTCCAAGAACTCAAGAAGTACCTGGCTTCCCCTCCTCTACTCTCAACACCTGTGCTCGGAGAAGAATTATTCCTATACTTGGCAGTGTCACCGTCAGCGGTTAGCTCGGCACTAATCCGGGAAGAGGACGAGATACAGTTCCCAGTGTACTACACCAGCCGGACATTACAGGGCATAGAGAGCATATATTCTCGCATCGAAAAATTGGCATTCGCCCTTATCACCTCGGCCCGGAGACTCCGCCCTTACTTTCAGGTCCATGCCATTGTGGTCCTCACAGATCAACCTCTCTGCAGAATCCTCAGCCGTCTGGACACATCTGGGAGGCTCGTTAAGTGGACATTGGAGTTGGAAGCGTTTGAGGTGATCTACCGACCCCGGACAACCATCAAGGGATAAGCCGTGGCTGACTTTCTGGTTGAGTTCACATATCCAGAAGACCCGGTTGAAGAGTCCAAGCCGCTGGCCCTACCGCCTGGGTTACACTCTGATATCCCTACCTGGGTACTGCACGTGGATGGTTCATCCAATCAGCAAGGCAGTGGGGCAGGAATCATCTTAACTACCCCCGACGGCATCCAACTTGAAGTTCGGGTTCCGTGCCTCCAATAACGAAGCCGAATACAAAGCCCTACTAGTAGGATTGCAGTTGGCCACCTCTATGAGTGCACAACAGGTCCAAGGATACAGTGATTCCCTGCTCGTGGTCAACCAGGTTAATCAGGAGTACGAAGCTCGGGAAGATAACATGGTAGCCTACTTGGCCCTTGTCCGAGCGGTTTCTAAGAAGCTTCGAGGATTCTCCATCACGCAGATACTGAGAGAAGAAAATACAAGGGCCGACCGGTTAGCTCGCCTCGCCTCGTCTTCTGAGTCAGACTTGCCCAGGATACGGATACAATACCTACCCGAGCCGAGTGTGATCAACTCAGAAGGCATGGAGGTAGACCCGGTCACTCTGAGACCCAGGTGGATGGACCCGCTCGTGGCGTTCTTGACAACAGGGGTGCTACCAGACGACAAAGAAGAATCCCGCCGGGTCAAGTACCGGGCGGCACGATACCACCTGGTTGACGGCATTCTCTACAAGAGGGGATTCATAATCCCGTACCTCCACTATGCTCATCCTGCGCAACTCCAAGCTATACTATTTGAAATCCACGAACGGGTGTGCGGGAACCACATTGGAGGCCGGGCACTCTCCAGAAAGGCCTTACTGCAAGGCTACTACTGGCCAACCATGGCCCGGGATTCCCAAGAGTACGTCAGAAGATGTGACAAGTGTCAGAGATACTCTTCCATGATCAACCGACCGGGAGAACTTCAGACTCCAGTCCACAGTCCCTGGCCGTTCACCCAGTGGGGAATCGACATCGTCGGTCCTCTGCCAATGGGAAAAGGACAGGTCAAGTTCGCCGTCACTGCTATTGACTACTTTACCAAGTGGGCAGAGGCTAAGCCCTTGGCGACCATAACCGAGCAGAAAATGGAGAGCTTCATGGAAAGGAATATTCTTACCAGGTTCGGCATTCCCCGGGTCCTGGCCAGCGACAACGGTGGGCAGTTTGACACCCCTATATTTAGGCAATTCTGCTCGGGCTACGGGATACAAAACCATTACACCTCCCCCGTGCACCCATAGGCCAACGGTCAAGCTGAGGTAACCAACTGAATAATCTTGCAGTCAATCAAGACAAGGCTTGAGGGCGCCAAAGGGCTGTGGGCTGAAGAACTACCGACCCTCCTGTGGGCCTATCGTACTATACCCCGAGCGACAATAGGCGAAACCCCGTTCTCTTTAACCTATGGATTTGAGGCAGTGGTCCCCACAGAGCTCGGGCTGCCTACATATAGGGTGGCTAACTTCAGAGCACCGGACAACGAAGAAGCCCTCCGGTCAGAACTGGATCTAGTGGAGGAAAAAAGAGACCAAGCTTATCTGAAGGTGGTGGCCTACAAATAATGGGTTTCTCGATACTACAATAGCAAGGTGAAGCACCGCAGTTTTCAAGTCGGAGACCTCGTCCTCAAGGCGGTGAACCACTTTACCCGAATCCCAAGCCACAGGAAATTGGGGGCAAACTGGGAAGGCCCGTACAAAGTGACCCGGATCAACCGACCGGGAACTTACTGGCTACAAAGTATGGACAGGCATGATCTCTCTCATCCTTGGAACGTGCAACACCTCCGCAAGTATTATCAATAGCATTGGGCCACGGGAGTCAGTACTGATAGAAAGATTTCCTTTTGTAGCTCTGATTGAGCAATAGTAATAAATTTTTGTTTTTAATAAAATTGGAAAATTTATTTTGCAAAATTACTCCTGTCGGTACATCGTGCAATGCAGAAAAGACCTCGAGCCTTACCCCGGGGCATCAAAGACCTTGGCTAACAACCAAGGCATAAAAAGACCTCGGGCTCCAAACCCAGGAACCTAAAAAGACATCGAGCTCCGAACCCAAGCACCTAAAAAGACCTCGGGCTCCTAATCCAGGCACTTAAAAAGACCTCGGGCTCTGAACCCAGGCACAAAATGACCCTGCAACCACCCATGTTCTAGGTCGGTTTCCTATGGTCGCTCCTCAACACGCCCCCGCCTTCACAGGACGATCGGATGGCAAGGGGATACTAGACCTCAACAGGAAATTACACACGGCTTTGCCCAGGTCCAGCCGACGACGGGGTCCACCCCCTAGGTGGCCGACGGTGGCAAGCTCCAAAGGACCCTGCAACCACCCATGTTCCAGGTCAGTATCCTATGGCTACTCACTCCCGTACTCCCGCCTTAGCAAAATACTTGGGCGGCAGGGAAATATTAACCCAAAACAGGAAATCACACCGGTCACTAAAAGAACTTGGACGATATTCCCAGGTACTTACAGTGACTAGAGATTCTATCCCGGACGGTAAAATAGGGTACACCCATGATACACCGGGACACCCAGACGGTAATACAGTGTATTCCTATAATACACCGGGCGTACTTTTTAAACAGGTCAGAAAGACTAGGTGTTCTACTGGTTACGGTCCTAAAATATTTGCTAAGGCAGGTGTTAGGTTGGCCAAAAACCGAGCGGATACTAGCAATTAAAACATGCATAGTACAGAAGAAAAATAATAAAAGAAAGACAGTTAATGGAAAGTTTGACCTCGAGGGCCTGTTCATTAATTAAAATAGAAACTGTACAAAGTCTGGGGGGCAGTTGTAGTAGCCTCCCCAAAAAGTAAAAACTACAAAAAAAAAAAAAAAAAAAAAAAAAACTAATCTACAACCACCACTTCTTCCTCCCCAGCAGCCTGCTCATCAACGGAGGGGCCCCCGACCGGTTCAGCTTCAGCGGTGACCTCAGCTTCGGCGGCGACCTTGGCTTCAGCGGTAACCTCGGAGTCAGCCTGGTCTTCTTTCCAATAACTGGACTTGGCCCAGGAGTACCCAGACAGATCCCAGTCAGGGTGGTCAGCAACAACCCGCTTCACTAGGTCCGCGTAGCCAGTGAGGAACCCTGCCTCGAACTCTTCCTCAACTTCCTTAGCTTCAGCCTCCCAAGCAGTAGTAAGCCCCGAAAGCGTGGCCGTCATGGCTGCCAGGTCCTTCTCGGCAGAGATCTTCGCGGACTCTGAGGCTGCGACTCAGTAATCTTCTCGACGGTGATTCTCCCGACCTCCGCAGCCGCAGCCTTAGCCTCCGTAACCTTCCGGGCGGCCCTCTTGGTTGACAGGGAGTCACGGACCTCCCCCAGCTCCAGGGTCGTTGCCCGGGATCTTTTTTCCTCCACGGTGAGGGCAAACTACGCGGACTCCCGAGCGGCCCTCTCCACGGAGAGGTTAGCCTCTGCAGCGGCCAACTTCTCAGCAACGCCGCGAAGGGTGGCCTCAGCCCCAGCCGTAATACAGCCGATCTACAAGAACAAGGAAACGTCAGTATAGGCATGGAGGAAAAGCTAATGTTCACATTGCAAAAAAGAAACTTACCAAGTGGCTGATGCTATATAGCCAACCGATAATGGCCTCGGGGCTCATCAGGATGCACTTGTCAACCTGACTCTAAAGCAACTCGGGCCGCACCCTTCCACGGTCATCATCCGCTGTCTCGGTCTCCGGCAATAAAGAGGGGCCCGCACGAGCCTCCTCCATGGTCGGGAAGGAGACCCCGGATGGTCTGGCTACTAGGGGGAGTGGTGAAGGCACAGTAGTGGTTACGCCAGGGGTGGTGGTGGTGGTACGGCAACTGTAACAACGGGCGTGGAGGTTGCAGCCACCTCCTTCCCAGCCCAGATCGAAATCCCCCGGGAAATCCTCTTGAGGGGCTGGCCCTCAGCGGTGTTTGGCTTCCTCCTCTTCTGCCCAGCCCGGGCCATCAGGGCTGCCTCCTTCTCCTTCAACGCCGCCACGTTCTTTGGAGCCATTTCTGCGAAACCTGAGAGCATGTTAGTTCCGCAAAATCCCAAACGAACAGTAAAACCGGATGGTCAAGAAATAGTATTTACGAGGAATGATCGCCGGAAGAACAGGAGCTTTGAGGCGCTGGGACTTGTAGGAAATCTTTGGACTTCCCGACCGGGTTAGCACCTTGTTAATATCAGTCGGGTTATCCACCAGGGACAGGACCCTTGCTTGGAGCTCGTCGGGAAGACTTGGCGGATCAACTGCTCCCACTGCAAGACAAACACACAAATGGGTTAGCCAAGGCAAAGTAAGGAAACTAAGCAATAAAGAAAGAGTGCTTGGGCTTACTCCTCAGCTTCCTCGCCCAGGAGGTCCTCAGCTGAATACCCGGCGCCTTCTCACACAAACCCAGGGTGGACACTTGGAATAATTTCTTCTTCCACCCTTTGTTGTTGCTCGGGCAATTCACGATTATCTTTCGCTCCTACCTAGCTGAGAGCGAGAAGAAACCGGCCTCCCCGTGAACTTGGAAAGGCCGATGGGTCCAGAAGAACTCTTGCAGGGTGAGCTCGTACCCGAGAACTTGGGGCCATAAAGAGATGCACCCCATCAGGTATCGCCAACCGTTCGGGGCAAGCTGCCCGGGGGAGATCCTGAGGTAGATGAGCGCGTCCCGGGCAACTAGGTGAAGAGGCAAGCAAAGGCCCGCCATGAAAGCATCCTCGTACAGTGTAATGAAGCCCGACTCATGGAAGTGAGCTCCGCCATCGTGCACGGCAAGAGAAAAGGGACCGGGAAGCTCATACCTGTCCCTGATTTGGTCCAAGTCGGGACCACGCAAAATACTAACAATGGACTCGCATGAAAAGACGACTACGGGACTGTTCGGCACAGACTCTTCATCGCACGACCCCCGAGACGTCGAGGCTACGGGAGAATCCCGGTGCGCTTCATCGTGAAACGCCCGAGCGGGGATTATTCCCTCACTATGCTGATCTGAGGGGGCCAGGGAAGGAGGGTCCAGGCTTGAGCTCATAGACCCTGATTGCAACTGTTTGTCTTCCGACCGGGATGACGAGTTAAAATCCGAATGACACATGACTACGTCTGAAGAAGACCTAAAGGGCAGACGACCTAAGAATGGGTCAAGAGCTCCAAATCTGATGTACAGGGGAGGTAGATCTAACAACCTAAAGCGCAGGTCGTACAAGACTCTAGAAGACAGACAACACTCTCTCAAGACTCCCTCGAGAACTCTCGCTTGGTTAATCTGCTCTAGTTTACCCCCAGATTAGAAGAAATGACAAAATCGGAAAAAGAAAAAATCCCAGGCTCGCTCTAACCCAAGTGGGTTCGTCCCCTCCAGTGTTTTTAGAAAAGAAGAAGAAAAGATTGAAGAATTGAAGGCGAAAAGGGGGAGCTTACAAAATTTAGCACAGAAAAGGACTCGGGAACCTTGCTCGGGAGTCTTGGTTGCTCTCAAACCGCTCGGGAAATTCTCTCAGTTAGCAGCAAGAACTGAAGAAATGAGCCAAGTGTTCCTTATATAGAAGTAGCGGACGGTCCATATCAATCAGATCCAACGGCTTAGGATTTTTCCCGCCAAAAATCGTCAACAGCTGTCATCTCGGGCACGTGAAGGGTCGCCTCAAATCTCGCGCGCATTAAATGCGTGACGTGACGGTCTGGTTACCACGCAACTGTTCGATTACGTTCGAACCAACTCCGCTTGATCCTGACCAGGCCAATTACTCCCTGACACATGGCAATACACACACCTGAGCTCCCGCCTATACCGGTCGGTTACTCCACTGGGGAATTTGGAGTGTGGGCCCATCCCGAGTTGTGCTCCCGGACCACATCCAGACGGTTTCCAAGAAGCTACTGATTTTCGAATCCTCACCCGATGGCGTATCCAGTCAGTTCCGAAAATGGGGGGCAGCTGATATGTCCAAAATTATCTAGCCATGAAGACAGTGCCACATCACCCAAAGGTGCCGGTTATTCCGGTAAGGGCGCCCCCCGTGGGGCCAAGCATTCCCAAGGTGTCTATTCAGACCGCGCGGTTCGCACCGACGGACCGGGCATGAAGGTCACGGCGTCCCGCCATCCCGACCTGTCCAGTAGTTTCCTAAATCGACTACAAGTCTGCGAAAGGGAATATGACAGTTTCCTAAACCACTTAGGAAACTCTCCTAAAATCATGCAAATCTATTGTGATTAGATTAGGCTTCCTAATCCTATCAACTTACCATGTGAGGGTGGACTCTTCCATCTATAAAAGAGCCCACCTACCTTATTTACAGGGATCCGAATTCCCATCCAATTATTATACTCTAGCTAACAAGCATACAACCGAGAACTCACCACCATACGCATACACCCGGCCGGTATTACTGGTAGTGCCACCCACCTTTGTTGGCTCACCAGGCCCGCCGGTGATCTGCTAGTGAGAGCGCACATACGCAACCGTGGACGTAGATCACCTCGTTAACGGGACTGAACCACATACAAATTGTTCTCATCTCTCTCTCTCTAAACCTTTCTTACCAGTTTTAGGCATCATCAATACCCAAAAAGAATTCCAATAGTAAATTTGATGATCCAAGCCTTGAATTCAAACTCCTTAAATATGTATTTATCTACATATGAATACATATGTATATGCAACTGTCTATAAACCTATCTCTGCACACAAATATATATATATATATGTGAGCCGAGAGAGAGAGAGAGGTAGTGGAGAGTTGAGAGATTGAGAGATATGTGTGTTGGGGGTGGTTAGTATATATAGGAGGTAATATGCTTGGGCACCAAGCACAAACACACAATACACGTTAACACACATAGTACACTCGCACAAACTGCACATATTTTAATTTAGGCCCCAAGTTACCCAACAACTATTCGGTGTGGTGAGCTCGCACCCAATCACACATGCACAGATAAAATTAATAATGTGAAAATCACCAATCTGGTATTTTTTTTTCGAAAATAAACTTTTTTATCCGTTTTAATTTTCGGGTCATTACATAGATGGACTGAAGTAAATAGGGACAATGGCCTAGTTGAGTTTACTTGAGTTTTTTCCTTTCCTTCCTCATAGTAAATCCATGATCCAAATAAAGCCTTAAAGATTAAATCTGAACTGGAGTATCCAGAGTTGTTACCTTCACAACAACTTTTTACCCATCATGAGTGCGAGCAAGGTGAACTTGTGCGAGGGAAGCGCTTGCAATAGGGACAGGGTTGAACTCATCAAAAATCTATACATGATAATGATTCACTAAGTTTGAATGAGTAAGTGGCTAGATCAAAAAGGGAATTTCACTACTCTTGGACACCAAAGATAGTCATAACTTTAACTGAAACAAAGCTAGGAGAAAATGCTTGATCACATGACAATTCTGGACATCTATTCAGCATGGACTCCCTCATTGTTTGAACATACTCTTGAGGTACTAAGTAGTCCTAAATGAAATAAACTTAGGTTTCAAAACTCATGATAAGGATAACCATTTTATTTGGTAAGCAATTATCCATCTGTGTATTATAATAAGTCATAATGGTAATAAGTCATAAGTGATTGTTCAAAATGTTGTCACTGTTTGGATTAGTTTTATCACAACTTTATTTTTAAGAATAAATCTGATTCTACTTTAAATCCACAAAAATAGCCTTTAAAACACTCCGAATTTGTAGCTTTCTAGCAAAAATCTTATTCTAACCTACAGGGACCAAATTCACACAAACGGCAAACTAGGAGGGTGTAAAATGTAGTTAAGCCTTTCTCTAATTACCTATGCTCGTTCTCGTTAATTAGAGAAAAGTCCGTGACATAGTTTAAGTTCCTTCAAAAGAATATAAACTGTAAATGTGTGGAATCACAATATCTTGAATGAATAAAAAGAAGATTACAAGAGCCTATATATAGGCTTCCAACACCTAGACTAAATCACTAACTAAGCAATGTGGGACAACACATATACAGTAATACACACTATTAACACTCCCCCTCAAGCTGGAGCATACATGTCATATGCACCAAGCTTGTTACAAATATTTTTCACTCGAATCCCTCCTAATGCTTTAGTAAATAAATCGGCTAACTGATCGGCAGACTTCACATGCACTGTATGAATAACATTTTCCAAAAGCTTCTCTCGAACAAAGTGACAATCGACTTCAATGTGCTTTGTCCTTTCATGAAAAACGGGATTAGAAGCAATATGAACTGCAGCTTGATTATCACAAAATAAACTCATTGGAGTAGTTTGAGTAAACCCAAGTTCCTCTAATAAATGCTTCATCCATACTAGCTCACAAGTAGTGTGGGCCATTGCTCTGTACTCCGATTCTGTGCTAGACCGAGCTACCACGGTTTGTTTCTTGCTTTTCCATGAAACAAGGTTGCCCCCAACGATATCACAATAGCCAGTAGTGGATCTCCTATCACCAGGAGAACCTGCCCAATCTGCATCAGTGTAACCTTCAACTCGTATGTGACCATGGTCATTGTATAACAAACCACGTCCTGGAGCACCTTTGAGATATCTTAAAATGAGCATCACTGCATCCCAATGGGTTGTTCGAGGACAATCCATAAACTAGCTAATCACACTCACAGCGAATGCAATATCAGGTCTAGTTACTGTTAGATAATTAAGCTTCCCTACTAGACATCTGTACTGTCCTGGGTCATCAATGAGCTCTCCCTGATCTGGTAACTACTTAATATTAGGATCCATAGGAGAATCCAAGGGCTTGGATCCTAACATGCCTATTTCAGAGAGGAGATCAAGAACATACTTTCTTTGAGAGAGACAAATCCCTTTACTAGATCTAGCCACTTCAATGCCCAGAAAGTATCTAAGTTGTCCCAAGTCTTTAGTTTGGAACTGCTTTTGCAAGAGGTGCTTCAACTCCTGAATTCCCTTTGAATCATCTCCAGTTATAACAATATCATCAACATAAACAACAAGTAGGATTTTACCTGCCGAAGAGTGCTTATAAAAGACAGAATGATCAACACCACACCGCTGGAGACCAAATTGTGCAACGACTTCACTAAATCTTCCAAACGAAGCACGAGGGGACTGTTTCAGACCACATAGGGACTTTTTCAACCGACAAACAATACTAGACTCCCCCTGAGCAACAAACCTAGGTGGTTGCTCCATATAAACCTCCTCCAAAAGAGTGCCATTGAGAAATGCATTTTTGACATCTAACTGATGTAACGGCCAGTGATAAGTAGCAGCAAGAGAGATAAAGAGACGAACGGAAGCAATCTTGGCAACCGGAGAGAACGTCTCGGAATAATCAAGACCATAAACCTGAGTATAGCCCTTGGCAACAAGACGTGCTTTCAATCGATCAAGGGTACCATCAGGATGCATTTTAACAGTAAAAATCCAACGACACCCAACCACAGATTTCCCAGAAGGAAGAGGTACCAATTCCCAAGTACCAGTTTCTGTCAAGGCAAGCATCTCATCCTCCATAGCTTGTTTCCAACCGGAATGGGAAAGTGCCTCTGCTGTAGACTTAGGAATAGAGAAAGTAGACAAAGACGCAACAAACGAAGAGAAAGTAGGAGACAAATGATCATAAGAGACAAAATTTAAAATAGGATGAGAAGTACAAGTACGCTTACCCTTCCGGAGAGAAATCGGAAGGTCTGAGTCTGACGGAGGCAGATCTGAAGACACAGAGGCCACAGGCGCTGTAGCTGAATCCAAAATAGTCTCAACATGCTGATGACGGCGGGTGTATATCTGGAGGTCAGGTCGGTCCAGCCTAGCTTTGGGAGGTAGGGAGAGGGGAAGGGGAAGGGGAACCATAAAGTCAGGATCAGTAATAGAGTGAGACTCAGAGTAATAAGGAGTAGATTCAAAGAAGGTAACATCAGCAGAAACAAAGAAGCGACGCAAGGAAGGACTATAACAACGATAACCCTTCTTTGTTCTGGAGTACCCCAAGAAAACACACTGAGTCTTGTGCATTGTGGTGAAAGGATGGGAAAAATATTCTTGTGCATTGTCACTACGGAGAATTTTAATAGGAACATTAAACTGAGTCTTTATTTCATTACAGAATGTAGAAAAAATAGAAAATAACTCAGAACGATTTTTCATTAAATAAAGCCACGTAGTTCGGGAAAAATCATCAACAAAACTAACAAAATACTGATATCCCTTAACAGAGGTAATGCGGTGTGGACCCCAAACATCGGAATGCACTAATTGAAATGGACTAGTCACACGTTTATTAACTCAGGGAGTAAATTGGACACGGTGATGCTTCCCCAATTGACAGGACTCACACTCTAAAGTAGATAAATTACTTAAACTAGGTACTAAAAGCTTCAGATTGGCCAAGGAATGATGACCAAGACGGCAGTGGATCTGGTGAGGAGACACAGTGGCAGGACATATTGTTGGAGTAGAAGAAGTAGGCAATTCATCAAAGTAGTAAAGACCTTCGGATTCATGCCCGACGCCAATCGTCCTCCGAGTCGTCAAATCCTGAATAAGAACAGAATCAGGGAAAAAGGAAACACAAGCATTAAGATCTTTAGTCAACTTCGCAACAGATATCAAATTAAAGGATGAACGAGAAATAAAAAGAACAGATGATAAGGATAAAGACAGGGATAATTGGACAGTCCCTATGCCTTCAACGGGCATAGAAGAGCCATCTGCCAAAGTAACGGGAGGTAAAGATGAGGACGGTTCAAGAGACGAAAAAAGGGTGGATATACCTGTGAGATGATCGGTGGCAGCAGAGTCAATTACCCAAGGACGAGTATAGGAAGTAAGACAAGCGGTAGAGGTATCTTTCTGAGTAAGCGAGGTACTAGGAGCAGAGGCATGCTGAGAGGCCTCCGGCGACCCTCCAGGAGGGTCGCCGGAGCTACTGGAGGGTCGCCGGAGTCAGGCGAGGGTCGCCGGAGTCTGCCGAGGGTCGCCGGAGGGTGGGCTGAAGGGATGGTGCGGCGACTGCTTGTTTGACTTTTAGGGTTAGGGCTTTGACTGTAGGGGCTGCGGTTGAGTGAGAAAGAAGCTCTCGAATTTTTTACGGAAATCCGGCAATGATATTGAACTCTCGAATCCTAACTAAGGATCGGCAAGATGAGCAAACCCAAGAACGATTGCTCTGATACCATGTAAATGTGTAGAATCACGATATCTTGAATGAATAAAAAGAAGATTACAAGAGTCTATATATAGGCTTCCAACACCTAGACTAAATCACTAACTAAGCGATGTGGGACAACACATATACAGTAATACACACTATTAACATAAACAAAGAAAAAATAATAAGAAAATACGAACCATAAGCTATGACTAGGCAATTCCAAAGCAAAAGGTTATAAAGATGCAAACATGATATGTGCTTGATGATACTTATTAGATTTCAATCCACAACCAATAGGTTCAAGAATTGAATACTGAACAAAATTTAAGAAATGAGGTTCTCAAGGCTAAGATATATGAGACATGAAAAATAAGAAACTAATCATCCAAGGTTGAACTACAAAGGCCTAGAAAAGAGAGACTTGAAATAGTTCTTGGATTTGAAGCATTGCCAGGAGACCCTTTTGTGGGTTAGAAAAGAACCTTAAAACTCCATGGTGAAAACAATTGGATCAATCCTAAGAGCAATTTAATTCTATAATTGGCACCACACGTGCACTTATCACTAAAATTGTTGCTCTGATTGGTACAATTAAAAATTGAAATGCTAACTAGCGACACCACCACATAAATGTTCTTTAAAGCTAAACTATATGATGACCTATTCAACATTTTCATCACACAATTTGTAACTAATTCAGCTAGAAAGCCAAAAATTAACAAGTTTTATCAGAGCATGGGACATCATAATAATGTTTTCCAAAGAAACATGCACGTTGGAAATCAATCAAGACCGGCAAAAGAATGTAGACAAACATAGATTTTTGAGCCACCACAAATCAAGAATCTGGGATACTATATATATATATTGAAATAGTGGAAGTATGGTATGGGCTCACCTGGCTTAGAGCACAATGAAGCTGACAACTGTTCATGGGTTACCCACCATTTTCGCTGTCAAAGAAAGGGAAACTAAAGGTTAAAAGACTTGAATTCATTAAAACGTTCGTTTGGTATTTAATATGAAACCACCACATTTTACATAGAATCTGAAAACCATACGACCAATAAGAAATTTTGATGAAAATTAAGACAAATCTAATTGTAGTCAAGGATTTTGGTGAAAATTAAGTTTTTCAATTTTACAAACTCAAGGATTTTTAAATAGATTCAGGTATAGCCATAGATTACATGGGTCTTAAACAGATTAAGGTATAGGCTTCCTCAATCATGGATGTAAAGTAAAAAAATAAACCTACAAATCCTGTTTCCTCCTCCAATTGGAAGGCCAATATGAAAGAGAGCCCCCATATGCCAGATTGATGACAACACTAAGCTCCGTACAAAATAATGCTTAGAGAGTTAAGAAATCAAAAGCATGTACCTTTAACCATCTTCAAAGTTCAACTTCACATCAGCTTTCTCTTACCTTTGTTTGAAGGCCACCTTTCTAAAATATGGGGGTGAAAAGTATAATCTACATAAAAAAAAATTATACTAACATCAAATTTTTTATGTCAAAACCTTCAATTTTTGAAGTTGAAATTAAAAACTAACTTTCAGTTGCAACTTCTTAAACATAGAGAAAACTAAAAGACTACCCCCTTTTTTTTACATGGACAAACACTTGATAATGACACGGAGCACGTCACTTGCAAAAATTGACCCCAAAATGATGATTTCTAAATTTCTCTTGACTAGTTGCATTCTATACTATACTTTTCTCAACACAATTGGCAAAGAAACACTTGCAACCACAACTAAAGTTATCTTGCTTTAATGTAACTCATCTATATTAATGAAGAAAAAAATGACTTCAAAATTGCTTAGTAAATTATCTAAGAAACTGTAAATATAAACCTATTATAATTGTGATATACTAAAAATATATGTTGCCATTCTCTCCCTTTTTACACAGCTAAGTCGTGGAATCTTTCTTCTTTATTCCTTTTAGAAAACAAAAATGGCAGCATATATATATGTCAACTTGATGATAAGTAAGTTGTTTAGCATTTTCTTCACTATTGATTAATTTATTTGCAAGTATCTCTATGATCCAATCATTAGTTATGAGAGAACCAATTAAATTACATAAAAATAGATCAGATATATCATATAGATTACTTGGGTATATATATGTGTCTATATAGAGAGATAGGGGGCAGAGAGATTAACTTAAAGAAGTTAGAAAGATCACACTCTTTTGTGGGGTCTAAGATTATTTCAACTCCCTTTTAATAATGCTACTTAGATCAATCACACATAAGTCTTCTATATATGCCCTCTAATTATACAATAACAAACAAATACTCCACTTATATCTTCTGCTGTCAATTCTTACTTGTCACTTTCCATGCTCAACTACTAACTCAAATCACTTTAATTAAGCTCAATTTGCTTTACCGAATTCTCCAAAATATTTGGAAATTAAACTTAATTATAATTTGTGAGCAGTCCACAATCTGTCTTGAATTAAACTTTGCAAAAAAAGCAAGTAAACCTATAGATATAATAGTACACATACAAGTTATACAACTATCACTATTGCAAAAGTAATCTGCTATGTACATAAATCCCAGTTATAGTCAATTTGCTTTGGCAATAGTGGCCAAAGTTATATCATATTAGATATTCTAAACATAACAACTATTCCATTCAATCAAAAGTTCAATTTATTCTGCTACATTTGAAGTGACATTACAAAGACAAAGAGACTCAAGAAAAGTTTTCAAGAAGTTAGTAAAACAATGACCAAATACTTTACTGATATAAAGTCCTCTACATCCAATTACCCAAAAAACCTTTTGTCCCTTTTCGACCAATTCAGGAAAAAAAAAAAGAACAAGTACATCATCATATTCTAGAATGGGTTAGAAGAGAGAGTTTGGTGTCTAGGGAAAACATAAACACAAAATAAAACCACTAATTCTTTCTACTCTTTCAACTCTAGAGTACCACAACACAAAACAGAGAGAATCAGGAGACGAGGGAAATCAGAACCAAAAAAAGGGAAAAGGAAATCAGAAGAAATCCCCTAATTCTATTCTCTTAACCTTTTAGGGATTCCACAAAATAACTACTCTTTCAACCCCTAGGGTTCCACAAATCAGATAGAATAAATAGATGAACGAAAACAGATCGAAAAGGAGATCAGAGGCAAAAGATTCTCACCTTTACTGGAAAAAAAGGGATGATATGGATCGTAGATGAAATTCTTGCGATCTGATCGTCTTTACCATATTGAGCAGAGGCCATGGTTGAGCTCGATCGATCACTCTCTCTCTTAATCTCGAATGATCGATCACACACACATGCACACACACACACACACACATATATACATACTCTACACACATAATACCAAATCAACCGAAAAAAACCAAATCGGAGAGAGAGGGTACCTTCGAGTTGTACAATCCTCCGCATCAATCTTCTCCCACGATGAAGCTAAGATGGTGATGGTTCAGAAGCGATGGCGGCGAGCAGTGGACATCATTTTGGAGAGAGAAAGAGCATATCAAAAGGATAGAGAATAATATATCAGTAGAGAGAGGGAGGATATGCTATGGTTTGAATCACACTTTTTGTTTACAAAATTGCCATCACATTTTTTTTTAGCCCGCCAAAATCTTTTATGTCACTTTTCCAAATTGTTAACATAAAATTGAAATATATTTATGTCACTCTTTAGTAAACCGACATAGAAATCAAATGTTTTATTTACAAAAATGCCACCGCATTTTTATTTATGTCGATTTTAAAAAAGTGACATAAATACGCTATTATTTATGTCGCTTTAAAAAAAGTGACGTAAATAATAAAGTATTTATGTCACTTTATGCTTATGTCACTTTAAAGTGACATAAATACTTTATTATTTACGTCACTTTATTAAAGAGTGACATAAAACCTAAAAAGCGACATAAAAAGCTCGCGTGATAAACAATTATGTCATTCAAAATAAAAGTGACATAAACACAATTTTAAAAGTAACATAAAAAGCACTTTTCCTTGTAGTGAGAGGATAGACATGGTGCAATGGATGCAAAGAACACAAAATACAGGGTTTAAATGATTTAAATGTATGCTGTTTTCGAGAGAGGCGCAGAGCCCCTTGAAACTTGGCCAGCCTTTGTATTTATAGCGACCATGGAAACATTGGATATGGAAAGGACTCCTTCAATCACACAATTATTGGGATACGGACACCCAGAATCCTTCCAATTCTAACTCTTTCCATCATTATTAAGATTTAGCAATCCCAAAATCCTTAGGGTTTAGCTCCCATAACTAGCTGGATTAAACCAAGTTCTTTCCCAAACGGACTCTTCCACGTTAAATTAGGAAATTGGCTTTCCTAAACTGATAAGGAATAAATTCCTTCCCTTCAGTTCAGTTTCTAAAATACCCCTCGAGCATCGGACTAGACCTTTAACAACTACTAGGCTAATTGAACTGCCAAGCCTTCCTTTCATCTTTAAATATTGATCCCGATGACTCCTCTGTGCGTATTTCGTACCCATCGGGCTACTTCTTTGGTAAACTGCGTGTTACTCCATTCCAACTCTAATGTCCAACGTCCTCATATACCCTCACTACTAAGGATCGGGCATACCTTAGCCTTCAAGGCTGGGCTTCATGCCTTAGCAAATTAATTCTGGCCTATATAATGGCCTGCTACTCGAGCCCATGCCATGTCAAAAACCTTAGGCTTGCAAAACCAGTGTATCATAGGCCAAACAAACCTAAGCCCATTCCATTTCTTTCTACTCGACCTCAAAAACCTTTGACTTTTTTTTTGGTGCAAATTGAGTAAAAACCTAGAATTTTCATTGAGGCTAAATTGGTAAAATTTGTTGTCAATAGTGGACCCATTTTGGACTTGTGCATTTAAATGCATAACATTCAGTTTTATGGAATCACATTTATATTTAAATTGTTGCATGTGTGTGTGTATATGTGTGTATACATATTTGTGTGTGCAGTTGGGACATGGTAGGACCCACTCCCAACCAACCACCAAGCTTCCTTGGGAAGCTTCACATGCAATTTCTCTCTCCTCTCCCCCCTCCCCCCTTATTTTGGCCAGCCACTTTAGGCCTTTTATTTCCTTTCTCTTATCCTCTCTCTCTCTCTCTATATATATATATATATATCTTTTTTTCATTAAAATTTTGAAGAATAAGAAAACCTCCATAGCCACAACACCTTCAACCTCCATTTTGATATACATAAATTCATTGTTGGAGCATAGATTTTAGAAGCAAAAATGTACATCTCGTCTAGGGCTATCTATTGGTGCCCTTATTTCTTCCATTGCTGATCTCAAAATTAACCAAAGGCTAGGCTCAAGAGGGGGTTTACTATTCCTCTTCTCAAAAGACTTCCTTGGTGTTCTTAGCTTCTCTATTATCCTTGTGGATTGTTGCGTATTTCTTTTCAAGATCACGAAGGTAGATTTCATTATCTACATGCACCCCTATTTCAAATTTCATGGCTTTCTATTTGTAGGTTAGACCTATTACTTGATTGATCTTGTTTAAAAAAATTTCCTACATTATAAATTAAGTGATTACATGCTCTTATGTGCCTAAGTGAATCTATGCTTAACCTAAATGTCACTTAGATGTTATGGCTTCAAATGATTATTGATGTTAGTAATTCTTTAATTATCTAAGATGACAATTGTGCTTTTATATGTTTTTTCCTATTAAATTTAGTTTTGGTATCATTAACTACCATGTGTATTTCTTAACATTAACATTTTAGAACTAACAGTGTAGAGGCATTATCACACTTAGTAGAATTTCATAATCGCCAAGTCGGGAAAGCATTCATAGCATTAGATTGGGAGTATGAATTTGCTAGAATTCCCACGATTGGGGGATGTCTTGATGGAATCCCCGTTTGGGGTAGTTGTTTGTTTAAATTTCAGAAGCATGCATGAGGTGAGGAAGGTTGCTTGTGATCCTTAAAATAATCAATGATGCAAGGTATTATCCGAATAGCTATCGAAAATCTTTTATGCTACACTCACATTAGAGTGGCTCACATCCGGTGTTGAGAGTGAGTGTTTATGGATATTTGTGTTAAGAAAGTTGCACGATTTGGCCTTTAAGCTAATTGCATTTCCATAATGGCAAAACATTGCACCGCATGTCTTAGCATGATTTTAAAAGTAATAGTACATTTCTACAATGTTGTCTGCTAAGTCATCGTGCTTAATGCATCTATAAAACCACTTTGTTTTAGGTGATGTTGATAAGGGCAATGCCCCATGAATAGTCGACTTGTTTTTTTGAAGATATCCTTTGCGAAAACTTATCTTTTGAAAACAACTTCTCATCTCATTTATGGATTAAGGGATTTGTAATAGATGTAATCATATGTATAGACTTTTAATTTATTACTAAGCTTACATGTTCTTTCCCTTTTCTTTTGTAACCAAATTCGATTCATGTATATTGACACCATAGAAGTTGTAGTCAGGCACATGTTTAGCCTATGTTTAGGCCATGTTTTATAACTCTATCTTTTCGATTATGTTGATCATGTACATTATTGGGGATCTTAGCAATCCCCGTCTTGATCATGATATTGTTAATTGGATCATTATAAACTTATGCTTTAAAAGTTTGTCAGCAATCCTATGCCTCTTTACACTTGGGTTCTTTTGGTGTTCATGATCATGGCTTACTATAGGGTACCCTTCAACCGGTCCATCGGGAATATTTAACCAGTCAAAAGGTACACTGTGAGAGACTTCTATGGCAATCGAAGGTACCCATTGGATCAGTCAAACTACCCCCTGCCAGACCTATAATTCTTAACCTAAGCCTAAATATTTTTGAAAACTAATTTGATTTATACTTAGCCTTTGAATAGTTTATCAAGGAAAAATTACTACTTTTGCTTTTTAAAGGAACATTTGGTTGCAAATTTCTATAAGTTCTCACCTTAGTAAATTTCTAAAACAAAACTCAAACCTTTGCTTCTTTTCCCTTTAAGGCTCCTTTACACTTCTTTCTAAATTCATTTCGAAACCAAAACTACGTTGATTGACAATGTTTGACTCATTTTGTCCTCGAAGGTCAATCCTTGACTTATTGACCTTTTCTTTGAAATCCATGTAGGATTCCTCTATGTTTTAACCTTGTTGGATTGGTCCACGTAGGACTATTCCTTGTATTGTTTGACTCGTTGACTATGTAACACTTGCCCATTTATCTGTATTTATATTTATATGGATATATATCAGTATTTCTGTATTTGTATATTTAAGTTATGGTTGTTCATGAATGAACATTGTTTATAGATAGAACGAATGTCTATTTCCTTTACACTTAAACTCTTAAAATGTAAGAAAGATTTCTAAACTAGGAGCTCGGAGCGCTTGAGCTAAATATATGTGAAAAGATAGTTTTGCCCCTAGGCTTAGGAAACTCTATAAATACCAGACCCTCCCAGCATTTATTACGTTTTCAAAAACTCTATTAAAACAGAGAGATATAGAGAGAGAGATCATTGAGAGTTATACACAAACATACACACAATTCATGCTTGTATGGCCTCCAATTGACGATCCATTCACTTCTTACACACATAAACACCTGTATTACAACTATGGGAAAATTCTGGAGCTGAGTTCTTGGGGATCAAAGTGCATGAGAAGAAGTTTGGTAGTCTTGAAGCTTGATAAACTCATATATAATTGGAGTATGATCATCACCATTTCCATCATCTAGTTCATTTAGATATTGTGATTGCTCCTACTCACTCTTAATCATGTTTTTATAAGTTAACTTGACAATCTAGGCCATGCATATATCATGCATGAAGATCAAAGCTTGGATTAGAATACTTGAAAGTTGATCAAGCATATACATACGTACTTTATCATTTTTTTTCATCATCCAAGTTCTAGATTATCATCTAGATCTTGGTGAGTATACTTACTCAGTCTAATATATGTTTTTCATAGTTGATTTTGATAATCTAAGACCATGTATGTAAATTTCATTGAAGTTATTAAGCGTATAACTATGTTGCTAAAACTGTCACTGTTCTGAATTGCATAACCCGAGCGCTTGAACTAACCTCGAGTTCTCAAGCTTAATGAACGGTCCAAGCCTGAGTGCTTAAGAGGCGCGAACGCTCGAGTTTAGCAGAGTTTTAAAGAATGAGTTGTTGCATGTTAGTTTTATGATAAATCGTGATATGTTTAATGATACAACAATCTGTGAACATTGTACATTAAAATCGTACTTGTCATATGTGGTTGCATGTATTTATGAAGAGTTATACTTTATGCTGTTAGTATAGTACTTCATAATATATCACTTTTAACGAAGGAATCCTGGAATTTTCAAAGGGGAGCGCTCAAGCTCACTCGAGAGCTCGAGCCCACTAATTTAACACAGAATATGTTTTATATGGTAAGTGAAGAATGACTTGAATTAGTAGACGAACACGTGCGAGATGCGAGAACAACGTAAACAATAATGTGATGTACTTAAGTACTCGACTCCGAGAATAATGTGCTTATATGATTCATATAATGCACGTTAGTTGTAAAAGATGTTATAACATTCATAACAAAGATGATCATATCCGTCAGTCTATTCTTTGTGTTCTATCCGTTTGTTTGGTCAGTTCGAGAAAGAGTAATGAGTTTGGGTTTAGTTGTTGAGATGGTTAAAAGGCCGTAAAGCGATGGTATCAAGAGAAGGCCATAAGGTGACGATGACAATTTAACCGTGACCGAATGAAGAAGATGGGGTTACCATAAGGCCATAAGGTGACGATGTCAAGATAAGGCCGTAAGGCGATGATGACAATAGGGTAACCTAACTGTTGTAAGGCGACGATAATCAAGCCAATGACACTTGTGCCAGATTCATGCAAAGAGTCGAGTTTGTGAAAGATTGGGTCAATGATCCAAAGTAACCTGAGTTGTAAAGATTGAACCTATGGTTCAAATCAAAGTTATTGAGTCATTATGGATTGGGCTATGGTCCCAAAATGATCAGTCGCTTGTTGTCAGTTATGTTTCTGAAATTTGAGTTATATTAACAAACATTCCCTTAACATACACGTTTCCCCGAGATTAGAATAATTGAGATTTAAAGACATGTTTTTAGTAAAGAAGAAAAAATGGAATGTTTCACGTCTTTGACAGATTAACCAATGTTTTCTAAGCTCGTTTAGTATAGTAGGTTTACTCACTCAACTTACAGTAAAGCTGATGACTATCATCTATTGGCATTCAAATGTCCAAATCTTGCAGAGGCAGGGTACCCGGAAGAGGAGTACACCGTGGAAGGATACAGCTTTGCAAGCTAGTTGGTGGATGAAAAGACTTTTGTTATGTATCTTTTGTTAGTAGTTGAGGCATTAGATACCGATCTTTTATTATGTTGTAGGGCCTTACGTGCAGGATATTATTATCTTTCCTTTCAGTTCTGTGGGTTGTAATAATGGACTTATGACTCTGATGTTTATAACTATGTAAGCCTAGAACCACCATGTTTATTAATACTACTTCATTTTACAGTTTACTGCTTTTATCTTGGTTCTCTCTTATATGGACAAGCACGCGACCCTTAAACCAGTCACGTATCTACAAACCCATAAAGGAAATTTGAATTTTTTTCCCTATTTTTAGCTTACTCTAGGGCGTGACAGTGATTTTTGGTATTAGAGCACTAGGTTTAGTCATGCTCGTTGATTGTCCTACACATTTTAAGCCTTAAATTACCTTGCGACTAGTACTGATTTAAGTTAGATTATTTTTGGATCATAGAGCCGATGCACGTTGAGGATGAGATGGGAGGATATATCATTTATGCTAATAGAGTTGAGGCAGCTGATCCCGTATTTTATCGAGAGTGTATCCGGATGAGAGCCCGGGAGTGGTTGGAGGAGTACCTATGGCATCTGATGCATATAGAGGGACTATTTCATCCAGACAGGATTCGTATGGGGGTTAAGCATCGTGCCCATTGATGGATAAATAGGTTTAAAATTTTATTTTAGATGCACAGTGGAAAGATTAGGTTTCAAAACTTTATTGGTAGTCTGAATCAACTACATATCAATTCTACAGATGCGTATACAAAAAAGAGGGAGAAGAGTTATACCTCAAGTCTTGAACCCAATTCTGAATTCTCTTCTTCCTTGATGATGCAGTAGCCTCCACTAGGTTTTTTCACATTTATGACTCCTACAGATGACTGCCCGAGAGATTTGGGTTGGTGGGAACCCTAATAGAGAGGATAGAGAAGGTTTCGGAAACCTAAAATAGTTTTTGTGGCTTCTGGTATATAAAAAATGACGAACTCTTTTTTTTGGACGCAACTGCCCTATTTGTAGTTTTCCAGAACCGACTTCACTTTCAATCGATCGAAGTGGCTTCGATCGATCGAACCTTCGATCGATTGAAGGTTTTTCAATCGATCAAACATATCAAGACTTCAATCGATCGAGACTCCTTTGATCAGTCGAACCTGTCTTGGCAAGTTCCTCTTCTGCCTTTCCAAGCATCCTAGCGGAGCTAACAGTGGGACCTCCTAGGTTCTTTATTGTTGGCTCATACCAGTTGTTAATTCCCATGACCAAACTCTTTGATCAGCAAACTAACCATCTAGTCAGTTAACGTTTACTCCACTATAAAATGATAACTAAACTCCAACGTAAAAGAACATATCCGAAACAATAACTAGACTTGTATGACGTACTAATGTCCCTCTACCGCCAACATTCATAATCATATTCAAGTAGTCAGATAACTGTTACTGTCAACCTGAATCATGATTACTTCTTGTATTCCTTAATTCCCATTCACCCCTCATGATTACCAAACATGTTCATAACTACTTATCAATAAGACCGCAGTTTTCAGTAATAAATTTGGTGACATTCTAAAGGGAATGCTTACTCTTTAACAGAGGGTAGATTCTATCCAGACAATATACGTTCACAACCCTATGAACATGACATACCCAAGATACCTAAGTGTTGATCTTGAAGACCTCACTAATTGGTAAGTCAAAGCAGTCATATCCACAGTCTGTGTTCATAATCGTCTCAAGATTGAGAAAACATACCTTACACAAGTTATGAGTTCCTATCGACTGTTGACAGTTTTATGTGTCAAATAGGAGAACTCAAGTCCGTCAATGCACTATAAGCACTAGCATACTAACTAAGAGTTAAACTCTAGTGATTGAGATTCATCACTCCATCCAATGGTAGTTAATCATGCTACAGTGTAAACTTGATGAGATATCAAATCTCATCATCCATTGTGAAAAATTCTAAGTGTCAAAGAATCGTAATTCGTATCTCACTTGTATCTATCCCATACACACACAAATTACATACTATGATAATTAAGGATTAAACAATCATCTCATGAAAGACATACATAACAAAATGTAAAGCTGATATCCATATATTAAAATGTCAATTTCTCATACATATAGTAATGTTTGAGGGGCACAAACCCAACAAACTCCTACTTGCACTCATAACAATTCAGGACTACATCTGAGACCTAAACTATCTAGATAACGATCAAAGACCTTCTGTGGAAAGGTCTTTGTAAATGGATCCACAAGATTGTCAGAGGTGGCAATCTAGCTGACAGTCATAACTCCATGTTAAACAATACCTTGGATTAGATAATATATCTACTCTACATGTGATGAGAACATGGCAGCTAGCACAAGGTGGAATGCGGACCCGAATCACGTGCCAATTGGTCCAGTTACAAGGGCACGAGCAAAATGGTTCAAGGACAATCTTAATGGGCTGGTTCAACAAATTTGGGTTGAGACTAATCTTTGTGGCCCAAAGGAGGATACTAGTGATCCACAAGGCTGGGTGTCCATGATTCAAGCTTTAGAATAAATTATAGGCTTGCATGCCAACTTAGGAACTTTTCATATTTGTTAGTTTTTTTTTTTTTTTAGTTTTGGGGAGAATTATATTGGGCCATAATATTTCGTAGGCTTATAGTGCCCAACCGTAAACCTCAGCTATTTAAACAGTTTAGGGTTTGTAATATTCAGTTTTGATCATTAATAATATTGTGAGAGTTTTCTCTTTGGTTCTTTGAAGAACTATTCGAACTTATTAGATTTACTCTGTGGCGTTCATACCTGGACTTATCAATCGAGTTTTTCATCCTTGATTGTGACGTCTTCATCCTTTATACCAAGGTTCGCATCTGTTATAGGTGTTGGGTCGCGGATTCCATTTGAATCTGACAGTAGAATGGTCCGAGGCATTAATCGTGTTATGGGTTTCGTCACATTGTTGGTGGGGTTTGTATCAGTTGGTATCAAAGCACAGTTCTAGTCTCAGGTTTATCCTTTCTTTTTCGTTTTCGTTCTTATTCGTTTCTTCTGGTTCTGTTCTTATTCATTTTTGTTTCTGTTTTTTTTTTCTTTTCGTTTTCTTATTCGTTCTCGTTTCTGAACCGTATAAAAAAAAAGGTGTTCGATTACGATCTGGAATTTCGTGTTTAGGGTTTGCAAATCTGATCTGTGATTTTCTCTTGTTACTTCGTGTTTGTTCATTCCCGTGATCGTTGTTATTGTGGTCTTTTCCTTCTCAGGAATTAGGGTTTCTGAAATAGATACGTGAACTGTGAAGTCTCTCTGACTATTCAAAAAAAAGAAGGAAAAAAAAAAGAAGAAGAGAAGAGACGAGTAAGCCGCGATAAAAAAAAAATACAAAAACTCGGCTTAAAATTTTATTTTTGTTTTACAATATTGGGGGTCTAAGGAGTCCAAATCTGACCTTACTCCATAGTGTGAAAATTTTTTTTCGAAAATTCCATTTTTTTGTGCTTTTGGAAACCTAGCCATCCGTGTTTGTTTTTAATCGTTCTTTCAACTTTTAAATTTGATTGGTCTAGTTTGGGTGTGGATTGTTACTGAGAAATTCTGGTCATTGTTTTATCAATTTCATAAGAACTAAGTGAGAATTACTATGAGTGGAAAAAGGCAGGAGTGGTGAGCACATAAGAGGGTAAAAGCCGACTTGATTTTTGAGTGTAAACACGAGTGAATCATATTCTTGAGTGAAACATGTGAGGGAGTATAGTGAGGATCTGTTCTATTTCTAATCCATTCTTGCAGGGATTATGACTCAAGATCAGGGAAGAGTCACAAATGAAGAGGCTCAACAGCCGGTTGTTACGAATCTACAAATGCAAGCTTTAGTGGGGGAGATGAGGCGAATGATGAGGGCAGAATTGGAACCGATACATGAGAGATTGGACAGAGTTGAAGAGGGTACACCACAGAGGAAACAACAAAATGTTCATAATGTACAAAGAGGGGAGAGAGTTCAACCAAGGCGAGTGACAGTTGAAGATGAGGAGTATTTTGGGGAAGACTTTGATGAAGAAAATGATCGGGAGTCAATAGATAATCATAGGAGATATGGCGGTCGGGGTAGAGAAGTTAGGTTTAAAGAAGCTAGAAATCAGGAAGATAATAATTTGGGTAGTATTAAGATGAAGATTCCTTCGTTTCAAGGAAAGACTGATCCGGAAGCATATCTTGAATGGGAGAAGAAGGTGGAATTAGTATTCGATTGCCATAATTACTCCGAGATTAAGAAAGTAAAACTTGCTGCCATTGAATTTTCCAATTATGCTATTATTTGGTGGGATCAATTGGTACTAAATAGGAGGAGAAATAGGGAGCATCCAATAGAGACATGGGAGGAGATGAAAACTGTTATGAGGAAGCGGTTCATTCCATGCTACTACTATCAGGAGTTGTATAACAGGTTGCAAAGTTTGAGGTAAGGTAATTAGAGTGTAGAAGAATATTATAAGGAGATGGAAGTTGCTATGATTCGAGCGAATGTAGAGGAAGATCGAGAGGCTACAATGGCTAGATTCTTAGTTGGGTTGAATTGGGAAATTGCCAATGCAGTGGAATTGCAACACTATGTTGAATTGGAGGATATGGTACACATGGCTATTAAAACTGAGAATCAACTCAAGAGGAGGGGCTGCAGCACATGTCCAAGCCAAAATCCAAACCAAAATTCCAATACATCCGCTAGGAAACCAAATAATTGGAAAAGAGATGAGAAGCAGCCTTTGGTGAAGCCAAAAACTGAGCAAAAACAAGAGGTGGCTAGCCATTGAAATCAAGGTAAATTCGATTCGTCTACTTCTCGGAACCATGATATTAAGTGTTTTAAGTGCCAAGGTAGGGGACACATAGCTAGCCAATGTCCAAGCAAGAGAGTTATGGTGTTACGAGATAATGGTGAGATTGAAACCGAAGATGAAGATGAAAACGAATCTGTGCCACCATTCGAGGATGTCGATGATGAAGAGTACGCTGCCCAAGGGGATTTGTTAGTGGCAAGGAGAGCTCTAAATATGCAAGTTAAAGAAGATGATGAGGCGCAACAGGAGAACATTTTTCATACGAGATGTCATGTCAAAGATAAGGTGTGTAGTGTGATCATCGATGGGGGGAGTTGCACTAACGTTGCTAGCACAACTCTGGTGGAGAAATTAGGGCTGGCAACAATCAAGCATCCACGGCCTTATAAATTGCAATGGCTCAATGATAGTGGAGAAGTAAGGGTGACTAAACAAGTATTAGTTCCTTTTCGTATTGGGAAATATGAAGATGATGTTTTGAGTGATGTGGTTCCGATGCAAGCTGGACACTTGTTGTTAGGGAGGCCATGGCAATTTGATCGACGTGTTAAGCATGATGGTTTCACAAATAAATACTCATTTGTGCTTAATCAAAGGACAATCACCTTAGTGCCTTTGACACCGAAGCAAGTTTATGAAGATCAAGTGAGGTTGCAAAAGGAGAGTGATCAAAAGAAAGAGAGTGAACAAAAGAAAAAAGAGTGAGAAAATTGAGAGAGAAAAAGAAAAGAAAAATGCAGCCATTGAGGGAAAATTAGAGGGAAACCAAAAGAATTTTTATGCAAAAGCGAGTGAGATCAAACGAGCATTGTTTTCAAATCAGCCTATGATTGTACTTTTGTACAAAGAGACATTTTTAAACACTAACCCAATTGTCTCATCCTTGCCTAGTTTTGTTGTTTCTCTTTTGCAGGAGTTTGGTGATGTCTTTCCTGAGGAGATTCCACATGGTTTATCGCCTATTCGAGGGATTGAACATCAAATTGATTTCGTGCGCGGTGCTACCACTCCAAACTGACCAGCCTATAGAAGCAATCCCGAGGAGACAAAGGAGCTACGAAAGCAGGCCAGTGAGTTGATAGAAAAGGGGTACGTAAGAGAAAGTATGAGTCCATGCGCCTAGGGGTGGGCACACTTCGGGTTGAACCGAAATTTCGAGCCGAACCAAAAATTTCAACACAAGTCAGGTCGGTTAAAAATCGATCTAGAATTTGTTCAGTTCAAAACTGAACTGTTTTACAAAGTTTGGTTCGGTTTTCGGTAGGTATAATTAGTTTGGTTCGAACCCGAAAATCCAAAATTTTATTACTATATAAATGTTGTTTCAAGAATTAGGGCTACATGCCTAAACTTTTAGTTCACTCTCTCAGAGTCTCAACTTCTCAAGTCTCAAATCTCAGATTCTCTCATCTCAAATTCTCAATCTCAGACCAACGCAGGTGAGATTCTCAACTCAATTAATCTCTCATTCCCTCTCTTCAAATCTCAATCTTATTCTCTCATCTCAACTCACGTTAATGCAGGTGACCCGCAAGGCCGCGACCACGCCGACGACGACATCATCACCTTAACTCTCTCTTTCTCTGAGTCTCTCTCACCAGACTCACTCACTCACCCACCCCGGCGGCGGCAAGCCGGCGACGGGTTCTCGAGGACCACGAGAGCCGAGAGGTATCTCTCTCTCTCTCTCTCACTCTCTCTCTCTGTTGAATGTTGACTGTTATAGCCTATAGTGCTATGTATTATTGTATATATTAGATATATAATATATGTATATATTAGATGTTAGAGTTTGAGTATGTCATATATTTAATGAATTGTTGTTAGAGTTTTGATGATGAATTGCTGTTAGAGTTTTGAATCTTTTGATGATGAGTTGCTGTTAGGTTACATGTAAATTAAATCCCTTTCATTTAATCATTTTCTTCTATTTAATTTTACGTTATCTATTTCTTTCACTCAAAGCTTATTTTGTTTCCATTTGTGAAACAACTGAATAGCTCGACAATTCAATACTACTTTCTTTTCTTCTTTTCCTTTCGGTTTCTTTTCTTTAAAATACAATCAATAGCATTCATAAAATTGAACAGTGTGCACTGTGCAGTATCAAAATAAAATAAACAAATTGTACAGTGTGCTCTATAATTAACTGCTGACTTGGAATTTACTACTATTTTTTATCAATTAGTTGTTACCATGCACAAAAGGGAATTTATTGGAGGTTTATTATTTAATAAAGAAGACAATCAATAATAAGTGAAAATGGTTGCAAGAACAACATAGATGATACTTGATAGAGTGGATAACAAACAATCCACTAGGTCACTGTCTGACTAGATGCCATTAAATAAATAGACCATAGAACCAGAATTTGTTCTTTTCAACTTAGAAACGCCAATGTTACAATCATCTGTATCTCAAATTAAGTTATTCAATACTTGTTGATTAGTCCGACATTCAATTAATTAAATGAGAGCATTTTTGCTCACCCAAAAAATGGTTCACCAATGCTCACCCAAGCATTCCATTGGCCAAAGGGATGCCCAAATTAGTGTGAGCAACAATGCCCCACTTCACCATATTTTTATCTTTTATTTTTTTCTTATCCCACTCCTTTTCAACTTTTATCCTTAACTGTGAGCAATCTATTCCTCATTAGTCATTATATTGTTAATTTGTTACTTATAAAGTTTTGCAAATATTGCATGAGTTAAATTATGCATTAAACTTATATTATCTTTGAAATTTTCTCTCTTACTTAGGTAACATTTAACCTTTTCTATAGTATGTCGAAAGGAAGTGTAAACATTGACATTGACGTCGACAATGACAATGACAATGACAATGACGACAATGAAAATGACACTGTAATTTGTTACCAGGAAAAAAAAGGAAAGAAATAAAACCAAGATCTATTGTTTGGAGTCATTTTACTAAGTACACTTATGAGAAAGGTGAGAAAAAAGCGAAGTATAACTATTGTGCAAAACCGTATGCGGCTGATCCAAAAACATGTGGGACTGGTTCATTAAAAAATCACTTGGTTAGTTGTAAGGCAAACCCATACAACCACGACCTTAGCCAAACAAAACTTACTGGGTTTCAATCAGGCGGTAGTGAAACAGGGGGTAGTACATTAAGCACTTGGAGATTTGAGTGTGAGGTTGCTAGGAAGGCACTCGGTGAGATGTTAATTACTGATGAGCTTCCATTTAGTTTTGTTGAGCATCCCGGGTTTCAAAAATTTGTCTCGATTTCATTACCCCCTGAATTCCGCCTTCCATCACGAAGAACTATCAATAGAGATTGTTATGATCTCTATTTGCAAGAGAGGTCAAAATTGAAAATCTTGTTGAAGGAATCGAATAGGAGGGTTTGTCTTACCACAGATACGTGGTCATCTTTGCAAAGAATTAACTATATGGTTCTTACAGCACACTTTATTGATAACAATTGGACATTGCAAATTTTTTTTTTTGAATTTTTGTCCAATTAAAAGTCATAGAGGAGAGGACATTGGAATTGCAATTGAAAAATGATTACTTGATTGGGGTATTGATAAAGTGTTGGCCATTACTGTCGATAATGCTAGTTCTAATGATGTGGCAATTGCATACCTGAAGAGGAGGTTTGACACCTGGGGTACAAATGTGTTAGGTGATAAGCATCTTCATGTGAGATGCGCTGCACACATTATAAACCTTGTGGTTGTTGATGGTGTCAAAGAAGTAGGTGAGTCCGTTGCTCGAGTTCGTGCGACTGTGAGATTTGTTAGGCAATCACCAGCTAGATTAAGAAGATTCAAAGAGTGTGTTGAGTTTGAGAAGATTGAGTGTAACGCCCTGTATTTTATTATCATTAATAAATAAATATTGCATTTTATTTCCATGAGTATTTTAATTTAATTTCTCTTTGTAATAATTATCTGGGGTCAAACCGTAATTTTTAAAACATTTTCTATGGTTTCAAAATCGATATTTATATTTTTGTATAACCGGGAATTGAATTCCTACATTAATATAATTTTCTGTATTTTTATTTCAACTGTAATATACCAGTTTTGGGAATGGGCAGTATAATTTTACCTGTGTGTGTGTATCATTGCGTGAGCTCAACACACACAAGGGTATCTTGTGTACACATGGAAAAACACCCAAGGAATTAGTGCAGTGTGTGCTGTGTTTAGTGGAATGTGTGTGGAGTGTTTTGTGAGTGGAGTGTCACTAACTTATTATTTATACACCTAACCTCCCCTCAATCACTCAATCTCTCAGACTCTCTATCTCTCATTTATCTCTCTCTCTGCAGCTCTTTCTCTCTCTCTCGGCAGATAACACACACACACACAGATAACACACATAACACACATACAGTATACACATATATATATACACATATTGGGTTACCAAAATCAAGAACGGAGGAGGAAATTCTCAACTACGGATTATTACGGCGGAAGTTCTCGGCCTTTAAATTTCTGTATAATCGTCTCTGTGAGTATTATAAACTCACTCCCAAAGTTTATATATGTATATTTCAGTGTATATATGTGTGTATATGTGTATATATATAGATACACCATTAAAGCTTAAAAATTGGAGTTTTACAAAAGTTAACCAAAATCAATTCTGTGAATTGGGAATGAAAGATCTTAGTCCCAATAAGCTGTGTTTCGAATACTACGGCTTAATTCATCCGTATCGCGACGTACCATTGATTCAAAGTTTTGTCACCTCTCGGTTTTACGTGAAATCCGAGAGCTACGATTGAAATTAGTTAAAACCGATCGCGTATTCTTAATCTACGCGGAAAAACGAAGAAATCCATATATTACATGTCTTGGTTGGAACAGAATTGAGAAATGGGTCAAAAACAGGCTTCAAATTCGTAACAGGGGAGAAACTGCTGATACCAATCGATTGGAAACATATCCAATCGATTGACATGTTATTCAATCGATTGACATGTGTTCCAATCGATTGACATGTCATTCAATCGATTGACACTTTTGTCAATCGATTGACATTTTTCAGCATTGACGGCTTTTACTAAAACGACCATATCTTCCTCTAGGAAACTCGAAAACGCGCACGGTTTGAAGCGTTGGAAACTAGACTCAAAGAGCTTTCTGTTGATATGTAATTCATGTATACAAATTATAACTCATTTTTAATGGCATTACTTCAAAGTATATTAGAAATTCAATCTAATATTTTCTCTTTTAATTTTAACAGTAGCAGAATTTTGTTTTCAGACTTTTGTTAGGAAAACGAATGAAATTTAAGGTTCTGCCCGCGTTGTCCCAAGTAAAACTCGATTCTGCACACTTTTCGTCTAATGCAATTTTCTCAGATTCTGCACCGTTTGGACAGAAAACGAGGATTTCAGTAGCAGTTTTTTTTTTAATGCTATTAGTTATGTTTAAAATGATTAAGGCAATGAATTACGAATTTTCAATCCCCGTACGCGTATTATTTCTTTAATTCTGTGAATTCCTTTATGTTTAAAGTTTGATGACATTCATGTGATTTATTAATGGTGTTATTTATGAAACATTGACATACATATTAGGGTTGAGGTTGTGTGAAAAGAGTAAAGAGTGGCGTTCTAGTTGTGCGACCTCAATATCGATCGGATATTATTCCTGGTATTGGAGGCGACAGTGTTGTGTACGACTTAGATATCGATCGGATAGTATTCCTGGTATCTAAGGCGCGCGTTTCGGATATTGATCGGATAGTATTCCTGATATCCGAAGCGATGGTGGTAGTGTTGTGTACGGCTTAGATATCGATCGGATATTATTCCTGGTATCTAAGGCGCTTGTTTCGGATATTGATCGGATATTATTCCTGGTATCTGAAGCGATGGTTTGGTGTGCTCTTTTGGATATCGATCGGATAGTATTCCTGGTATCTAAGATAATGGTTTGGTTGTGTTGAGTTTTGTTGAGAGAAAAGAGTCAGAAAGATGAGGTGTTACATTATTCACGCATGGTCACATATTTATTGCTTTCTTTATTCCCCCGTAGCTTATGTTGGAATTGGAACCTTGAAGTTATTGCTTTTAAAAGTTAAATTGCACCGTTGTTTATATGCTTATATATACATTGCGAGCACTTGTTTATTTTGCTCACCAGCTTTCATAAGCTGACGGCGTTGATGCGTCCTGGACTGTATGTCCAGATTTTCAGGGTCAGGAGAAGCCAGGGTATTTTGACTATGCTACTTAGAGTCAGGAGACTTTCCAGGAGGCTGCTTTATATTTCCTAAGTCTTTTAATTTGGGTTTTGTAATAAACTAGTTTGGACTTTTGAATAAGGCGTTTTGTGCCTAAGACTATGACTGTTGTAATAGTTTAGTAAGTTTTTTTTTCAGAGCTTATGTTTTTTTTTTGTTAGTATCCTTTGCTCTAGAATTGTTTGTTAAGTTATTTGTTGCAGGGACAATTGGTCATACTCACTTGTCACGACCTACGAGTCCATAAAGGAAATTAAATGCTTTCCTGAATTATGCTACGTCGGGGCGTGACAGGCTTTTTGGTATCAGAGCCAGGTTATGGCTCGACCAATTGTCCAAGACACATAGGATCTTCCGTTAAGATAGAATTGAGATAGGATAGTTCGACTTTATTCCGTGTCTAGTCGTTTTCTATCGTTTAGAATTTTCTTTCTTCTCGAGAGGTTGACCGAATTCTGTTGATTGATGGATAGGTACCGTTCTCTCGATCAGATGGCTAGAAGAAATCTCAGGAATCGTCCCGCTATTGAAGATGCACCGCCAGTAATAGATCCAACCGGGATGTTCGAAGCTTTTGTAAGGAGGTTGGAGAGGGTTAGTGATCAGAACGCAAGAAACAATAATCAGAATGGGGATTACAATGGGAATGGGAGGCAAGCCCACCAGACTGGAGACAAGCTTCTCAAGGAGTTTCGCGCTCTACGACCTGAGTATTTTGCTGGAACTGATGAACCCTGGCAAGCGGAACAGTGGCTACGTCAGATGGAGCGTATCTTTGAGACCATAGAGTGCACTGATCTGGAAAAGAAGCGTCTGGCTATCTTTCAGTTGTCTTATGCAGCGGCTGATTGGTGGGATGCAGAAAAGGCGACCATAGGGGAAGAAGCTGCAAGGAGAATGCCGTGGGTGGTGTTCAAGGAAAGGTTTCTCGAGAAGTATTTCCCCGAAGAAGAGAAGGACAAGAGGGAGAAAGAGTTTATGGAGTTGACTCAAGGGAATCTGACTGTCCGAGAGTACACTACTCGATTTGAGCGTCTGTCTCGCTTTGCTCCACATATGGTGGACACACCCCAGAGGAAAATCAAGAAGTATCACCGAGGTCTCAACCTGTCTCTCAGACATTTGACTATGGGGCATCTGGGCCAGTCATTTGAAGCTCTGGTGAGATTGGCTACGGGGTTAGAGAATGATGGGTGTCAGAATTCGAAGCCGCTTGGAAATCGACCTCCGCAGAAGGGTTATCCCGGACAGAAACCAGGGTACCCTCAAGGACAGAAAAGGACCTGGGATGGAGGGAAGAAACCTCAACAGACACAAGCAGTTCAGCAGTATCAGCCTCTAGCAATAGAAGGGGCCAAAAACAACAACTGCTTCAATTGTGGAGTTCCCGGTCATCGAGCTAAAGATTGCAGAGCACCTAGGCGTACGGATCGTTCAGGAGTTGTGTGCTATAATTGTGGCATGCCAGGTCACATAAGTCCAGAATGCAAGGCTCCTAGGAAAGGTAACTATGGTCAACAAGGACAAGCCCGTCTGAATGCTGTCATTCCCGAGGCTGCTGGCTATGAGGAGACAGGGTATGAAGAAGGTACCAATGAGGAGGGACCGCCCGAGCAACGAGCAGTGGAAGGTACTCTAACTTTGTTTAACTCTCATGTTAAAGTTTTATTCGACACGGGTGCTACACATTCTTTTATATCTGTTAAGATCGTTCAGAAGTTGGGTATCATACCGCATCGTTTAGAGGAAGCTTTGAGTGCTGTCTCACCCTTAGGGACCACAGTCAAGTTATTACATGTGTGTAAGGATTGTCCTCTTCGGTTTTGGAGACCGCGAACTTTTGGCGAGATTGGTGGTTCTGTCGATGAAGGAGTTCGATATAATCCTGGGAATGGATTGGCTCGAGAAGAATCATGCGAAGTTGGATTGTGCAAAGAAAAAGATCACATTTGCGGACAAGGGGAATCAACTCTTCGATTTCCAATGTAACCCTTCGGGTGATATGTTCCTCACTAGATGCCTAGCAAACATTGAGGTTGTCAGTGCAGAGGTGACAGTATCATCTATACCGGTAATCAAAGAGTTCGAGGAAGTATTCCGAGATATTTCAGGATTACCGCCGGAAAGGGACATAGAATTCTGTGTGGAATTAGTGCCAGGTACTCGACCTATAACCAAGGTTCCCTACAGGATGGCCCCTACAGAGTTGTTGGAGCTGAAGGAACAAGTTCAAGAACTTGAGAAGTTGGGTTTTGTTCGTCCAAGTACTTCACCCTGGGGAGCACCAGTGTTGTTTGTGAAGAAGAAGGATGGGTCAATGCGGCTGTGTATTGACTACCGAGAACTGAATAAGGTTACTATCAAGAATAAGTATCCTTTACCTCGGATAGACGATCTGTTTGATCAGTTGCAAGGAGCCACGACCTTTTCTAAGATTGATCTACGGTCAGGGTATCACCAGTTGAGGGTGCGGAAGGAAGACATACCTAAGACTGCTTTCAGGACGAGATACGGACACTATGAGTTCTTAGTAATGCCGTTTGGGATGACAAATGCTCCAGCTGTGTTTATGGACTTGATGAACAGAGTATTCAAGCCATACCTAGATCAGTTCGTTATTGTCTTTATTGATGATATTTTGATCTATTCCAAGTCAGAGGAAGAGCATGAACAACATCTGAGGATCGTGTTGCAGACTCTCAAGGATCACCGCCTATATGCTAAATTCAGCAAGTGTGAATTCTGGCTTCAGGAAGTTAAGTTTCTTGGGCATGTAATCTCTCAACAAGGAATCGCGGTTGACTCATCAAAGACCGATGCAGTGGCAAATTGGACTCGGCCGACCAATGCTACAGAAGTCAGAAGTTTTTTGGGACTAGCTGGTTACTATCGGAGATTTGTGGAAGGTTTCTCAAAGATAGCAGCCCCGTTAACTGGTTTGACTAAGAAAGATTTGAAGTTTGAATGGACTGATAAGCATGAACGCGCTTTTCTGAAATTGAAAGAGAAATTGACAACGGCGCCAGTGCTTGCGATACCAAGGGATGGTGAGAAGTTCACTATTTTTAGTGACGCCTCGTATCAAGGATTGGGATGTGTCCTTATGCAAGACGGAAAGGTTATCGCCTATGGTTCAAGACAGTTGAAGCCGAATGAATTGAACTACCCAACTCATGATTTAGAGCTGGCAGCAGTAGTGTTCGCGCTTAAGATCTGGAGACACTACCTCTATGGGGAGAAATTTGATTTGTTCTCAGACCACAAAAGCCTTAAGTATTTGTTTACTCAGAAGGAGTTGAATATGAGGCAACGTCGGTGGATGGAACTGATCAAGGACTACGACTTCACATTAGAGTACCACCCCGGTAAGGCAAACGTAGTCGCTGACGCCCTAAGCCGGAAACCTCAAGGAATGATTGCTTCATTGATGTTGAGGGAATGGAAAGCCTTGGAGACAATAACAGAATTTGATGTGCAGATTTCTGAGGAAAGTATCGGGCAACACTTTGGATGCTTGGTAGTACAACCAACACTTGTGAGTCGAATCATCGAAGCCCAGAAGGAAGATGAGAAGTTTCAAGCATGGTTCGCCAAGATGTTAGAGAAGGACCCGACAGAATGGAAGGTTGGGGCCGATGGAGGATACCGATGTCGAGACAGATTGTGTGTGCCAGATTCAGGAGGTTTGAGAAAAGAAATTCTCGAAGAAGCACATAAATCAAGACTGACAGTACACCCAGGAGGAACAAAGATGTATAAAGACCTGAAGAGAAACTTCTGGTGGGAAGGGATGAAACGAGAAGTAGCCGAATTTGTGTCTAAATGTTTGACTTGTCAACAAGTGAAGGCCGAACATCAGAGACCCTCGGGATTGTTACAACCCTTACCTGTCCCAGGATGGAAGTGGGAGCACATAACTATGGATTTCGTGGTTGGATTACCCCGGTCACAACAGAATCATGACGCGATTTGGGTAATCGTGGATCGTTTGACGAAGTCTGCACACTTTATCGCGTATAATATGACTTACCCAGTAGAAAGGATGAGTCGAATGTACCTACAGCAAGTGGTGCGACTGCACGGTGCGCCTGTGTCAATTATAACAGACCGCGATGCACGTTTTACCTCGGGATTTTGGGAAAGTCTGCAGAAGGCTATGGGAACTTCGCTCAAGATGAGTACTGCATTCCATCCTCAGACCGATGGGCAGACCGAGCGTGTTAATCAGATTATGGAAGATATGCTCAGAGCTTGTGCAATTGACTTTGAAGAATCTTGGGAGACGCACTTACCTTTGGTTGAATTTGCGTATAACAATAGTTATCACTCGAGTATTGGAATGGCGCCGTTCGAAGCTTTGTACGGACGGCCATGTCGATCTCCATTGTGTTGGGCTGAAGTGGGAGATACAGAACTTTTAGGACCAGATTTGGTGAGAGAGACCAATGAGAAAATTTCACTGGTCAAGGAAAGGATGAAAACTGCACAGAGTAGACACAAGAGTTATGCGGATCGACGTCGAAAGGACTTGGAGTTCAGTGTTGGAGATCACGTACTCCTTAAGGTTTCACCTGTTCGTGGAATAGTACGTTTTGGTCAGAAGAGAGGGAAGTTGGCACCTCGTTTCATCGGACCGTTCGAGATTTTGGAGCGTGTTGGGAAAGTGGCTTATCGGCTCGCGTTGCCACCAAAGATGTCTGGTGTTCATAATGTGTTCCATGTCAGTATGTTAAGGAAATACATACGGGATCCTTCACATGTGGTTAATTTTGATGATATTGAGACAAGTCAGAATGTTGTCTACAAGGATAGACCTGTGAGAATTCTTGACCAGAGTATCAAGAGGCTGAGAAGAAGAGACGTTCCTTTGGTTAAAGTTCAGTGGAGGCATCATGACGAATGAGAGGCGTCGTGGGAGTTAGAGTCAGACATGAGGACTAGATACCCCGAGTTGTTTCAGGATTAGTTAGCTCAGATTTCGGGGCGAAATCTCTGTTAAGGTGGGTAGGGTGTAACGCCCTGTATTTTATTATCATTAATAAATAAATATTGCATTTTATTTCCATGAGTATTTTAATTTAATTTCTCTTTGTAATAATTATCTGGGGTCAAACCGTAATTTTTAAAACATTTTCTATGGTTTCAAAATCGATATTTATATTTTTGTATAACCGGGAATTGAATTCCTACATTAATATAATTTTCTGTATTTTTATTTCAACTGTAATATACCAGTTTTGGGAATGGGCAGTATAATTTTACCTGTGTGTGTGTATCATTGCGTGAGCTCAACACACACAAGGGTATCTTGTGTACACATGGAAAAACACCCAAGGAATTAGTGCAGTGTGTGCTGTGTTTAGTGGAATGTGTGTGGAGTGTTTTGTGAGTGGAGTGTCACTAACTTATTATTTATACACCTAACCTCCCCTCAATCACTCAATCTCTCAGACTCTCTATCTCTCATTTATCTCTCTCTCTGCAGCTCTTTCTCTCTCTCTCGGCAGATAACACACACACACACAGATAACACACATAACACACATACAGTATACACATATATATATACACATATTGGGTTACCAAAATCAAGAACGGAGGAGGAAATTCTCAACTACGGATTATTACGGCGGAAGTTCTCGGCCTTTAAATTTCTGTATAATCGTCTCTGTGAGTATTATAAACTCACTCCCAAAGTTTATATATGTATATTTCAGTGTATATATGTGTGTATATGTGTATATATATAGATACACCATTAAAGCTTAAAAATTGGAGTTTTACAAAAGTTAACCAAAATCAATTCTGTGAATTGGGAATGAAAGATCTTAGTCCCAATAAGCTGTGTTTCGAATACTACGGCTTAATTCATCCGTATCGCGACGTACCATTGATTCAAAGTTTTGTCACCTCTCGGTTTTACGTGAAATCCGAGAGCTACGATTGAAATTAGTTAAAACCGATCGCGTATTCTTAATCTACGCGGAAAAACGAAGAAATCCATATATTACATGTCTTGGTTGGAACAGAATTGAGAAATGGGTCAAAAACAGGCTTCAAATTCGTAACAGGGGAGAAACTGCTGATACCAATCGATTGGAAACATATCCAATCGATTGACATGTTATTCAATCGATTGACATGTGTTCCAATCGATTGACATGTCATTCAATCGATTGACACTTTTGTCAATCGATTGACATTTTTCAGCATTGACGGCTTTTACTAAAACGACCATATCTTCCTCTAGGAAACTCGAAAACGCGCACGGTTTGAAGCGTTGGAAACTAGACTCAAAGAGCTTTCTGTTGATATGTAATTCATGTATACAAATTATAACTCATTTTTAATGGCATTACTTCAAAGTATATTAGAAATTCAATCTAATATTTTCTCTTTTAATTTTAACAGTAGCAGAATTTTGTTTTCAGACTTTTGTTAGGAAAACGAATGAAATTTAAGGTTCTGCCCGCGTTGTCCCAAGTAAAACTCGATTCTGCACACTTTTCGTCTAATGCAATTTTCTCAGATTCTGCACCGTTTGGACAGAAAACGAGGATTTCAGTAGCAGTTTTTTTTTGAATGCTATTAGTTATGTTTAAAATGATTAAGGCAATGAATTACGAATTTTCAATCCCCGTACGCGTATTATTTCTTTAATTCTGTGAATTCCTTTATGTTTAAAGTTTGATGACATTCATGTGATTTATTAATGGTGTTATTTATGAAACATTGACATACATATTAGGGTTGAGGTTGTGTGAAAAGAGTAAAGAGTGGCGTTCTAGTTGTGCGACCTCAATATCGATCGGATATTATTCCTGGTATTGGAGGCGACAGTGTTGTGTACGACTTAGATATCGATCGGATAGTATTCCTGGTATCTAAGGCGCGCGTTTCGGATATTGATCGGATAGTATTCCTGATATCCGAAGCGATGGTGGTAGTGTTGTGTACGGCTTAGATATCGATCGGATATTATTCCTGGTATCTAAGGCGCTTGTTTCGGATATTGATCGGATATTATTCCTGGTATCTGAAGCGATGGTTTGGTGTGCTCTTTTGGATATCGATCGGATAGTATTTCTGGTATCTAAGATAATGGTTTGGTTGTGTTGAGTTTTGTTGAGAGAAAAGAGTCAGAAAGATGAGGTGTTACATTATTCACGCATGGTCACATATTTATTGCTTTCTTTATTCCCCCGTAGCTTATGTTGGAATTGGAACCTTGAAGTTATTGTTTTTAAAAGTTAAATTGCACCGTTGTTTATATGCTTATATATACATTGCGAGCACTTGTTTATTTTGCTCACCAGCTTTCATAAGCTGACGGCGTTGATGCGTCCTGGACTGTATGTCCAGATTTTCAGGGTCAGGAGAAGCCAGGGTATTTTGACTATGCTACTTAGAGTCAGGAGACTTTCCAGGAGGCTGCTTTATATTTCCTAAGTCTTTTAATTTGGGTTTTGTAATAAACTAGTTTGGACTTTTGAATAAGGCGTTTTGTGCCTAAGACTATGACTGTTGTAATAGTTTAGTAAGTTTTTTTTTCAGAGCTTATGTTTTTTTTTTGTTAGTATCCTTTGCTCTAGAATTGTTTGTTAAGTTATTTGTTGCAGGGACAATTGGTCATACTCACTTGTCACGACCTACGAGTCCATAAAGGAAATTAAATGCTTTCCTGAATTATGCTACGTCGGGGCGTGACATTGAGAGTAAGAAATTGTTATGCCTTGATGTTTCCACTAGGTGGAACTCCACATATTTAATGTTATATAGTGCGGTGAAGTTTGGGAGAGCCTTTGAGAGGTATAGCTTACAAGATTCAACTTACAACTCTGATCTAACGGCTAGTGACGGAAAAGGGGTGCCAAGTGAAGAAGATTGAGCTAATGTAAGGCATTTAGTTCGGTTTTTAGAACACTTTTATCACCTAACATTAAGGATCTCGGGCTCTCTATATGTCACATCCAATTCATTCGTTAGTGAAATTAGTGAAGTTTTGACTTTGTTGAAAGAGATGCAATCTAGTAATGAGATTGAAATGAGTTTTATGGCAACAAAGATGAGGACTAAGTATGACAAGTATTGGGGAGATCCATAAAAGATGAACTTTTTGATTTTTATTGCTATGGTATTGGATCCCCGTCACAAGTTTGGGTTTGTGGAGCTTGCCATTAAGAAAATTTACGGGGAATTTGGGGGACACAATTTCTATTTGATGGTGAAAGATGCTACATTTAATATGTTTAAAGAGTATGAACAACTAAACTCACCCAAATTCATTACATCTTCATCTTCATCTTCATCTTCCCGACCATCAACAAGGCGATCTAATGTGACAATGGATGTGGAGCCTACTAATAAGAGGAGAGATTTATTAAAGAAAGAGTACAATCAGTTTAAACTTGATAGTGGGAGTGTGGATGCTAAGTCAGAATTGGATAGGTATCTTGGTGAGGCTACCGAGGATGAGGATTACGACTTTGACATCTTGAAGTGGTGGAGGGTTAATTTGCCTCGATTTCCTATCCTTTCACAGATGGCCCGTGATGTATTGGCAATTCCTATCAGTACCGTGGCATCTGAGTCTGCATTTAGTACCGGATTGTGTGTTCTTGATGCATTTAGGAGCTCCTTGACTCCGAAGATAGTACAGGCCATTATATGTGCTCAAGATTGGTTGCGTCCCAAATCTCGCCTAGTTAGTGTTGAGGAGGATTTAGACAATCTTGAGAAACTTGAGGAAGGTAAGTAATTTATAGTTGTTGACATCTTTAATCTTTATAGTTATTTACTTGTAACTTATGACTTAATCAATTATGAACTAATTGAAGACCAATTTTTTTTTAATTTGTAGAGCTGTTGAAGATTGCAAATGACTCCAATGTTGTATATCTTTGAAGGTGGTGAGTCATGACTGGTGACAAGAGTGTTATGGTTGTCTACTTTCCTACTTGTTTTATTTACTTGGTTCATGGACAATGTATTAATGTTAATGTTTGAGACTACGTTTTATTGTATATTGTGGACTTGTGGTTATGTTTGAGACTATGCTTTGTAGTTTATGGTCTTGTTGACCTCATGGACATTGGACATCATGATTTATCATGTATGGTGATTGGTGTATGTGACGTATGCTAGTATGTGGTGTGGTTGGTATTTAGTTATTTGGTATCATCGATTCATCATGTTATTTGTGGTTGTTGTCTACTTGTCTTGTTTATATATCATATATGGTTACAACCTTACATGTGATGGTCTTTCAGGCTGCAGCTCTTGCTGGTCCCATCATCCTAATTCCCATGGACATGTTTTAATATTTAATGTTCATTTTTTAGATTAGTAGAGTTGTGGTTGTTAACTTGCATTCTTAGGTAGTAGACTTGTAATTGTAGTTGACTAGTTGTGGGCCTTGTGGTTGTGGCACTGACAGTGACAGAGTGACAGGTTGACTGGTTGTTAGTTGTTACTTGCAAGTTGCAAAGTTGCAATTCACTAATCATTTATTCAGACTTTACTTCATAAAATAAAAATAAAAACCAAACCAGGGGCACTGGGGTAGAGCTCAAAGTCAAAGCCTCAAACAATAAACATAACCACTGCTGAAAAAAAATTAAAAAAAAAATAAAAAAATAAAAAAATAAAAATCGGTTTACTTCCAACTCGAACTTTCGATTCTGAACCCGAACTTTTATTTCGAACCCAAACCATACATTCGAACTTTATTTCAGATCGGATTTCAATACCAAATCTGTCAACCCAAACCCGAACTACACGACCCGAACTTTTCGGTTCGAATCCGAACCACCCGAATGCCCACCCCTACATGCGCCGTTCCGGTGATTTTGGTTCCTAAGAAGGATGGGACGTGGAGAATGTGCGTTGATTGCCGAGCCGTCAACAACATAACGGTAAAGTATCGACACCCTATTCCTCGCTTAGATGATATGTTAGATGAGTAGCATGGTTCTTGTATATTTTCTAAGATTGATTTGAAAAATGGGTAACATTAAATTAGAATGAAGGAAGGTGATGAATGGAAAATTGCATTTAAAACCAAATCTGGTTTGTATGAATGGTTCGTTATGCCTTTTGGATTAACTAATGCTCCTAGTACTTTCATGAGATTGATGAACCATGTTTTGCGTGCTTTCATTGGAAAATTTGTGGTTGTTTATTTTGATGATATCCTTATTTATAGCAAAAACTTGGAAGAGCATTTGAAGCATTTAAAACTTATGTTAGATGTACTTAGAAAGGAAGAGTTATTTGCTAACCTAAAGAAGTGCACTTTTTGCACCGATAAGCTTGTGTTTCTTGGTTTTGTTGTATTTGCACAAGGAATACAAGTTGATGAAGAAAAGATTCGTGCTATCCAAGAATGGCCAAGCCCATCTAGTGTAAGTAATGTGCGAAGTTTTCATGGACTTGCTAGTTTTTACAAAAGGTTCGTGAAAGACTTTAGTAGTATAGCTGCACCAATAACCGAAGTCATCAAGAAAAATGTTGGGTTAAAATGGGGGGGAAGAGCAAGAGAAGGCATTTCAATTACTCAAGGAAAAATTAACTCATGCACCTTTACTTGTTGTACATAACTTTACAAAAACTTTTGAAATTGAATGTGATGCTTCAGGATTAGGTATTGGCGTCGTGCTTATGCAAGAAGGAAGACCAATTGCATATTTTAGTGAGAAGTTAAGTGGGGCTGCCTTAAACTATTCCACTTATGACAAAGAGATGTACGCATTGGTTTGAGCTTTGGAGACATGGAAGCATTACTTGTGGCCAAAAGAGTTCGTGATTCACACCGATCATGAGTCTTTAAAGCACCTTAAAGTCCAACACAAGCTGAACAAGAGACATGCACGATGGGTTGAATTCATTGAGATGTTTCCATACGTTATTCAAAATAAACAAGGTAAGGAGAACATCGTTGCCGATGCACTTTCTCGAAGGTACATTCTAATCTCCACTCTTGATGCTAAGATTCTTGGTTGTGAGCATATTAAAGAATTGTATCCTTTAGACCTAGATTTTAGTGAAGAGTTTGAATCTTGTGAAAAAATTGCCCATAATAAATTCTATAGGCATGAGGGGTTTTTATTTCGAGAAAATAAATTGTGCATTCCAAATTGTTCTGTGAAAGAGTTGCTTGTGAGAGAGTCACATGAATGAGGGTTAATGGGACATTTTGGGGTAGTTAAAACATTAGCCGTTTTTCAAGAACACTTCTATTGGCCACGCATGAAACAAGATGTTGAGAGGATTTGTGGTAGATGTGTCACATGTAGGCGAGCGAAATCTAGATTACAACCCCATGGCTTATACACACCTCTTCCAATTCCTAGTGAACCATGGATTGATATTTCAATGGATTTTGTGTTAGGTTTACCTAGGACTAAACACGGTCGAGACTCAATTTTTATGGTTGTAGATAGATTTTCCAAGATGGCACATTTTATTCCATGTCACAAAACTTATGATGTTTCACATGTTGCTGATTTTTTCTTTAAGGAGATTGTGAGATTACATGGTATGCCTAGAACCATTGTTTCAGATAGAGATATTAAGTTCTTGAGTTACTTTTGGAAGACCTTGTGGTGTAAGTTGGGGACTAAGTTATTATTTTCTACTACTTGTCATCCACAAACTGATGGTCAAACCGAAGTAGTAAATTGGACATTATCTACTTTGTTAAGGGCTATTATTAAAAAGAACATCAAAACATGGGAAGAATGTTTACCACATGTTGAGTTTGCTTATAATCGTACCATCCATTCTGCTACTAAATTTTCACCCTTTGAAATTGTGTATGGTTTTAATCCTTTAACTCCTTTGGATTTATCTCCTTTACCTGTTATTGAGCGTGTTAATTTAGATGGCAAAAAGAAAGTAGATTTTGTTAAGCAGATTCATGAGAAAGTAAGGCTCAATATTGAGCAAAGAACGGAGCAATATGCAGCACAAGCTAACAAAGGGTGACACAATATCATCTTTGAACCCGAAGATTGGGTTTGGGTACACATGCGAAAATAAAGATTTCCTGCACAAAGGCGTTCTAAATTGCTTCCTCGAGGCGATGGTCCTTTTCAAGTTCTTGAGCACATCAATAATAATGCCTACAAGCTAGAGTTGCCTGGTGAGTATAATGTTAGTACTACTTTCATTGTTTATCATTTATCTCCATTTGATGTAGGTGACGATTTGAGGAAAAATCCTTTTCAAGAGGAGGGGAATGATGAGAACATGACGGCTAGCACAAGGTGGAATGCGGACCCGAACCACGTGCCAATTGGTCCAGTTACAAGGGCGCGAGCGAAACGGTTCAAGGACAATCTCAATGGGCTGGTTCAACAAATTTGGGTTGAGACTAATCTTTGTGGCCCAAAGGAGGATACTAGTGTTTCACAAGGCTGGGTGTCCATGATTCAAGCTCTAGAATAAATTATAGGCTTGCATGCCAACTTAGGAACTTTTCATATTTGTTAGTTTGTTTTTATTTTTAGTTTTGGGGTGAATTATATTGGGCCATAATATTTCGTAGCCTTATAGGGCCCAACCGTAAGCCTTAGCTATTTAAACAGTTTAGGGTTTGTAATATTCAGTTTTGATCATTAATAATATTGTGAGAGTTTTCTCTTTGGTTCTTTAAAGAACTATTCGAACTTATCAGATTTACTCTGTGACGTTCATACCTAGACTTATCAATCAAGTTTTCCATCCTTGATTGTGGCATCTTCATTCTTTATTCCAAAGTTTGCATCTGTTATAGGTGTGGTTTGGGTCGCAGTTTCCATTTGAATCTGACAGTAGAACGGTCCGAGGCATTAATCATGTTACGGGTTTCGTCACATTGTTGGTGGGGTTTGTATCAATATGCTTTCCTTTTTTTGTGGTTCCTAGGCTCCTCGGACTGAGCCACTGCCCCATAATTATCGCAGTATAGCGCAACAGGTGACAGTAACGCCGGTACTACCTCGAACTCCATAAGGAACTTCTTGAGCCAAACAGATTCCTTTGTGGCTTCACAAGCAGTCACATACTCAGCTTTTGTAGTGAGTCTGCAATGCATTTCTACTTAATGCTCCTCCAACGAACAACACCACCTCCCATGGAAAAGAGATGTCTGGATATCGACTTCCTTGAATCTTTATCCGACATAAAGTCTAAGTCAGCGTATCCTACTGGCATTAACTGACCACCATCATACATAAGCATGTAATCTTTAGTCCTTCTCAAGTACTTAAGAATGTGCTTAACAACTGTCAAGTGATCTGGATCTAGATTCGATTGATACCTGCTAACCATGCTAACAACAAAGCATATATTTGTCCTAGTGCATTACATCGCATACATGAGACTTCCTACTACTGAGGCATAGGGGACTCTTACCATGCGATTCCTCTCCTCGTGTGTCATAGGACACTGGTCCTTGGAGAACGCTAAACCATGCCTGAAAGGTAATAAACCTTTCTTCGAATGATCCATTGAAAACCTAGTTAGCACCTTATCGATATAACCATCTTGAGATAATCCCATTATCTTTCACTTGCGATCCCGAAAGAGCTTTTTCCCAAGAATATAGCTCGCCTCTCCTAGATCTTTCATATCGAATGTACTAGCTAACCAAATCTTGACCGTTGACAATGCCGCTACATCATTCCCAATGAGTAGAATGTTGTCAACGTAAAGCACAAGAAAAGCCACCACTTTCCCTTCACTCTTCTTGTATACACAAGGTTCATCCAGATTCTGTATGAAACCAAACGACTTAACGGCTCGGTCAAATCGAATGTTCCAACTCCTGGATGCCTGCTTAAGCCCATAAATGGACTTTTGCAACTTGCGTACCAAGTTACCTTTCTGACCAGCTATGAACCCTTTTGGTTGCTACATATAGATGTCCTCCTCAAGATTGCCATTCAAGAATGCAGTCTTGATGTCCATCAGCCATATTTCATACTCTAGGAATACATCAATGGATAAGAGTATTCTATTGGACTTGATCATGGCTATCGCCAAGAAGGTTTCCTCATAGTCGTTGCCCTTCCTCTGAGTATAACCTTTCGCTACAAGACTTGCCTTCAAGGTTTTAACCTTTTAATCAGATCCTCTTTTCCTCTTGTAGACCCACCTACTACCAATGGGTTTAGTATTGGTTGGAAGGTCTACAAGATTCCAAACCTTATTAGAATCCATCGATTTCAATTCAGCCTTCATAGCTTTAACCCAATGAGCTGAATCAACATCAACCATTTCCTCTTCATACGTGGTAGGTTCATCTTCAGATTGGCTGATAATCCTCCCACTACAATTGGGTACCGGTGTGGAAAAGGGTGAAGAAGTTATATTTTCTTGTCTTACATCATTATCAATTGTGGGTAGGACTGAGGGCTCTCCTTCTATCTCTCTTAGATCTATCATTCCCTTGGGTTTATGGTTCATGATATAATCATCCTATAAGAAAACAACATTCGTACTAACAAACACTTTCTATTCTCTTGGATCATAAAAATACCAATTGTAAGTACCCTTTGGTTATCCCGCAAAGTAACATACTTCCGATCCAGAATCCAATTTGCTCATCTTTCCTTTCAGTACATATGCCAGACACCCTGATATCCGGATTGCAAAGAAGGCTTTTGCCCAATCCACATCTCCCATGGTGTCCTGGGAAAAGATTTGCTCGGTACTAGATTTAGTAGGTATGGAGTGGTTTCCAAAGCATAACCCTAAAGGAATAATGGTAACTCGGAATAACTCATCATTGACCTAGTCAGGTCAAAAAGAGTCTGATTCCTTCTCTCCGCTACACCATTCTACTGAGGCGTACTAGGTGCAGTCAATTATGATAGAATCCCATTCTGTACGAGGTGATCAATAAAATCATTAGATAGGTACTCGCCGCCTCTATCAGATCGAATGGCCTTGATATGTCTGCCAAATTGCTTCTCCACTTCAACCCTAAACTCTTTGAACTTTTCAAAGGCTTCAGACTTATGCTACATTAGGTACACATATCCATACATAGAGTGGTCATCAGTAAATCTTATGAAATACTCATAACCACCTCGTGCTCTAATATTTGTTGGTCCATACACATCAGTATTAACTAATTCCAATAATGCATTGGTCCTATTGCCCTTTGTTGGAAAGGGCCTTTTGGTCATCTCACCTTCTAAAAAAGACTCGCAGACTTTCATTGGTTCAAGAACCAAATCGCCTAAGACCCCTTCTTTTACTAGTTTGCGAATCCTATTTAGATTGATATGGCCAATCCTTATATGCCAAAGCCTTATTGGATTAGTGGAAGGTTCCTTTCTTTTAGATGGTACAGTTACCACTGAGTTATTAAGTTCCATGTAAGAGTCTTTAGAAATATTAGGAGTAATCTCATACAAACCATTTGATTTAACACTAGAACACAAAAGAACCATTTCTTTTGATCACAACTTCATTTTCGAAACGAAAAGAATGACCTTTATTCGATAAATTTGAAACTGAAATTAGTCTCATTGAAGGAATGTAAAGTACATATGATAAAATCAAAACTTTATTGTCTAAAAATTCTAAGCTACTACTCCTACAATAGCAGAAATGGTTGCGCTAGAACCTAGAGTAAGTACGATCTCCCCAACACTGCACCTCTTGGTTGATCTGAACCTCTCTAATGAATTACATGTAATTCTATCATACCTTGAACTCTTGTAGCTAAGAATTCTAGACAATTCCTCTTCCAGTAGCCCTTCTCATTGCTTTGGAAACATTTTCCTTTCCCTTGGCCACCCACCTTCCCTTTGCCCTTACCTTTTCCCTTAGATTTTGCAATCTTAAGAACTGGTTCAACACTTGGACCACCAGTGCTAGCCTTCTTCTTCCCTTTCTTACTTTTCGGTGTAAATCGGGAAAAAGGGGAGCTTTTCTCAGTTCTGGTACAGATTGTCCTCTTCCTTTTTACCCCTTCCGCTACCAGTAAAAAACTCATTAATTCACTCATTGAGAAATCCATTTGATTCATATTATAGTTAAGTTTAAATTGAGTAAATGTTGGAGACAGAACGTCTTCACACTCATTATCTTTTACATAGAAACCTATCTAGTAGGTCTGCCATGATCCCCAAACATCTCTTTTAGGGATTTGATAATGGCACTAGCAAAATCACTCGACTGGTATTGGTGTTGCAACACATTAGCCATAGAGGCGAATATACAACAATGAGCCATCCCATTCGACTTCTTCCACTTATTGAACTCGCGTCTAGCAACAACCGTAGCATTTGCAGTGAGTTCTTCTGGGCATGGGGTGGTGAGGACATAGATATGGTCCTCTGTAGTTAAAATGATGTCGAGGTTTCATTTCCATTTTGTGTAGTTATTTCCAATTAACTTGTTTTGAGTGAGTATGGTGGCAAGTGGACTAAATGTAGATCCAGACATTATGATTACTGAAAATCAAACTGATAAAATAAATTTGGATATCAGAATTAGACAGTTTAAAAAAAGGAATCCTTAAAACTCTTATTTTAAAAACAATGTCGCCGGAATATCAAAACGAAAAAGTAAAGCCTCCGTATAGCGATCAATACTCGATCTTTCGATTAATCATGACTTGTCCGCTATGCAACTCTTGTAAAACAAGTTATGACTCCTGAACCTATTTGATCTCTAAGTTTCTGAATAATGCCCCGTATGGGATCCCTTATCCATAGCTCAGCTAGTGTATACCATTAACTAGGATCCAATCACAATCGCCTCAAGTAGTGCCTCCGTGTAGTGGTCACCCTCTAATACGTCTGATTGATCCTATCCTCATGAAGTTCACATCTAGTAGTCAATGAGTAGTGTACCCACCGTATGGAATAATCACCCCTGGCGAAGTGACAAAGAATGCACTATTCCTCTTATAGTGAACCATTAATGGAAGATCTTGGGAGTTATTATAATAAGTCCCTCTCCCACTAGATTGAATAAAAAAGGATTTTGCTTTCGAAAAATTTGATTTTACACATTACCCATAAACATCCAATGTTTACTAATGCGTTGAAACAGTTTTTGAATTTTGTTTTAGAAAACTTGTTTTACGTGCATGTAAGTAGTAACAAAATAATTGAATGCCAATCACAAACCAAGCACATAAGACAAAAAGCTAAAATGAAATAAAAGAAATTCATATGCGTCTATCTCCCATGGCTCTATCTCCATAGAACCTCCTTCTTGGTTTGATATCTTCCGGCTCCATCTTCATGGAAAATGGCTTGCTCCTCCATGTTCATGGATTTTATAATTCAATTACATTGGTCCTATGCCTCTTTCGAAGCTTACAATTTATCTAGAAATAGAAAACAATAATAAAATAATAGGCTAGAGAAACCGGTGCGACTTTCCTTTTCGTAGGATTGAAGTCGCAGCGCCCTTTACAAATGCCTTAAAACAAAACCAAAATAAATACAACATGCACCAATCTCAAAGATTAAATGTAATAATTTAAAACTGTTTTTGGTGCAATGGGAGATAGCGGACTAAACTTGCGGTAAAAGGGTTAGTCGTACGCACATCCACGCATATATAACAAATATATGTAACTATTAGAACCCCTAATTGATTCACATAGTACATAAACTCTTTATATATTGATTTAGAACATAAAATAACATCTTAGTTCTCTATCACTCTTCGATTGATCGGCAAAGGTTCGATACCTTGACAATTCAATCGATTGAAGATTCACAGAATGATTTGAAAAAATTTACAAAATAATAAAAAAAATTTAAAGTAAATACATTTTAAAAACATTTAAATCTGTAAACTAAATACCTGGATAGAGAATCGGTCTCGATCGATCGAACCTAGTTCAATGGCTTGAGAACAGAACGCTTTGATCGATTGAAGCTACTTAGATCGGTCCAACTCACCATGCATCCAATGCAATCACAGATTTGTATGCTGCTGCGAAAACACTACAAAAACTGATCTGTGACGATGCAGTTTCAAAAATAGTTCTAAAATCAACATGCAAATCAAAACTAGTGTTCCAAAACGCATCTATAGATCCAAACAATCGTGGCTTTAATACCAATTGATGGATAAATATGTTTAAAAATTATTTTAAATGCGTGGTGGAAAGATTAAGTTTCAAAACTTTATTGGTAGCCCAGATCTAATACTTATAAATTGTACAGATGCGTAACAATAGAGGGAGAAGAGTTATACATTAAGTCTTGAACCCAATTATGAATTCTCTTCTTCCTTAACGATGCAGCAGCCTCCACTAGGTTATCTTCCCCTTATGATTCCTACGGATGCCTGCCGGAGAGACTAGGGTTGGTGGGAACCCTAATAGAGAGGATAGAGATGGTTTGGGAAACCTAAAACAGTTTCTGCAGCTTTTGGTATATAAAAATGATGAACTCTTTTTTCTGGATGCAGCTACCCTATTTATAGTTTCCAAGAACCGACTTCACTTTCAAATAATCGAAGTGGCTTCGATCGATCGAATCTTCAACCGATTGAAGGCTCTTTAATCGATCGAACATGTCAAGACTTCAATCGATCGAGACTCCATCGATCGATCGAACCTGTCTGGATAAGTTCCTCTTGTGCCTTTCCAAGCATCCGAGAAGAGCTAAGAGTAGGACCTCCTAGGTTATTTATTGTTGGCTCAGACGAGTTGTTAATTCCCATGACCAAAACCTTTGATCAGCAAACTAACAATCTAGTCAGTTAACGTTTACTCCACTATAAAATGATAACTGAACTCCAACGCAAAAGATCATATCTGAAACGATAACTAGACTTGTATGATGACCTAATGTCCTTCTACCGTTAGCATTCATAATCATATTCAGGTAGTCAGATAACTATTACTGTCAACCTGAATCATGATTACTTCTTCTATTCCTTGAGTTCCATTCACCCCTCATGAATAAGAAACATGTTGATAACTAGTTATCAACAAGACTGCAGTTCTTAGTTATTAACTTGGTGACATTCTCAAGGGAATTCTTACCCTTTAACAGAGGGTAGATTCTATCTTGACAATATACATTCACAATCCTATGAACATGATATACCCAAGATACCCAGGTGTTGATCTTTAAGACCTCATTGATTGGTATGTCAAAGCAGTCATATCAATAGTCTGTGTTCATAATTGTCACAAGATTGAGAAGACAATTTTGAACACGTACCTTATACAAGTTATAAGTTCCTATCGACTGTTGACAGTCTTATGTGTCAAATAGGAGAACTCAGGTCCGTCAATGCACTATTAGCACTAGCATACTAACTAAGAGTTAAACTCTATTATTGAGATTCATCACTCCATTCAATGATAGTTAATCATGCTACAGTGTAAACCTGATGAGATATCTAGTCTCATCATCCACTGAGACAAATTCTAAGTATCAAAAATAGTAATTCGTATGTCAGTTGTATGTATCTCATACACACACGAATTACTTACTATGATACTTGAGGATTAAACAATCATCTCATGAAAGACATACATAACAAAATGTAAATCTAACATCTATATATTAAAATGTCAATGTCTCTGTGGATACCGCAGTTTTTCTTATTATCCACAGCTTTTCTTATTTAAAATCTTTTTCCAACTTCAAATTCAAAACAAATGAGTCGCCACTTAATTTTTAAAAGGAAAATTAAGAAACTATTTCAAAAGGAGACTGATCTTTTGCGAAACCAAAGATTTGACTAGGTCCGGGGATTATGGAATGAAAAGGGAAGGAGCCCAATGGACTAAAACACCCCTTTTCATCCTATCTCGCGATAGGCCTCTACTTAACATCCTTTTAATCTAATTATTAATCTAAGTATGCCCTCAACTTAATACATGGATATAAAGTATACATTACACAAGCATGTCAAAATGGTGTAAAATTGCCAATTTACAAAATATCGTTCAAAAACCATATAATTCAAGTAGCAAGCAATATGATATGCAAAATAGGGAACTAGAGAACTTACCCGGGATCCGGCCACGAATATTTAAACGTGCAAATGCATGCAAATAGATTAAACCTAGAAAAAGAGTCTCTAATCCATATATACAAGTAAAGCAAAACCTAATTCTAAGGTGTCGCGCATGGAGTCGAAAATCAATGAAATCAACAAATGGAATAAACTAGAGAAGAGATGAGAAATTGTACCTCAAATGCGCTACAAAACAAGTATTAGTCCACATGCTTCACATAATAATATGATATTAAACAATCAATCCTAATCCTCTAGCTTAGATCTGAGAAGCATGAAATTCAATTTTATCCAATAGCTAGTTCTAATCATAAGCATTAATGTACATGAATGAATGAATGTGAACAAGAATAAAACATGGATTTATTCACTAATTTGGATCACTTAACCTCTGGATTTAAGCTAAATTATCATTATTCAAAACATGATTTGAGTCCCAAGACATTAGGGAACCATTTGAGTTGAAATAAATAAGATTAGACAAAAACAGTAGCAGTTTTTTATGAATTACAGAGAGCAGATCAGATCTTAAAAAATGGAAAAAAAATACTTCGAACGGTTGGATCTTAATGATATTTTGATATGTTATGCCTCTGTGAGTCTAGTGTCTAACCCAAAAACCAAATCGAGGTTTCAACGGTTAGATCTCTGGGAATACGGAAAATACTAGACCTCACTCAGGATTTTACAACTCTCTGTCCAGAGATCTTGTATGATTTTTTAAAAATAGCAAACAAATCTGAATTGCTTCATTCTTTTTAGGGAACCTTCCTAACACATTTTAAGGTTCATAGAAAAAAAATATTTTGGGTCACAAATACTTTATTAGGGTTCTGATTTACTAATTTCAAAAACATGTTGCTGTTCTGAAACTATTCTGAAATTCTGGACAGATTGTGGTTGTCTCAGAAAACTCATGATCAAACCACTCAAAACATGAAATCTTCTTAAAACAAAAATCATAGTGGTGGATCTTTGTGTTATGAACACCTTCCCGTTGGTTTCATTCAATTCCAACGGTCTGATTTCAAATTAAAAATCCTTGATCAAAAACAGGTTGTGAACTCACTGTTTTCATTTTGCTAGTCCAACTTTGTTGGTTAACCTCAACTATTAAAACATGAAGTTGGGACTAAACCAAACTACTTCTTCTACCATTTGATGGTCCTTGAAGAAAAAGCACTTTATACTTATGGATTTTGATGAAGTATGAAATGAACTTCTCAAAATTCCAAACAATGAACTCAAACTTTATAGACCAAAGCTTGAATTCAACTTATTACTCCTACCATTTGATGGTCATTAGAGGCTAGAGACACACTTACATGTAGGTTTTAGATGAAGTATGAGGAACTTCTCAAATCCTAAGGAAAGGATTAGCCTAAGCCATAGAGATGGGCTTAAACCAAAATACTTCTCCTACCATTTGATGGTCATTGGAGACTAATGATACACACAAGTAGATTTTAAATGAAGTATGAAGAACTCCTCAAACCTAAGAAAAAGATTAGCTTAAGCCATGGAGATGGACTTAAACTAGGCTACTTCTCCTACCATTTGATGGTCATTGGAGACTAATAACACTTGAACTCATGGGTTTCAATGAAGTATGAAGGACTTCATAAAACCTCAATGTAATGATCTCAAACTATGGATGAAGTTTGGACTCATTAACTCAATATACTAGAAATAAACCTCAATCCCCTCATGAATCATGAGTTTATAAGGACATTGAAGGACTCTAAACACATGGATTTAAGTAAGACATTGAAAGTCTTATAAATCCAAGGAGATAAACATAATCAAAAGAAAATGACCAAGGCTTTTCTTCAAAATTTTATTAAGCTTTAACCATTGAACTATTTTGATCCAAACTAATGATATAAAGGCTCAATCACAATATATGTGGTGTGTGATGAAATGAGGTGAGAAGAGAGGTTTTGAAAATGTGTAAAAGATCCTAAGTATCTATATATTGTGATTGAGCTACTAAATACACTAATTACTTTAGAGTTTTACCTTTAATGATCCTCAACTTCTTGGTTGCTTTAAGGCCTTCCAAATGGTGATTAAGCTCCTCCTTTGTTCTTTCTTCCAACAAACCTCTCTAATACTCTCTTGATTTTGGGTGAGAATCAATATAGGAATCCCAACATTCTAATGTTCTACCCTTTTTTTTTTTCTCTCAAACAAAGGGATATACACCCTCTATTTATAGGCAATCATTAGGGGGCATTTTGGGAAATTCACAGCCAAAACCCTAATTCCCGCCGCCACTTTTCGGGATGTGAACCGACCTACTTTTGGAAAACTGTCACAAAAACGCGGCACTCAGAGAAACGTAGCGGCACTCACTGAGAGCCGTTGCGGCACTCACTGGATGCCGGAGCGGCACTCGCTGAGTGCCGCAGCGGCATTCACTGACTGCCGTTCGTGCACCCTGACTGCCGCTGCACTGCAATTCAGCACTATTCAGCACCTTAATTACATTTCATGTCATTTAAGTAAATGTCGTTAATTACAAACCCTGACTGCCGCTGCACTGCAATTCAGCACTAGTCAGCACCTTAATTACATTTCATGTCATTTAAGTAAATGTCGTTAATTACATTTCATGTCATTTAAGTAAATGTCATTAAGTAAATGTCGTTTAATTTATGTCATTTAAGTAAATGTCGTTAAGTAAATGTCGTTTAATTTATGTATTTATGTCGTTTAATTTATGTCGTTTAATTTATGGAATTACTTAAGACATTAAATGTAATTAAGGAAATACCCCCCATTTGGATTCAATAAAAATATCTAAAAAATCAAAATCCTTAAGGAAAAAAAGTCAACTCTCCATCCGAAGGCAAAATATCGATTTTCTGCACAATTCTCTTTAAAAGCCTTTCGATTTCACCATGATTCCTTTCATTTAAAAATTCTTAAAAATCATTTCTAGCATAAGGGAGACCCAATGAACAATTACTGGGACTTTTCATCTTGAAATTCGAAAATTTTATGATTGACACCCTTTTGACCTGTTGACTTTTCACTGGGTCAACTGTTGACTTTGTTTTTCGGGGTTCATGCTGAATTTTTCTCCTTTTTCTTTTATTTTTAAATTGAAAGATCTTTCGAAAGAGTTTAAATCATCTTTGGAAGTCCTAAATTAGTCGGACACTTGTCATCATTGGAACTTAGAGGTTGTACTCCCCTTAATTTGACGTATGGTCAAAATTGGGGTGTCTACAGTTTGCCCCTCTTCAACAGAGCTTGTGGAGCAACGCGTACCATAAGTGAATGTCGAAGCCTGTGTGAAGACAAGCATTTGACCAGACTGTCGAATTTAGGTAAAAACAAAACCCGTTGCGAAAACGGCTATACAAACGGTTCATGGTGGTCGTGCTCGATGGTGAGCTGCCTACGTATCCCATCAGGAATCAGACCAAGACGTAGTTCGGGCAGGGATCAAACACACACGAGCGCAGGTAGCCACACGGATGGATGCACCTATCCTGTCGTGATGCACATGCTATGCAATGGTATTTTCTTGAATTGACCTGATTATGCAAACGTCATGCTTACCCTACATCGTGTCTATACAACGTACTTTATACGATGTGCTGATCAAAGAAGATTACCGAATCTTGGACTGATGCAAAATCTTGTTAAGAAAGCTACTTTTGACTGAACATCGAAGGTTGGTGCAAGCCTGTTGCGAAAAACTGAAAATGCAAATCCGTTACACTTTCAAACAAAGGGTCGTCGTAGATCAGTTGTGAGGATTGAGAATGTTAATCCGTTATATTCTCGAAACGAGGGTTAACGCAAATCCTGTTGCAAGAACCGAGAATGTAAATCCGTCACATTCTCAAACAAAGGATTGTCGTAAATCAGTTGCGAGGATCGAGAATATAAATCCGTTATATTCTCGAAACGAGGGTTAACGCAAATCCGTTGCAAGAACCGAGAATGTAAATCCGTCACATTCTCAAACAAAGGATCGTCGTAAATCTGTTACGAGGATCGAGAATATAAATTCGTTATATTCTCGAAATGAGGGTTAACGCAAATCCGTTGTAAGAACCGAGAATGTAAATCCGTCACATTCTCAAACAAAGGATCGCCGTAAATCTGTTACGAGGATTGAGAATATAAATTCGTTATATTCTTAAAGCGAGGGTTAACGCAAATCCGTTGCAAGAACCGAGAATGTAAATCTGTCACATTCTCAAACAAAGGATTGTTGTAAATCTGTTACGAGGATCAAAATATAAATTCGTTATATTCTCAAAATGAGGGTTAACGCAAATCCATTGCAAGAACCGAGAATGTAAATCCGTCACATTCTCAAACAAAGGATCGTCGTAAATCTGTTACGAGGATCGAGAATATAAATTCGTTATATTCTCAAAATGAGGGTTAGCGCAAATTCGTTGCGAGAATCGAGAATGTAAATTAGTCACATTCTCAAACAAAGGTCGTCATAAATCTATTACAAGGATCGAGACTATAAATTCGTTATATTCTCGAAACGAGGTCATAGTTTGGGAGCCTGCAGGCTTAAATTTATCTTTAAATTTTCCAAATTGGGAACCCGCGGGTTCAAGTTCGTTTCAACTTTTCAAAATCTGGAGCCCGCGGGCTCAAATTCATTTCAACTTTTCAAAATCTGGAGCCCGCGGGCTCTTTCATTCATGACAGACAGGTCGACTTTGAGCGCCTTTCCTTGGTTTATGCTCTCATCGGGGACGCTTACGACAGCAGATACTAGGTTACACGGCGTAGCGCTTTTATTGATCGCCATGCTTTCTTATTTTCTCTTTCAGTCGTCTTCTGATATCCTTATACCCATTCCCTGCGGTTTGAGAGAGATGAAAAAGTGCAGTCACGTTTGTTCTTGGTGAGACTCTGATGGGGTTGGATCATGCCCGTGCCGTTGGGGCCATGTTGTCTGCCGGGGCACCTTATGTTTTACAAGTTTGGCCCATGGAGCGCTTGGATCTCTTCATACATCCTTCCCATCTTCGCGGATCGCTTCCTTATGATCGCATGGAGATTCATCACTTATTTTACTCCGACGATGCATGGCTTGTTTGGCTCTAAGGCTTGTCTTACAGTGGCATTTGCTGGTTCTGCCCGTTTTGGGTTTATCGCTCTGTCGCAGTACGATTCCTTGGGCGGCCCGGCGTCTGATTGCCTGGTTTACATGCTACTACTTTCTACATTCCTGACTGGGTGGTCCGTCAGTTTGGCCTTTTGCAGGATAATACTGAGACCGTTGCGGCTGATTTCACGAGGGGATCCACTTTGCGCCCTTCCATAGCCAAGGTTTTCATCGAGGCTTGGCATAGCAGAATGGCTGCTCCAGTTCCGAAAACTCCTTCTTCGATCGTACCTACCACTGAGTATCTTCAGGAGACCCGAACTCTGGTTGCGAGACAGACTTGATGGATACAGGCATAATAAGACAGACGAGAAAAGGGGAAAGCATTGCTATTTACAAATTTTCTGACAGACCCTGCCTACTCTTGCTGCGCTCCTGAGATGTGATTTTGTTTCTTTTATTACTTCATGTTTTAGGAAACATTTTATCAGAGCTTTCACTCTTCTAGTTAATCTTTTATGAAGAACTTCCCCTTTTAATGCCTTTTCTTGGTTCTTTACTTTACTTTGAGTCTTGCTTAAAGCTTTAATCATTCTATACCATGAATCTCGTTTGTTCTTTTATAGTACTCATTCTAATAGCCGGGGATCCAGTCGGGTTTTTAGGAATTTCTGGGTTCTTCGGGTAGCAAACGAAGTTTGCCCCTGGTTTCAGGGCTTTGAAGTAGTTCTGGGCAAACGCCAGTTTGCCCCTAGTTTAGCACAGGTTTTTTTTTTTGAAGTTTTCATGGGCCGAAGGCTTTTTTGAGAGCCCGCCTACTTATCCCGGAGTGGGTATCAGGCCTGTAGTAGTTCGATTTAAGGCTTGAAGAAAGACGCCGCTCGGGCGATTTTTATTTTCAATGACCGAACCGAATAGGTTGCCTACGTATCCCCTAGCGGGAATCAGGTCAAGCGTAGTTCATCAAATCTGGAGGTTTTGAATAAAAATGGTTTCAAGCAAAATATTTCTTGAGGCGGTCGAGGTTAATCGGTTGCTTAAATTCAACTCCATCCAGGTCCATAAGATAGGCTGCCCCTCCAGAAAGGAGAGTTTTGATGATGTATGGATCGACCCAGTTGGGTTTGAATTTTCCTCTGGGGTCATAAACGGGCTCTTTAAGTTCTTTGAGGACCAGGTCGCCCTCAGCAAGCTTCCTTGGGTGAACCTTTTTGTTGAAAGCACGGGCTATCCTCTTTTGATATCCCCGAGTATGGTTTATCGCTGCCAACCTTTTCTCATCAAGCAACATCAACTCTTCATATCTTCCCCTCATCCATTCTAACTCGGTTACTTCACATTCCGTCAAGACCCTTAGAGATGGTATTTCTATTTCGATTGGGAGAACGGCCTCCATCCCATAAACTAATGAGTATGGTGTTGCTCCCGTAGAAGTTCTTACAGAGGTCCTGTATCCCTACAAAGCAAACGGTAGCTTTTCATGCCAATCCTTGTATGAGTCTGTCGTTATTCTCAGGATCGCCTTGGCATTTTTATTAGCTGCTTCTACTGCTCCGTTCGTCTGAGGCCTATACGGAGATGATTGATGACGGATGATCTTATATTTTTCCAGCAGCGGGATGACTTGTCCTTGGAAATGACTACCATGATCAGAAATGAACTCATTCCGGACCCCGTACCTACAGATTATGTTCTTCTCGATGAAGCTTACCACATCCTTGGCTTTCAAAGTTGCATACGAGGCTGCCTCTACCCACTTCGTAAAATAATCGATGGCCACGATTTTGTATCGATGTCTGTTGGAGGCTTTCGGAACTATCTCACCAATGATATTGATTCCCCACACAAAAAATGGTCAAGGGGTGGTCATGCTGTAGAGTTGTGATGGCGGGGTGTGCATCAGATTCGCATGGATTTGACATTTATGGCACCTTCTGACATATTCGCAACAATCCTTGTCCAAGGTTGTCCAATAATACCCCTGTCGGATGATCTTTCTTGCTAACATGTGCCCATTCATGTGGGGCCCGCACACTCCTTCATGTATCTCCTCCATCATTCTCTTAGCTTCCTTCACGTATAGGCACTCTAGATTATACCCGGTGTAGGACTTCTTCCATAGTTTATCTGCGTAGATCACAAACTGAGTGGAGAATCGCCGAACTGCTTTCTTGTCCTTTTCCGAGGCTCCTTTGGGGTACTCTCTTTTTCTAATGAAATTCCAGACATCCTCATACCAAGGTACCTCACCCTCTTCTTCTATGGCCGCAATTATTTCAAACGACGGTTGATTTCTCACTTCTATGGATAGCGGGATCATGGTAGTTTTGGAAGGGCTTTGGATCATTGAGGCTAGGGTTGCTAGGGAATCAGCTAGTTGGTTTTCTTCTCGGGGAAGGTAATAGAAGGAAATCCTTTTGAATTGCACTTTCAGGCTTTCTAGATAGTCATGGTAAGGTCTCAATTTCTCATGCTTTACCCTCCAATCACCTCGTACTTGGGATATGATCAAATTGGAATCTCTGAAGACGTCGATTCTTTCGACTTTCAGGGCTAGCGCTGCTTCCATCCCGATTATACATGCCTCGTACTCTACAGTATTATTGGTCGAGTCATATCTGAGCTTGACGGCTAATGGGGTAGGGGTCCCATCGGGTGCTATGAGGATGATTCCAACCCCATAACCCACTTGGTTAGCTGCTCCGTCAAAGTACATCTTCCACAAGTCCTCCTTTACCTCCATTACCTCTTCATCAGGAAACTTAAATTCTCCCTTATCCTCGGATTCTATGGCGAGATCGGCCAAAAATTCAGCGACGGCCCACCCCTCATGGATTTGGCAGTGACGTACCTAATACCAAACTCGGCTAGCATCATGGTCCACTGGGAAATCCTACTGGTTAAGACGGGTTTCTCGAATAGGTATTTTAATGGGTCCATTCGGGATATCAGGATTACAGGGAAGGCTAGCATGTAGTGGCGATGGCGACGGGTACACCGAACCAAGGCCCAATAGGCCTTCTCCAAGGGTGAATACTTTAACTCATATCCGACCATTCTTTTGCTCAAGTAGTAAATGGCCTTCTCCACGTGCCCCTCTTCTCCTTCTTGGGCCAACATACATCCCATCGAACCTTCAGACACAGAGAGATAAAGTAACAGGGGTCTCCCGGGTGAAGATGGTGACAGGACAGGTGGCTTTTGGAGGTAGGTTTTGATTTTGTCGAAGGCTTGTTGGCAAGGGGCGTCCCATTCAAATCTCTCTCCTTTCTTGAGTAGTTTGAACAGTGGGTTGCAGGTTAAGGTAAGTTTGGAAATGAAGCTGCTGATGAACTGTATCCTCCCCAAGAATCCTCTTAGTTCTTTTTCATTTTTCGGTGGGTTCATTTCAGTTATGGCTTTTATTTTGGTGGGGTCCACTTCTATTCCTCTTTGAGTAATGAGAAATCCCAACAACTTTCCGGTGGTGACCCCGAAGGTGCATTTCTGCGGGTTTAGCCTCATTTTGAATTCCCTCAATCTCCCAAAGAACTTTTTCAAAGCCTCTAGGTGCCCTCCTCTTTCCTTGGATTTCACAATCATGTCATCTACATACACTTCCACCTCTTTGTGGATCATGTCGTGTAGTAACGTGGTGGCAGCCCTCTGATAGGTCGCTCCCGCTTTCTTAAGACCGAATGGCATCACTCTATAACAATAGGTTCCCCAGGGCGTGATGAAAGTGGTTTTCTCCCTGTCTTCGGGTGCCATGAGGATCTGGTTATAACCTGAGAAACCATCCATGAAAGATAGGAGCTCGTGTCCTGCGGTATTATTGACCAGAACATCGATGTGAGGTAACGGGAAATCGTCCTTAGGGCTTGCTTTATTCAAATCTCAAAAATCCATGCATACCCTAACACGACCATCCTTTTTTGGAACTGGTACGATATTGGCGATCCATTCTGGATACTCGGTGACCATTAAGAATCCGGCCCCTAATTGCTTTTCAACTTCCTCTTTCACCTTAAGTGCCCATTCAGGCCTCATTCGCCTCAATTTTTGTTTTATTGGTTTAGAGTTTGGGAATAAAGGGATATGGTGTTGGACTATCTCTGGATCGATTCCTGGCATATCATTATAAGACCATGCAAAAACATCTTTGAATTCATTTAACAGTTTGACTAATTCTTTACTTTCCTCATTGTTAAGTGTAGAGCCAATGAAAACATTTTGGGGTTTTTCTTCGTTACCCAGATTAATTGTTAGAGTGTCTTTTATGATTTTGCATGCAGATTCATTTTCTTTTTCAATTAATTTTTGCAATTCAAACGGTATTTCATGATCATCACATTCATCGAATTTATTAAGCGCATTAGAGTAGGCAGAATTAGTCATACTTTCATTGATTTTCTTTGGACCAATTACAACAGACATGGAAATTGAAAGACACCTCATTTGGGCCATTACAGACTCTGGGTGCGGGGGATACCTATCACTAGACTCAAACACCCACTCTTTCTTGCTTTCCCCTCCCTTGTCGGTGATGAAGCATTCTTCCAGGTCCTCTGCTGTGGTAATCTCTTCCATTTCTTCCCTTACTGGCTCTTCCACAGATTCTTCCTCTGGTTCTTCTTCCAATACATCCTCGACATGCCCTTCTTCAACCTCGGCTCTTGTATCTTCTTCGTGCAACAGGTTCCTCATGACCGATCCATCTAGCGCACCAACCCAATCGTTGACAGTCGCAGGTTTCTCAGGCGTTTGTAAATACGGATCCTCATGTTTGGAGAACTCGTGGAAAAAAAAGATCTCAAACCCTAGCTTCAAGCACTTGTCCTTCTGATCTACCCATGGCTCTGGGAAACCACAAAAAGGAAAATCCTCTCCCTCCTTCACAAAGTAACCATTGAGTGTTTTTCGATACGAGTTTATAGGTGCGTCAGCCGCCTTCTTCTTTGCTCTCAACTCTTTCCCCATCGGTTGGTAACCCAAACCATGAGTGTGAGTGTGGGTTGGAATGTGCGGGAATTCAGGCAGGCCTTGGTGATTCTTACCCAATCCCATGCCCGAGAAGAAACCCATCTTTTTCATGATTCCTGCGACCAACGGACTGGCATACTGATCAAAGTAAAGTGGTATATACTCTCTCGGCCTCTCTTCTTCTATCATGCTAATGAACTCAAATCCCCCCAAACCTGTCTCCTCTTCCTGCAGCTGTACCTCCAAGACCGGCGCGCTTGATGAAGCTTTAGACGGACGAACCCAATTGTCCCCAAGGATGTCGCAGACCCTGCTCTCCCAGATACATTTGACCTTTTGATGGATCGTTGACGGTATGGCGCCCAAACTGTCTAACCATGGCCTCCCAAGCAGCAGGTTGAAAGAAGCAGGAATGTCGATGACCTGAAATTTGGCTTCCTTTGCAAGTGGACCGACATCGAGGTGAAGGAGAATTATACCCATGACAGTTCTCTGAGTGTTGTCGTATGCTCTCACCCTTTGCTCAGATGGTATGAATGTTGATTCGTCCAAACCCATGCGCTTGGCTGTTCGGAACGGGCACACATTTAAGGCTGATCCATTGTCCACCAGACAGGCAAGTACAGTGTTTCCTAAGCATTCGACGGTGACATACAAGGGTTTGTTATGAACAGGCCCTCTGGGAAGTAGATCATCGAACGAGAAGGAAATAGCTAGAGCTGGGATCCTACTGATCATCCCCACGAGGTCTTTTGGTGTTGTATTGATAGAAACATCAGAATGGTTCAAAGCATCCAAGACTGCCTGTCTGTGCTTTTTGGAGGCGATCAGCAATCCCCAGATGGTGATATTAGCTTGTGTTTTCCTCATCTGCTTTAAGACCCTATCCTCTTCTTCTTCTTCTTCGTTCATTTTCCCTATCCCTTTCTCCAGCTCCCTCGCCGGGTGATCTTCCTCTAGTTCATGCAGTTTGAAGTGTCTACCAGACCGAGTCAGGTGATTGACATCCTCTCTTGCCCAAATGTTGTCGGTTTCTGAAACGGCCTCCGAGCTTTCGTCGCTTTGATACCACAGATCATCATCCCCTACCTGGTCTATGTTCCGATCATTGCCTTCTTGAATCCACCAGTCTGACTGCCACGTCACTTCATTATCCCATATCTCTGGCTGGCTTCCAAGCATATAGATCTTCAGATTTTTTGGTAACTGATAAAACTTCCTTGGTTCCCCGACTTTTGTGATTAGCTTGGATGGATCAAACGTCATTCCTTCTACCCCTAAGAAATAAAGACCCTGTGTCGACGGCATGGCACGATGGTTTGGCAGAGGATTCTTTGTGACATTGGGGGTTTTGACAGGCGGTTCGAATATCACTTTGTTGTCAATGAGGTCTTGGATTTCATGACTTAACCTCATGCACCGATCCGTCGAGTGGCCCTTTTGTTGATGATATTTGCAGTAAAGATCTCCTTTAAAATGCGGCGGGAGTGGACTCGGCGGGGGTCGAGGTTCTAACTGACGGAGATGCCCTTTTGCTAACAGCCTGTCGAGGGCGGTTGATAATGATACTCCCAAATCTGAAAACTTCCTCAATGGCTTATCCTCCCCTCCTCTTGGATGGTTTCTGGCGATATCGAATTTTTTCCCCGGCTCGCTAAGTGCATTAACATCGGTGGGCCCAGAGTGACCCCCCGAATGCCCCCCGTTTGATCCATAACTGGGCCTCCGATATCGGTTTGGTGGTTCTTCCTTTTTGATTATTCCCTCTTGAATCGCATCTTCGATCCTTGTCCCCACATCGAATACCTCAGCAAAAGTGTTGATTGACTGAAACCTCATCTTCTCCTGATAAACTGGCTGCATGTTTTTCATCAACATTCGGATTTGGTCTTTTTCTAATGGCCTCTACACCATCTTTGCGGCTTTCCCTCTCCATTGACTCAGATACTCAGCAAATGATTCTTTGTTCCCTTGCCTGGTTGTTTCTAGATCTTGGACAGTGACGTCCAGGTCTTGATTGTACTCGTACTGGGCCACAAATGATTTTACGACTTCTTCCCAAACTCTGGTTTTTCTTGGCTCAAGTGTAAGGTACCACGATAGAGCAGTTCCTGTTAAGGTTTGCTGAAACAGGACAGCCATCATGGTAGTGCTCAGTCCACTAGGCTGAAAAGCTCCTATGCACATTTGGACATGACTACGGGGGTTGCCTGTGCCATCAAATTTATCGAAGACGGGCATTTTGAAACCGGCGGACAGTACCTCACAAACCCCTTCGTACAAACCCTCTAGCTCTAGCAAATAAGTGTCGACCCCTTGAGCTTTTCGTACGACCCTTTCAAGCTTCTCGACTTTCTCTGCCATAAGCCTCTCCTTCTCAGTCTTATCCCTTTCTTTCTTCTCTCTTTCCACCCTGAGTGCTTCGGTTCTCGGCATCTCTAGATCATCAAACCAAACTTCTTCTCTGATGGGCGGATCCGGGTTCGGTGGGTCTACGACTGGTGGATCTACAATAGGTGGTGGACGTGCTATTGCTTCTATCATAACCATCATACGATTCATATTCTCGGCTTGCCTCCTCATCTGTTCAGCTTGTTGCTCTACCAGTGTTCTTAGTTCTGCCACTTCCCAGTATCTCTTTCCTCTGCCATCTCGAAGTCTTCTCTTATTCTTACTAACCTTGCTGTGGGCCCTCTAGACCAAACAGTGCCTGTACTAAGTGCTATTTTTGCCCCTGCAAAAATTTAAAAAAGGTTTTGTTGGTTCTCTTCCCCTTTTTTTTAGAAAATTTGCTTATTACCATTATTTGAAAGTTTTGGGAATGAATGGTCCATATGTCACACGGATGCGATGCATGTGTTTGTGTGTGTGCCTATTCTATATGCCAAAGAAACGGAAAATCTTAATTCTAACACATAAACACATAAAATCCTTATCCATATTAAGTATGCTTATCTTCTCCTTTCATTATGATCTTCACTACTTCCTCAAAGGTCGGATTTATCTTTGAAAAGCATGGTGGGATCTTTGAAAGTAAAATCATTTCTCCGAAAAAAAAGATGATTGAGTTTTACTTTGAAATTCATTTGAAAAATATTTCCTTAGTTGGTGAAACAATTTTGGGTTCTTCCTGTGAAAATACACCTCAACACGGGCTGTCTTCAAAGATCTTTTGAAAGGGTGGTTTGAAAACTTCAAATATGGATTTAAAATTCTTTGGGTAGAAGGATCACATGATCGGATCATCACCGTACTCTCTATGAATTCGGATACATACAAGGTCAATGATGCTTAGCTAAACATGATATAAGAGATGTAATCTCATAATCAAAAATCTAACATATTCCCAAATGTCATGGGACATAAAGAGGAATTGTTCGAAAGTGATTAAGAGATTACACATCCTTCTTCAAGCAAGCATCGTCATCATCTCAAATAATCCCTTTAGGGCATTCAAACTCCCTAACATATAACCCTAATCAAGAATTGATTTCCTAACATTGAAAGGTTCTATAGAAGCTACTATGCAAAGGCTGGGTTTTGGTCAAATAAGGGACCCTTGACACACACCCGATAGGATGCTTCATATACCAAATCATGGTACGAGATCAAGGGTGATCACACAGTCCCATGATGACTTGACCGACCGGGTTGCCCCAAGTCTCCAAGGTCATAGTTCCGCGCAATCGACTGGCTGGACATGCAAGTGAAATGCAACAGGCACACAAAGATTAATTAATTCAATTAAAAGGATGTTTTCAAGTCTAATCCTCGAGTGAACCCAAAATCAAAATTCTGGTCTGCGAAACCAGAGATTCTGGGTTCGATCCCCAGCAGAGTCGCCAGATTGTGGATACCGCAGTTTTTCTTATTATCCACAGCTTTTCTTATTTAAAATCTTTTTCCAACTTCAAATTCAAAACAAATGAGTCGCCACTTAATTTTTAAAAGGAAAATTAAGAAACCATTTCAAAAGGAGACTGATCTTTTGCGAAACCAAAGATTTGACTAGGTCCGGGGATTATGGAATGAAAAGGGAAGGAGTCCAATGGACTAAAACACCCCTTTTCATCCTATCTCGCGATAGGCCTCTACTTAACATCCTTTTAATCTAATTATTAATCTAAGTATGCCCTCAACTTAATACATAGATATAAAGTATACATTAAACAAGCATGTCGAAATGGTGTAAAATTGCCAATTTACAAAATATCGTTCAAAAACCATATAATTCAAGTAGCAAGCAATATGATATGCAAAATAGGGAACTAGAGAACTTACCCGAGATCCGGCCGCGAATATTTAAACGTGCAAATGCATGCAAATAGATAAAACCTAGAAAAAGAGTCTCTAATCCATATATACAAGTAAAGCAAAACCTAATTCTAAGGTGTCGCGCATGGAGTTGAAAATCAATGAAATCAACAAATGGAATAAACTAGAGAAGAGATGAGAAATTGTACCTCAAATGCGCTACAAAACAAGTATTAGTTCACATGCTTCACATAATAATATGATATTAAACAATCAATCCTAATCCTCTAGCTTAGATCTGACAAGCATGAAATTCAATTTTATCCAATAGCTAGTTCTAATCATAAACATTAATGTACATGAATGAATGAATGTGAACAAGAATAAAACATGGATTTATTCACTAATTTGGATCACTTACCCTCTGGATTTAAGCTAAATTATCATTATTCAAAACATGATTTGAGTCCCAAGACATTAGGGAACCATTTGAGTTGAAATAAATAAGATTAGACAAAAACAGTAGCAGTTTTTTATGAATTACAGAGAGCAGACCAGATCTTGAGAAATGGGAATAAAATACTTCGAACGGTTGGATCTTAATGATATTTTGATATGTTATGCCTCTGTGAGTCTAGTGTCTAACCCAAAAAGCAAATCGAGGTTTCAACGGTTAGATCTCCGGGAATACGGAAAATACTAGACCTCACTCAGGATTTTACAACTCTCTGTCCAGAGATCTTGTATGATTTTTTAAAAATAGCAAACAAATCTGAATTGCTTCATTCGCTTTAGGGAACCTTCCTAACACATTTTAAGGTTCATAGAAAAAAATATTTTGGGTCACAAATACTTTATTAGGGTTCTGATTTACTAATTTCAAAAACATGTTGCTGTTCTGAAACTATTCTGAAATTCTGGACAGATTGTGGTTGTCTCACAAAACTCATGATCACACCACTCAAAACATGAAATCTTCTTAAAACAAAAATCACAGTGGTGGATCTTTGTGTTATGAACACTTTCCCGTTGGTTTCCTTCAATTCCAACAGTCTGATTTCAAATTAAAAATCCTTGATCAAAAACAGGTTGTGAACTCACTGTTTTCATTTTGCTAGTCCAACTTTGTTGGTTAACCTCAACTATTAAAACATGAAGTTGGGACTAAACCAAACTACTTCTTCTACCATTTGATGGTCCTTGAAGAAAAAACACATTATACTTATGGATTTTGATGAAGTATGAAATGAACTTCTCAAAATTCCAAACAATGAACTCAAAATTTATAGACGAAAGCTTGAATTCAACTTATTACTCCTACCATTTGATGGTCATTAGAGGCTAGAGACACACTTACATGTAGGTTTTAGATGAAGTATGAGGAACTTCTCAAATCCTAAGGAAAGGATTAGCCTAAGCCATAGAGATGGGCTTAAACCAAAATACTTCTCCTACCATTTGATGGTCATTGGAGACTAATGATACTCACAAGTAGATTTTAAATGAAGTATGAAGAACTCCTCAAACCTAAGAAAAAGATTAGCTTAAGCCATGGAGATGGACTTAAACTAGGCTACTTCTCCTACCATTTGATGGTCATTGGAGACTAATAACACTTGAACTCATGGGTTTCAATGAAGTATGAAGGACTTCATAAAACCTCAATGTAATGATCTCAAACTATGGATGAAGTTTGGACTCATTAACTCAATATACTAGAAATAAACCTCAATCCCCTCATGAATCATGAGTTTATAAGGACATTGAAGGACTCTAAACACATGGATTTAAGTAAGACATTGAAAGTCTTACAAATCCAAGGAGATAAACATAATCAAAAGAAAATGACCAAGGCTTTTCTTCAAAATTTTATTAAGCTTTAAGCATTGAACTATTTTGATCCAAACTAATGACATAAAAGCTCAATCACAATATATGTGGTGTGTGATGAAATGAGGTGAGAAGAGAGGTTTTGAAAATGTGTAAAAGATCCTAAGTATCTATATATTGTGATTGAGCTACTAAATACACTAATTACTTTAGAGTTTTACCTCTAATGATCCTCAACTTCTTGGTTGCTTTAAGGCCTTCCAAATGGTGATTAAGCTCCTCCTTTGCTCTTTCTTCCAACAAACCTCTCTAATACTCTCTTGATTTTGGGTGAGAATCAATATAGGAATCCCAACATTCTAATGTTCTACCCTTTTTTTCTCTCAAACAAAGGGATATACACCCTCTATCTATAGGCAATCATTAGGGGGCATTTTGGGAAATTCACAGCCAAAACCCTAATTCCCGCCGCCACTTTTCGGGATGTGAACCGACCTACTTTTGGAAAACTGTCACAAAAATGCGGCACTCGGAGAAACGTAGCGGCACTCACTGAGAGCCGTTGCGGCACTCACTGGATGCCGGAGCGGCACTCGCTGAGTGCCGCAGCGGCATTCACTGACTGCCATTCGTGCACCCTGACTGTCGCTGCACTGCAATTCAGCACTATTCAGCACCTTAATTTCATTTCATGTCATTTAAGTAAATGTCGTTTAATTAAAAATATCGATTTGGATTTCTCTATGTACTATGTATTCAGCACCTTAATTCAGCACTATGTATTTATTTAAGACATTAAATGTAATTAAGGAAATACCCCCCATTTGGATTCAATAAAAATATCTAAAAAATCAAAATCCTTAAGGAAAAAAAGTCAACTCTCCCTCCAAAGGCAAAATATCGATTTTCTGCACAATTCTCTTTAAAAGCCTTTCGATTTCACCATGATTCCTTTCATTTAAAAATTCTTAAAAATCATTTCTAGCATAAGGGAGACCCAATGAACAATTACCGGGACTTTTCATCTTGAAATTTGAAAATTTTATGATTGACTCCCTTTTGACCTGTTGACTTTTCACTGGGTCAACTATTGACTTTGTTTTTCAGGGTTCATGCTGAATTTCTCTCATTTTTCTTTTATTTTTAAATTGAGAGAGCTTTCGGAAGAGTTTAAGTCATCTTTGGAAGTCCTAAATTTGTCGGACACTTGTCATCATTGGATCTTAGAGGTTGTACTCCCCTTAATTCGACGTATGGTCAAAATTGGGGTGTCTACAGTCTCATACATATAGTAATGGTTTGAGGGCACAAACCCAACAAACTCCTACTTGCACTCATAACTATTCAGGACTACAACTGAGACATAAACTATCGAGATGACGATTAAAGACCTACTATGGCAAGGCCTTTATAGATGGATCCGCAAGATTGTCAGAGGTGGCAATCTAGCTCACAGTCACATCTCCACGTTGAACAATATCTCGAATTAGATGATATTTCCGCTCTACACGCTTTCCCTTTTTTGTGTTTCCTTCGCTCCTTGGACTGAGCCACTGCCCCACTATTATCGTAGTATAGCGTAATAGGTGACAACGACGCTGGTACCACCTCGAGCACCATAAGTAACTTCTTAAGCCAAACAGATTTCTTTGCGGATTCACAAGCAGCCATATACTCAACTTCTCTAGTTGAGTCTGCAATAAGCATGTAATCTTTATCTGACATAAAGTTTGAGTCAGTGTATCCTACTAGAATTAACTCACCACCACCATACATAAGCATGTAATCTTTTGTCCTTCTCAAGTACTTAACAATGCACTTAATAGTTGTCTAGTGTTTTGGACCTAGATTCGATTGATACCTGTTAACCATGCCAATGACAAAGCAGATATCTAGTCTAATGCATAACATCGCATACATGAGATTTCCCAATGCCGAGGTGTAGGGGACTCCTACCATGAGATTCCTCTCTTTCGGTGTCTTAGGACACTGGTCCTCAGAGAATGTTAAACCATGCCTGAAAGGTTATAAACCTTTCTTCGAATTATCTATTGAAAACCTAGTTAGCACGTTATCAATATAACCAACTTGAAATAATCCCATTATCTTTCGCTTACAATCCTGAAAGAGCTTTATCCCAAGGATATAGCTTGCCTCTCTTAGATCCTATATATCGAAAGTACTAGCTAGCTAGACCTTACTGTTGATAATGTCGCTACATCATTCCCAATGAGTAGAATATCATCAACGTAAAGAACCAGAAAAGTCACCACTTTTCCTTCACACTTCTTCTATACACAAGGCTCATCTAGATTCTGTATGAAACCAAACGGCTTGACCACTTGGTCAAAATTTATGTTCCAACTCCTGGATGCTTGCTTAAGCCCATAAATGGATTTTTGTAACTTGCATACCAAGTTACCTTTCTCACCAACTATGAACCTATCTGGTTGCTGCATATATATGTCCTCCTCAAGATTACCATTCAAGAATGCAGTATTGACGTCCATCTACCAGATTTCATAATCTAGGCATGCGAATATGGATAAGAGTATTCTTATGGAGTTGGTCATAGCTACCGGAAAGAAGTTTTCCTCATAGTCAATGCCATCCCTCTGAGTATAACCTATTACTACAAGCCTTGCCTTAAAGGTTTCAATCTTTCTATGAGATCCACTTTTCCTCTTGTAGACCCACTTACAACCAATGGGTTTAATATTGGATGGAAGTTCTACAAGATTCTAGACCTGATTAGAATCTATAGATTCCAATTTAGCCTTCATAGCTTTAACCTAATGAGCTGAATCAACATCGCCATTGCCTCTTGATATGTGGTAGGATCAGATTCAGATTCTATGGAGATAGCTTTAAAAACTTCTCCTAAGAATATGTATCAACTGTAGGTAGGACTGAGGGCTGTCCTTCTATCTCTCTTAAATCTGTCATTCCCTTAGATTTATGGTTCATGATATAATCATCCTCTAAGAAAACAACATTCGTACTAACAAACACTTTATGTTCTCTTGGATCATAAAAATACCATCCAAAAGTACCCTTTGGATACCCTACAAAGTAACATACTTCCGATCTAGAATCCAATTTGCTCATCTTTCCTTTCAGCATATGTGCCGGATAACCCCATATCCGGAGATGTTGCAAAGAAGGCTTGTGCCAAATCCACATCTCCCGTGGTGTCCTGGGAATAGATTTGCTTGGTACTAGATTTAGTATGTATACAGCAGTTTCCAAAGCATAACCCCAAAGGAATAATGGAAACTCGAAATAACTCATCATCGACCTAGTCATGTCTAAAAGAGCCCGATTCCTTCTCTCTGCAACACCATTCTGCTGAGGCCTACCAGGTAAAGTCAATTGTGACAGAATCCCATTATGTACGAGGTGATCAATAAACTTATTAGAGAGGTACTTGCCACCTCATTCAGATCGAATGGCCTTGATAGGTGTGCCCAATTGCTTCTCCACTTCAACCCTAAACTCTTTGAACGTTTTAAAGGCTTCAAACTTTTGCTACATTAGGTACACATATCCACACCTAGAGTGGTCATTAGTAAATCTTATAAAATACTCATAACCACCCCGTACTCTAATATTTATTGGTCTACACACATCAATATGAACTAATTCTAACAATGCATGGTCCTATTACCCTTTGTTGGAAAGAGGGCCTTTTGGTCATATTACCCTCTAAACAAGACTCGTAGACTTTCATTGGTTCAAGAACCAAATTACATAAGACCCCTTCTTTGACTAGTCTGTCAATCCTATTTAGATTGATATGGCCAAGCCTCATATGCCAAAGCCTTGTTGGATTAGTGGAAGGTTCCTTTCTTTTAGATGGTACAGTTACCACTGAGTTATTAAGTTCCATGCAAGAGTCTTTAGAAATATTAGGAGTAATCACATACAAACCATTTGATTTAACACCATACCACACAAAAGAACCATTTCTTTTTATCATAACTTCAGTTCTGAAATGAAAAGAATGACCTTTATTCAATAAATTTGAAACTGAAATTAAATTACATCTCGTTGAAGGGAAATAAAGTACATTTGATAAAATAAAAACTTAATTGTCTAAAAATTCTAAAGCTACTACACCTACTGCAACCGCAGAAACGGTTGTGCTAGAACCTAGATTATGTACGATCTCCCTATCACTGCATCTCTTGGTTGATCTGAACTCCTGCAATGAATTACAGATATGGTTAGTCGCACCAAAATCAATACACCAAGTGTTTGAAGTATCCGTAATAAAACTTACTTCAATCACATATGATTCTATCATACCTTGAACACTTGTAGCTAAGAATTCTGGACAATTCCTCTTCCAAAGGCCATTCTCACCGCATTGAAAACTTTTTCCGTTACCTTGGCCACCAACCTTCCCTTTGCCCTTACCTTTTCCCTTAGATTTTGCAATCTTAGGGACTGGTCCATTACTTGCACCACCAGTGTTAGCCTTCTTCTTTCCTTTCTTACCATTGGGTGTTAATCGGGAAGAAAATGAGCTTTTCTCAATGTTCAAAACATTTCCCCCAAGTTTGATCACCCCTTCCGGTACTAGTAAAGAACTCATTAATTCACTCATTGAGAAATTCATTAGATTCATATTATAGTTAATTTTAAATTGAGTAAATGATGGTGACAAAAAATTGAGGATCATATCAACTTGGGTCTGTGCATCGATGTTGGCACTCGGGGTCTCCAGTTCGTTCCAATAACTAATCATTTTTAAAATATGTTCTTTGTCTAGAGTCCCTTCTGACATCTTTGCACCAATTATCTTTTGCATAGCAACCTGTCTAGGAGGTCTGCCATGATCCACAAACATCTCTTTTAGGGATTTGATAATGGGACTAGCAGAATCATTCGACTGGTATTGGTGTTGCAACACATTAGTCATAGAGGCCAATATGTAACAACGAGCCATCCCATTCGACTTCTTCCACTTATCGAACTCGCGTCTAGTAGTAACCGTAGCATTTATAGCTCTTTGGGGGCATGGGGTGGTGAGGACATATATGTGATCCTCTATAGTTAAAATGTTGTTGAGGTTTCATTTCCATTCTATTTAGTTAACTTGTTTTGAGTAAGTATGGTGGCAAGTGGACTAAATGTAGATCCAGATATTATGATTACTGAAAATCAAATAGACAAAATAAATATGGATATCAGAATTAGACAGTTAAAAATAAAAGAATCCTTAAAACTCTTATTTTTAAAACAAAGTTGCCAGAATATTAAAATGAAAAAGTAAAGCCTCCGTATTGTGGTCAATACTAGATCTTTCAATTAATCATGACTTGTCCACTATGCAACTCTTGCAAAACAAGTTATGACTCCGGAACATATTTGATCTCTAAGTTTCTGAATAATGCCCCAAGTGGGATCACTTATCCATAGGTCAGCTAGTGTATACCATTAACTAGGATCCAATCACAACCGCCTCAAGTAGTGACTCCGTGTGTTGGTCACCCTCTAACACGTCTGATTGATCCTACCCTCAAGAAGTTCACATCTAGTAGCTAATGAGTAGTGTACCCTACGTATGGAATGATCACCCCTGGCGAGGTGACACAGAATGCACTAGTCATCTTACAATGAACCATTAATGGAAGATCTTGGGAGTTATTATAATAAGTCCCTCTCCCACTAGATTTAATACAAAAGGATTTGGCTTTTAAAAATTTTGTTTCTACACATTACCCATAAACATCCAATGTTTACTAATGTGTTGAAACGGTTTTTGAATTTCATTTTAGAAAACTTGTTTTACGTCCATGCAAGTAGTAACAATATAATTAAATGTCAATCACAAACCAAGCACATAAAACAAAAAGCTAAAATGAAATAACAGAAATTCATATGCGTCTATCTCCCATGGCTATATCTCCATAGAACCTCCTTCTTGGTTTGATCATTTCTGGCTCCATCTTCATGGATTTTCTAATTTTATTACATTGGTTCTATGCTTCTTTCAAAGCTTACAATTTATCCTGAAAATAGAAAACAACAATGAAATAATAGGCTAGGGAAATCGGTGCGACTTTCCTTTCCGTAGGATTGAAGTCGCAGCACCCTTTACATATGCCTTAAAACCAAACCAAAATAAATACAACATACACCAATCTCAAACATTAAATACAATAATTTAAAACTGATTTTGGTCCCATGGGAGATAGCGGACTAAATTTGCTGGAAAAGGGTTAGTCGTACGCACATCCACGCATATATAACAAATATACATAACTATTGAAGCTCCTAATTGATTCACACAGTACATAAACTCTTTATATACTGATTTAGAACATAAAATAACATCTTAGTTCTCTATCACACTTCGATCAATCGATAGACAAAGGTTCGATCGCTCGACAATTCAATCGATTAAACTATGTTCAATCGATTGAACTTTCAGATTCACAGAATGATTTGAAAAAATTTACAGAATAATAAAAAAAAATTAAAGTACATATTTTAAAAATGCTTAAAACTGTAAATTGAACACCTAGACAAAGAATCAGTCTCGATCGATCTAACCTAGTTCGATCGCTTCAGAACAGAAAGCTTCGATCAATCGAAACTACTTGGATCGGTCGAACTCACCATTCATCTGATGCAATCACAGATTTGTATTCTACTGTGAAAACACTGCAGAAACAGATCTGTGATGATGCAGTTTCAAAATTGTTCTAAAATCAACATGCAAATCAAAACTAATGTTCCAAAACACATCTATAGATCCAAACCAGCGTGGCTCTGATACCAATTGATGGATAAATAGGTTTATAAATTATTTTAAATATGCAGCGGAAAGATTAAGTTTCAAACCTTTATTGGTAGCCCAGATATACTACTTATCAATTCTACAGATGCGTATATAAAAGAGGGAGAAGAGTCATACCTCAAGTCTTGAATCTAATTCTGAATTCTCTTTTTCCTTGATGATACAGCAACGTCCACTAGGTTGTCTTCCCTCTGATGACTCCTACGAATGCCTGCCGAAGGGACTACGGTGGGTAGGAACACTAATAGAGATGATAGAGAAGGTTTAGGAAACCTAAAATAGTTTCTACAGCTTCTAGTATTTAAAAAATGGCAAACTCTTTTTTTTGGACACGGCTGCCCTATTTATAATTTCCCAGAACTGACTTCACTTTCAATCGATCGAAGTGGCTTCAATCGATCAAACCTTTGATTGATTGAAGGCTCTTCAATCGATCGAACGTGTCAAATTTCAATCGATCGAAACTCCATCGATCGGTCGAACCTGTCTTGACAAGTTCCTCTTCTGCGTTTCCAAGCATCCTAGCAGAGCTATGAGTGGGATCTCCTATGTTCTTTATTGTTGGCTCAGACCAGTTGTTAATTCCCATAACCAAACTCTTTGATCAGCTAACTAACCATCTAGTCAGTTAACGTTTACTCCACTATAAAATGATAACTGAACTCCAACGCAAAAGAACATATCCAAAACGATAACTAGACTTGTATGACGTACTAATGTCCCTTGTCAGATAACTGTTACTGTCAACTTGAATCATGATTACTTCTTGTATTCCTTGAGTCCCATTCACCCCTCATGATTACCAAACATGTCGATAACTACTTATCAACAAGACTGTAGTTCTCAATAATCAACTTAGTGACATTCTCAAGGGAATTGTGGACACGCAGAATCAGTCGTCCACTCTTTCAGTTTGTTTAAAACTGATTTGGATCAAAGAAAGAAAAAAAAAGGTCTGTTGAAAACAGATACAGATTCTCCATTTGGTCTTTAAGGAACCAAGAAACCTAATTTGACTCACCCAATTGATAAAGGGCACCAGCCCTTCATAACCAAATAACTTGGTCCATGGTTTTGGTATAAGAGAGGAAGGAGCCTTTGTCATGACTAAAACACCCTCAACTCGCCCCATCGTTCGACGGGCCTCAATTAGCATCCAAATAATCATCTTATACTACATTTGGTTCGATAATTAATACTATGATAGTATATTACATCTCATAAGAATCTTGAAATGGAAGATCAAAAGATAAGATATCATTCATAAGATCTAAGTCAAATATCCCACAATGCAAAATAAAAGATCACACAAATAAACTTAGGAAAAATTGTCAAATCATATATCAAATAATCGAGTTTTCCTAGTCTAGAAGGGGGACATGAATTGTTCTTGAAACAAATAATCAAAGAAATCAAAACATGCTTAGCAAGCTAGAATGATGCATGTTAATTTTTTTAGAAAGGAAGACCTTTCAATCCCTGGGACAGATAAGTTAGGATGATTAGATCAAGGGGAAACATGGACGTATGATCCAACTCATTCCTTATAATCTTCTTAAATTAGGAGTCACAAAAGCCCTAAATCTTGCATGGATGCAATGTATGATCCTAGAATGTGCAAAGGTTGTAGTATGTTTGTGCACATGGACTTTCTAAAGTGACTTAAAAGTCTAAAATATGCATGAATGCATGAAGGAAATCATCATAGGATATGTACAAATGTATTATGGACTACTTGCTAAGATATGAACTAATTTGGAGTACATGTGAGCATCAAATCAAAGAATGAAAGTAAAAGTATGCTTACTGTGAATAGTGGACATAATAGTGAGTTGATCTTGTAAAAATGGAAAAGTGGGGTTAGAAATGTTTTTAGTTCATATGTTTTAGTGGAGATCATCCTTATTGTGTCTAGAACACATATCAAAATGCCAATCTTCAATAACTATTATAAATTGAGGGAAATCATATAAACAATAGAGGTTACTCAGAAATAGAGTCCGTACTGTTCACTGAAATGTTGAAAAATCATAAAAAATGTAAACAAAACATCTAGAGGCCCATATTATACAGAAAATTCTCTAAGAGACTGAAGTTCAAGGGGAAGATGAGTTGGAACCACTTTGTATGGAAAAGTTCCCTGAAAAAACAAGTTGAAAGTCAACCTTTCTGCTATGCCGGTAAAAACAGAATGTTTGGAAGGAATGTTTGGACTAAAATGACACCCTTCCAAGTGTTTTCAAGCTAAGACAAAAATCATGGGTGTTCTATAATGAGTTAGGAAGACTTTCCAAGTGGTCTTGTAATCACCCTTTGAGTATTGAGTCCTAGAAAAATCTTTGAACTCAGATCATTCACTGTTTTGAAGATTTTAGGGTAAAACAAGCCTTGTTTCTTGGAATCCACGTGTTGTTTTAGAGGGGTTTTGGAATAGGGGCTTTAAAATCACATTTTCAGCATAAAAAAGGGGATTAAAACCACTTAAGAAATCAACATCAAACTCATCATCAAGAACTCCCAATGTTATTTGCACAAACATAGTTTTGTTTGAGAATATGACTTCAAAAGTACATATGAATGTATAGAAGTTATAGTCATCATCCATCAAACATATTTTTGAGGTCAAGAACTACTATCCATAAGGATTCACTCACCTAAAATACCATGTCTTCATCTAGATGATGATGAACTAGTATATAATCAAAGAAAAATAAAAAAGAAATGAGGTAAGGAGAGATGAACATTTATATGAACAAGTAAATAATAACAATTAATAGATGATAATCAATGTGATTTTGGACTTGTAGCTTGGTGCTTCACTCATAGATATTGACATTTGGACATGGAAATACTTTCCTAACTCAAGATTGCCCAAGAATGGTGGTTGGGGAGGATTTAATTGTGAAGTATATGAGTGGTCATGGAAGGAAACAAGATTAGAACTTACTTTCTTATAGAAAATCAGTAGGAGAAGCTCCATTTCTCTCTTCTAAACCTATCCCTATCTTTCTTTTTCTCTACAACTTTCTCAAGCTTTGCATTTGGCCCCCCTCAAATGAAGAATAAATGGGGGTTTATATAGGCCAACTTGGGGTGATTTTGGGACTTAGAAAGTGCTCCCATTGGTCCCAAACATCTGTGAACAAGAAACTATGTCGTTTTGGCTTTCAATTATTCAATTTGGACCCCCAAAATAAATTACAAAAATGGATTCTGTCAGGGTTAATTGCCGTCATGGCGCTGGCCATGTGCCACCATGGCAGTGGCCCAATACCGCCGCGACACTGCTACTCAGACGCCTAAAAAATGCTATTTAGGCCCCCCAGAGGTTCCTGTATTCGCAAAAGGGCCCTATTTCATCCAAAATTTACAAAAAATGTGTATAAACTCCAAAATGAGCTTGTGATATACCAATGGAAAGGTAATGGAGTCTAAATTCCATAAAAAATAGTTCAGAGTCAGGTTACTTTGAAAAGTTTTGCGGTATGCACGATGAAAGACAATTTGATCACCTTTTTCACATTCGAGAATTTATAATAAATTTGTTTTAAATCTAAAAATTATGTGTGATATATTGTTGGAAAGATATTGACCTCTAGTATCCATGAAAAATGTTTGAAAAATGATATGGCACTCCAGTTTCAACTTTTGGGTCAAACCGATCAATAGGGACTTACCGGGAACATCCGGGACTTCTGGGGTTCTCTGGGAGCTAACGATTTCATCTGATTTTGCTTTAAAACTCATTTTTAGTACTTTTTATGATGTAGCATGTTTCCAAAACTTTTGGTCCAAAATCTGGGAGTTTTTTTGACTTTCAGGGGTATTTTGGTCATTCTGAGCATTTTGAGAGATGGAACTAACTTCCAGGAGTCCTTTTTGAGTCTTTTTCGATCATCGTGAACCACCAAACCATGGGTCTCCTAAATCTGATAGCCGAAAAAATGGGGTGTCTATTGTTTGCCCCTCTTTGGCATGACCTTGCTAGATAACGTATGTCGCAAGCGAGTGCCAAAGCTTTGAAGAGACAAGTCTTTTTGGAGGCTACAGATTTAGGATAAAAGCATTGCAAAAGATGCAATAAAAACATGATGTTAAGGCTAGTGCTGGTCGCGCTCTGCATGAGCTGCCTATGTATCCCAGGAGAATCAGACCAGGATGTAGTTTGGGGCACAAAGGAACAAATCACACATGCACAATAGGACAGGCGGATGCTATGCTATGAGGATGATATGCAATGCATGGATGTGATATGAATTGTGTCATGAGTCCTGTTGTGATTCTATTATGACTATGGTGTATTTTCCAGCCTTAATAGATTTTATGCATGCTTTTTATGGTGCTGATGATCCTAGCATGAGCTAGTGTTGTGGGGTATGCCACTCCAATTAGACTTATGTTGTGTTATTGCTCTTGACTCCAAGGTTTGAAAACTCTGCTCCTGGGGGATAACTTCTTGAGATTTGGGAAGTATGCTTCGCATGTGAATAGGATCGGGTGCGGGGTCCTTGCGGACAACAAACGATGATGGAGTGGTGAACGAGGAGCCCTGGACATGAAACGATGAATGAAGAAGCTCATAATAAGCGACAGGCGAGGGAACTCATGATAACCGATGGACACGGAGCCTTAAAAATCGGGAGATAGACACAGAAGTCCTAAGATGTTAAGTGGTGGACATAGAAGCCCAAGATTTTGAGCGATGGACACGGAAACCCCATTAATGGGCATGGAAGCCCAAGATTTTCGAGTGAGAACGATGAACATGATGTATAAGAGTGCCGGTAAACTAGTGATGACTAATGAACTGACGATGTACAAATGCGTTCTGATGCCCAGAAAAGAAGGTCAAAAGGAAAAGGGAAAGAGAAGGTAGGGAAGAAAAAGAAGAGAGGAGTAGAAATAGACATAGAGGGAGTAGCCTTTGGGGCGCCTTCAGAAGCTAAGGAGCAGGCGTTTAGAGGAGAAGACTCTAACTCTACAGACGATGTTACCCGATTCGAGATGCACCTAGGGCACTACCACATGGTGAGTCCTCCACATTTGCCTAGTGCATTCATACCATGTTGAGAAAAGAGCGGCCCGTATCAGGCTCGAGGGTAATGTCGATCACCTTCTCGCACAAATGGATGTGTTACTGGTTCAATTGGTCGTCGTTTAGTCACTTCATACACCACCACCTCCCACATCACCCCCGTCTGTGCCTACTATACATTTCTCAGAGGGTTCCACCACCAGGTTTTTAGCATCCCCCCGATGCTATTTCTCAACCACCTCCAACTGTGGTTGATTCTATCATTCCACCATCTGTTGTCCCAACTGTGAGTGACCTAGTGATCACTATTGCAATTGGTGAGGATGTAGGTGGGACTACTACTTCTGATACTATCTCAGCTAGCTGTTTAGAGCGAGAGTGAGTGTTTTTGATGTACTTATTTTATTTTTGTTCTTTCTCTCCCTCTCTTTGGTATTACATTTGTATTTTTAAACTCATATTCCCTACCATGTCTCTTTATCGTTGTTATTATTACAGTGACTAGTTTGTTATGATGATTATAGACCATGTTTTATATTTTCTTATCTCTTAATCTTGGTCTTGGAGATTGCGTGTGCTTGTATAGGTTGCTATGGTTGTTGCTATCAATATTGAACATAACTAGGTGAACTGTATTGACATTCATTTTTAAAATCAACAAATGAGGACTTAGTTTTTTTCAGTTGGGGGTAGTCAGTAGATAGACATTCACCTCCATAGTACACCTAGCATCGATGCACTTTTAAATTGTCTTATCACATAAATCTCATTGAATGAAAAAACATTTTGCGATAAATAAATAAATAAATAATGTTGGAAATTGTTGTACTTAAAATAATAGGAAAATCTCTGACATTCTCTCTTTTAGCTGTTTACAATGCTATGATGCATTCATGTTGTTCTCATCTTATCATGGATTATGTTTGATTAATTGTTCTCATCTCAGCGTATGTTTAACATTCATGTATCTAAAATCATATGCACTAGTTGACAATTACATGGAAAACTTAAAAGGGTGTTAATATGACCATAGTATTCAAAGAATGAATAGCAGAGACAAATCTCCCTTAGTGCGCTTTTGAACCATTCTTCATTTCTGAGGGACTATAACACAAAGTAGAGTTATTTTTATTCAACTAAGCATAACAAACTCGTTGAAATAGTCTCAATTATTCTTCATTTTGGCCACTTGTTAGAGGAGAATGTTCAGGATCTACCAACTAAAACTTGATAAACACAGCAATATAAAAGTTAAGGAGTTAAGAAAATGAGTTAAGCCATCAGATATTACTCCGTAGCCCATTGATACATCTAGGTCTACATTTAAATCCTATACTTCTCACCCCCATATATAAATCATCTTACCTATGATTATATGCCTTGACTATAATGAACATCATTGTTTAGATATCATTAAACTGTCGACGTATGTGGTTGGAATTAAGTTGACACGGGGAATTGCTTTGCTAAAAAAAAAGCAGTAGAAAGAAAGAAAGCAGAGAAGAAATAATCAAATGAATGTGAGGAAGGAGTAAAAGAAAGAAATCTATAAGAATACAAGATGAGGTGGAGATTCAAGAAGGTAAAAGATGATTATCGACCTAACCCATGGCATGCTAAGACAGGCATGCTCCTACCCATTACTTCTATTTACCATACTAAAACCATACAAAGCCTTAATGATTCTTGACAACTTAGTTTAAATATATAGGTGTGAATTGGGTTATCCACAGTAGTTCACTCCTCTAGTAAGTAGTATCTTTTCATGAGACTATACACTCTAAAAGTTCATTTTTGGAGAGTCGTGTATGAAAGCATTTGTGACCATACATCTCTTCATATGAAGCTTTCATACACTGAGCGGTCATTCATACACAAGTTTCTGGGAGATGTCCATTTTAAGAGTGCATACTTGTGTGAGAATTGAGTCAAAGCTACAAATTCTAAGGATGCAATAGTCTAAACAACTTCTAATCAAGTTTAAAGTGTAACTATTAACTTCATGCACACAAGGATGCATGAATGTGATACATATGTCAATTATCTTGGTGGCATGAAAAGCGTGTTGATATTTTCATGGCTTGTTTGAGAATGGCATGTCATTGTAGAGCGTGGTTTTTAGTCACAAAGAGAGAGTAGTTAGAAGTTTTCCTTATCTTTTGATCTTAATTAAACGAGAATTTTGTGGGTGTATTCACTGCAAACTTTCACGAGTCAACACTCGTCCACTAGGGGGACCTAGGGGTTTAAAGGCTAGTTGCATAGGCTAAAAGCAATAGCGATTCCTCCGAAAGTGAGTTAGGAATTTTCTTTCTGTTTAGGTTAGTTTATTTTAGTTTAATTCATTTCTCTTAGTCGTTGTAGTATGTATATGTAGTTATCTGTTTCTTTTCACTCTATTGCTAGGGACTAGCAATAGGCTAGTTGAGGGTTGTGACAAGTGGGGATATTTGTAAGATATACCCATGCTAGAGTATGCAATTGTAACATAAAAATTCACAATTCCCGACATTATCTGCAGTTGCTTTACATTGCTAGTTTATTTACAATGAGATTATTCCATGGTGAATCTTACTGTGTTAGACTGTTTCTAGTGTAGATATTATATACTGGTATGCTCAGGATTGAATTACAGGAAAAGGGTAAAGTGAAAGTACAAAGGAGACATTGCAATGTTTAAAAGAAGACCTCGAGCGATTAAAGATCCCTCAAGCGATTGAAGGTTTGATCGATTAAAGTACTTTTAAGTGCTTGAAGAATGACCAGTTCAAGTGATTGAGGAATGTTCAATCGATCAAGCATGACTTTACCAGAATTTTGTGAGCATGCAGCAGAATCGTCTTTGTGTCAACCCTAGCTTAGGTTACATATATATATTCATTGTAAACTCGTCTAGAGGGACGCCCACTTTGTTTTACATGGTTTATAGAGAGATAGAGATTTTTGCTTGTGTTTTTGTAGGTTAATGCAAGAAGTTAAAGATAAGATTGGTTCTACCGAGTTTTTAATATAAGTTTTGAGTTCCAGGTTCCATGTTATTATTTCTTTACTTTTGATTATTATTTTTGCATAGTTCTATTCTGTTTCCAACATACGTTTTGTGTGCTAGTAACAATAACCCATAGTTTTCCATACTCTTCATGTTAATACTCAAACCAAATAGAGCCTGAATGATTTTGAACATTAAAAATATGTTTTCTGCAATCCAAAACATATTTGAGTAGTTCAGAAGTTGGGAGATCATGATGAAACAGTTATCTCCAGCCTCTGTCATGCACTACAGAATAAACATGTGTTTAATCGGTCAATGTTATTTCGATCGATTGAACCAGAGTATAGTTAAGCGATCGAAGTTCTATCGATCGATTGAAAGATGATTAGTTCTATTGATTGAAAACGTATCAATCGATCAAAACTAATTTTTCTTGAGATGACTCCTCTATACATTCCAAGACCTTTTGTGTTTGAAATCTGTCATCAAATTTTTCCACAATAAGTTCAGTTTGTCAAAACAGTTTTAGAATTTAAGGCCTTAAGGCTACTTTCTTCAAAGACTTTTGCAAACCACCTTGAATGCCAACACCATTGAGGGTGCGAGTCTAAGCCATTGTTTTAAACCACTTTAGTGTATTTCACAATAACTGTAGTTGATATAGTCACCCATTAGTCATGTCGACCATCATGATTAATGCAAAAGCTATTGAATCTTAATCTTTAGAAAAATATAGAATGTTGAAAAGGGGTATACTCCATTGAGCGTTACTGAATGTGCATGGTAGATGGTTAGGTCATTGTGAATTCGCTTAATCCCAACGTTTCTCTTCCATTAAGTAAAACTGTTTTTAAATCTCGTTAGTTAGTTAGCAATTAGTTAACCATGGAACTTTGTGTTTCATCTTCCTTTTAAATATTGATTTTAGTTTATTAGTTAAGCTAACCTAGGACGATAATCCCATCCAAACCTTCCCTCTTGGATCCACTTGGACTTATCTAGCTTACTACTTGCACGATTGTTTACACTTGAACGTAGCACAAGAGCGCACAAATTTTTTATCGTGTCTGATGATGCCGAAAATTGGTAAGAAGGATCTAAAGAGAGAAAAAGACACAAGCAAGTTATATGTGGTTCGGCCCCGTTAACAAGGTGACCTACGTCCACAGTTACGTCTGTGCGCGTTCACTAGCATATCACTGACGGGCTTGGTGGGCCAACAAAGAGGGGCAGCACTACCAGTAATACCGGCTGGTATATGCGTATAATGGTGAATTCTATGTTCTATGCTTGTTAGCTAGAGAGTTCTTCGAATCCCTGTAGACAGGGTAGGTGGGCACTTTTATAGGTGCAAGAGTCCACCCATACATGGTAAGCTAGTCAGATTAGGAAGCCTAATCTGATTACAATTGATTTGCATGATTTGGGGAAACTTTCCTAAGCGGTTTAGGAAACTGCCGCATTCTCTCTTGTAGTCTTGCAGCTGGTTTAGGAAATTGATGGTTAGGCCAGGTCCACGAGATGCCGCGGCCTTTCGTGCCCGGCCCGTTGGCACGAACCTGGCAGTCCTGACGAACACCTCGGGATCGCTGGGCTATTGGCGCTGTTACCGAAGTAACCATCACCTCCCGGTGACGTGGTAGACTGACTTCATGACTGGATAATCTTGGACACATCAGCTGCCCCCCATTTTCGAAACTGGCTGGATGCTTCATCAGGTGAGGATCAAAAATCAGTATCGCCTTGGAAACCGTCCGGATACCCTCCGGGAATGCTGCCCAGGAGGGGACCCACCTTACAGATCACCCGATGGAATAACCAACCGGTATAGAGAGGAGCCCGGGCATTGGTGTTGCCACGTGTCAGGGAGTAGTTGGCCTGGTCAAGATCCATTGAAGTCAATTTGAAGGTAACCGAATCAGCTGCGTGGTAACTGGACCGTCACATCACGTATTTAATGCGCGCGCTTTTTTAGGCGACCCTTCACGTGCCCCTGGTGACAGCTGTCGGACGATTTTTGGCGGGAAATCTCCTAAGCCGTTGGATCTGATTGATCTGGACCACTCGTTATTCCTATATAAGGAACACTTGTTCATTTCTTCAATTCATGCTGCCATGTAATAGAGATTACCGAGCGGTTTCAGAGCAAACAAGATCCCGAGCAAGATTCCCGATCCCTTTTCTGCGCTAAACTTTGTAAGTCTCTCCTTTCTGTCTTCAGCTCTTCACTCTCTTCTTCTTTCCTGAGCGAACCTGGAGAGAGCAAACCCACTTAGGTCAGAACGGGCGTGGAATTTTTTCTTTCTTAGGTTCTGTTATTTCTTCCAATCAGGAGGTACTTTAGGGTAGTTGGACCGAACAGGTGTTCCTGGGAGAGTCTTGAGAGAGTGTTACTTTTTGTCCAGAGTCTTGTACGACCTGCCCTTCAGGTTATTAGATCTGCCTCCCTTGTATCTCAGACTTGGAGTCCTTGGCCCATTTTTAGGTCGCCGTCTGCCTCCTAGGTCCACCGTAGACTTAGATATGTGCCACTACGACTTCAACTCGTCATCCTGATCAGAAGACGAGCAGTTATGATTGGGAACCCTGAGCACAAGCCTAGACCCTCCTTCCTTGGCCCCCTCTGATCACCACAGTGAGGGAAGGATCCCTGCCCAGGCATCTCACGAGGAAACCCACCGGTGCTCTCCTGTGGCCTCGGTGTCTCGGGGGTTGGGTGATGAAGGGTCTGTACCGAATAGTCCTGGCGTCATCTTTGCCTGTGAGTCGATCATTAGCACCCTGCACGTCCCTGATTTGGGTCGGATCAGGGAGAGATACGATATTCCCAGCCCTTTCTCTCTGTCGGTCCAGAACGGTGGGGCTTATTTCCACAAATCGGGCTTCTTTACCTTGTATAAAGACGCCTTTAGGGCAGGCCTTCTCCTACCGCTCTATCCTATTGCCCGGGATGCACTAATCTACCTCGGGATCTCCGCAGGGTAGCTTACCCCAAACGGTTGGAGTTATCTAATGGAGTCCATCTCCTTGGGGCCCCAAGTCCTCGAGTACGAGCTTACCCTGTCGGAGTTCTTTTGGACCCACCGGCCATTCCAAGCAAAGGCGAAAGATGATAGTCAACTGCTCGAGCAATAATAAGGGGTAGAAGAAGAAATTCTTCCAAGTATCCACCCTGGGGCTATGTGAAAAGGCACCGGGTATGCAGTTAAGGACCTCCTGGGCAAGGCAGTTGAGGAGTAAGCCCAATCACTTTCCTTTCATGATTAGTCTCTTTATTTTACCACAACTAACCAATTTGTATTTTTGATTTGCAGTGGGGTCAGTTGACCCGCCCAGTCTTCCCGACGAGTGCCAAGCAAGGATCTTGTCTTTGGTGGAGGACCCGACCGACATCAATAAGGTGCTGACCCGGTCGGGAAACCCAAAGGTTTCTTACGAGCCCAAGCATCGCTTCGAAGCTCCCATATTCCCGTCGATCCTTCCTGGTAAATTCTTCCGTTACTTGACTTTCTGGTTACTCTTTTTTTTTATTTGGCACTTTGCTGAGCTCTCATACGCTCTTCCCCGGTTTTACAAAAATGGCTCGCAAGAGTGCGACGGGTCTAAAGGAGAAGGAGGCAGCCCTGATGGCTCGGGCCGGCTAGAAGAGGAAGAAGCAAGACCCTACCGAGGGCCAGCCCCTCAAAAGGATCTTCTGGGGGATCTCGATTCGGGTAGACAGGGAGGCTACTGAGACCTCGACGCCCGGTGTTACTATTGCCGCACCATCACCTCTTCCTCCCGCCACCAAGCCGTCCGGGGTCTCCTTCCCCAGCATGGAGGAGACGGCTCGTGCGGGTCCCTCCTTGAGGCCGGCGGTCGAGACGACAGACGACGTCCATGGAAGGGTCATGCCCGGGCTACTGCAGAGTCAGGTAGACAAATGCACTCTGCTGAGTTCCGAGGCCATAATCGGTTGGCTCTACAACATCAGCCACATGGTAAGTCATTCTGTAACATGAGCATTAGCCATTATTCCATATGGACACTGACATTGTTTTGATCTTGCAGGTTGGCTGCATTGCAGCAGGGGCTAAAGCTACCCTTCCCGGTGTTGCTGAGAGGTTGGCCGCTGCGGAGGCCGCCTTGTCGGTGGAAAAGGCTGCTCGGGAGTCCACAGAGTTTGCTCTCTCCGTGGAGGAGGAAAAATCCCGGGCAGTGGCCCTGGAGCTGGGCGAGACCTGCGACTCTCTCTCAACCGAGCGGGCTGTTCAAAAGGTTGCAGAGATGAAAGCTGCAGCCGCAGAAGCCAGGAGGATCACTGCCGAGAAAGACCTGGCGGCCATGACAGCTACACTTTTTGAGCTCGGTGCCGCTCGGGACGGTGAAGCCAAGGACGCAGAGGAGGAGTTCGAGGCAGGATTCCTTACTGGCTACGCAGATTTGGCTAAGTGGGCTGATGTCGACCACCCCGACTGGGACCTGTCTAGCTACTCGTGGGCAGAGTCTAGTTACTGGAAGGAGAGCAAAGTTGACGCCGAGGTCATTGTTGAAGCTGCACCGATCGGGGGCCTTGTTGTGGAAGAGCAGGCCACTGGGGAGGAAGAGTCGATCCTCGTGGACAACCCATGACCTCTGGGTGTGTTTTTGTTTTTGTTTTATTTTTTTTTTTTTGGGGAAGGCTACTATAATTGCCCCCAGGCAGTGTACATACTTTTGTAATTAATGAAAAGGCTCTCGAGGCCAATTCTCTTTCCATTAACTGCTTACTATTGTCTGTACTTTGCCTGTTTGTGATTGTTAGTATCCACCCGGTTTTTAGCCGACCTAAGCCCCTACCTTAGCAAATGGTTTAGGACCGTAACCAGTTGAACACCTAGTCTTCTCGACCTATTTTAAAGGTAATTGCCAAGTGTACCATAGGAACTTGTCCTGTTTAGCGTCCGAGATGCCCCGGTGTATTATAGGAGTATCCTGTTTTACCGTCCGGGATGTCCCAGTGTATGATAGGAGTATCCTGTTTTACCGCCTGGGGTATCTATCTCTGATCACTGTAAGTACTTAGGAATGTCGGGATTCCAATTTCTTTTAGTGACCGGTGTGATTTCCTGGTCTGGCCAAATATTCCCCTACCCCCAAGCATTTTGCTATGGCGGGAGTGCAAGAGTGAGTGGTCGTAGGAAACCGACCTGGAACATAGGTGGTTACCTAAGCAAAGCGTTGTGTAATTTCCTGTTTGGGGCTGGTATCCCCTTGCCCCTCGAGCGTCCTGCAAAGGCGGGGGCGTGGTGAGGAGTGACCGTATGAAACCGACCTGGAACATGGGTGGTTGTACGGTCCCTTGAAGCTTGCCATCGTCAGCCACCTAGGGGTTTGCCCCATCGTCAGTTGGACCTAAGCAAAGCGTTGTGTAATTTCCTATTTGGGTCTGGTATCCCCTTGCCCCCCGAGCGTCCTGCAAAGGCGGGGTCGTGGTGAGGAGTGACCGTAGGAAACCGACCTAGAACATGGGTGGTTGCAGGGTCCTTTGAAGCTTGCCATCATCAGCCACCTAGGGGTTTGCCCCCATCGTCGGTTGGACCTAAGCGAAGCCGGTGCCTCGGGGGCGACCCCGAGGTCTTTTGTGCCTGGGTTCAGAGCCCGAGGTCTTTTCTGCCTTGGTTGTTAGCCAAGGTCTTTCATGTCTCGGGGTTAGGCCTGAGGACTTTTCTGCATTGCACGGGATACGGATGGGAGTAAATTTGCAAAGTAAACTATTCAATTTTATTTAAAAATAAAAATTTATAGCGGTTGCTCAATTAGAGCTACAATGCTAAATTTTTCCCCACCAATGCTAAATTGCCCGTAGCCAAGTGTTACTGGTAGTACTTGCAGAGGTGTTGCACATTCCAAGAATGAGAGAGATCATGCCCATCCAGGCTCTATAGCCAGTAAGTTCCCGGTCGGTTGACCCGGGTTACTTTATACGGGCCTTCCGAGTTTGGCCCCAATTTCCCATGGCTCGGAATTCGGGTAGACTGGTTCACTGCTTTAAGGACGAGTCTCCCACTTGAAAACTACAATACTTCACCTTGCTGTTGTAATATTGCGAGACCCGTTGCTTGTAGGCTGCCACCTTTAGATAGGCTTGGTCCATTTTTTCCTCCACCAGATCCATTTCTGATCTGAGAGCGTCTTCATTGTTTGGCGCACTGAAATTCGCCACCCGATACGTAGGCAACTCGAGCTCTATGGGGACCACCGCCTTGAATCCATAGGTTAAAGAGAATGGCGTCTCACCTGTTATCGCTCGGGGTGTAGTGCGTTAGGCCCACAGGAGGGTTGGCAGTTCTTCAGCCCCAGCCCTTTGGCTCTTTCAAGCCTTGTTTTGATTGACTGCAAGATTTTTCGGTTTGTCACCTCGGCTTGACCATTGGCTTGAGGGTGCTCGAGGGAGGAATAGTGATTGAGTATCCCGTAGCCCGAACAAAACTACCTGAAGATAGGGGTGTCGAATTGTCAACCATTATCGCTGACCAGGACCTGGGGGATGCCGAACATACTGAGGATATTCCTTTCCACGAAGATTTCCATTTTCCGTTCGGTTTTTGTTGCCAAGGGCTCGGCCTCTGCCCATTTGGTGAAGTAATCAACAGCAATGACGGTGAACTTGACCTATCCTTTTCCCATCGGCATGGGACCGACAATGTTGATACCTCACTGGGCGAACGGCCAAGGGCTATGGATTGGTGTCTGGAGCTCTCCCAGTCGGTTGATCATAAGGGAGTATCTTGGACACTTATCGTACCTTTTGACGTACTCTTGAGAATCCCGGGCCATGGTTGGCCAGTAGTAACCTTGCAATAGGGCCTTCCTGGAGAGTGCCTGGCCTCCGATGTGATTCCCGCACACTCCTTCGTGGATTTCAAACAATACCACTTGGACCTGTGCGGGGTGGACACAGCGGAGGTACGGGATAGAGAATCCCCTCTTGTAGAGGATGCCGTCAACAAGATGGTATCGGGCCGCTTGGTACTTGACCTGGCGGGCCTCTTCTTTCTCGTCTGGTAGCGCACCTGTTGTCAAGAATGCCACAATCGGGTCCATCCAGCTGGGTCCCAGGGTGACCGGATCTACTTCCATGCCTTCTGAGTTCATTATACTTGGCTCAGGTAGATATTCTATCCTTATCCCGGGCAAGTTTGACTCAAAAGATGAGGCAAGGCGGGCCAACCGTTCGGCCCTGGTGTTTTCCTCTCTAGGTATCTGCGTGATGGAAAATCCCCGGAGCTTCTTGGAAACCGCTCGAACAAGGGCCAAGTAGGCTACCATGTTGTCTTCCCGCGCCTTGTACTCTTGGTTGACCTGATTGACCACGAGCTGGGAATCGCTGTATCCTTAAACCTATTGTGCACTCATAGAAGTGGCCAATTGCAATCCGACCAATAGGGCTTCGTATTCAGCCTCGTTGTTGGAGGCACAGAACCCAAACCTTAGCGCGTACTCGAGCAGGATGCCGTCGGGGGTAGTTAGGATGATTCTTGCCCCACTGCCTTACTGATTCGATGAACCGTCCACGTGTAGTACCCAGGTAGGGATGTCAGCCTGTAACCTGGGCGGTAGGGCCGGCAGCTGAAACTCTTCAACCGGGTCTTCTAGATAAACTCAACCAGAAAGTCTGCTATGGCTTGTTCCTTGATGGCCTTCCGGGGTCAGTAGACCACTTCAAATTCTTCCAACTCCAAGGCGCACTTGACGAGCCTCCCGGACGTGTCGAGCTGGCTTAGCATCCTGCGGAGAGGTTGATCTATGAGAACCAAAATGACATGGGCCTGAAAGTACAGACGGAGCCTTCGGGTCGAGGTGATGAGGGTGAACGCTAGTTTTTTGATACGGGAGTATCTGCTCGCGCCCGACTGGTATAGTACACTGGGAACTGTATCCCGTGCTTTTCCCAAATGAGTGCCGAGCTAACTGCTAAGGGTGACAGTGCCAAGTATAAGAACAATTCTTCCCCTAACACAGGTGTTGAGAGTAGAGGAGTTGACGCCAAGTACTTCTTGAGTTCCTGGAACGCCTTGCAGAGGATTTTAAAGAATGGCAGGCACCGGTCGGTATCTCAGGAGATAAATCTGTTCAATGCGACCACCCGCCCGGCTAAGCTCTGAACCTCCTTCATCTATTTAGGCGACCGCATATTGATGATGGCTTGGATCTTTTTGGGGTTTGCCTCAATCCCCCGTCTGGTGACTAGATGGCCCAGAAATTTCCGGGATGAGACGCCGAAGGTGCATTTGGCCGGGTTCAACCTCATCCCGAATTTTCTCAAAATGCTGAAGGCCCCGGCCAGATGCTCAAGGTGGTCGGACTCGTCCCGGCTCTTGACCAATATATCATCCACGCACACTTCCATAGACTTCCCAATCAGGTCCTTAAACATGTAGTTGACCAGGCGTTGGTAGGTGGCCCCGACATTTTTTAGGCCAAATGGCATAACCTTTTAACAATACGTACCCTGGTCAGTGATGAATGCAGTCTTCTCTTCGTCCCCGGGGTACATGCTGATCTGGTTGTACCCCGAGTAGGCGTCCATGAACAAGACGAGTGAGTGATCGGTGCTGGAATCCACAAGGAGGTCTATCCTGGGCAACGGATAGCAATCCTTGGGGCAGGCCTTGTTGAGGTCGGTGAAGTCCACACACATCCTCCACTTCACATTGCTTTTCTTGACAAGAACGACATTAGCTAACCAATCGTGATAGTGGACCTCTCGGATGGACTTTGCCTTCAGGAGCTTTTCCACCTCTTCGGATACCGCTGTCTACCTCTCGGGGGCCATGCCCCTTCTCTTCTACTTCACCGGCCGGCAATCTAGGTTGACATTAAGACGATGGGACATTATCCGGGGAATCCCGGGCATATCCTTATGACTCCAAGCAAAAACGTCCTGATTTTGCCGTAGGCACTGAGTCAGTTTTTCCTTCAGGCTGGGCTCCAGTACGGTACCGATGCTGACCGTGCGGTCTGGGTACTCGAGATTCAGCATCACTCTTTCTAATTCTTCCACCGGACCTATCGTGTCACTCTGGTCCCAGGGGTCTATCTCCTGGAAGTTTAACATTTCGGTGATAGCCCCCCGGCACAACGAGCTGACATAGCAACTCCGGGCAGTTGTCTGATCTCCACGCAAGCTTCTGGGTCCCTGAGGAGTTGGGAACTTCACTGTTAAGCTGTAAGTGGAGATGACCGCCCTGGCCTTGTTGAGGGTCGCCCTTCCAAGAATGACATTGTAGGCCGACGGGGCTTCCACGATCACAAAATTTGTCAGCACGGAAGCCTACTGAGGGTAGGTCCCCATGAGACCTGGGAGCTTGATTGTTCTGAGCGGTTGTGTGCTGGAGCCATTGAATCCTACTAGGGGGGTAGTAACCGGTCGGAGCTGATCCCTGGATATCCCGAGCTGATCAAATGATGATGTGAACATGATGTCAGATGAGCTGCCCGTGTCCACCAGCACCCTCTTGACCATGTAGTTGGCTATAGAAAGCGTCACAACTAGCGGGTCATCATGGGGGCAGTGGAGGCCCTGCTAATCATCGGAGGTGAATGTCAGAACATCAGTTGGCAGGGAGCCGGTGGATTGGACCTGCCAGACATCCGCCCAGGATGCCCGAGCATACCTCTTTCGTGCCAACTGTGAGTCCTCGCCACCTGACGTTCCTCCAGAGGTCACATTAATTTGACCAAGAGGCTGTATTTGACTGGAAGCTCGGGCTCCTTGCGCAGGCCGACCATCTGTTACGACGTACTCTGCAACATGACCTTGCTCGATCAAATTTTCAATTGCTATCTTTAACTTGAAGCAGTCCTCTGTGTTGTGGTCGTGGTCTCTATGGAAGCGGCAAAACTTGTCCCGATTCCTCTTCCCGGGGGGGGCTTTGAGCGTTGCTGGCTGCTGAAGCAACCTTTGCGCCTCGACGGCGACCATGACTTCATGTATGGGCCGAGAAAGGGGTGTAAAAGCAATCGGGGGTTGACCCCGGATATCCTTCTGATCCTGCTTCGGTTTATTTCCTGGGCCCTTCTCAAATCCTTTACGCTTGCGCTTAGCCTTTGGGAATTCATCTTCCGCCTGGCCAGCGTGCTTCGCTTTCAGGAACTCCTCGGTGTCTATGTACTTACCAACCCTCTCCGAGAGCTCCACCAGGGTTACCGGTTGGTTATGATGAAACGACGTGGAAACTTTGGTGTGTTGAACTCCCGAACAGAAGGCCATAATTGCGGCCGTTTCATTGAGATGGCGGATCTGAAGCCTTTGCTGGTTGAAATGGTCCACATACTCCCTTAGGGACTCCCCCTTACGCTTCTTGACGGTCAGGAGCTGAGTGTCTGGTTGTGACCGATCGAGCATCCCGACAAACTGGCTGATGAACAGCTTGCTGAGGGTTTTGAAGTCATCGACTGTCCGGGACTTTAGAGCATGGAACCCCTGTGCTACTGGCCCTTTGAGGGTACTGGGAAAGGCCAGGCACAGTAGCTCGTCCACCGTGATGACCAGTGCCATCTGAGCCTTGTAGGTACGGACGTGGTCCACCGGGCTCCCTGTGCCGTCGTAGAAGCTGAGGTGAGGGGGTTTGAACTTCCGCGGGATAGGGAACTGCGTCACCCGAGCAGTGTAGGGTGATTTTGTCTCCGTGTTGGTGAGGTCGCCGGACTTGTGGCTCAACCTCTCAATCTGGGAAAGGCCAGGCACAGTTGCTCGTCCACCGTGGTGACCAGTGCCATCTGAGCCTTGTAGGTATGGACGTGGTCCACCGGGCTCCCAGTGCCGTCGTAGAAGCTGAGGTGAGGGGGTTTGAACTTCCGCGGGATAGGCAACTGCATCACCCGAGCAGTGTAGGGTGATTTCGTCTCCGTGTTGGTGAGGTCGCCGGACTTGTGGCTCAACCTCTCAATCTGCTGTTGCAGTTCCTCGAACTGGGCCTTAACGTCATCGCGCCCGGTTTCCTTTTCATTATCCGAGCGGTAGGTCGGATCGAATGACGAGGCCTCTTCCTGAAAGTGCATCGACCTTGGGGATAGGGCCTGACTCCGGGTCTGAGTAATCGTGTGCCTAAGGTCCCCCTAGCTCCGGATCAGAGGGTCTTTGGCTGATTCCCGGGCCTTCCGTCCTGGCTCCTCCCCTCTGGCTGCGCGTCGCCAGTTGATGATAGTTCTGGCATCCTCCACCCGGCGGGAATTGGGCTGAGCTCGCCTCTGCGAGCATCTGGTTATCTGGTTGCGCTCACCATCACCGAGGTGTTCCCAATTCGGAGGGGACATCGGGGCGGAACGGGCTTGCCTTCGTACTCGAGCGGACTCCTGAATAGGGGCGCTTTTCTCGAGCTGATCTTCTGATGCAGGACGCTTTTCCTGCCGGGCCAAAAGTACCTCATTTGTTCTAGCATTCGTCACTGGCCCTCCAAGAGTTGCACCAGCGCTGCCGTTACCTGTTCTGTGGTGATGCAGGCAGCCGGTCGCCCGGGCTGTGAATCTTCCTGACCAGGCTGGGTAATGGCCTTCTTACTCCTTCTAGGCGGCATGTTGATCAGTCAGTATTTGTTTTTGAGAGGAAACAGTCATTTCCCACAGACGGCGCAAAACTGATGATGCCGAAAATTGGTTAGAAGGATCTAAAGAGAGAAAAAGACACAAGCAAGTTATAAATGGTTCGGCCCCGTTAACAAGGTGACCAACGTCCACGGTTGCGTCTGTGCGTGTTCACTAGCAGATCACCGATGGGCCTGGTGGGCCAACAAAGAGGGACGGCACTACCAGTAATACCGGCCGAGTATATGCGTACAATGGTGAATTTTGTGTTCTATGCTTATTAGCTAGAGAGTTCTTCGGATCCCTGTAGACAAGGTAGGTGGGCACTTTTATTGTGCAAGAGTCCACCCATACATGGTAAGCTAGTTAGATTAGGAAGCCTAATCTGATTACAATTGATTTGCATGATTTGGGGAGAGTTTCCTAAGCGGTTTAGGAAACTGCCACATTCCCTCTTGCAGTCTTGCAGCTGGTTTAGGAAACTACTGGTTAGGCTAGGTCCACGGGATGCCGCGGTCTTTCGTGCCTGGCCTGTTGGCATGAACTGGGCGGTCCTGACGAACACCTCAGGATCGCTGGGCTATTGGTGTCGTTACCGAAGTAAGCAGCACCTCCCGGTGACGTGGCAGACTGACTTCATGACTGGATAATCTTGGACACATCAGTGTCAACTAGTTTTTTTGTTTTGGAATTGATGTTCTCTTTGAAATTTTCTGTTGTGGCTAGTTTGGGGAGGGGGTGATTTGCATATTTTCCTTGTATAGTTTTGCTTTTGTTTTGGGCTAGGGGTTGTCTTTGGATTTCTCTGTTGTGGCTGTATTGGGGAGTGGATTGTTCCTATATTTTCCTTGTATAGTTCAGTTAGGGGTGTTTTAATTCTATAGGGTGTGTCTCTATGTTTTATAACACCCTTATTTCTCTAATATACTCTTGCCTTAAAAAAATAATCATGTAGAGATTAGATTGAATATGTTTGGAGTTTTTATAAGACTGATTCCTAGGGTTTAGCTATATATTGGTTCATTGATACTATGATAAAGCAACACTTGTGACTCGATGTTATGAATCACTCCTAGTTGTTTAATGAACATTCGATTAAAACAACTTCAAATGTTGCTTCCTATGTCATGCCCCAAATCCACAATGGGTGGCACTAAGACACGTGACTGCTACCGAGGCCTTACTCACATTCCTTAAAATTCATGTATTCTTGAACAAATGACATCAATAAGAACCACTAAATATAGCATTGATCAAATGAGATTAAGTTAAAAAATAATACCATGTGATAAACATGATTCTAACGTTCATTGATCAACCTTAAATCTACATTTCCTAACATGGCAGTACAATTAGTTAGGGATCCTTATGTCATTAGAAAGATATATGAAATTAGTTTTCAACACCGCAAATGGTGCGCAATTCGAATATCCTATAGAAAATAATTCCTTTTTTACTACACAAGGTTAGATTCTCTAATCTGCCACTGGAATTTTGATGGATCAAACTTCAATTTTGATGGATCGAAATGGACTTTAACTATTTGTTAGCCTTAAGGTATATTAAGGCATATTTAATTATGTTTTGATGATGTCAAATATGCTATGATAATTACATGATTCATATTGATTCATTCTTTGTTATTATCATAGTCATTTTTATGCTCATATATAATCTCATGTATTAATATTGTATCAATGTTTTAACATCTTTGTGTGCATGAGATTCAATTGATGTAGATCAATATTACAAGGAGCTCAACAAGGATCAAGCTTGAAGACTTGAAGATATTTCATCCTTGGTTGAAGTCTAGGACCATCATTGTAAGGCATCTTGATCTCACACTCTTAGGGGCTCAAACAAATGCTAAAAGTTAAAGTTTTGGAAACAAATTTTTAATGGGCCATCTTTAAAGCAATGCCCCAACCAATTGGAAAATAATTAAATGTTGAATCTTATATGGTTGGAAAGGTATTTGAATCTAGTTTCCAAAACATCAAACGGATCAAAAATCCGAGTTTTGTAGAGGGAGTTATGGCCATTTTAGTGGAGATGTGTCAGTCTGCCAAACAGGGAGGGGCAGTGGACTGAAGGCCCGATGCAGTCGACTGAACTGAGCAGAATGCAAATAAAACCCTCTGTAAACACGTCTCAGTCGACTGCTTCAAGGCCCAGTCGACTGCTTTAAGGTCCAGTCGACTGAATCGACCTGAAAAGGCACAACGGCTAGTTTTTAAAGGGGCTTTTAATTACCAAACTTGCCACCAACGGCTATAATCTTTCTTGGCCTATAAATACATATTTTCCCACACCATTTTATGTTGATCAATCAATTGGAAAACATCTATTTCAATCACACAACTTGTTGATTCTAAATCATTCACAATTGAGCCCTAGTTGTGTGAGTTTATCAATTTGCTCTAGCTTTCAATTGTAATCTTTGAGAGAGTGAATTGTAGTGAGCTTTTAATTGTATTATCCACTCTAGAGAGAGAGTTATCAATTTGTATTCAATCAATTTGTAAAGGTTGAGGGTTAGTAACCCTTGTGTGCAAAGAAGAGGTGTTCTTCTTTGGGAGAGATTGAAGGCTCTTGTAACGGTTTGGTGCACACCCGTAAGTGCTCCGGGAAACGGTTTGGTCTACACCCGTAAGTAGATCAGATTAAGGAATCCTCAAGAGGTGTTCTTGAGGGGTGGATGTAGGCCGCGGGGTGCGATTGCCGAACCACTTGAAAAATCGGTTTGCAAGTTTCTCTTCCCTTCTCTCTTTACTTAATTGCTTGTGATTGTGCTTAATTTGTTATTAAGTTTTTAAAAGGTTAATTTCCGCTAAAACCTTATTCACCCCCCCTCTAAGGTTTCCTTCTCGGGCCAACAATTGGTATCAGAGCTTCGGCTCTTCTATTTTCAAAAGTTTTTGAAAAATTTGAGTTAAGATCCATGGAAACTACATTCTTTGAAAATGGATATTGTATTAGTACTCCTCCATCATTGAGTGATCATAAGTATGATCATTGGAAGAGGAGAATAGAAATTTATTTTCTTTCACTTGACTACAATCTTTGGATTATTGTCAAAAATAGTTTTTCTCCTAAACCAAAGATTAAATGGAATGAAAGTGATCAAAATAACTTTCTATTGAATCTTAGAGCCATGAAAATTCTATATGATGCTTTAGATAATGCCACATATAATAGAATTCGTTCATGCTCTAATGCTAATGAAATTTGGTTATGTTTAGAAAATATTCATAATGCTACTAACCAAATCCTTGAGTTGCAAATAGGAGTTGATGATGTTGTAGGAAATGTTGAAAACCTTACCCATCAACAAGAAGTGCAAAAAGAGGATTTTGTACAAGAGAAAGAAGAAAGTTATATATGCCTATTTGCCAATGAAAAAGAAGAGGAGAATGAGAAAATGACAAAAGGGGGCACTTGGAGCGATTCGGATAATGATGCTTCCGAGGATGAGTCAAGCGACCAAGAAGCCGCCCATGAAAATAAGGTAAAAGAGGTAAACTCCAACTCATCCGCTAATTATGATGAACTTCAAAGTGCATTTGAGGAGTTACATGAGGAGTTGGAGAATACGGGATCTAAATATATAACTCTTAAAAAGAATTTTTCCAAACTTTCAAATGAGTTAAATATTTTGAAATCCCAAAATGAATCTTTGAAGATTGAAATTGAAAAACATGTTTTAAGAGCACAATCTTCAAATGAGCTTGAAAAAGAAAATTTGGAGTTGAAAAAGCAATTGGATGATTTAAAATCTCAAAATGAAATTTTGAGAAAAGAAAAGCTTGTTTCAACCAATCAACCTTCAAATTCAAATGAATTTATTAAAAAAAAAAGGTTGAATTGAGAAAGGAAGTGGATGATTTGACAAAAACTTTGGCCAAGTTTACCCAAGGTGAACAAAATTTGAATATGCTTTTGGGAAAACAAAAATGTGTTTTTGATAAGGCCGGTTTGGGATTTAATCCCACATTCAAGGAAAAGAAGTACAAAAACTTCTTTGTAAAGTCCACATCCTCTACTTCGAATTCTCAAAATTCTCATAAGAATTTCTTTGTTAAAGAATTGATCTCAAATGAGACCCTTCCCCATGTAACTTGTCATTATTGCATAAAAAAGGGGCATGTTAATTACAAATGTTCATTTCGTAAGAAAATTAACATGATTTGGGTTGTAAAAGGATCCTCACCTACCACCTCGGCAAATGGAGCATCCAAGAAATGCTTGGACAATGGTTAAATCTCTTACCTTAAGCCTAGTAGGAGTAGGATAGATTAATTTGTTTAGATATACATACTTGATTTTTTTTGCATAAATCTTGTTTCATCCACTTGCGATTTGGATATGTCTTTACATAAATCATCATGCTCTTGACATTGCTTATTTGAAATATGATGATATGCTTTCATTTGTTTAGACAAAGTTTTAAGAAGGGTTAGACTAGTTAATGTTTTGTGAATCCTTCAATTTTTTGAACTGTTGAACAAAGCAGTCGACTGGTACCCCAACACAGTCGACTGATTCAGGTGTGAAGCTTTGAATTTTTCGATTCTGCTTTGTTAAGTCGACTGTGACGTCGACTGCTTTTGCTCCCTGTTACCTTCTGCCCTATTCCGTCGACTGTGGCGTCGACTGACCCGACTGTATTTTTTTTTTTTTTTTTTTTGTTTTTTGTTTTTGAGTTCTCCAACTTTTTTATTGGTATCTTTTGGAGAGAATATGCTCTCTATTCATATCTTTTGGTATATTTTATCATTGCACATGCTTAGGGGGAGCACTTTCATGTTTCATTAGCTCACATGTGGTTATATTTGTTTATTTTTGGTATCATTTTGGCCTTTTGATTTCTATGCCTATTGTGAGGGGGAGCTTCGCATTTTATCCCCAAATCTTTTTGATAATGTCAAAGGGGGAGAAATATGAGAAGTATTGGGGAGAAGTTTTTGGGTAGTTATCATTCATGTTCTTTAACATATGATATCCATTATGAATGATAATGTGAAAATGACCAAATGTGCTTATATTGGCATATTCTTCATTGGTTGTTTGTCATCATCAAAAAGGGGGAGATTGTTAGCCTTAAGGTATATTAAGGCATATTTAATTATGTTTTGATGATGTCAAATATGCTATGATAATTACATGATTCATATTGATTCATTCTTTGTTATTATCATAGTCATTTTTATGCTCATATATAATCTCATGTATTAATATTGTATCAATGTTTTAACATCTTTGTGTGCATGAGATTCAATTGATGTAGATCAATATTACAAGGAGCTCAACAAGAATCAAGCTTGAAGACTTGAAGATATTTCATCCTTGGTTGAAGTCTAGGACCATCATTGTAAGGCATCTTGATCTCACACTATTAGGGGCTCAAACAAATGCTAAAAGTTAAAGTTTTGGAAATAAATTTTAAATGGGCCATCTTTAAAGCAATGCCCCAACCAATTGGAAAATAATTAAATGTTGAATCTTATATGGTTGGAAAGGTATTTGAATCTAGTTTCCAAAACATCAAACGGATCAAAAATCCGAGTTTTGTAGAGGGAGTTATGGCCATTTTAGTGGAGATGTGTCAGTCTGCCAAACAGGGAGGGGCAGTCGACTGAAGGCCCGATGCAGTCGACCGAACTGAGCAGAATGCAAATAAAACCCTCTGTAAACACGTCTCAGTCGACTGCTTCAAGGCCCAGTCGACTGCTTTAAGGTCCAGTCGACTGAATCGACCTGAAAAGGCACAACGGCTAGTTTTTAAAGGGGCTTTTAATTACCAAACTTGCCACCAACGGCTATAATCTTTCTTGGCCTATAAATACATATTTTCCCACACCATTTTATGTTGATCAATCAATTGGAAAACATCTATTTCAATCACACAACTTGTTGATTCTAAATCATTCACAATTGAGCCCTAGTTGTGTGAGTTTATCAATTTGCTCTAGCTTTCAATTGTAATCTTTGAGAGAGTGAATTGTAGTGAGCTTTTAATTGTATTATCCACTCTAGAGAGAGAGTTATCAATTTGTATTCAATCAATTTGTAAAGGTTGAGGGTTAGTAACCCTTGTGTGCAAAGAAGAGGTGTTCTTCTTTGGGAGAGATTGAAGGCTCTTGTAACGGTTTGGTGCACACCCGTAAGTGCTCCGGGAAACGGTTTGGTCTACACCCGTAAGTAGATCAGATTAAGGAATCCTCAAGAGGTGTTCTTGAGGGGTGGATGTAGGCCGCGGGGTGCGATTGCCGAACCACTTGAAAAATCGGTTTGCAAGTTTCTCTTCCCTTCTCTCTTTACTTAATTGCTTGTGATTGTGCTTAATTTGTTATTAAGTTTTTAAAAGGTTAATTTCCGCTAAAACCTTATTCACCCCCCCTCTAAGGTTTCCTTCTCGGGCCAACACTATTTGTCAATGATGAGTGGAATTTTGATGGGTCAAAGTGGCCTCAGACTTTTTACCGTATTTTGTTTATTCTTTGCCAAATTTTACCCCTTTATCATCCAAAAGTGTGTTAAGATTTCCCAACTTGTTATATCACCATTTAAACAATCTTAAGTGACTAATAAACATAATATTCCATCACAACCTCAATCAGCTTGAGAACAACAATTTGTTAAACTTCCTTCCTATCCTACAACACATAAAACCCATCCTCTTATAGTTTACAACACACACTAAGTTCTTTTTATAAAACAATACCCAAAACATAGATTACATGTCTCAGGGTTACATTACACCCAATATCAATTTAATATGCACAATATAAACATTCCCTTAGATTACAAGTTTATAATATCTCCATTCTCTTCCACGTGATTCACAAGAACTAATGCACATGCATTCACTACTTTCTTATCTTTTTACATAGTAAGTGCTCTTAAAGTCTTGCTAGTCTTCATTTTACCTCAAGTTCAATGCTTGCTACCCCTATGGCATTACTACTTCCATTATGTTGTATTTAGTTCATCTCATTTACATGTTACATCACTTACAACATTACAATTATAGGATTACATCATTGTAATGCAAACTAAACTAAGTAATTAACTACGTTCCCCTTCTAGCTCCTTTCTTCTGCAATGACCTAAAATGGTTAGATAATAACCAATAAGCTATAAAGCTCAATGAATAACATAAACAATGAATATGAAATCTTACAAAGTAATTAAACTTAACAATGACTGTAATCACATTTACTTAACAAATATTCAATAAAGACAACACGTGAAGAATAATATGCAATAATATTACATCCCTTTCATTACTCCCTCTATCACTACCCCTCTTTGGAGCTATTCTCACATTCTCCATTAGGATTTTTAACTTTTCCCTTTCTTCTTTCCATCAAGGAAGTTATTCTCATCTCAAGGATATGAATATCCATTTCACTTCAACAGCAATAGCCATTTATTACCATTTCATCACTATACTTAGGTATTGCAGTCTGGGCTCAAGCCCATGAACCCGCCCAAGCTCTCCTCACATACATGGGTTTGGGTGAGAGAGTTTTATTTAATGGGTTGGGTTTAGGCCACCCAATTAACTTTACTTCCATAAATGGGCCCAACTGGGTTTTGTTAAAGACCAATTAAACACTCATCTAATACCCAAGCAAACTAAATACCCTAACAGTCTACTCTTCAATCTTCTCTTGCATACTGGAGCATCACGTTTTGGAGAGCCTCTCGCTCACTCTTTTCTCTCTCTATCTCTGTCTCTCTCTCTCTCTCTCTCTCTCTCTCTCTCTCTCTTTCTCTCTCTGTCTTCGTTCCTCTCTCTTCATACTGAAGGTATGTCTCTCTCTCTATATATATACCATATGGGCCAAGGTGGCTTAGGACTGTTACTCCATTGCGTCAAACACAGATTTGATCATCGAGCACCAGATCTAGGCAACGGTGGACCCCTACGTGAAGAACTAGTTGTTTAAATGCAGCAATGGAGATTTGCGCAAGTAAAAGCACTTGTAGAAAATTCTTGTTGAGCAATTTGATTTGAAGTACGTTGAATTCCATGAGAGAGAGAGAGAGAGAACAGACTAATAGATAATTTATTGAATATTATATTTAAATACTCATAAAATAAGGACATGAGATCTTGTTTTAAACAAACTCTTGATTTTTAAACATGGATTCCCAAGCATCCATTTTATTATAAAAGAAATAAATTTCCATTATATTACTACGATTTACAAAAAAAATACCATATTCGGTTTCTTAATTAATTTTTCCTTTTAAAAATTAAGTGGCGACTCATTTGTTTTTGAATTTGAAATTTTGAAAAAGAATTTTAAAAGAAGAGTTGTGGGTAAAAAGAAAGAAAACCTGCGATATCCACAATCTGGCGACTCTGCTGGGGATCGAACCCAGAATCTCAGATTTCGCAGACCAGAATTTCTGATTTTGGGTTCACTTGAGGGATTAGACTTGAAAAATGTCCTTTTAATCGAACTAATTAATCTTTGTGTGCCTGTTGCATTTCACTTACATGTCCAGCCAATCGATTGCACGGGACTATGACCTTGGAGGCTCGGGGCAACCCGGTCGGTCAAGTCATCATGGGACTGTGTGATCACTCTTGATCTCGTACCATGATTTGGTATATGAAGCATCCTATCAGATGTGTGTCAAGGGTCCCTTATTTGACCAAAACCCAGTATGTGCATGATAGTTTCTATAGAACCTTTCAATCTTAGGAAATCAACTCTTGATTAGGATTATGTGCTAGGGAGTTTTTGTATGCCTGGAAGGGATTACTTGAGATGATGACGATACTTGCTTGATGAAAGATGTATAATCTTTTAATCACCTTTTAGCAAATTCTCCTGTTCTGCGACATTTGGAGAACATGCCGAACCTTGATTATAAGATTATATTTGTTATATCATGTCTAGTTAAGCATCATTGACCTTGTATGTATCCAAATTTATGGAAAGTACGGTGATAATCCAGTCATGTGATCCCCCTACCCAAAGGTTTTTTTTTCTCAAGGTTTTCGACTACCTTTTCAAAATATTTTCCTCTTTTCAATTAAAAATTCCCAAATTAACCTTTGTTAAGGCATATTTCACTTGATCATCTTCAAAAGAAAAATTAAAAAATCCTTGAAAATTAATTTGGTAGAAGAATGTTCTCAAAAAAGCACTCTCAAGGATTGTTTTCAAAGGCCTTTTTACTACCCAAAAAAAAATGCTTTTCAAATAAATTTTAAAAATTTTGAAATGACCAACCTTTGAGAAGGTAGTGAGGATCACAATGAGAGGAGAAATCAGCACACTTGACATGGGCGAGGATTTTATGTGCTTATGAGTCAGGATTAGGATTTTCTCTTTTTTGGCATATAGAGTAGGCACACACGCACACATGCATTGCATCCGCGTGACATACAAAAGGAAAGTTTTTGTTTAAATAACTTTGTGTGATAAAATGAAGAGGGTTTTAAAAGAGGACTTTTCAAATTTATTTGTAGGAGCAAAAATAGCAAATCAAGCGTGGTTTAGGGATCCCACGGCGAGGCTAGTTAGAAGGGAATACGCTAACATGGCCGAAGAGAGAAACAACGATGAAATAGCCGGGTTAAGGATACTGGTAGAACAATAAGCAGAGCAAATGAGGCGACAGGTGGAAAACATGAACCGTATGATGGGGATGATAGAAGAGCTGAATCGCCGACCACCACATGTAATTCCGCCTGTTATAGACCCACCTTTGGGAGGAGGGGAATGAGATTGGTTCGATGATTAGGAAGCACAATGGGCTGATGCACTGCGGGCCAACAGAGACAGAGAGAAAGCTGAGAAAGAGAAGTAACTGACCAAGAAAATAGAGAAGCTAGAAAGGGTGATGCGCAAGACTCAGGGGGTTGATACATATCTAATGGAGTTAGAAGGCCTGTATGATGGGGTCCACAAGGTGCTGCCTGCCGGGTTCAAAATGTCGGTCTTTGATAAGTTTGATGGCACCGAAAATCCTCGCAGTCATATAAGAATGTTTATTGGGGCTTTCCAATCGAGCTGCTTGAGCACAACTATGATGGCAGTCCTATTCCAACAAACTTCGACTGGAGCTGCTCTATCCTGGTATCTTACTCTCGAGCTAGGCAAAACCAAAATTTGGGAGGAAGTCGTGAAGTCATTTGTGGCCCAGTATGAGTACAATCATGACCTAGACGTCACTGTCCGAGATCTAGAAACAACCAGGCAGGGAAGCAAAGAGTCATTCGCTGAATATCTGAGTCGATGGAGAGGGAAGGCTGCAAAGATGGTACAGAGGCATTTGACGTAGGGACAAGGATTGAAGACGCGATTCAAGAAGGAACCATCAAGAAGGAAGAACAACCAAACTGGTACAGGAGGCCAAACTATGGGTCCAACGGAGGACAAATAGGGGGTCACTCTGGCCCCACCGATGTCAACGCACTGAATGGACCAGAAAGGAAATTTGACATAGCACCAAGGAGAGGAGGGGATAAAGCACCAAGAAAGTTCTTAGATTTGGGAGTGTCACTGTCAACCGCCCTCGATAGATTGTTAGCCAAGGGGCATCTCCATCAGCTGGAACCACGACCTCTACCGAGTCCACTTCCGCCAAATTTCCAAGGGGACCTCTTCTGCAAATTTCATCAGCAGAAGGGTCACTCGACGGATAGGTGTATGAGATTAAGGCACGAGATTCAGGACCTAATTGACAACTAGGTAATTTTGAAACCCCCCACCAAAGCTCCGAATGTCACTAGAAATTCGCTTCCGAATCATCGAGCTGTGCCACCACCACAAGGCCTTTACCTCTTGGGGATAGAAGAAGCAACCTTTGATCCGTCTAGGCTAATCACTAAGGTCGGGACACTAAGAAAGCCATACCAGCTACCTGAGGATTTGACAGTCTGTGCCTTGGAGGATCAGCCAAAGGAGAATGAAATAGGGCAGTCAGACTGGTGGGTTAAAGGGAGTGACGAACGAGACGAGAACCAGGTAGAAGATGATCTTTGGTAAAAGAGTGACAAAGAAACAGAGGTGGTAAAGGGTACTTTGACAGTTGATTCAGAAATTGACAATCTGTGGGTAAGAGAAGAAATTAGTCATTTAACTCGGTCAGGCAGACACTTTAAACCACATGAGCTAGAGGAGGATCATCCTGGGAGAGAATTGGACAAGGGAAAAGGGAAGATGAATGAAGAAGAGGAAGAAGACATGGTTCTAAGGCAGATGAAGAAGACTCAGGCCAATATCACCATTTAGGGGTTGCTGATTGCCTCCAAACGCCATAGGCAGGCGGTCCTAGACGCTCTGAACCAATCTGACGTGTCTATCGATACCACCCCAGAGGACCTCATAGGGCTGATCGACAAAATTCCGACCTCGGCTATTACCTTCTCGTCAAATGACCTGCCTCCGGGAGGGCCCGTTTGCAATAAACCATTATATGTCACTGTCGAATGCTTGGGGAACATCATGCCTGCTTGCCTGGTTGATAATGGATCGGCTATCAACGTGTGTCCCTTCTGAACGGCTAAGCGAATGGGCCTAGATGAGTCGACATTTATACCATCTGAGCAAAGAGTAAGAGCCTACGACAACACCCAGAGAACAGTCATGGGGATAGTCCTTCTTCGTCTCGTTATCGGCCCTTTTGGAAAAGAAGCTGAATTCCAGGTCATCGACATCCCCGCATCTTTCAACTTGTTGTTGGGTAGGCCTTGGTTGGACAGTTTGGGTGCTATACCATCAACGATCCATCAGAAGGTTAAGTATGTCTGGGAGGATAAAGTCTGTGATATCCTCGGGGACAGCTGGGTTCGTTCGTCCGAAGCATCATCAAGTGCACCAGTTCTAGAATTACAGCTGCAAGAAGAAGAAACCAAGATGGGAGGGTTCGAGTTCATCAGCATGTTGGAAGAAGAAAAGCTGAGAGAGTTTCTACCGCTCCATTTCGATCAGTATGCCAGTCCAGCGGTCGCAGGGATCATGAAGAAGATGGGTTTCTTTTCAGGATTAGGACTGGGGAAGAACCTTTAGGGCCTGCCTTAGTTTCCAAGAATCCCTACTCAGACTCACACTCACGGTCTGGGGTACTAGCCGACAAAAAAGGAATTGAGGGCAAAGAGGAAGGCCGTCGATGCGCCGCTAGACCATTACCAAAAGACGCTCAATGGATATTTTATGAAGGAAGGAGAAGATTTCCCCTTCTATGGCTTCCCAGAACCATGGATGGACCAGAAAGACAAAAGTCTAAAGCCAGGGTTGGAGATCTTTTTCTCCCATGAATTTTCCAAGTACAAAGACCCATTTTTACAAATGCCTGAAAAGTCCGTTGCTGTCAAGGATTGGATCGGTGCGCTAGACGGCTCTGTCATGAAAAATCTGCTGGATGAGGGAAGCACGGAGGTTATGAAAGCGGATTCTGGAAAATCCAAAGGTGAATACGCCGAAGGTCTGGTGGAGGAAGCAGCCGAGAGTGGAGAAGATCAGGGAAAGACCGACAAAGGGAAAGCCGAGAAAGAAAAGATGGAAGAGATTACCAAGGCGGGGGATCTGGAAGAATGCTTCATCACAGATCTAGGGGGAGAGAGCAAGAGAGAGTGGGTTTTTGAGTCTAGTGATAGGATTCCCCCACACCCAGAGTCTGTAATGGCCCAAATGAGGCGTCTGTCAATTTCTATGTCTGTTGTAATCACTCCGAAGAAAATCAATAAAAGTATGACTGATTCTGCCTACTCTAACGCGCTTAATGAATGTGATGAATGTGATGATCATGAAATACCTAATGAATTGCAAAAGTTAATTGAAAAAGAAAAAGAATCTGCATGCAAAATCATTGAGGACACTCTAACAATTAATCTGGGAAATGAAAATAATCCTCAAAATGTCTTTATCGGCTCCACACTTAGTAATGAAGAAAGCAAAGAACTAATCAATCTATTAAATAAATTCAAAGATGTTTTTGCATGGTCTTATAATGATATGCCAGGCATTGATCCAAAGATTGTCCAGCACCACATCCCTCTCTTTCCCAATTCAAAACCCATAAAACAAAAATTGAGGCGAATGAGGCCGGAATGGGCACTTAAAGTAAAAGAGGAGGTTGAAAAGCAATTAAAGGCTGGATTCTTGATGGTCACCGAGTATCCTAAGTGGATTGCCAACATTGTACCTGTCCCAAAGAAGGACGGTCGTGTTAGGGTTTGCGTTGATTTTCGGGATTTAAACAGGGCAAGCCCTAAAGACGATTTCCCGTTACCCCACATCGATGTATTGGTCGATAACACTGCGGGACATGAGCTTCTATCTTTCATGGATGGATTCTCTGGGTATAATCAAATCCTCATGGCACCCGAGGATAGAGAGAAAACCACGTTCATCACTCTGTGGGGGACATATTGCTATAAGGTCATGCCATTCGGACTCAAGAACGTAGGTGCGACCTATCAAAGGGCTGCCACCACTTTACTGCACGACATGATCCACAAAGAGGTGGAGGTGTATGTGGATGATATGATTGTGAAATCCAAAGAGAGGGGAGGGCACCTAGAGGCTTTGAGAAAGTTCTTTGAGAGATTGAGGGAGTTCAAAATGAGGCTAAACCCACAGAAATGTACCTTCGGAGTTACCACAGGAAAGTTGTTAGGGTTCCTTATTACCCAAAGGGGGATCGAAGTAGACCCGCCCAAAACAAAAGCCATAACCGAAATGAACCCACCAAAAAATGAGAAAGAACTGAGAGGTTTCCTGGGTAGAATACAGTTCATCAGCCGCTTCATTTCCAAACTCACCTTAACCTGCGACCCACTTTTCAAACTGCTTAGAAAATGAGAGAAATTCAAATGGGACGCCCCTTGTCAACAAGCCTTCGATAAAATCAAAACCTACCTCCAAAACCCACCTGTCCTATCACCACCCTCACCTGGGAGACCCCTGCTACTTTACCTCTCCGTGTCCAAAGATTCGATGGCGTGTATGTTGGCCCAAGAAGGAGAAGAGGGGCACGTGGAGAAGGCCATTTATTACTTGAGCAAAAGAATGGTCGGATATGAGTTAAAGTACTCGCCCTTAGAAAAGGCCTGTTGGGCCTTGGTTTGGTGTACCCATCATCGCCTTCGCCATTACATGCTAGCCTTCCCTGTAATCCTGATATCCCCAATAGACCCATTAAAATACCTATTCGAAAAACCCGTCTTGACCAGTAGGATTTCCCGTTGGACCATGATGCTAGCCGAATTTGACATCAAGTATGTCACTGCCAAGTCTGTGAAAGGAAGGGTTGTCGCTGAGTTTTTAGCCGACCTCGCCATAGAATCCAAGGACGAAGGAGAATTCAAGTTCCCGGATGCGGGAATAATGGAGGTAAAGGAGGATTTGTGGAAAATGTACTTCGATGGAGCAGCCAACCAATTAGGTTACGGAGTTGGAATCATTCTCATAGCACCCGATGGGGCCCCTACCCCATTAGCCGTCAAGCTCAAGTATAACTCGACCAACAACACCGCGGAGTACGAAGCATGCATAATTGGGATGGAAGCAGCCTTGGCTTTGAAAGTCGGACAGATTGATGTCTTCGGAGATTCCAATTTGATCATATCCCAAGTCCGAGGAGATTGGAAGGTAAAGCATGAGAAACTGAGACCTTACCATGACTATCTGGAAAGTCTGAAAGCGCAGTTCCAAAAGATTTCTTTTTACTACCTCCCTCGTGAAGAAAACCAACTAGCCGACTCTTTGGCTACCTTAGCCTCGATGATCCAAATCCCCTCCAAAACTGCCATGATCCAGCTATCTATAGAAGTGAGGAACCAACCGTCATTTGAAATGATCGCGGCCATGGAAGACGAAGAGGAAACACCGTGGTATGTGGATGTGTGGAAGTTCATTAAAGAAGGATATTACCCTGAAGGAGCCTCAGAAAAGGACAGAAAAGCGATTCGACGATTCGCTGCTCAATTTGTGATTTACGCAGATAAGCTATGGAAGAAATCTTACACTGGGTATAATCTGGAGTGCCTATATGGAAAAGAAGCTAAGAGAATGATGGAGGAAATACATAAGGGAGTGTGTGGGCCCCATATGAACGGGCACATGCTGGCAAAAAAGATCATCCGACGGGGGTACTATTGGACGACCTTGGACAAAGACTGTTGCGAATATGTTAGAAGGTGTCACAAGTGTCAAATTTATGCATATTTGATGCATACCCCGCCGTCACAGCTCTATAACATGACCACCCCTTGGCCATTTTCCGTGTGGGGGATCAATATCATTGGTGAGATAGTTCCGAAGCCTTCTAATGGGCACCGGTACATAATCGTGGCGATTGATTATTTTACAAAGTGGGTAGAGGCAGCCTCGTATGCAACTTTGAAAGCCAAAGACGTGGTGAGTTTCATCGAGAAAAACATAATCTGCAGGTATGGGGTCCCGAATGAGTTTGTCTCCGATCATGGTAGTCATTTCCAGGGAGAGGTTATCCCACTCTTGGAAAAGTATAAGATCACTCGCCATCAATCATCCCCGTATAGGCCTCAGACGAATGGAGCAGTAGAAGCAGTAAATAAGAATGTTAAAGAAATCTTGGGAAAAACGACGGATACATATAAGGATTGGCATGAGAAGCTTCCATTTGCTTTGTGGGGGTACCGAACCTCGGTGAGAACTTCAACGGGTGCTACGCCGTACTCATTGGTCTACGGGATGGAAGTCGTTCTCTCAATCGAGGTAGAAATACCCTCTCTTAAGGTTTTGGTAGAGTGCGAAGTCACTGAATCGGAATGGGTACGAGGAAGGTATGAGGAGTTGATGTTACTCGATGAGAAGAGACTGGCTGCAGTAAACCACACTCGGGGGTACCAAAAGAAGATAGCTCGTGCTTTCAACAAAAAGGTCCGCCCAAGGAAGCTCACTGAGGGTGACCTGGTCCTCAAAGAACTGAAAGTACCTGTTTATGACCCTAGAGGAAAATTCAAACCCAACTGGGTTGGGCCATACATCATTAAGACTTTCCTTTCCGGAGGAGCGGCCTATCTAATGGACCTGGACGGGATTGAATTTAAGCAACCAATTAACCTCGATCGCCTCAAGAAATACTTTGCTTGAAACCGTTTCTTTCGAAACCTCCCACCTCGATGAACTACGCTTGACCTGATTCCCTTTTAGGGGATACGTAGGTGTGGATACCAGAATTCCACCGCTTCGTTAGGTTTTTGAAACTCGTTTGATTTTGAATCAAGGAAAGAGAAAAGGTCTGTTGAAAATAGATACAGAGTCGCCACTTGGTCTTTAAGGAACCAAGAAACCTAATTTTGACTCACCCAAACGGATAAAGGGCACCGGTCCTTCATAACCAAAGAACTTGGCTCGGGGTTTTGGTACGAGAGAGGAAGGAGCCTTTGTCGCGACTAAAACACCCTCAACTCGCCCCGTCTTTCGACGGGCCTCAATTAGCATCCAAATAATCATCTTATACTATGTATGGTTCGACAAATAATACTACGATAGTATGTTACATCACATAAGAAACTTGAAATGGAAGATCTAAAGATAAGATATCATTCATAAGATCTAAGCCAAATATCACACAATGCGAAGTGAAAGATCACACAAATAAACCTAGGATAAATCGTCTAATCATATATCAATTAATCAAGTTTTCCTAATCTAAAGGGGACATGAATTGTTCTTGAAACAAATAAACAAAGAAATCAAAATATGCTTAACAAGCTAGTATGATGCATGTTATTCTTTGATAAAAGAAGACCTCTCAATCCCCGGGACGGATGAGAAAGGATGATTAGATCAAGGGGAAGCATGAACGGGTGATCGAGTTCATTCCTTATAATCTCCTTAGATTAAGAGTTACAAAAACCCCAAATCTTGCATGAATGCAATGTATGTATCTAAAGTGTGCAAAGGTTGTAGTGTGTTTTGTGTACATGGATTTCTAGAATGACTTAGAAGTCTAAAATGTGTATGAATGAATGAATGAAATTAACATGGGATATGTACAAATGTAGTGTGAACTACTTCCTAAGATATGAACTAATTTGGAATGCATATAAGCATCAAATCAAAGAATGAAAGTTAAAGTATACTTGCTGTGAATAGTGGACAGAACAGTAGCATGATATTTTGGAATTCGAAAAGAGGGGTTAGGAATGTTTTTAATGCATGATTGTTTATGGAGATGTTCCTTATTGTGTCTAGAACACAACCCAAAAGGCCAATCTTGAATAGCTATCACAGATTGAGAGAAATCATATAAACAACAGAGGTCACTCAGAAACAGAGTTCGTACTGTCGACTGAAATGTTGAAAAATCGTAGAAAATGAAAACGAATGATCTAGAGGCCCATTTTATATAGAAAGTTTCCTAAGACATTGAAGTTTAAGGGAAAAATAAGTTAGGACCACCCCGTTTGGAAAAGTTTTCTGGAAAAGAGGTCGTAAGTTGACCTAGCTGCTGTGACAGCAAAAACAGAATGTTTGGAAGGAATGTTGGGACCCAAATGGACCATTTCCAAGTACTTCCAAGTCAAACCAAAAATCATGGGTGTTCTCCAATGAGTTAGGAAGACTTTCTAAGTGGACTTGTATCCATTTGTTGTGTATTGAGTTCTAGAAAAATCTTTGAACTCAACTCACTCACTGTTTTGACTCATTGTTTTGAAGATTTTGGAGAAAACAAAGTTTTGTTTCTTGAAACCAAATGAGAGGGATTGAGAGGGGTTTTGAAATAGATGTTTTGAAAACATATTTTCAACACTCAATAAGGATCATAGCCACTTAGAATACCTACATCAAACTCATCATTTAAGAACCTCCAAGATTGTTGGAGAGATTTACTTTATTTTTGGACATAACTTCAATGCATTCCAAGAATACCTTGGAAGTATTGAGGTTATGATCATCATCTATCAAACATGTTTTTGAGGTCAAGAGCTACTATCCATAAGGATTCACTCACCCCAAACTTCATGTCATCACTTAGATGATGATGAACTAGCAAGTAAATAAAGAAAATAAAAACAAATGGGATAAGAAGAGATGAACAATAACTAAACAAGCAAGTAGATGATAATCAATAGATGATATTCATGAAGCATGAGACTTGTAGATTGGTGTATCACTCATATGTAATGACACTAGACATGGAAGAAGCTTCCACTCTCTTGAATGCTCACTAAAATGGTGGTTGGGAGTATTGAATGTTGAAGTAAATGAAAGTAATGAAGTAAAAACAAAGTTAGAACTCACTTTTGTTTTTGAAAATCAAAGAAGAAAGCTTCTTTTCTCTCTACTCTAGCCTTATCTCTACAACTTCCTCTCCCAAAATTTTCCAAAACTTGCATTTGACTCCCCCAAAATGAGGAGTAATGGGGTGTTTATATAGGCCAACTTGGGGTGTTTTTGGGATTTAGAGAGTACTCCCATTGGCTCCAAACATCTGAAATCATAAAACTACGTCGTTTTGGCTTTTAATTAATCAAAATGGGGCCACAAAAGTTATTACAAAAATACACTGCTCTGGGGGGGAGTGCCGCGGCGGCACTGGGCCAGTGCCGCGGCGGCAGTGCTCCTCCCTTCGTCTGGATAATGCTGTTTAGGCCCCCCGATGTTCCGGTATTCGCGAAAAGGCCCTATTTTGTCCGAAATTCACAGAAAATGCATACGAACTCCAAATCGAGGTTGTGATATACCGTTGGAAAGGTAATGGAGTCTACTTTAAAAAAAAAAGTTCGGGGATAGGTCACTTTGAAAAGTTTTGCGGTATTCGCGATAAAAGCCGATTTGATCGCCTTTTTCGCCTTTGGAAATTCATAATAAATTCGTTTTAAATCCAGAAATTATGTGCGATATACCGTTGGAAAGCTATTGACCTCTAGTATCCATGAAAAATATTTGAAAATTGTTTCGGTGCCCCGATTCCAAAGTCAAATCTTGCTCAAACTGGTCAAACCTGGGATTCCCGGGAAGTTCTGGGAACCTCCGGGAGCTCCCAGGAGCCGACGTTTTCGCTCGATTCTCTTTTAAAACTTATTTTAATACTTTTCTAATGATTCTGGTGAATTCGGACAATTTTGGTCAAACTTGGTCAAACTTGGTCAAACTCCGGTCAAACCTTGGTCAAACCGGTCAACGGGGACTTTCGGGGAACTTCCGAGACTTCCGGGGGTCTCTGGGCTGACGATTTCTTCCGATTTTATTTAGAAACTTATTTTATCATTTTTCTTACGACGTAGCATGTTTCCAGAACTTTTGGTCCAATATCTGGGAGTTTTTGGACTTTCAGGGGCATTTTGGTCATTCTGAGCATTCTGAGAGATAGAGCTGACTTCCGAGATTCCTTTTGAGTCTTTTACGATCATTGTGAACCACCAAGCTATGGGTCTCCTAAATCTGATAGCCGACAAAATGGGGTGTCTACAGTTTGCCCCTCTTTGGCATGAACTTGCGGCAACGCATGTCGCAAGCGAGTGCCAAAGCTTTGAAGAGACAGGACTTTTTGGAGGCTATAGATTTAGGATAAAAAGCATTGCAAAAGATGCAATGATGTTGAGGCTAGTGCTGGTCGCGCTCTGCGTGAGCTGCCCACGTATCCCAAGGGGAATCAGACCAGGATGTAGTTCAGGGCACAAAGGAATAAATCACACATGCACATACACAACAATCAGGCGGATGCTATGCTATAAGAGTGATATGCAATGCATGGATGTGATATGAATTTTGTCCTAAGTCCTATCATGTCTAGTGTTCTGATCCTATCATGAATTGGTGCTGTGGGGTGTACCACTCCGAGTGGACTTGTGTCGTGCCTGTATTGTGTTCTAAAATGCTTGTGGTCCTAGTACATGTGTTCAGTGTATTTGCCACTCTCAGTGGGCTTGGTGATCTATGCTTCACTATGACTAATAGACGTGTGAGGGAGCTCGACCTGGAGGTCTTACTCAAGGAAGAGCGTGGTGTTCAAAGTGATACTGTGGTGCTCAAAAGAATGCTTATGGTGTGTTTGCCACTCCAGTGGGCTTTGTGATTTGTGTGTGCCGCAACCGATGGGCTATGTGTCATGTTGGGTGAAGTGATTCTTGACTCGTGCTCCTCTTAGTCGTGACACTATGGACTCGGTGACTCCCAAAGTCTCAACGGTGCTTCTCAATCCTCAATTCTCAATGGCGCTTATGTTGTTCCTCGAATCTTTGACGGTGCTTTCTCAAGGCTTCTTGATTGTCAACGGTGTTCTTCAAATCCTAATGATGCTTCTCGACTTTTCCATGATGCTTCTCAACAAATCTGATGTTCCTCAACCCATCCGATATTCCTCAACTCTTCAACGACGCTTCTCAACAAATCTGATGTTCCTCAACTCATCCGATATTCCTCAACTCTTCAACGACGCTTCTCAACAAATCTGATGTTCCTCAACTCATCCGATATTCCTCAACTCTTCAACGACGCTTCTCAACAAATCTGATGTTCCTCAACTCATCCGATATTCCTCAACTCTTCAACGACGCTTCTCAACAAATCTGATGTTCCTCAACACATCCTATGTTCTCTTCAACAATACTCTCTTCTGATGTTCCTCGACACATCTGATGCTCTTCCTCAACAACACACTTGGACTTTGGGCACTAAAACACATCTTATCAACACTCCTCATCAACACATCTAGACTTTGGGCCCTAAAACACCTCAACAACACGTCTCATCGACACACCTTATCAGCAATAGTTTCTCGGTGTTGGCGATATTTCCTCCGATCGGCCGCCTTGAGAAACAACTGTCGGTTTGTAGTTTGCAACCACTTACAAGTTTATGCCACTCGTACCTGGGACATTCTCATGTTGCGACCTTGACTGGTGTAGTAATAATGTTTGGCACTTCTGCTTATATCCAAAGTTTTTTTTATAATTGGGAATCACCTTTAACCCACACATTTGAGACCATCAGGACAAATGGACTTAACAGGAACGACAAGGAAAGTTGGGTTAGTTTGTATGAAACCTTGGTCTCTGACACACTTGTGATCAGATTACTACTGACTCGAATAAAGAAGGATTGACTTGGACATGAAATTCTCAAATTGCCACGATCCAAAGTGCCTTTACCATGAATGATGTACTGCTCATCTTTTATGTTCACTCCTCATCTTGATATGTCAGCACTTTGCTAATAAATCTGGCTTTTTGAAAATCCCTCCCTACTGATCTAATCAATTTCTTTGCTTCTCCCAAGATGTGCTTTGAATTAGTGCCTTAGCTTATAGAATAAAAGATGCTCCATTTCCATCTGTTCAAGACAATGTTTGTGACTTGAAGACTTACCATTGGTGTATAGGGATCGGGTGGCAAACGAAGTTTGCCCCTAATTTGAAGGGCATGAAGTGGGATCGGTAGGCAAACGAGGTAAATGACCGAAGTTTGCCCCTAGTTTGGAGAAAGGTTCATTGGAGGTTTTGGGCAAACGAGGTAGGTGACCGAAGTTTGCCCCTTGTGTAAAGGGTAGATAGTAAAAGTCAGGCAAACGAGGCGGGTAACCGAAGTTTGCCCCTAGTGTGGAAGGTGATTTTCTAGTTTGAGGCATGGACCGTGACTTTAATCTCTCAAATGCTCATAACTTTTTGCCTAGGCACCAGTGAGGTAACCTAGCGAGCTCTTTTCTCTCTTTTGTTATTGCTCACCTTAGATTTAGCTCTAACTTTTGCCTAGGCGTCCTTTCGGATTTTCGACCTAGCGAGCCATCCTTCTTTTCTTTTTGAAAGTCTGCCTACGTACCCCTAAGTGGGGATCAGGTCCAACGTAGTTCGGGCCATGGTTGGGAAGAAGCGGGTTGATTTTTGGGTAGGTGGGGTGACCGAACCGATGCGGTTGCCTACGTATCCCCGAGTGGGAATCAGGTCGAGCGTAGTTCAAGGCAAGGCTTGAAGGAAATTGGTTTGATTATGATGGTGTTGACCGAACCGATGTGGTTGCCTACGTATCCCCGAGTGGGAATCAGGTCGAGCGTAGTTCAAGGCAAGGCTTGAAGGAAATTGGTTTGATTATGATGGTGTTGACCGAACCGATGTGGTTGCCTACGTATCCCCGAGTGGGAATCAGGTCGAGCGTAGTTCAAGGCAAGGCTTGAAGGAAATTGGTTTGATTATGATGGTGTTGACCGAACTGATGTGGTTGCCTACGTATCCCCGAGTGGGAATCAGGTCGAGCGTAGTTCAAGGCAAGGCTTGAAATAAGGGGCTTGAGGTATGAGGGTTTTTCAAACCAATCGTCAAAGAAGTTCAAACTTGAGCCACTTGTGGTAGCTTTGAATAAAAAAGATTCAGTTTCAGTCTCCCGTTCTTTTCTTTTCTTTTTTTTTCTTTTTTTTTTGAGGATTGATCCTTTTCACTTTCGCCTATCCAGTCAATTTTACTTTTCATGTGGTTTATTTTTGTGAGATCTTTTGATCACAATTTCAAAATTCTGGAATGTGCACGTCAGCTCTCGGGATTTATGTGTGGTCGTTCTGAGCCTATGAAATGTGATCTAGGCACGTTTTTATGATGTACCTTGAAGCGTACTATTCTCTCATTTGTAAAATCATTTTGACTGGTTAGGGTCGGATCTTGGAAATCAATACCTTTTCAGCTCTAACTTTTGCCTAGGTGCCCTTTCGGGTTTTCAATCTAGCGAGCTTTTCTTTTCTTTTTTTTTTTTTTTTTTTTTGAAAGTGGAGATGAAACTCACTGAAATGTTTGGCTACCATTAAGGACCAACTCCGAACAGGTTTGCATGGCTATCAATTGGGTTGGGCCCAAGGCTTGGAAATGGTAGAAATGGTGGAAAGGGTGTTGGGCAAGCCCCAAATCAGTCTCAAGTATGTCTTTTCGAGATTTGAGCAAAAGCATCTTTAAATTCTTAAAGTAAGACTATTCAATTCTCAGCTCTTCTTTGGGGTCGGCGCGAAATCGACTTTGGCCTGTTAGGGATTCTCTCTTTTTTTTTGTTTGTTGCAAAAATTTATTAGCAAAGTAATGTCCATGGTAATTTGAAGAGTGACATTTTCAGTTCAGCGATTCATGCACTTATGCATATACACATCAGATTAGGCAAAATGAGACTTCATTCCATCAGAAGAGAAGGATTACATTACTCGATACGGACTCACAATAACTTGACGATAGACAGACTCGACCACAAGATCAACCTTAAAATAGACACAAAATATAGAACAGACTCGACTTGGTCTCAAATGGAGTGTCTTTGTGACCCATTTATTATTATTATTATTTTAGCAGAAGTTCCAAACACTATCAACTCACTGCGTAGCTTCAACAATCCTTAGCGAAGGAGATCATTTGAAAGGACCGGCCAGGGGCTTAGGTGACATGGGGTTGAATGGTTGGTGGTTCAATGACTCTTCGGTCAATAAGGTCTTGGATATCATGGCAGAGACGTATGCACCGGTCGGTGTCATGGCCTGGGCCTTGGTGGTAGGCACATCGTTTGGACAGGTCACAGTTAGGTGGTGGGGGATCGGCACGAGGCTGAAGGAGTTGGAGGTGTCCCTTTTTTAGCAGGCGGCCTAAGGCTACGGAGGGGGAGATATCCAGCTTGGAAAATTCACGGGGTACCCTATTTTGGTAAGGACGGCTAGGCGAGCTGGTTTGGTTTGTGAGCTGGTATGATTGGGGAGAATAGGCCATGGGTTGGTTACTAAGGGCGTTGACATCCGAAGGGTTTCGGGAGTAGTCGGGCCTCTTAGGCTGGCTTTGTGATTCTTCATTCTTGATTTTCCCTTCCCTGATTGCATCCTCGATTCTAGTCCCGATCTCAAACAGTTCTTCAAATGTTGAGATGGATTGGTAGAAGAGTTTCTCATGGTACAACGGCAGTAGATTCTTGATCAACATCCAGACTTGTTCCTTTTCGACTGGTCGGTGGGTCATTTGGGCCACTTTGTTCCTCCATCTGCTCAAGAACGCAGCGAAGGACTCATTGTGGTTCTGCCGGGTAGTCTCCAGATCGCAGATGGTGACATCGAGCTCTTGGTTGTAGGAGTAATGATCAATGAAGACCTGGACTATATCTTCCCAAGTCCGAGTCTTAGAAACCTCCAAGGTCAGAAACCAGGATAGAGCGGCCATGGCGAGGGTTTGAGGGAACAACATTGCAATGTGCTCATGGGTGCAGCCCATTGATTGGAAAACACTCATGCAGAACTTTATGTGACTCTTTGGATTCCAAGTTCCATCAAAACGATCAATTTCAGGCATCTTCAAGTTCTCCGGCAGTTTCAGCTTAACAGGCTCAAAGAGGCCTTCCAGGTCTAGCATGTAATCATCGACCCCCTTGCTTTTCCTCAGTACGCTCTCTAGCTCGTCGACCTTATCCATTTTCTCTTGGAGCTTCTTTTCATACGTAAGCGGTGGGACCCCTTGAAACCAGTTTTCCTCCCCATTATTCTCATGTAGAGGAGGTTCAAAACCAGGTGGCGGAAACCCGGGCGGAGGTTGCGGCTGCTGCTGCTTCAGTTCTTCCATGAACCTCAGGACTTGGGCTAGACTGTCGGACTGTTGGCTTATAGTTGCTCCTAACTCGGTGACCTTGATTTCCAATTCTTCTCTATTCATGTTGAAGCGGGCTGTCGGACTGATTCTGATCAAACGATTATCCGAACTCCTGACCCACGAATAAGACCCTGACTGCTGACCTTGGGAATCTATACTGACCTGACAGATTTTGAAAGGACTAGATTAGATCTTTGACAGTGGTGACTTTAGGCAGACAAAGATAGTGATGTGGACCGACTCAAAACAGTGCGTGCAGATTGATGGGGAATGGTGCATGCAAATGGGACAAACATGCGGATGTAAGCCCTAATCTATATGATGCTCCTATTTCTAACAGATAGCAGCTAAACAAATAAGGTCCTAGCCATACAGAGTGTGCTAACCTTACTTTCTAGTATGATCACCAAGGGGATAACAGGGATTTCCGGAATGCAGAGTTTCTAGGAGAAATAGGGATTTGGAAGATTCGGAGAAATTTCTAGAAGTCATTTGAGTTTCTAGGAGAAATAAGGATTTCTGGTTGATTTGGACTGAGCTTCTAGGAGAAACTGGTATTTTGGGCATTTCTGAGAAATATGGATAGAGTTTCTAGGAGACACGAGTATATCCGGGCATCTCTAGGTGATTTGGGCAGAGCTGCTGGAATTTTTGGAGAATCTGGGAGGTTTGGGCAGAGCTCCTGAGAAAACAGGTACTTTGGGTATTTCTAGGAAATTTGGATAGAGTTTCTGAGAGAAACTGGTATATCTGGGAAAAACGGGTATATCTGGGAAATCAGAGAGATTTAGACAAGGTTTCTGGGAAAAACGGGTTAGCATGGTTATATCTGGGATATCTGGGCAGAGTTTCTGGGAGAAACAGGTTATGATGATGATCATACTGTCTAGCTAGTTTTCATACTCCTATGTCCTAGGACCAACAAACAAGGTTTGCGGTGTATATCTTTGTGGACACGGAGCAGACATCCTTGTCATGGTGCCTAGGCAGGTCAACTCAATGTGACTACATGTGAGTGATTGCCTTGGAAATCATAAGAAAGAGGTTATGTTCTATGCCACATAAGCGTCTACACCGCGCAGGTAATCCCGCTAGGGCATACAGTAGTTATATCACATTGTCCTATCTGAAAAGATAAATGAACAGTCCTATGAAAGGTGCTACAGGAATCTATATGCAAAGGCTGGGTTTAGTCAAAGAGGGTCCGTTGACGAGAGTTCCAATATACCGTCAGGGAGACAGTACGGAAGTGTTTACTCTTTTTGATATACCTTGGAAGGTACAGTATCAACGGTGACTTGTGCCCTGGCACAGCAAGACCTGAACAATGTCAGCGCCGCGTTTCAGACACAGTCGGAGGGGGGGAATGCAAGAGTGCAATGCGGTGAACCAAACACAGTAAAAAGATGATTTTAAGGATGCTTCTTATGAGTCAAACCTCTGTATTATTTTGTTTTAAAATAAAAAATCCCCAATGGAGTCGCCAGATTGTGGATACCGGAATTCCACCGCTTCGTTAGATTTTCGAAACTCGTTTGATTTTGAATCAAGGAAAGAGAAAAGGTCTGTTGAAAACAGATACAGAGTCGCCACTTGGTCTTTAAGGAACCAAGAAACCTAATTTTGACTCACCCAAACGGATAAAGGGCACCGGTCCTTCATAACCAAAGAACTTGGCTCGGGGTTTTGGTACGAGAGAGGAAGGAGCCTTTGTCGCGACTAAAACACCCTCAACTCGCCCCGTCTTTCGACGGGCCTCAATTAGCATCCAAATAATCATCTTATACTATGTATGGTTCGACAAATAATACTACGATAGTATGTTACATCACATAAGAAACTTGAAATGGAAGATCTAAAGATAAGATATCATTCATAAGATCTAAGCCAAATATCACACAATGCGAAGTGAAAGATCACACAAATAAACCTAGGATAAATCGTCTAATCATATATCAATTAATCAAGTTTTCCTAATCTAAAGGGGACATGAATTGTTCTTGAAACAAATAAACAAAGAAATCAAAATATGCTTAACAAGCTAGTATGATGCATGTTATTCTTTGATAAAAGAAGACCTCTCAATCCCCGGGACGGATGAGAAAGGATGATTAGATCAAGGGGAAGCATGAACGGGTGATCGAGTTCATTCCTTATAATCTCCTTAGATTAAGAGTTACAAAAACCCCAAATCTTGCATGAATGCAATGTATGTATCTAAAGTGTGCAAAGGTTGTAGTGTGTTTTGTGTACATGGATTTCTAGAATGACTTAGAAGTCTAAAATGTGTATGAATGAATGAATGAAATTAACATGGGATATGTACAAATGTAGTGTGAACTACTTCCTAAGATATGAACTAATTTGGAATGCATATAAGCATCAAATCAAAGAATGAAAGTTAAAGTATACTTGCTGTGAATAGTGGACAGAACAGTAGCATGATATTTTGGAATTCGAAAAGAGGGGTTAGGAATGTTTTTAATGCATGATTGTTTATGGAGATGTTACTTATTGTGTCTAGAACACAACCCAAAAGGCCAATCTTGAATAGCTATCACAGATTGAGAGAAATCATATAAACAACAGAGGTCACTCAGAAACAGAGTTCGTACTGTCGACTGAAATGTTGAAAAATCGTAGAAAATGAAAACGAATGATCTAGAGGCCCATTTTATACAGAAAGTTTCCTAAGACATTGCATTTTAAGGGAAAAATAAGTTAGGACCACCCCGTTTGGAAAAGTTTTCTGGAAAAGAGGTCGTAAGTTGACCTAGCTGCTGTGACAGCAAAAACAGAATGTTTGGAAGGAATGTTGGGACCCAAATGGACCATTTCCAAGTACTTCCAAGTCAAACCAAAAATCATGGGTGTTCTCCAATGAGTTAGGAAGACTTTATAAGTGGACTTGTATCCATATGTTGTGTATTGAGTTCTAGAAAAATCTTTGAACTCAACTCACTCACTGTTTTGACTCATTGTTTTGAAGATTTTGGAGAAAACAAAGTTTTGTTTCTTGAAACCAAATGAGAGGGATTGAGAGGGGTTTTGAAATAGATGTTTTGAAAACATATTTTCAACACTCAATAAGGATCATAGCCACTTAGAATACCTACATCAAACTCATCATTTAAGAACCTCCAAGATTGTTGGAGAGATTTACTTTATTTTTGGACATAACTTCAATGCATTCCAAGAATACCTTGGAAGTATTGAGGTTATGATCATCATCTATCAAACATGTTTTTGAGGTCAAGAGCTACTATCCATAAGGATTCACTCACCCCAAACTTCATGTCATCACTTAGATGATGATGAACTAGCAAGTAAATAAAGAAAATAAAAACAAATGGGATAAGAAGAGATGAACAATAACTAAACAAGCAAGTAGATGATAATCAATAGATGATATTCATGAAGCATGAGACTTGTAGATTGGTGTATCACTCATATGTAATGACACTAGACATGGAAGAAGCTTCCACTCTCTTGAATGCTCACTAAAATGGTGGTTGGGAGTATTGAATGTTGAAGTAAATGGAAGTAATGAAGTAAAAACAAAGTTAGAACTCACTTTTGTTTTTGAAAATCAAAGAAGAAAGCTTCTTTTCTCTCTACTCTAGCCTTATCTCTACAACTTCCTCTCCCAAACTTTTCCAAAACTCGCATTTGACTCCCCCAAAATGAGGAGTAATGGGGTGTTTATATAGGCCAACTTGGGGTGTTTTTGGGATTTAGAGAGTACTCCCATTGGCTCCAAACATCTGAAATCATAAAACTACGTCGTTTTGGCTTTTAATTAATCAAAATGGGGCCACAAAAGTTATTACAAAAATACACTGCTCTGGGGGGGAGTGCCGCGGCGGCACTGGGCCAGTGCCGCGGCGGCAGTGCTCCTCCCTTCGTCTGGATAATGCTATTTAGGCCCCCCGAAGTTCCGGTATTCGCGAAAAGGCCCTATTTTGTCCGAAATTCACAGAAAATGCATACGAACTCCAAATCGAGGTTGTGATATACCGTTGGAAAGGTAATGGAGTCTACTTTATAAAAAAAAGTTTGGGGATAGGTCACTTTGAAAAGTTTTGCGGTATTCGCGATAAAAGCAGATTTGATCGCCTTTTTCGCCTTTGGAAATTCATAATAAATTCGTTTTAAATCCAGAAATTATGTGCGATATACCGTTGGAAAGCTATTGACCTCTAGTATCCATGAAAAATATTTGACAATTGTTTCGGTGCCCCGATTCCAAAGTCAAATCTTGGTCAAACTGGTCAAACCTGGGATTCCCGGGAAGTTCTGGGAACCTCCGGGAGCTCCCAGGAGCCGACGTTTTCGCTCGATTCTCTTTTAAAACTTATTTTAATACTTTTCTAATGATTCCGGTGAATTCGGACAATTTTGGTCAAACTTGGCCAAACTCCGGTCAAACTCCGGTCAAACCTGGTCAAACCTTGGTCAAACTGGTCAACGGGGACTTTCGGGGAACTTCCGGGACTTCCGGGGGTCTCTGGGAGCTGACGATTTCTTCCGGTTTTATTTAGAAACTTATTTTATCATTTTGCTTATGACGTAGCATGTTTTCAGAACTTTTGGTCCAATATCTGGGAGTTTTTGGACTTTCAGGGGCATTTTGGTCATTCTGAGCATTCTGAGAGATAGAGCTGACTTCCGAGAGTCCTTTTGAGTCTTTTACGATCATTGTGAACCACCAAGCTATGGGTCTCCTAAATCTGATAGCCGACAAAATGGGGTGTCTACAGTAGGCAACCTACTCGGTTCGGTCAGTAAATAACTGCCTGATTGGCACTCTTCTTTGCAGCCTTAAGCCGAACTACTTGGGACCTGACGCCCATTTGGGGATAAGTAGGCGGGCTCTCCAAAGCCCTCGGTCTATACAAAAAACATGTGCTAAACTAGGGGCAAATTGGCATTTGCCCATAACCACTTCGAAGCCCTAAAACCAGGGGCAAACTTCCTTTGGATCGCCTGGCTATCAAGATAAGTATTATAAAAAAACAAATGAGAATTCATGATATAGAAGAGGTAAAGCTTTAAGCAAAAGAAAAAGCAAAGTACAGAGCCAAGAAAAGACATTGAAAGGAGAATTTTCATAAAAGATTAATCGAAGGAGTGAACACTTTGATTACATGTTATAACTTCCCTAAAAATGACAACACTTCTTGAAGAGGAAAATAAGGAAAATCACATTCAAAATCGTAAAAAAGGTAGGTAGGGTCTGTCAGAAAGTTTTGTAAAATGGCAAGCTTTTCCCTGTTCTCGTCTACTTTATTATGCATATGTCCGTCAAGCTCATCTCGCAACCAAGGCCTGGATCTCTAGAAGGTATTGGACAGTAGGCATAGTCGGAGCAGGAATCCTCGGGCACGGAGCAGCCATCCTATTGTGCCAAGCCTCGATGAAAGCCTTCGCGATAGCAGGGCGCAAAGTGGACCCCCTGGTGAAAACAACAGTCACAGATTCAGTAGTATCTTGCAAAAGTCCGAACTGACGGACAACCCGATCGGTAATGTAAAAAGTAGTAGTACGCAAACCCGGCAGCCAGATGCCAGGTCAGCCTGGAAGGCGTATAGCAATAGAGCGATGGGTCCACTACGGACAAACCCAGCAAATATCACTAGAAGAGAGGCCCTGGAGCCAACCATGCCATGCATCAGCGGATTGAAATAAGTTGTGAATTTCCATACGATCATAAGGAAGTGATCCACGAAGATGGGAGGGGTGTATAAAGAGGTCCAAATGCTCCATGAGCCAAATCTGCAGAACAATAGGTGCCCGGGCAGGTAACATGGCCCCGGTAGCATGAGCATGGCCCAATCCAATCAGAGTTTCACCAAAGATCAGCATAACGGCACTTTTCATCTCCCGCAAACCGCAGGCAATGGGTATAAGTGTGTCAGAAGATGATTGAAAGAGGAAGTAAGAGAGCATAGCAATTGACAGGGCACTACGTCGGATGATCTGATACTCACCATCGTAAGGGTCCCCTATGGAAGCATAAACGGAAGAAAGGCGCTCAAAATCAATCTGCCTGTCACAAATAAAGGAGCCCGCCGCATTCCGAGATGTGTGGAGAAGAGTGGCTAAATCCCGGACATACTCGGCCTGAACTAGAGGAACCGTCAATTCAACAGAAGGATCTGTGTGAAGAATGGCGCTGAATTCCTCAAACAAGGGGCAAATCTCTTGAAAGCCAAAACGAAAGACGTTGAAAGAAGGATCCCAACATTGGATGGCAGCTCGAAGTAGGCCCTCACTCAAGTTCATCCGTCGGAAAGAGAAAAGATCATTCAGCCTGAAGCACTCAAAGTTGAGCCTATCAACGCCGGAAAGGGTATCCATCCAGGGGAAAAGGATTTGGGAGCTGATGGGGGCCATTTTGGAAGAAAGTAAAGAAGAAAAGAGAAGTGTTTTTCGGAGCCCTGAGAAAGAAGGCATATAAATAGGGGAATAAAGCTGCCTACCTACCCGCGGCACTCGATAAAGTGCAATGACACTCAATGAAATGCCGCACGGCAGTCCGTGAATGCTGTTGCGGCATTCACTGACTGCCGTCGCGGGACTCACTGAGTGCCGCGGAGACCTAACCGAGTGCCGTTCTGGGTTTATCATTGGACAGGGTCTGTTTGTAACACGTTTAGCCCACCTGCAAACAGAAAACTAGATAGAAAATAATAAAACGTGCGCATCATGCAGCACATGCAACAAAGATCAATACATTCATTCATTCATTCATTCACTTTCATTTCGCAATAAGAAAAAGAGAAATCAAAGCATTCAAAATTAAAATAAGGACCGGACCAAGCCATGGTCCCACATACGGCAAAAGAAGGACCAAGCTATGGTCACATATACGGTGAATAAACAGAACGAAAAAGATACCCAAGTACCTACCCTACCGGTTATCCTGAGCAGCCATCAAAATAAAGTGTATGTATATACAATCATCCGAATAAAAGTGTAAATCCTCCCAAAACACTCAAAATAAATAAAAAAAATAAAAAGAAGAAAAAGTAGGATCAGCCTCAGCCCCGGCTGCGAGTCTAGCGGGTCGTACGCCTGAGGAGCTCCTCCTCCGACTCTGTCCCGCTACCTCCACCACTCCCTCCACGTCCGCCGCTATCGCCGCCTCTGCCTCTGTCGCTACTGGTGCCCTCACTGTCGCCTCCGCCACGTCCAGCGCTGCTACCACCGCCTCGCCCCACACCTCGTCCAGCACCGCCATCCCCAGGAGTGTCGCTGAGGGGAATGCCGAACTGCTGAAGCCGCTGCTGGAGCTGCCCTACCTGCTGGGATAGGACTCTGATCTCCTCCGTCTGAAATAAGAGAGGATAAGTCCAGAAAGTGTTGAAATGACGGATGAAATACTGAGAATAAAAGGAATAAAAAAATCATACCTGGGCCCTCAACTGAGCCGCGGCAGTCGCCCGAGCTCCCTCAGCCTAAAAACAAGAACCAAAAATAAAGATTAGAAAAAGGAGAGGCAATCAAAGTTTGAAGTGAAAGAAAGGGATAAGTTTCTTACCATCCACTCTCGCCCGAGAACCCACTACCACACGCTGTGGGCAAACGTCAAGCCCTCCTCCGCATAAGCACGTGGGACGACGTCATAGTGAAGGGGAATAGTAGGGGCACCGTGTGAAAGCTGGGGGATCGTCGTCAGTAAGGGCTCGCCAAACGAGACGGTCGACATGGTCCAATCCCACTCGGGCAAGGAAGGAGGACGAGCCGCGCCAGGAACAGGCTGCAAACCAAAAATAATAAAGCATAAATAAAATGAAAAAAAAAATGAAAGGAAATTCATAAAAATAGTAATAAAGGAATCATTTGCTCACCCGAGTCACTTCCATCAAAGGGAAGTTCGGCATCAGCTTAGCGGCGCGGAACGCCGGATATCCTGTGGGGGGATCCACAAAGTCATGAATACCCAAGCCCATCAGAGCAACCGTCAGCTCGCTACCCTGGAGGGTGTCTGTGGCTCTAATAGAGTCGGGAGGAAGGAATGACACAAAGAATCCAGGGGCCGCCAGTGACTGCCTAGTCGCCTTCTCTCCTAAATACCATGCCTGGCCCTCTGGCCCATCAAGGAGTCACCTCGCCGGGTCATATCCAGCCGACTCTCGGATCTCCGCACGAGCCTCAGGAAGCACCCTAAGCCAGGGCTACCAATGGACGTGCTACTCCCTCAAGTTCGTCAGGAAGTTCCTGAACAAAACAAAATCATGGGCCCCGGTCTTCTGCCCGACTCTATCCTTCGCCCACTTCAGCCCCTGGGGCATGATGAGGGCGTCAGCGCTGCGTGTCTCAGGAGACATCATACGGAGATACTCGTGGGACGAAATCTGTAATAATAAAAAGGGAGGTTAGTCTCACAATTTAAATGAATTTCTGAAAAAGAAATAAGCAATGAAATATAGAAAAGGTATACCTCCGACGCTCTCCAATAACCGCTGATGGAAGCCGGCCTGCCCCGGGAGATGTCACCCATGTGCCGATATAAGATGGCTAACCCTGCGCCAGCCCAGTTATACTCGTCCACCCGGTCCAGGTGCTCCAGGGATGCTACCAGGGAAACATCGACCCGATCACCCTTGGTGCTCAGCAAGGAGCACCCCAGTAAGTACATGAGAAAGCCTCGGGCCATCTGCTAATTCGTAAAACCAGGCTGGCCCCTAAACGTGTCCATAAACCATCGGGCTATGACCAGAGACTCCTCCAGGACCACTCCCAACAATGGCTCCACCTGGTCCCACTTCTGGTCCGTCAGATACCGCAAGCGCTCTCCGCCGAATGCCACCCCCATGATCATCGAGAAATCCAAGGGAGTCATTGTCATCTCCCCAAAGTCAAAATGAAAGGTACTGGTAGTATCCCACCACCGCTTGGCCAGTGCATGTATCTGCCGCAAGTCGTTGGAGCTCTTCGTCAAGAGTTTGACAAAGTCTCCAAACCCGGTCGCATCCACCAAAGCCCTCACTGCCTCACTCAACTGTGTATACCACTCATACCCATGCGTGAGGCTACCATGCCCCTTCAGCACCTTAGGCTGTAGCTGCAAGAAAGAATCATAAATTTTGATATTAGTAACCAGATAAAAGGAGAAACAAATAAATAAATGGTAATAAGGGAACAAGGAAAAGCGACATAAAAACAAAAATAATAAAAGAGAAGGAAATGGAAGATCTGGAGATACTCGCAGAAATTTCACGAGCACGACACTCGTTTGTAGATGTAATAAGAAAAAGCACTCAAAGTTCTAGAGAGATTTCAAAAAAAAAAAGCAAACAAAAAAAGAAGAGAGAGGAGTTCGTTCAAAATATATATATAAACTTGTGAAGATTCAAAGCAAATTCAGGTTCAAAGGAGACATCAGTTCCAAGTACGGGATCACAAGTATTCAAATTTATGTTAAGAACAATAAAAGGGCGTTTGGAACGCTCAAGAAAACTCACGAGTGCAATGAACACAGGGGAATGTTTAAAATGAGTATAAGATTCTTTATTCACAAGAAGTGTTTTGAAATCTCGATTAAACATAAACGGGTTTCAGAAGTCCTTGAGAAAAGTCGAACAAAAGAAAAAATATAGGAAAATTCAAACATGGCATTCGTTTTTATGCGAAGTTTTGAAGTTCATAAGAAGTAAAAAATAAAATGAATAATGAATTTCTTTAAAAAAAGGGGCATGGAATAAAGCGTTCGAGACGCTCGAGGGCGCCACAAGCACAGCATTCACGCTTGAAACAGGACATCTACAAAATTGTGTCGATCGTATGTTGCATTCATGTAGAGAAAGAAATATAGGGGGGAAATGAATAAAAAGGAAGAGGAGAGTTTACCTCGCGCTTGAACGCGCGGGCAGATAAATGCTCGTCTGGATCCCGGAGAAGGAGTGTAGCATCAGGATGATGAGTGGCCGTGTACTTGGCCTTCTTCTTCCTCCCTGAACCACTCGCCATGATCTGTCAAAGAAAAGAGAGAATTCGAACGTTAGATTCGTGAAAATTTCAGAAAAACAAGGAAATAAATGAGATTAATCAAGTTTCGGTCAAGTAGAACGAACCTGATAAGTCCCTGGTAGATCAATCCAAGCAAGGAAAGGAAGAGGAAAATTTTCTCTAGAGGGATTTCGAGTTTAAGAGATTGAGAGAATGAGAAAACTGTATTGAACCCGGCGATTTTACCCACTGCCGCTCAAACGTGGCACTCAGTTTTCTGTGCGCGGCAGTTGATGGACTGCCGTGCGGCATTCACTGACTGCCGCAATGGCATTCCGTGAGTGCCGCCCGGCAGTCACGAACTGCCACGTTTAAGTCGGTTCAAAGATCCTTCATTTCCCCCCAAAATTCAAATCGATTCCCGAAAATTGAATTTGAGGCCCCCAAAATTTGTCCTCATTACACTTTTGGCCCTCGGGGTCGTTTTTAGGTTTAAATTGGCTACAAATTTCAGAATTTAAGAGTATATATGACCCCGTGGGCTCCCGATTTTGAAAATTTTAAAAAGATTTGAGCCCGTGGGCTCTCAATTTTGAAAATTGAAAAAAAGATTTGAGCCCGTGGGGTCCCGATTTTTGAGAATTAAAAAAGATTTGAGCCTGTGGGCTCCCAATTCCTGAAAAGTGAAAATATTTGAGCCCGTGGACTCCCAATTCCTGAAAAGTTAAAATATTTGAGCCCGTGGGCTCCCAATTCCTGAAAAGTAAAAAAAGATTTCAGGAATATAACGGATTTATATTCTCGGCTAACGGATTTATATTCCCGATTCTCGCAACAGATTTGCGTTTACCCTTATTTTTTGAATATAACAGATTTATATTCCCGGTTCTCGCAACAGATTTGCCTTTACCCTCGTTTTTGGAATATAACAGATTGATATTCCCGGTTCTCACAACAGATTTGCGTTTACCCTCGTTTTTGGAATATAACAGATTAATATTCCCGGTTCTCGCAACAGATTTGCGTTTACCCTCGAAATCAAATAAAAAGCATCTTTGTGACCCCTGTAATAGATCTTCGCATCAATCACGGAATTAGGTAATCTTTCCTGACTAAAGTGTCACGTAAAATGTGTCGTACGAAGGGAAGACATGATAAGCGTGGCACATATGATCAGATCAATTCAGAAGATATCATTGCATAATATTTGCATCAATACAAGATAGGTGCATTCATCCGTATGGTTACTTGTGCTTGTGTATGTTTGGCTCCTGCCCGAACTACGTCTTGGTCTGATTCCTGATGGGATACGTAGGCAGCTCACCGTTGAGCACGACCAACATGAACCGTTTGTGAAGCCGTCTTTTGCAACGTGTTTTGTTTTACCTAAATTCGACATTCTGGTCAAAGGCTTGTCTTCACACAGGCTTTGACATTCACTTATGGGACGCGTTGCCCCACAAGCTCTGTCAAAGAGGGGCAAACTGTAAACACCCCAATTTTGACCGACCATCGAATTTAGGAGAGTGTCACCTCCACGTCCAATGATGATAAGGACCGAAAAGATTTGAAGTATTCCAAGCTCTTCAGAAAGTTCTCCCAAATGCGATAAAATTTCATAGAAAGAAGAAAATACCAGGTATTTAAAACACCATTTTTCGAAAAAGATCTTCAAAAATAAGTTTCTTTAAGAAAAAAAGAAGAAGGAAAAGACCTAAAAAGGGAAGTTCAACAGCAAACGGCGCACGGTAGTATGCCGTGGCACTCAGTGAGTGTCGAACGACGTTTAGTGAGTGCTAGCCTGACATTTACTGAGTGCCGCAGACATTTTCTGACTGGCATTTGCTTTTAAAGTCTGTATTTTGTGGTACAATACGTATGTGTATGCGGATAAAAACAAAAATCTGATAAAGTAAGGTTGACGAAAATACGACAATCAATAATTTGGCGCGGCACTCACTGAGAGCCGCGCGGCAGTCACGGAATGCCGCGACGGCAGTCGTGGAGTGCCGCGGCGGCAGCCACGGACTACCGCGAATAACTTTTGAATGCCTTCCTGGGTAGCAGTCTGTCTAATTTCAGGAAGTACGTATTGAACCACCAAATGGGATGATTACACCTGTCTTTTACTCCGAATTCACTGAAAATACTTGGTAATTTTTGTCTATAAAAGAGGGAGGATCTTCCTTGAGGAGGGACAAGATAGAGGAGAGTGATATAACACAATTCAAAAGAGAGATACAACACAATTCAAAAAGAGAGAGTTGAGAGAACTAGGGAGAAGAGCTTGGAATATCGTCAAAGGAAAAGAACTTTGAGGATAACTTGGAGGTGACCCTCTAATCTTAGTTGTGTTTTCTTTCTTTTGAGCTTCTAATCTTCAAGTCATTTTTAGTTTTTCTTGATTAAGTTTTAGAGTTTGTTAAGTAAACTTGGAAGTCCTTGTTTCTAATTTCTTGATCTTTCTTCTATTTCTCTTTGTTTATGTTTTTTTTGGGATTCTTGGAGATCTTCAATATCTCTCTTGACATCTCTTGAGTATGATCCTTTGAATCCCATGTAAGCTTATGCTTTACATGGGAGTCAAAACTTGATCATCACTTCATTTTATAAGCAAATAGATGGATCCAAGTCCATACTCATGACTTGAATTCTCTAAACTTGATGTTTCATGAAATCCTTTCTATATTCCTTTGAGACTCATGAGTATAGTCATGTCTTCGTCTCCAATGACCATCAAATGGTAGGAGAAAGTGGTTTTGAGTCTAAGCCCATCCCCATGGTTTTGATTCTTCATCTTGAGATTTCATGAAGTCCATTCATACTTCACTTGAAATCTATAAATACAAAGGTCTTTTAGTCTCCAATGACCATCAAATGGTAGGAGAAGATGGCTTAGTTTAAGTCCAACTTCATGATTCAATAGTTGGAATTAGCAAATAAGAGTTGAACTTGACAAATGAAAACAGTGAGTTCACAAACTGTTTTTGATCAAAGATTTTTAGTTCGAAATCTAACCGTCAAAATCAAGTAAAACCAACGAGAAAGTGTCAACAACACAATATTCTACCACTGTATTTTTTTGTTTTAAGGTGGTTTCGTGTCTAAAGTGGTTTGGTTGTGAGTTTTGTAAGGACACTACAATCTGTCCAGAGTTTCAGCATAGTAACACTCTTTTGAAATATGTAAACCAATGCTTTAATAAAGTGTTTGTGACCCAAAATAATTTTGGTTAAGTAGATTAATGTGTTAGGAAGTCACCCTAAAAAGAACAAAGCGTTTCTGATTTGTTTGCTATTTTTAAAAAATCGAGCAAGAACTCTAGACAGAAAGTTGCAGATTCCTGAGTGATGTCTAGTGTTTTCCATATTCCCGGAGATCTAACCGTTCAAACCTTTATTTTCTTTTTGGGTTATAAACTAGACTCACAGAGGCATATCATATCCAAAAATCATTAAGATCCAACCGTTGGAAGTATGGTTTTTTAATTTTTTTAAGATCTAGTCTACTCTTTGTAATTCATGAAAAACTGCTACTGTTTTTGTCTAATCTTGTTTATTTCAACTCAAATGGTCTCCTAATGCCTTTGGACTCAAATCATACTTTGAATAATGATAACTTAGCTTAAATCCATAAGTTATGTGACCCAAATTAGTGAATAAATCCATGTCTTATTCTTGTTCACATTCATTCATTCATGTACATTTAATGCTCATGATTAGAACTAACTATTGAATAAAGTTGGATTTCATGCTTGCTAGATCTAAGCTAGAGAATTAGGATTGATTATTTGATATCATATTATTATGTGAAGCATGTGGACTAACCTTTTGTTTTGTAGCGCTATTAAGGTATGATCTCTAGGACCCCCTTTAATTTATTTTTAATTGTTGATTTTATTGATTTTTCAACCTCATGCGCGACACATTAGAATTAGGAGCTTGCCTTATATGTATATATGATTAGAGACTCTTTTTAGGATTTTCTTTTGTTTGTATGCATTGCACGTTTAATATCGCCGCCGGATCCCGGGTAAGTTCTCTTGTTCCCTAATGCATATGATGTTGCTTGCTACTTGGAATATGTGGCTTATGAATGATATTTTGTCATTAGCAATTTTGCACCCTTTTGGACATGCTTTTTGTGATGTATATGTATATATGTATTAGTTGAGGGCATGCTTAGATTAATAAATTTGATTAAAAGGATGTTGAGTAGAGGCCTATCGCAAGATAGGATGAGAGAGGGTGTTTTAGTCCGACGGGCTCCTTCCTCTCTCATTCCATAATCCCCGGACCTAGTTAATCTCTGGTTTCTGAAAGATCAGTTTGCTTTTAAAATGGTTTCTTAATTTTTCCTTTTAAAAATTAAGTGGCGACTCATTTATTTTGAATTTGAAATTTTGAAAAAGAATTTGAAAAGAAAAGTTGTGGGTAAAAAGAAAGAAAACTTGCGATATCCACAACCTCTGACAAGAAATGGCACAACAACAATCTCTTCACAAAGACAAAGCTCCACAGAAAATCTTCTCCATTACTAACCTGCACATACATTCAACTACGTTTCATATAGAAACGCCCGGAATGCATTACGCACCCGGGTTAGTATAAAAAATATTGGTATGAGTCAATCAAAAATATGAAACGAGTCTTAGGGAACAACGATGTGCCATAGACTCCCAAAAAAATATTCACAAAGAAAATATAACCACAACCCATTATTCATTATCGTCACATAGAAAATAAGTAACACCATCACACAGAATCTATGTCGGGTTAGAGCAGTAGTTCCATACATATTTCAGGATAGAATAGTAGTTTCCTTCAATGTGGTGGCAGTGGTCCCAAACCCATATAATACTAACTGAATACTTACCAGTCAGATATCAATGGTGAGCCAGCTCTGCATAAAAGTTAGTGGGCCAGCCATCCTATAAATCGAATGATCACAAACCAGGCGAATAATTTCATATATAAACCATCCACATTCTAACTTAAACGTCGCGTTCATTATTTCACACTTATCAGTCTTATGAAATAATCCATTTTCATTTTTTATTAGCATTAAATTTATCTTTGTGTTCCCTAGGTTCACCACCTTGGCCACCCTCCATGGTATTATAGCCCACACATATATCCCATATGTCCCCAAACATAATACCAATGCCCACTCCAGTACCAATTTGGGTGGGGTATCAACCAAACCAGATGTACACACGGAAGGTTCCACTATGCCAAAACGTCTAATAAATAAGTCGGGCATAAGGCTTAGGCCAGCTTGAACACACAGCCACTGGAAAAGGTACACTCAGCAAATCGATCTACCAAAATATATCACACAACGGGGCATGGTGAACCCTAAAGGAATTTTGTTGCCATTATCGTTTATTACTTGGATTATGTTCGTTTGCATATGGCTGAGAATTGCGATTACTTGGATTATGTTCATTTGCATATGGCTGAGAATTGTGATTACTTGGATTAATGTATTATTCTCATATGGTTGTGAATTGCGACTACTTGAATTAATGTTTTATTCTCATATGGCTGAGAATTGCGATTACTTGGATTATGTTCATTTGCATATGGCTGAGAATTGTGATTACTTGGATTAATGTATTATTCTCATATGGTTGTGAATTGCGACTACTTGAATTAATGTTTTATTCTCATATGGCTGAGAATTGTGATTACTTGGATTATGTTCATTTGCATATGGCTGAGAATAGTGATTATTTGAATGTTGAATATGGTAATTTATTTGTTGATGTGGGAGGTGGAAATTTATCTATTGTCGTTGAGTGTGTTATGTCATTTGACATTCTTGAAACTTACATCTTGTTTGGATAATTTATTATTCTTTCTCCTTGTCTGTTCATGGATCATTTTGGGACACAGGTTTTTACTCACACCAGTTTTATACTGACCGGGATGTCTCCATGCATCTCGGGTGCATTCAATATATGAACGTAGCCAAAGATGTTTTTTTTTCAGGAATTTGAGCATTGGACGAAGTTGGGGTTAGCAAGCTTGGAGTTCTAACTTTGGATCTTCCCCTTTCTTATTTATTTATTTATTTATTTTTTGTGAGTTCATGTTCATTTGGAAATCTTGGTGCATGTGCCAAGTGTGTTAGTGTTTGAGATAGTGTGGGTTGTGCAAAGTTTGACAAGTTTTGTATTTGGTTTAAATTTTACCGTCTATTCAGAGGTATATCCATTAAGATTTATAGACCGAGATCCTGTAAGTTTTAGTTTCTATTAAGTTTTTAATGTTTAGAAATTCGGGGAGTTACAGAGGGCGTATCCTTACAATGACTTTCTGAAATAGAGGACATCTCCTTACGATGATGTCACGCCCCGAAGTACCAAACATAGGGAAAAATAAATTTCCTTTATGGGTTCGTAGACACGTGACTGGTTGTGAGTGTCACCTGATTGTCCAAACATGCTTATAACAATAATGTGATATGGGAAAGTGACTAAGTTCAGCGGAAGCAGAAATTTAAAACATCCAAGTCTTACATCAGTAGTATATTACAGGCCAAAAAGATATCCAAAAGTTACATATTACAAGACTAGCTAAACTATTACATCACTATGATAATAACAGAACTATAACAAAAGAAAAGCTCCAAAGTCTTCAGCTGGCGAAACCGTAGCCTTCCTCGTAGTAATCTTCACCAGCATAGTCCTCAGTAGTAAAGTCAGCATCTTGATAGCAGTCGGCTCCATCTGGACCTGCAAAGGCTGGACGTGGAAGGTCCAGCGGCATGAAAAGTCGTTAGCGGTTAAGCTAAGTGAGGGTCCCCTTAAGGTTACCACCACTTAAGGTAAGTTATTCTTCATCTCTTCTTATTTCTCGAAACCATATCTCGTTCATCATTTCTTATTCTCGATACTATGTCTTGTTCGTCTTTTCTTATTCTCAAGACCATGTCTTATTTAAAGCTAATCATTCCCTTTGAAACTTAGCTCAAAACTGAACTAACCAATGAAATTGACTAAAAGAAGACATAACTCCAAACGCATTTGCTGGTCAAGAAAGAACAACACTCAATAATGAATAGTAAACTATCGCCCAACTGGCACTCAAAATGTCGCCCAAATGGCATAAGTGTGCTGGACATTAACAATCTCTTGGTCGAACACGTCATGCCGATCCTCAGGTCGCCCGCATGTTACCGAACACGTCATGCCGATCCTCAGACCAAGGGTATGTGAAATTAATAATCACTTGGACGAACACGTCATGCCAATCCTCAGGTCACCCGTACATAACCGAACACGTCATGCCGATCCTCAGTCCAAGGGTGCAGAAAACTAATCAACTACTTGATTGAACATGTCATGACGATCCTCAGGTCATCCGCACTTGACCGAACACGTCATGCCGATCCTCAGATCAAGGAACAAAACATAACTCACCAATCGACTCCATGGAATAATCGAGAGACCAACTTTGCAAGAATTATCCAAACACGACACAAAAGTTCACGAATCAACTTTGACCGGTAGTCACACGACTAGAAACGAAACCCAACGTCCCTTATTCGCATTAAATCTATTATTGAAGGTTTTATCGTTTTTTTACGCGTTCGTACGTTTTGTAGTTTAGTTCATTTATATCATCCATTTATCACCGTTAATATTTCACTATACGTCCGACATTCCGTTTTACCTCTCAATATACTTACGATGGAAACTTTTCTGATCACTTATTAATGCAATAATCGTGCCATACAACATACTTATAGTTCGGGTATGAACTTTCAACGGTCATTAAACTATATTCATAACAATGGAAAACATAGCGCATAGCTCATAGATTTATAACATGAATTTAATACTACTAAACATATAGATGAAACCCTTAACATACTCATCTACATGATAGCACTACCATAGCATGAGATTTTCATAACAACGCAGGTACCAGAAAACTAGCATCAACAAAACATTATACAAAAAGTTGTACAATCTGTCAGGATATATTTTAACTGTGTTGACTGAATTAACATGATTTATTTGGGCATAATAAATTGTTTTGTAGATCAAACTCAAAACTAAAACATTGTAGATAATAGGAACATCTTCATGTACAAAAAAAACTAGCTTCAATTACATTTTTGAGCTACTCAAACTATTTATTTTACAAGACATTTCTTATATCTCGGACTGTTCTGTTCCAGATTTATAGTACTGCATTGTACGTGAATTTTACCTATGAAGAATTGCTTTCTAGACTGAGCTATATAAGAGTTATTTGTAGATATATGAGTTAGCGTTTACCACAAAAAAAACCTAGCTTAATTTTCATTTTTGAGCTACACAAAACATTCATTTTACTAAACTATGTTCTGCTGAGAGTTTCAGTTTCTCAGATTTATAACACTGTGTTGTGCATGCATTTCACCTATGAAGGATTGCTTTCTAGACTGAGCTATAGAAGAGTTATTTGTATATATATTAGTTAGAGTTTATCACAAAAAAACCTAGCTTAATTCTCATTTTGGAGCTGCACAAAACATTCATTTTACTAAACTATGTTTTGCTGAGAGTTTCAGTTTCTCAGATTTATAACACTGCGTTGTACATGCACTTCACCCATGAAGGATTGATTTCTAGACTAAGCTATAGAAGATTTATTTGTAGATAAATGAGTTATCCTTTACCACAAAAAAACCTAGCTTCATTACGATTTTTGAGCTCCTCAAAACATTCATTTTACTAAACTACATTCTGCTGGAAGTTTTTGTTTTCCCAGGTTTATAGCACTGAGTTGTACATGCATTTCACCCATGAAGGAGTGATTTCTAGAGTGAGCTATAGAAGAGTTATTTGTAGATATATGAGTTAGATTTTACCACAAAAAACCTAGCTTAATTCGGATTTTTGAGCTGCACAAAACATTCATTTTACTAAACTATGTTCTGCTGAAAGTTTTAGTTTCTTAGATTTATGGATTTGTCTTGCATGTCATGAAAACATCAACACAACAACATCAAACTTCTACTAAACATTAATACATACTATATATGTTCTAAATTGAGTTAGATTACTCACAATTACTCACAATTTACTCACTAAAGCTTGAAATTTAAGCTTGATATTGGTTGAAGCTTAGTGAAGATTGAATCTTCAAACTTCAAGGATGAACTTCTTCTTCTTCTATTCTTCCATGGAGCTATAACTCTAGCTCTCTCTCCCTCTCAATTATATGTAGATTGTAGAGACAAAAGTGTCTCAATTGTGTGTATGTGCATGATATATAGGAGATTGGTATGGCTAGGTGTCAATTGCATGAGTTCATGCAAGGACACATGTCCAATATGTGGACAAATGTCATAGGAGGAGATGACAAGTGTAAGGAGTGGCACATGGGGCTGCTATGTGGCCGGCCATGTGGGGACAATCTCGGGTTGTGTGCCACTTTCTCAGTTTACGTGCTTAAGTTCCTCGGTATACGTGTCAGTCTCAATTTATGTACAACCGGGTATTATTTCTAATGTCCGGGTCCGGGTATGGAACTAAGTTGAATCTTATTATGGTCGAGTCGGTATGGTTACTACACTCTAATCAGTAATCCTAAGGTACGTCAAAACCGTCACCCAACTAAAATAATAATATAATAATAAAGTCGGTCCAATACAAAAATTCGAAAAGCTGATATTATTAATGAAAGAAAAATTACAGGTGTTACATCGTCCACCACCTATTAAAGGATTTCGTCCTCAAAATCAGAGCTTATCTAGGTACAAAACAGAAAAGGATATTTCTCTCACATCTCTGACTCCATTTCCCACGAAGCTTCTCTTTCGTCATGATGATTCCACTGAACCTTCTCCAATGGAATCTTCTTGTTTCTCAGCTTCTTGGTCTCACGACCCAAAATCTTGATGGGTCTCTCTCTGTGTAAGACACGTTGTTATTCGCCTCAATGTCCTTGAAGTCGATTACATATGGCGTCGCGCCCTGATGATACTCCTTCAACAAACTGATGTGAAAAACATTGTGAATACCTGATATCCTTGGTGGCAACATCACTAATTTCTAATATCCTACGTGGAATTTCTGGACAAATTCAGGTGCTACATCTCTACCCATCTTATCAGAGGATTTCGTCCTCAAAATCTAGAGTTTGCTAGGTCTTAGAAAGTACAAGGTACTAATCATATCTCAAATTTTAAGGTTGTGAGGTTCCTACTAGCTAACTAATCAAACCTCCTCACAAATTCTTTCGAACGTCCAAACTTCTTTGCTAAAACAATGCCAAGTGAAATTCAAAGTTCTGACATTGAATATGGCACCTTTGGTCTTTCGTCTTGTTCAATGCTGGGATTAATTTGATGATCTGTGAGCTCTCTTTTGGGACCTTCTTTGTGGTGGAACCATGTTTTGAATTCCTCATTCTGGACAATCTTTGTGCATACGTCCAGTCTTTCCACGATTGAAGCACTACAGCTATAAACTTGTGGGTTGTTTCAGTGCTTTGCATTCTTTGGAGTGATGTCCAGATATTCCACAGTCATCGCAGATATCATGTTGCTTTGAATTTGTCTCAACGGCAGTCTGATTAACTTTCCTTTCATTATTTCTTTTGCGTCTTTGGTCGACAAGATTCTTACCTCTCAGCTTCTTGATGCGATGGTTGAGAAGTCTAGTTGGTCTCACGATTGTCTTCTATAACTTGTATGGGTCATGGCATCCTTTTAAACATGTTATTGTGATTGAGTTCCTCTACGTGTCAACATGAAATCGTCGTGGAGTTTCGGCACATAGGTGATGACACAAGTCGTTAAGTAATTTTTCCATGCATTAATTAATACCAAGCATATAAGTTGTTACTGGTAATTGGAGTAGGATTGAATTTACTTGTAAGGAGTTGAATTCATAACAAAATGAATACTCATTATGTACTGAGTTAGAAATGAAAAGGTACGTGATCAATCACTTGTAGGATCACAATGTATAGAATGAGTATCTGAGAATAACCATTAGATGATTACTATAGGATAATCATAGTAATGCAATGATTATAGGCGCAAGGCCTGTCAAGTAGGACATAAGAATTCCTTGTCTCATGAGCCAATAATTTAGGTGAAACCTTAATGATAAAAGTCAAGGTTACCAATAAGAAGAATTTGTGAAATGAAAGGAAATGAAGACTAATTTACAAAGGGGTGCAATATGCTTGAGTTCCTTAGGTGAACAAATACAAAGAGATCCTTTGCAATAATGTCAAGGGATACGCACTTGAGAAAGTTGGTCAAACGGTTGACAGTCCAAACGATTTACAAAGATTAATTTAATAGATCATAAGTCCAAATTACTTACAATGATTGGTTTAGAAATGAATTATTGGAATCGATTTTCATGGTGATAAGTCCAAAGAGGTGACTTATAGCATTAGAAAGCAAATGAATTCACAATTGGATTTATCACTGATCAGAATGATCCAAAATCTTGTTAAGTCAAATCAAAGAGGACAACGAATAACTGTCAATTAGTGAAATAATAAAGGACATCCCTAGGTTCATCATAAGGATAATTGATCTAACGCAACCAATGGTAGAAAATAGTGGGTTTACTCAAAAGGAGTTAAATCAGAAAGATGAATATAATTACTCAGCCTTACATGGTTTTAGTTTATAACGCGCGCAGGGTCAGAGATGCATTTCTTTAGCGTGTTGGTGGAACATCGATGTTGTACACCCGAAACGTGTCTTCTCTTGGTAGGCCCTATGCGATCTGATCATTGGCTTGAAGGTGGAATGCACTACTTATCTTCACTAATGTTCGCAGTGCGAGTCGTTCGTTGTGATTAAACGTGGTCGATGTCAGCAATCTATGAGGTCATTCGATCTGTTGAAGGTATGTTCTAATCTTGCATCTTCCATCGCCTCGGGTTAAGTCAATATCTCATGTGCTCCTTATAGTAGGGTTGACCTTAGTAGTGTAGCAGGTTGTGGCTTGAGTGATCTCAAAAGCGATTCTGAATGGGCGATATGGAGGTGTCCAAACAACTCGTCTCCGTAGTCACTTGTGCTAGTGTTGTCCACGGTCTTCCATAAGTCATGTATTAGTCTTCCAAATATACCAGTGGGATCGATCTCCTTAGGTATTATTGTTGGGTTTGTGCCCTCAAACCATTGCTTTATATATGAGACATTGACATTTTAATATATGGATATCAGCTTTACATTTAGTTATGTATGTTTCTTTCATGAGATGATTGTTATCCTTAAGTATCATAGTAAGTAATTCGTGTATGTATGAGATACATACAAGTAAGATACGAATTACTATTCTTTGTTACTTAGAATGTGTCAAAGTGGATGATGAGACTGGATATCTCATCAGGTTTACACTGTAGCAAGATTAACTACCATTGGATGGAGTGATTAATCTCAATCACTAGAGTATAACTCTTAGTTAACGTGCTAGTGCTTATAGTGCATTGACGGACCTGAGCTTTCCTATTGACACTCAAGACTATCAATCAGTCGATAGGAACTCATAACTTGTATAAGGTACGTGTTCTTAATATTGAGACGATTATGAACACAGACTATGGATATGGCTGCTTTGACTTACCAATCAGTGAGGTCTATAGAAGATCAACACCTGGGTATCTTGGGTATGTCATATTCATAGGGTTGTGAACATATATTGTCAAGACAGAATCTACCCTCTGTTTCAGAGTAAGCATTCCCTTGAGAATGTCACCAAGTCGATTACTGAGTATTGCAGTCTTGTTGATAAGAGTTATCAACATGTTTGGTAATCATGAGAGGTGAATGGGACTCAAGGAATACAAGAAGTAATCATGATTCAGGTTGACAGTAACAGTTATCCGACTACCTGAATATGATTACGAATGCTGAAGGTAGAGGGACATTAGTACAACATACAAGTCTAGTTATCGCTTCGGATATGTTCTTTTGCGTTGGAGTTCAGTTATCGTTTTATAGTGGAGTAAACGTTAACTGACCAGTTAGTTAGTTTGCTGATCAAAGAGTTTGGTCACGGTAATTAACAAAATGGTCTGAGCCCACAATAAAGAGCCTAGGAGGTCCCACTCTTAGCTCCGCCAGGATACTTGGAAAGACACATGAGGGAGTTGTCAAGACAAGTTCGATCGATTGAAGTCTTGGCAGTCTTGATCGATCGAGAATGGATCAAAAGTTCGATCGATCGAAGGTCTTCGATCGCTCGAAGTCTAGGTCAGTTCTGGAAATCTGTAAATAGGGCAGTTGCGTTCTGGAAAGTTAGTTCGTAGGTTTTTATTAACCAGACGCTACAGAAACTATTATAGTGCACCAAACCTTCTCCTTCCTCTCTATTAGAGATCCCACCATCTCTAGTCTCTCCGGGAAGCATTCACAGGAGACATAAGGGTGAAGACAACCTAGTGGAGGCTGCCACATCACCAAGGAAGTAGAAAATCAGAATTGGGTTCAAGACACTAAGGTATAACATTTGTCCCCTCTTGTGCGCATCTATAGAATTAACGAGTAGTAGATCCTGGGATACCAATCAGTTTATAACTGAATCTTTTCTGCTGCGCGTTTAAAATAATTTTAAACCGGTTTTTCCATCAATTGGTATCAGAGCCACGCTTGTTTGGATCTATAGATGTGTTTTGGAACACTAGTTTTGATTTGCATGTTGATTTTAGAACTGTTTTCGAAACGGCATTGTCACAGATCTGTTTCTGCAGTATTATCGCAGCAGAATACAAATCTGTGATTGCATAGGATGGAAGGCGGGTTCGAACGATCAAACATGTTTCGATCGATCGAACATCCTCTGTACTAGAGCGATCGAACAGTCTTCGATCGATCGAAACCTTCTGGTGTTCGATCGATCGAATGAAGTTAGATCGATCGAGACAGATTCTTTGTCAGGCTCTCTGTTTCACAGTTTTAAGGTGTTTTGAAATTAAAAGCTTTATTTTTAAAGTATTCTGCAAATTTTTAAAATCATTCTGTGAACAGAAAGTTCAAGCGATTGAACAGATTTCAATCGATCGAAGGTTCGAGCGATCGAACGGTCTTCGATCGATCGAATAGTGACAGAGAAGAAAGATGTTGTTTTAAGTTCTAATTCAGTGCGTAAAGGGTTTATACAATGTGTGAATCAATTGGGGGTTCCAATAGTTAGATATATTTGTTATACATGTGTGGATGCATGTACGACTAACCCTTTTGCAGCAAGTTTAGTCGCTATCTCCCATGGCACCAAGATCTATTTAAATTTTGGTATTTGAATGTTTTGAGATTGGTGTATATCATGTTTATTATTGGTTTGGTTTTAAGGCATATGTAAAGGGCGCTGCGATTTCAATCCTACGAAAAGGAAAGTCGCACCTGTTTCCCTAGCCTTTTTATTTTATTGTTACTGTTGCATTTTCTATTTCTAGATAAATTGTAAGCTTCGAAAGAAGCATAGGAACAATGTAATAGAATTAGAAAATCCATAAAGAAGGAAGAGCAAGCCGTTGTCCATGAAGATGGAGCTGGAGGCGACCAAACCAAGAGGAGGTTCTATGGAGATAGAGCCATGGGAGATAGAGGCATCATTTGGATGTCTTTATTTTCATCTTAGTTTTTTGTTTAATGTGCTTGTTTTGTGATTGGCATTTAATTATATTGTTACTACTTACATGCACGTAAACACAAGTTTTCTAAAATAAAATTCAAAAACCGTTTTTAACGCATTAATAAACATTGGATGTTTATGGGTAATGTATAAAAACAAATTTTTTCTTTAAAAGCAAAATCCTTAATTTACCAAATCTAGTGGGAGAGGGACTTATTTATTGACACCCACGATCTTCCATTAACGGTTCACTGTAAGATGAGTAGTGCATTCTGTGTCACCTCGCCAGGGGTGATCATTCCATACAGAGGGTGCATTACTCATTGGTTACTAGATGTGAACTTCTTTTGATAGGATCAACCAGACGTGTTAGAGGGTGACCACCACACAGAGGCGCTACTTGAGACGGTTGTGATTGGATCCTAGTTAATGGTACACACTAGCTAAGCTATGGATAAGGGATCCCACACGAGACATTATTCAAAAACTTAGAGATCAAAAGGGATCGGGAGTCATAACTTGTTTTGCAAGAGTTGCATAGAGGACAAGTCTTGATTAATCGAAAAATTAAAAATTGACCACCACACGGAGGCTTTATTCTTTTGTTTCAATATTCCGGCGACTTTGTTTTAAAATAAGAGTTTTAAGGATTCTTTTATTTCAAACTGTCAAATCTGATATTCATATTTATTTTGTCTTTTGATTTTACAGTAAATCATAATGTTTGGATCTACATTTAGTCCACTTGCCACCATACTCACTCAAAACAAGTTTACTGGAAATAACTACACTGAATGGAAACAAAACCTTGACATTGTATTAACTGTAGAGGATCACATATATGTCCTCACCACCCCATGCCCCGAAGAACCCGCGGCAAATGCTTCGGCAGTTGCCAGACGCGAGTTCGATAAATGGAAGAAGTCGAATGGAATGGCTCGTTGCTACATTCTGGCATCAATGGCTAGTGTGTTGCAACACCAATTCCAGTCGAACAATTCCGCCAGTGACATTATCGAATCCCTGAAGAAGATGTTCGGGGAGCATGGCAGGCCTGCTAGACAGGTAGCTATGTAAAAGATAATGAGTGCAAAGATGTCGGAAGGGACTCTAGTCAAGGAACATGTTTTTAAAATGATTGGTTATTTGAACGAGATGGAGACCCTAGGTGCCAACATCGATGCACAAACCCAAGTTGATATGATCCTCAATTCGCTGTCGCCTTCATTCGCTCAATTTAAACTTAACTATAACATGAATCAAATGAATTTTTCAATGAGTGAATTGATGAGTTCTCTTTTGGCAGCGGAAGGAGTGATCAAACATGAGGTCAACGTCTTGAACGTTGAGAAAAGCGCTTCATCTTCCCGATCTACACCCAAAGGAAAGAAAGGGAAGAAGAAGGCTGGCACTGGTGGTCCACGTGTTAGACCAGTCCCTAAGATTGAAAAATCTAAGGGAAAAGATAAGGGCAAAGGGAAGGTGGGTGGCCAAGGCAAAGGAAAGTGTTTCCAATGCGGTGAGAAGGGCTACTGGAAGAGGAAATGTCCAGAATTCTTAGCTACAAGAGTTCAAGGTATGATTGAATCACATGTGATTGAAGTAAGTTTTATTACGGATACTTCAAACACTTGGTGCATTGATTCTGGTGCGACTAACCATATCTGTAATTCATTGCAGGGGTTCAAATCAACCAGGAGGTGCAGTGATGGGGAAATCATACTTACTCTAGGTTCTAGTGTAACCGTTTCTGCAGTTGCTATAGGAGTCGTAGTTTTAGAATTTCTAGACAATAAAGTTTTGATTTTATCGGATGTACTTTACGTCCCTTCAATGAGACGTAATTTAATTTTAGTTTCTAATTTATCGAATAATGGTTATTCTTTTCATTTTGGAACTGAAGTTGTTATTAAAAGAAATAGTTCTTTTATATGTTCGGGTGTTAAATCAAATGGTTTGTATGTGATCACTCCCAATATTTCTAAAGATTCTTGCTTGGAACTTAATAACTCAATGGTACTATATAATCTAAAAGAAAAGAACCTTCCACTAATCCAACAAGGCTTTGGCATATGAGGCTTGGCCATATCAATCTAAATAGGATTGGCAGACTAGTCAAAGAAGGGGTCTTAGGCAATTTTTTTCTCGAACCAATGGATGTCTACGAGTCTTGTTTAGAGGGTAAGATGACCAAAAGGCCCTTTCCCGCAAAGGGCAATAGGTCCAATGCATTGTTGGAATTAGTTCATACTGATATGTGTGGACCAATAAATATTAGAGCAAGGGGTGGTTGTGAGTATTTCATAACATTTACTGATGACCACTCTAGGTATGGATATGTGCACCTAATGCAGCACAAGTCTGAAGCCTTTGAAAAGTTCAAAGAGTTTAGGGCTGAAGTGGAGAAGCAATTGGGCTCACATATCAAGGCCATTCAATCTGATCGAGGTGGCGATTACCTCTCTAATGAGTTTATTGATCACCTCGTACAGAATGGGATTCTGTCACAGTTGACTGCACCTGGCATGCCTCAGCAGAATGGTGTAGCGGAGAGAAAGAACCGGACTCTTTTGGACATGACTAGGTCAAAGATGAGTTATTCAGAGTTGCCATTATTCCTTTGGGGTTATGATTTGGAAACCGCTGCATATATACTAAATCTAGTACCAAGCAAATCTATTCCCAGGACACCACGGGAGATGTGGATTGGGCGCAAGCCTTCTTTGCAACATCTTCGAATAAGGGGGTGTCTGGCACATGTGCTGAAAGGAAAGATGAGCAAGTTCGATTCTAGATCAGAAGTATGTTATTTTGTAGGGTATCCAAAGGGTACTTATGGATGGTATTTTTATGAACCAAGAGAACAGAAATTGTTTGTTAGTACAAATGCTATTTTCTTAGAGGATAATTATACCATGAACCATAAACCTAAGGGAAGGATAGATCTGAGAGAAATAGAAGGAGATCCCTCAGTCCAACCCGCAGTTAATAACGATGTAAATCAAGAAAATACCACTTCTTCACCCATTTCTGCACCGGTACCTCGTCGTAGTGGGAGGATTATCAGCCAGCCTGATAGATACATGTTCTTAGGAGAAGTTTTTGAAGCTGTCTCCATAGAATCTGAATCTGATCCTGCCACATATGAAGAGGCAATGGTTAATGTTGATTCAGATCATTGGGTTAAAGCTGTGAAGGCTAAATTAGAATCTATGGATTCTAATCAGGTTTGGGATCTTGTAGAACTTCCAGCCAAAATTAAACCCATTGGTTGTAAGTGGGTCTACAAGTGGAAAAGACCATCTGATGGAAAGGTTGAGACCTATAAGGCTAGGCTTATAGCAAAAGGTTATACTCAGAGGGAGGGCATTGACTATGAGGAAACCTTCTCGCCGGTAGCCATGCTCAAGTCCATCAAAATACTCTTATCCATTACTGCTTGCTTAGATTATGAGATCTGGAAGATGGACGTCAAGACTGCATTCTTAAATGGAAATCTTGAGGAGGACATCTATATGCAACAACCAGAGGGGTTCATAGCTGGTCGGAAAGGTAACTTGGTATGCAAGTTGCAAAAGTCCATTTATGGGCTTAAGCAGGCATCTAGAAGTTGGAACATCCGATTTGACCAAGCGGTCAAGTCGTTTGGTTTTATACAAAATCTGGATGAACCTTGTGTATACAAGAAGTGTGAAGGAAAAGTGGTGGCTTTTCTTGTGCTTTACGTTAACGACATTCTACTCATTGGAATGATGTAGCGGCATTGTCAACGGTCAAGGTTTAGCTAGCTAATACTTTCGATATGAAGGATCTAGGAGAGGCGAGCTATATTCTTAGGATAAAGCTCTTTCGGGATCGCAAGCGAAAGATAATGGGATTGTCTCAAGCTGGTTATATCGATAAGGTGCTAACTAGGTTTTCAATGGATAGTTCGAAGAAAGGTTTGTTACCTTTCAGGCATGGTTTAGCGTTCTCCAAGGACCAGTGTCCCAAGACACAGGAGGAGAGAAATCGCATGGCAGGAATTCCATATGCTTCGGCAATAGGAAGTCTCATGTATGCGATGTTATGCACTAGATCAGATATCTGTTTTGCCGTTGGCATGGTTAGCAGGTATCAATCGAATCCGGGTCCAGAGCACTGGATAGCCGTTAAGCACATTCTTAAGTACTTGAGAAGAACTAAAGATTACATGCTTATGTACGGCGGTAGTGAGTTAATTCCAGTAGGATATACTGACTCGGACTTTATGTCAGATAAAGATTCGAGGAAGTCAACATCCGGACATCTCTTTACCTTGGGAGGTGGTGTTGTTAGTTGGAGGAGCATTAAGCAGAAATGCATTGCAGACTCAACTATAGAAGCTGAGTATGTGGCTGCTTGTGAAGCCGCAAACGAAGCTATTTGGCTCAAGAAGTTCCTTATGGAGCTCGAGGTTGTACCAGCATCATTGTCACCTATTACGCTTTACTGTGATAATAGTGGGACAGTGGCTCAGTCCAAGGGGCCAAGGAACCACGAGAAGGGAAAGCACGTAGAGCGGAAATATCATCTTATCCGAGATATTGTTCAACGTGGAGATGTGACTGTCACCAAGATTGCCACCGCTGACAATCTTGCTGATCCGTTTACAAAGGCCTTGCAATAGAAAGTCTTTGATCGTCATCTAGATAGTCTAGGTCTTAGATGTAGTTCTGAATGGTTATGAGTGCAAGTGGGAGTTTGTTGGGTTTGTGCCCTCAAACCATTACTTTATATATGAGACACTGACATTTTAATATATGGATATCAGCTTTACATTTAGTTATGTATGTTTCTTTCATGAGATGATTGTTATCCTTAAGTATCATAGTAAGTAATTCGTGTATGTATGAGATACATACAAGTGAGATACGAATTACTATTCTTTGTTACTTAGAATGTGTTACAGTGGATGATGAGACTGGATATCTCATCAGGTTTACACTGTAGCATGATGAACTACCATTGGATAGAGTGATTAATCTCAATCACTAGAGTATAACTCTTAGTTAACATGCTAGTGCTTATAGTGCATTGACGGACCTGAGCTTTCCTATTGACACTCAAGACTGTCAATCAGTCGATAGGAACTCATAACTTGTATAATGTACGTGTTCTTAATCTTGAGACGATCATGAACACAGACTGTGGATATGGCTGCTTTGACTTACCAATCAGTGAGGTCTATAGAAGATCAACACCTGGGTATCTTGGGTATGTCATATTCATAGGGTTGTGAACATATATTGTCAAGACAGAATCTACCCTCTGTTTCAGAGTAAGCATTCCCTTGATAATGTCACCAAGTCGATTACTGAGTACTGCAGTCTTGTTGATAAGAGTTATCAACATGTTTGGTAATCATGAGAGGTGAATGGGACTCAATGAATACAAGAAGTAATCATGATTCAGGTTGACAGTAACAGTTATCCGACTACCTGAATATGATTACGAATGCTGAAGGTAGAGGGACATTAGTACAACATACAAGTCTAGTTATCGCTTCGGACAGTTATCGTTTTATAGTCGAGTAAACGTTAACTGACCAGTTAGTTAGTTTGTTGATCAAGGAGTTTGGTCAGGGTAATTAACAAACTGGTCTGAGCCAACAATAAAGAGCCTAGGAGGTCCCACTCTTAGCTCTGCCAGGATACTTGGAAAGACACATGAGGGAGTTGTCAAGACAAGTTCGATCGATTGAAGCATGTTCGATCGATTGAAGTCTTGGCAGTCTTGATCGATCGAGAATGGTTCGATCGATCGAAGGTCTTCGATCGCTCGAAGTCTAGGTCGGTTATGGAAATCTATAAATAGGGCAGCTGCGTTCTGGAAAGTTAGTTCGTAGGTTTTTATTAACCAGACGCTGCAGAAACTATTATAGTGCACCAAACCTTCTCCTTCCTCTCTATTAGAGATCCTACCATCTCTAGTCTCTCCGGGAAGCATCCACAGGAGACATAAGGGTGAAGACAACCTAGTGGAGGCTGCCACATCACCAAGGAAGTAGAAAATCAGAATTGGGTTCAAGACACTAAGGTATAACATTTGTCCCCTCTTGTGCGCATCTATAGAATTAGCGAGTAGTAGATCCTGGGATACCAATCAGTTTATAACTGAATCTTTTCCGCTGCGCATTTAAAATAATTTTAAACCGGTTTTTCCATCAATTACGTTGCTTAGCCTTATGGACTGGTCCTCAGTTGTTTGAGATGATTCATCCATTGCAGAGATCGAGAAGATTCTTGCATTCCTACATATGAGTTAATGTCTATAAGGTTTCTATCAAACCTTATGCAAAGCAATCATAACCTGTTATATTTCACATTATGATTATCATCATAATCCCGATAGCTAGAATACGATGATTGAAACGATTAAACAGATTGACCCAAAATGAAGCCGAATCCGAAAAGGCATATGAATCCTCACAGATAGAAGTATAATAGCAGAATAATGTGATCCATTCAAGAATAAAATGTAAATCTAACAATAATTGGATGACTGATTACTATGGAAGTAATCGTAGTATCTCAAGATTTGTAGGAAATAAAAGTAACTGATGGCATAAGGCCTTCAACGAATGACATAAGAATTAGGTATTTCATAAGTGAAATAGTCCAAACGAAACCCCACTGATAAAGAATAAGGTAGCAACTGACAGAGACAATAAGAGGTCAAGATGTACAGAGAGTACAACATTTTTGAGTTCATGGCAAGAACAAGGACAGAGAACTCATTTAGAATTATTTCAAATGAAATGAACTTGTAAGAATTTGTTCAAGGAATAATAAGTCAAAAAGAATGACTTTGCAGTACTAGTGATTCGAACTTGTTCTCAAAAGAATTTGTCAAGAATTGGATGATCAAGGTACATACTCAAGAATTGTTGACTGGGGAATTTCTAAAAATTCAAGGAAATGAATTACTTATCAAGGAGTGTTTCATAATAATCATTGATGGTAATCAGAGCCACCTTTCAAAATATATAGATCTCTTTTCCAGAAGAAATGACCATTAGAATAGAAGGTATCGATTTACTCAAAGGGAGTGGAATGAGTAGAAAGGATATGACTGCTTACTATGGTACTCGCCTACCATATCTAAGGTAAATTTTACCTCTCTTATTATATATAACGGGTCCTCTAAGAACTCCTCCTCAGGGTCCTCCTCCTTCTCCTTGATGTCAACTGGATCTGCTTCGTGGTCCTGCTCAAGCATCGGTATCATCTCATCCCCGTCAACTGGTGGTGCTGGATGATGGTGTACATCATCCCCTAGTCTCTAAAGATCATCCGATGGGTCAACCTCCTCGATCGGCTCGTCGTCGCTACTTGTCGGATAGTCCTCAATTGTCAGGTCATCGTCGTCATCTGTGTCATGACCATTAGATGGGTCGTCTGCTGAGTGGTCACTGCCTACAGAATCTTCTCCACTCGCTATGTCATCGTTGCTATCTGTATCCATTGGATCTGAATCGGTATCTGGCTCTGGTATGGGCTCGGGTGAGAATGGTGGTGCTGGTGCGGCCATGATAATCGGGAAGAGTATATCGTCATATAGTGCCTCGTTCTGAGTCATGTTTATAAGCTAAGTATGGTAGTCTCTGAAGCACGGATCGACTCGGGCAGAACTTGATCCGGATACTGCAATGTATCGATAAGCACAGCTCTCCGTATGTCCTCCTCTAAGATATGCCTCGCCCTCTAGTAGATCCGCTGTCGATATAGTACAGGGTTAGCAGGCTGGATACGACCGTCGCGATTATAGTGACCTCCAAAATCATCATGAACAAAGCTCGACTCCATAATCATGTAAGAGGAGCTAACTTAGTGTCAGTACTAATATGAGGTAAATCTTAGGCTCATAACTTAAGGTGTAGGACAATCAGTGAGCGCGTCTAAACCTAAAGCTCTGATACCAAAAATCCCTGTCATGCCCCGAAGTACCAAAAATAGGGAAAAATAAATTTCCTTTATGGGTTCGTAGACACGTGACTGGTTGTGAGTGTCAACTGATTGTCCAAACATGTTTATAACAATAATGTGATATGGGAAAGTGACTAAGTTCAGCGAAAGCTGAAATTTAAAACATCCAAGTCTTACATCAGTAGTATATTACAGGCCAAAAAGTTATCCAAAAGTTATATATTACAAGACCAGCTAAACTATTACATCACTATAATAATAACAGAACTATAACAAAAGAAAAGCTCCAAAGTCTTCAGCTGGCGAAATCGTAGCCTTTCTCGTAGTAATCTGCACCAGCATAGTCCTCAGTAGTAAAGTCAGCATCTTGATAGCAGTCGGCTCCATCTGGACCTGCAAAGGCTGGACGTGGAAGGTCCAGCGGCATGAAAAGCCGTTAGCGGTTAAGCTAAGTGAGGGTCCCCATATGGTTACCACCACTTAAGATAAGTTATTCTTCATCTCTTCTTATTTCTCGAAACCATATCTCGTTCATCATTTCTTATTCTCGATACTATGTCTTGTTCGTCTTTTCTTGTTCTCAAGACCATGTCTTATTTAAACCCAATCATTCCCTTTGAAACTTGGCTCAGAACTGAACTGACCAATGATATTGAATGAAAGAAGACTTAACTCCAAACGCATTTACTGGTCAAGAAAGAACAACACTCAATAATGAATAGTTAACTGTCGCCCAACTGGCACTCAAACTGTCGCCCAAATGGCATAAGTGTGCGGACATTAACAATCTCTTGGTCGAACACGTCATGTCGATCCTTATGTCACCCGCACATTACCGAGCACGTCATGTCGATCCTTAGACCAAGGATATGGGAAATTAATAATCACTTGGACGAACACGTTATGCCGATCCTTAGGTCACCCGTACATAACCGAACACGTCATGCCGATCCTCAGTCCAAGGTTGCGGAAAACTAATCAACTACTTGATCGAACACGTCATGACAATCCTCAGTTCATCCGCACTTGACCGAACACGTCATGCTGATCCTCAGATCAAGGAACAAAACATAACTCACCAATCGACTCCATGGAATAATCGAGAGACAAACTTTGCAAGAATTATCCAAACACGACACAAAAGTTCACAAATAACTTTGACCGGTAGTCACACGACTAGAAATGAAACCCAACGTCCCTTATTCGCATTAAATCTATTATTGAAGGTTTTATCGTTATTTTACGCGTTCATACATTTTGTAGTTTAGTTCATTAATATCATCCATTTATAACCGTTAATATTTCGCTATACGTCCGACATTCCATTTTACCTCTCAATATACTTATGATGGAAACTTTTCTGATCACTTATTAATGCAATAATTGTGCCATACAACATACTTATAGTTTGGGTATGAACTTTCAACGGTCATTAAACTATATTCATAACAATGGAAAACATAGCACGTAGCTCATGGATTTATAACATGAATTTAATACCAATAAACATATAGATGAAACCCTTAACATACTCATCTACACGATAGCACTACCATAGCATGAGATTTTCGTAACAACGCAGGTACTAGAAAACTAGCATCAACAATCAACACCATGCATCAACAAAACATTATACAAAAAGTTGTACAATCTGCCAGGATATATTTTCACTGTGTTGACTAAATTAACATGATTTACTTGGGCATGATAAATTGTTTTGTAGATCAAACTCAAAACTAAAACATTGTAGATAATAGGAATATCTTCATGTACAAAAAAAATCTAGCTTCAATTACATTTTTGAGCTACTCAAACTATTTATTTTACAAGACATTTCTTATATCTTGGACTGTTCTATCCCAGATTTTTAGTACTGCATTTTACATGAATTTCACCTATGAAGGATGGGTTTTTAAATTGAGCTATAGAAGGGTTATTTGTAGATAAATGAGTTATCGTTTTCCAAAAAAAAACCTAGCTTAATTGTCATTTTTGGGCTGCACAAAACATTCATTTTACTAAACTATGTTCTGCTGAGAGTTTTAGTTTCTCAGATTTATAACACTGCGTTGTACATGCATTTCACCCATGAAGGAGTGATTTCTAGACTGATCTATAGAAGAGTTATTTGTATATATATTAGTTAGAGTTTATCACAAAAAAACCTAGCTTAATTCTCATTTTGGAGCTGCACAAAACATTCATTTTACTAAACTATGTTTTGCTGAGAGTTTCAGTTTCTCAGATTTATAACACTGCGTTGTACATGCACTTCACCCATGAAGGATTGATTTCTAGACTAAGCTATAGAAGATTTATTTGTAGATAAATGAGTTATCCTTTACCACAAAAAAACCTAGCTTCATTACGATTTTTGAGCACCTCAAGACATTCATTTTACTAAACTACATTCTGCTGGAAGTTTTTGTTTTCCCAGGTTTATAGCACTGAGTTGTACATGCATTTCACCCATGAAGGAGTGATTTCTAGACTGAGCTATAGAAGAGTTATTTGTAGATATATGAGTTAGATTTTACCACAAAAAACCTAGCTTAATTCAGATTTTTGAGCTGCACAAAACATTCATTTTACTAAACTATGTTCTGCTGAAAGTTTTAGTTTCTTAGATTTATGGATTTGTCTTGCATGTCATGAAAACATCAACACAACAACATCAAACTTCTACTAAACATTAATACATACTATATATGTTCTAAATTGAGTTAGATTACTCACAATTACTCACAATTTACTCACTAAAGCTTGAAATTTAAGCTTGATATTGGTTGAAGCTTAGTGAAGCTTGAATCTTCAAACTTCAAGGATGAACTTCTTCTTCTTCTATTCTTCCATGGAGCTATAACTCTAGCTCTCTCTCCCTCTCAATTATATGTAGATTGTAGAGACAAAAGTGTCTCAATTGTGTGTATGTGCATGATATATAGGAGATTGGTATGGCTAGGTGTCAATTACATGAGTTCATGCAAGGACACATGTCCAATATGTGGACAAATGTCATGGGAGGAGATGACAAGTGTAAGGAGTGGAACATGGGGCTGCCATGTGGCCGGCCATGTGGTGCCAACCTCGGGTTGTGTGCCACTTTCTCAGTTTATGTGCATAAGTTTCTCGGTATACGTGTCAGTCTCAATTTACGTACAATCAGGTAATATTTCTAATGTCCGGGTCCGGGTACGGGACTAATTTTAATCTTATTATGGTCGAGTCGGTATGGTTACTGCAGTCTAATCAATAATCCTAAGGTACGTCAAACCGTCACCCAACTAAAAAAATAATATAATAATATAGTCGGTCCAATACAGAAATTCAAAAAGCTGATATTATTAATGAAAGAAAAATTACAGGTGTTACAGATGACTTTGTGAAGTAGAGGGCATCTCTTTGTGATGGCTTTCAAAGGTAGAGGGCATCCCCATATGATGACTTCGTTAGAGGGTGTCTCCTTACGACTACTTTCTATCGATGCTTCTGCTAGCTCAATTGATCCAACATTTCTTCTGAATAAAGGTACAACAAATGCTAAAAAAAGTGTTCACAGATTATGATCCATCTCTGAAGGTTGACAAGTGCCGATTTCTGAAAAAAAAAATGATTAGCGGATACCTATTTTGACTCATGGATTCTGAAATATGCCCTCTTTCTTGAGGTAATTCTTGGATGCTGTCTAAAATTTCTTTGATGGGGAGATTTCTAGAATTCTAAGATGCGAGATCATAACAAACCCTCGGACAAAGCAAGTTCTGAGTATATTCTGATGTAAGAGGAAAAAGGGCTAATATTCTGGAAGCTTTGTTGATTCAAGATCTGAGACTTATATTGGTGCTTTGACCAGCTTAAGCATGTTGGGTTCATTCTGACCTTTTTTGAATATCCTGACCCCGATTTGAAGATTATGTCTTCTGATTTGCCCTTCTGGATCAATTATGTTTCTTATGTACCTTCAACTTTCTTGATCCATATTCAATGACATTCCCATCTTGCATAAGCACACACCTAAGTCCTTCGTACGATGCATCACTGTAGATGACATACCTTTCTCCACTCTTAGGTATTGCAAGTATTGGTGCAGAAGTCAATCTTTCCTTTAACTCCTGAAATGCATACTCATGCTTGTCTGTCCATTTGTACTTCATCTCCTTTCTCGTTAAATTCATCAAAGGTCCTGCTAGCTTGGAAAATCCTTCTACGAATCTTCTGTAATATCCTGCTAAGCCAAGAAAACTTCTGACTTCCGTCGCATTAGTTGGTCTATTCCAGCTTAAGACTCCATCAATCTTAGATGAGTCCACTGAAATACCGAATTGAGATATAACATGTCCCAAAATTTTGACTTCTTGTAGCCAGAATTCACACTTGCTGAACTTTGCATACAACTTGCTCTCTCGAAGTGTCTGTAAGGCAATCTGCAAGTGCTCCTTGTGATCTTCTTCCATCTTCGAGTAGATCAGTATGTCGTCAATGAACACTATAATGAATTGATCCAGATATGGTTTGAATACTCGATTCATTAAGTCCATGAACACTGATGGCTATTTGTCAATCCAAAAGGCATAACTAGAAACTCATAATGCTCGTATCTTATCCTGAATGCAGTCTTTGATACATCTTCTGGTCAAACAAACAACTGATGATATCCCAAATGTAAATCGATCTTAGAAAAGATCCTAGATCCTTGTGACTGGCCGAATAGATCGTCTGTTTGAGGAAGTGGATATCTATTCTTGATCGTAACCTTGTTCAACTCCCTGTAGTCTATACAGGTTCGAAGTGTTCCATCCTTCTTCTTCACAAACAGAACTGGTGCTCCCCAAGGTGACGTACTTGGATGAACAAATCTTAGATCTTTAAGTTCCTGAACTTGCTTCTTCAGTTCCAATATCTCAGTTGGTGCCATCCTATATGGAGTTTTGGAAATCGGCAACGTTCCAAGTACTAATTCCACACCGAAGTCTATTTCTCTTTTCGGTGGAAGTCCTTTAATATCCTGAAATACATTCTAAAAATCTTATACAGTAGGGATCTGATCAATTTTGAGTTCCGTACTTGTACTCTCGATTGTAGCCAAACTATTCGCAAGAAACATGTCACTCGCTGGCTGACACTGGAATCTAATTGTCGGACATCCTGGTAACGGAAACACAATCGTCCTAGTAGGGCAGTCCAAATTGGCACCGTACTTAGTTAACCAATCCATCCCTAGGATAATGTCAAACTCTGACATTGACAGAATTACCAAGTCTGCTAGAAGATTCTTATCTCCTAAAGTCAGTGGACAATCCTTAAATACTTTATCTAGCTTCACAGTCACTCCCAAAGATGACACAGCATTTAGTGCTGGCTCGAGTGTTTGGAGTTCAAAACTCAACTGAAGTACAATCTTAACAGCGATAAAAGAACGTGCAGCTCCAGTATCAAATACAACTTTAACTGGACTATAAAAGAGTACAAGCGTACCTTCCAAATGTTGCTACTCGTCACCATTAAAGCCTGCTTCTGCTGGGATGATAGCATTCATCCTTGTCTGATCTGGAGGTCCTTGAATCCCTTGAACTAGTGCTCCATAATATCCTCCTTGTGGTGCACGGCAATCCCTACTCAAATGTCCCGACTTATTGCAATTGCGACAGTTAGCACCTATCCGGTGGTTAACCTTGGAAGCTGTGCAGAACTTTACAATATGCCCTGGCTCCCTACAATTAAAACATCCTCCGCTATTGCTTGGCGGGGCCATTAGCAATGCATGAGGCTGTGGTCCTTGCTGTGGATATTGTTGGGGTTGAGTATAGCCCTGCTGTGGCTTTCTCGTTCCCTCCCAGGTTCTCTTGTTTCCTTGAAAGTTACCCTGAGGTCTCCAACTCTGAGTATTTCTCAGCAGTCGGTTTTGGAAATTCCTCTGTTGAAACCCTTTCGACGACTTAGGTCGATTCATCTGTGGTTGTTGTAATGGATTAGCATCCTTTTCCAATCCTGTAGTGAATCTAACAATTTCCTCATATGACTGGTTCAAATGACCAAGCATCATATGTCGGAGGTGGGGGTTCAGTCCTTGATGAAATCTTTTCACCTTCTTCTGTGGAGTGTCTATCATATGCGGAGCAAATCTGGATAGACGCTCTCACTGTGTTGTGTATTCCCGTATATTCAATCCTCCTTGGATCAAATTGAGAAAGTTCCTTTCCTGTTGATCTCTGTCATCTTCTGGGAAATGCTTCTCCAAAAATATGCCTTTGAATGTCTCCCACGACATAGCTCTAGCAGCATTGATCCCAATAGTGGCTCGCTCGGCTTCCCACCAATCCGCGGCGGCATAAGTGAGTTGAAAGGCAAGGCGACGCTTCTCTTGCTCATTGCATTCTAATGCTTCAAAGATTAACTCCATCTCTCTGACCCATTGTTCAGCCTTCCATGGTTCCGTAAATTCATCAAATTTCTCAGGATGTAAACCACAAAAATTTGCTAGTAGTTTATCTCCAGTTTGTCTCTGCTGAAATGGTACAACTAGAGGTGGAACGGGTCGCTGATTGGTGGCATGGTTGTAGGTGTTGCCTACATGCTCCATTCATTGCATAAATGCTTCAAAAACTCCAGATGGGTCCATCCCTTCAAGCACTCTTCCATGGTGGAAGTTAAAGGAGGTAATTGATGTCAAAACTCTCTTAAATTATCTTATCTAGTTATCTTAAGATTCATTTTAGAATAAATCAATTCATGATTCACTATTCCCTCGCTAGAATTCTCTTAAATTTGAAAGTATATGTGATTGTATCTTCCAAGATGATTCAACATGATCTCATATGAGATGCATGGGATCTATATATAGAGTTTTAAAAACTTAAGTCTTATGTTTCAGGGTTAAAACAGGAATTTTAGAGATCAGAAAAGGGTTAAAATGGCCATTTCAGTGCCTAAACGCAGTTTCTAGGCAATTTTCTCACAATGGGAAGCCTCTGGAAGGGTTTGGAATTTGAAAAGCTCGATGGTGGGGGCAATATATAGGTGGAAACTTAGGTGGGACTTACCACCACATAATTGGGACCTGCCATCTCATTTTCTTGGCCCTCTAGTTGTCCTTATGTCCTGTTTTAAATATTACGTGCACTGCTTTTCCAGATTTTTGTAAAAATACTTTTTGGTGTCCAAAATCGTCTGTTTACGTACTGTTGTAAAGCTTTCGAGTTCAATTTCATTATAAAAATATAAACAGAGGATTGTAAATGAGAATTGAAGTTCAATTGAAGTTCGAAAGTCCTCCGGAACATTCGTTGTCTTTTTCAAATCAAATAACTCCTTTTCCAAAATTGTTTTTCAATGTGCATCGAATTCGAGTTTTTCTTTGAAATTGAATCTCTGGATACCTAGACTACTGTGTTTAGATGTTCATATAACCCTAAGTGAGTATGAATTCTAAGAGACAATTTTGATAAAACTGGGATTTATGTTAGAAAAGGGCTTTTTTGTGCTTGAAGTCACTTTCTGAAGTTCGGTCTTTCGATTGTGTGGAATCTAGTACCTTCCACGTGGTACTTTTCATCATCAAATCCTCCAAGATGTTGTCCACCCTAAATCCTATCAGTGTGGTCAAAATTGGGTGTCTACAATTTGCCCCTCTTTGGCAGAGCTTATTGTAACAACGTGAACTGCAAGTGAGTGCCAAAGCTAGAAGGCACCCAATAACCAGTATGAAGTTTTAGGATAAATGAAAGTCCGCTAAATCAAGAAATTCAAAATCTGATAAAATCAAGAAATTACGAAAGCAAGAATGCAATGCAACGCTGGGTAGCTGCTACTAAGTCGAAGCTACTACTGGTCGTACTCCGCTAGAGCTACCTAGTAGCCTTTCCAAGAATCAAACCAGGGAGTAGTTCAAGCATGCGAGGTGACAAAAAAACACACAATCAACAACACGAATGTGATGCTCCTATCCCAGTATGTTGATGCAGTATGAAAATGTGAATGTGAACATACTGGAGGAATCGTCCTCAATAGTTCTAGATACAGAATCTAATGCAAAGAATGTTACGACTCTCCCTCACATACGGAAACTTTTGACACAATCTTTCCTATTTGATTCAGGTTTCTTAAAGAAGAGGGTTCTAGATAAGTCTTAGTCTCAACAAGTCTTATGATAATTTCTCAAACTTGACTTAGTCCTAGACATGATATTATCTTAAACTTGACCTATCCTTAAACTCGCATCAATCTTATACATCGACATGATCTTAAACTTGGCAAAATCTTAAACTCGATATAATCTTAAATTTGGCATAATCTTAACTACGATATGATCTTAAACTTGATCTTATGATCATAAACTCGATCTAATCTTAGACTCGATTCTATCTCAATGATCTTAAACTCGATCTAATACTCGACATGATCTTAAACTTGATCAAATCTTAAAATCGACATAATCTTAAACTCAATCTAACACTCAACATGATCTTAAACTCGATCTAAATCTCGACATGATCTTAAACTTGATCTAATCTTAAAATTGATCTAAAACTTGACATGATCTTAAACTCGATCTAAAACTTGACATGATCCTAAACTCGATCTAATCTTAAACTCGATTCTGTCTTAAGCTTGACCTAATCTTAAACTCAATCTAAAACTTGACCTGATCTTAAACTCGATCTAAAACTTGACATGATCTTAAGCTCGATCTAATCTTAAACTTGGAAAATTTCTGATGAAGCATTGTTTTTAAACATTAAATGATTTTTGAGAGTCCTAACCACTTGGACGATTGATGAAAGTCCTCTGCTGGGGAGATTGCTAAAATTCACATATACAAGATCATGACTAGTTCTAAAGCAACATCTAAGTAGAGGCAAGGGCTCATATTTTGGAAGCTCTGCTGATCTGAAGTTGATGATGTTGCTTCGACCATTTCAAAAATCATTTGATTCACACTGACCTTTCTCTAACATCTTGATCATGATTGGACGATTTTGCTTTCTGACTTTTATTCACTGTATTCAACAGATCCTTTCTGGATGTAGTTCTTGAGAGATTATAAATCAATGATCCAAAACACTAGGATAACATGTCATCAACCCAAAACATACGGGAGTTCGCCGCAAATCATTATTTCTCGGCTATTTTCAAGCTGCGATGCCTTCGATTCCTCGTGTCTGGGGGTCTTTCCTTCAATTTTGAATAGTTCACTGCCAAGATTCAAATTCCCAAAGGTCCTTTAGACCAATTTCAAGAAGTTTCAAGAACTCTTAAGGCTTATACATCAAGATTGGACCAATCCAGGGTTAAAACAAAGTTCCCAATATCACAATTCTGATCCATGATTGATAGGTAATCAAAAGACCTGATGATTTTGACATGACTTTAACGTGCTTCATAAATCTTCAATCAATTTTAGCAGATATCCATGCAAGGCACACTAATTTGTTTCAACAATGGCTTTACTCAACATTTAAGGTCGGTCTTCTGAATAACAATTTTCTATCATCCACTCGACATTTCATCTTGACTAGGATTAATCGACGTAATAACAATGTTCGGAAATTCTGCTGGTATCCACCTTTAGATGCTTTTAAAGTTTTACAATTATAGATCACTTTGGACCCACACACTCGAGATCACAACATACTAGCCGATGATAGACTTAACCATGACAGATGTTGATAGACATTGACACAGGAACATGACACTCTTGAAGTTTGGAGGAGAAAACCCAATTTGCCATGACATAATGCGTATTTGTCATGTTTGACGTATCTCTTTGCTTTTCATGTGCACTTCTCATCTTAGTGTTATAATGCTCAGTTGATAAAGTAATGTTTTGAAAATGCACCATATGGATCTCAATTAATCCTTTGCTTTCTCTGAAATGTGCTTTAAATTAGTGCCTTAGCTTATAGAATAAGAGATGATTCATTTTAAATGTTTTCAAAGATATACTTGATGACTCAAGATTCTCTTATAATGTAAAAGGGGGTACTGGCAAACGAAGTTTGCCCCTAGTTGACGGGGATAAATGAAAGCTTGGACAAACGCAATTTGCCCCTAGTTTGCAAGGGTCAGGGATCGAGAGCCAGGAAAGCTCACCTACTTATCCCCAAGTGGGAGTCAGGTCCAAAGTAGTTCGGCCAAGTCTTGAAATAATGTATTTAAGACATTACTGAGTATTTTAGGAGCAATGACCGAACCAAGTATGTTTCCTACGTATCCCCAAGTGGGAATCAGGTCAAGCGTAGTTGCTTGATGGTTGGAGGTTTTGAAAGAGAAAGGATTCAAGAATTGGGGAGCTTTTCAAGCTATGTCATCAAACAAATTTTCTGAAGTAGGTCACTTGTGGTAGCATTTGAAAGAAACTAAACTACCTCTCCTTTTTCTTTTCTTTTTTTTTTCTTTTATTTCTTTCTTTTTCTTTGTCTTTGATGGTTGATTGTTTTCACCTTTTCACCAGCCAACCAATTTCACATCTCTCATCATACATCATATATGTTTTCAAAGCAAGATTAGCCCTTCAAATCTTTGGGCTTACTTAAAGAAATTATGAATCAAAGCTTTGGGATAATTTGTGTTCCCGATTTATCAATCTTCTTCATTCTCGTTCCTCTTCTTCTCTTCTTTCTATTCTTTTCTCTCTAAAGTTTTGACTGGCTAGGATCAGGTTCTTGAAAACAACACGCATAATTTTCTTTTCTTTTTTTTATGCTCTAACTTTTGCCTAGGAGCCCTTTCGGGTTTTCGTCCTAGCGAGCTCCTTTTTTTTCTTTTTCTTTTTTTCCTTTTCTTTTTCTATTGTGCTCTAACTCTTACCTAGGTGCCCTTTCGGGTTTTCATCCGACCGAGCTACTTTTTTTTTCTTTTTGAGAGATGTAGTTCATTTCAAATGCTTGGCTACCATCAAGGACAAAGTGTACATGGCTTACAGTTTAGACAGGTTTGAATGGCTCATTTTTCTAGGCTCAACATTTCAAAATGGGAAGATCAGGGATTTAAGCTAGTCCCGAGTTACGATCAAGCATATCTTTTCAAGATTTAAGCCAAAGCATATCAAGATTCTTAATTTAAGACTAATCAATTCTTAGCTCTCTTCGGTGTTAGTGAAAAATCAACTTTAGTCCTTTCAGGATTCTTTCAGTGTAAAAAATTTATCAATAGAGTATTTTTCACAATAATCAGAGAAGTGACACTTTTCAGCTTAGTGATTCATTCATTCATGACTAGGCGCATTAGATCAAGCAAATCAAGATTTGATTTCATTACCTTGAAAGAAAAGGATTACAGTACTCGACATAGACTCAAATACAACTTGACAATGGACGGACTCGACAACAAGACTCAAAACTAACTCAACTGGACTCGACTTGATCTTCAGGTGGAGCGTCACTGTGATTTGCTTATTCCTCTTAAGCATTCATTTGGCTTCAACAAGCAGTTGTTCCCGAACATCATCACTTCATCACTTTCTTGAGCTTGCCATTCTCCACCAAAGGCTCAAGCTCATCGGCTAACCCTTCAGACCCACACTTATTGTCATTGAGGCACCAATCATCTTCCTTAGCAGATTGCATCCAATTCATCTCCACAATATCAGGCAAAATTGTGTGGGATATTGGTTGGTCCAAAGCTGAGATATAAATTGTCAGGTCATAGCGTGTAGGTCCTATCTCAAGAGAATTGATATTTTGCGGCGACTGAGCCTTTTGATGACTTGAAAGTAGATTTTTGTTGTCATTTGGCTACATAGGAGGAGGGGAGATGATCCCATTATCAATCAGATCTTGAATTTCATGTCTGAGCTTGGTACCGTGGCCATGTCCTTGATCGAAGCTTATTGGAGAGATCAAACTCATAGATCAACTTAATTATCATGATTCCCAATCAATTTATCCCTAAAGATCAATGAAGAACTTTAGATCATGGATCAAAGGGACTTACAAATATCCTATTGGAGATGAATTCAATAGGAATTCTAGGTAATAGGAATAATCAAGAGATAGGTATGAACATAGGAATCATCTTTCTCATAGATCGTACTTCTAAACCATCATAGAATTCAAAATAGATACATATATATAATCATGTATGCATTGAGCTAAACTTGAATAGAAGAATGAAACTAAAATGAAAATCAATGTGAAAATCAATCTCAACTTATGAATTATCAATAAAATCAAGGAAGACATGGATCTAACTATGTGAGTATGTGAAGAACAAGAGAGGAAGAAGATGAGTGTTCTAACAAAGAAAACAAAGCTAAACTAGATCCAAGTCTTAGACATCTATATATAAGAGTAAGAATTAGAGATGAATTGTGGTGTTTACCTCTTGGAGACTTCTCAATTATATAATCAAAGTTGATTTGAAGGATCTTCTTCTTCAAGTATTCTTCAAGCTCTTCAAGCACTCATCCATGGTAGAAGTTAAAGGAGGCAATTTATGTGAAAACTCTCTTCAATTATCTTATCTAGTTATTTTAAGATTCATTTTAGAAAAAATCAATTCATGATTCACTATTCTCTCTCTAGAATTTTCTCAAATTTGAAAGTATATGTTATTGTATCTTCCATGATGATTCAACATGATCTCATATGAGATGCATGGGATCTATATATAGAGTTTTAAAAACTTAACTCTTAAGTTTCTAGATTAAAATAGGGATTTTAAAGATTAAAAAAGGGTTAAAATGGCCATTTCAGAGCCTAAACGTCATTTCTGGGCAATTTCCTCGCAATGGGAAGCCTTTAGAAGGGTTTGGAACTCAAAAAGGTAGATGGAGGGGGCACTATATAGGTGGCGCCTATAGACACCCAATTTCAACCACACTGATAGGATTTAGGGTGGACAACGTCTTGGAAGATTCGATGATGAAAAGTACCTCGTGGAAGGTACTGGATTCTATACAATCGAAAGATCAAACTTCAAAAAGTGACTTCAAGTTCAGAAAAGCCCTTTTCTATGTATAAATCCTGGTTTTGTCAAAATCGTCTTTCAGAATTTATATTCACTCAGGCTTATATCAACATGAAATGTTCTAAACGCAGTATTCTAGGTATCTAAAGATTCAATTTCAAAGAAAAACCCAAAATCGTTGCACGTTGAAAAGCAATTTTGAAAAAGAAGTCGTTTGATTTCAAAAAGATGACAAAAGTTTTGGAGGACTTCCGGACTTCAATTGGACTTTAATTTTCAATTCAAAACCTCCTGAATTATTTTTATATTGAAATTGAACTTGACAGCTTTCCAACAGTATGTAAACGGACGATTTCGGACACCAAAAAGCATTTTTACAAAAATATGGAAAAGCACTGCACATGAAACTTGAAATAGGGCTTGTGGGCAATCAGGGGAACCAGAAAAGAAAATAGCGAGTCCCACTTATAGGGTGGCAGTTTCCCCCTAAACTGCCACCTATATGTAGTGTTCTCCATCACATTTTTTGGTTCCAGAACCTTCCAGGAGGTTCCCACTGCGAGGAAATTGCCTGGAAACTACATTTTGGAACTGAAATGGCCATTTTAACCCTTTTTCTGATCTCTGAAATCCCTATTTAACCCTGAAACTTAAGAGTTAAGTTTTCAAAACTCTATATATAGATTCATATGAGATCATCTTTGACACAAGAAGTACACGCAAGTACATACAAGAGAATATACAACAGGAAAGGAAATAATACAAGTGAATATACTTGAAGGATAATCAATTTAAGAGATTTCTAGAGAGAGAATTATGAATTAAAGTTTTCTAAACTAATCTCAAGATAATTAGATGAAAGAGTTTTGACATTAATTTCCTCCCTCAACTTCCACCGTGGATGAGTGCTTGAAGAATTTAAAGAACACTTGAAGAAGAAGACCCTTCAAATCAACTTTAATTGCATAATTGAGAATCCTCCAAGAGGTAGACATCATAATTCATCTCTAATTGTTACTTTTATATATAGTTATATAAGACTTGGATATAGTTTAGTTTTGTTTTCTTTGTAGAACACCTATCTTCTTCCTCTCTTGTTCTTCACACACACACATAGCTCGATCCAAGTCTTCCTTGATTTTATTGATAATTCATAATTAGAGATTGATTTTCACTTTGATTTTCAATTTCGATTTCATTCTTCTACTTATTTTAGATCCATGCATACATGATTATATATATGTATCTATTTTGAATTCTATGATGGTTTGGAAGTATGATCTATGAGAAGGATGATTCCTATGTTCATATCTATCTCTTGATTATTCCTATTACCTAGAATTCCTATTGAACTTCATCTCCAATAGGATATTTGTAAGTCCCTTTGATCCATGATCTATAGTCCTTCATAGAACTTGATGGCTAAATTGATTCGGAATTATGATGATTAAGTTGATCTATGAGTTTGATCTCTCTAATAAGCTTCAACCCACACCTAGGATGTTTTCTCACACTTTAAAATGAACTAGTCAAAAATTCAGCAAAACAGATTGGTTTTGTCTATAAGATTTGGTCCATCAAAAACCCATAGTTTGTTGGATTTCAAATTTTCTGGGTAACTTTGATGAATTAGATTTCATTCGATCCATTTTAAGAGTCATTAGAATCTATATGCTATTTTTAGAAATTGTTGAGAAATCGGTTGATAGACTTGAACATCGTCTCTTTGTATTTGAATTTTAGAAAATCTATGATTATTATCAATGATCCACATTTTGGGGATGATTCCTAACTCGTGTATCTATATGCCGATGTAAAATCGTTAGCATACGATCGAGTTAAGATCATTTTCTAAGCGTTTAAAATTGATACAACTATTTTGGGATTTTCTAAGTTTAACTACAATCATGATTATGTATACAAAATGGTCATACCTTAATCACTCAACAATAATTGATGAATAAAACTTGGTTTAGAAATCATCTAGGATAAATGGATGAGAGAAAGCTTAGATCAACTTGATTAGCATGATTTATGAACTTCTATTATGTTTTGTATTCCTTTGTCAAATGATACCAAATTTCCAGGATAATAGTGTTGGAAAAAAACGGTTTAAGTTCTAAGTTTAAACGCGCAGCGGAAAAATCAAGTTATGAAACTTAATTGGCATGCCCGGATCTACTACCCATCAACTCTATAGATGCGCACAAGAGGGGACAAGAATTATACCTTACTGTCTTGAACCCAATTCTGAAATCTCTGACTTCCAGCAGCCTCCACTAGATGGTCTTCACTCTTATGGCTCCTATGGATGCTCGCAGGAAGGGCTAGGGTTGGTGGGAACCCTAATGGAGAGGATATAGAGGGTTTTGGGGCTCCAAAACAGTTTCTGCAGCTTCTGACGTTCAAAAACGACGAACAACTTTTTCAGAACGCAGCTGCCCTATTTATAGATTCCCAGAACCGACCTAGCTCTCGAGCGATCGAAGTGGCTTCGATCGATTGAACATTCGATCGATCGAACCATCTTCAATCGATCGAACCGGTCTAGACTTCAATCGATCGAGACAACTTCGATCGATCGAACCTGTCTTGACAGCATCCTCATTTGCCTTTCCAAGCATCCTAGCGGAGCTAAGAGTAGGACCTCCTAGGCTCTTTATTGTTGGCTCAGATCAGTTGATTAACTCCCATGACCAAACTCTTTGATCAGCAAATTAATCGACTGATCAGTTAACGTTTACTCCACTATAAAACGATAACTGAACTCCAACGCAAAAGAACATATCCAAAGCGATAACTAGACTTGTATGTTGTACTAATGTCCCTCTACCGTCAGCATTCGTAATCATATTCAGGTAGTCGGATAACTGTTACTGTCAACCTGAATCGTGATTACTTCTTGAATTCCTTGAGTCCCATTCACCTCTCATCATTACCAAACATGTTGATAACTCTTATCAACAAGACTGCAGTACTCAGTAATTGACTTGGTGACATTCTCAAGGGAATGCTTACTCTGAAACAGAGGGTAGATTCTGTCTTGACAATATATGTTCACAACCCTATGAATATGACATACCCAAGATACCCAGGTGTTGATCTTCTACAGACCTCACTGATTGGTAAGTCAAAGCAGTCATATCCACAGTCTGTGTTCATAATCGTCTCAAGATTGAGAACACGTACCTTACACAAGTTATGAGTTCCTATCGACTGATTGACAGCCTTGAGCGTCAATAGGAAACTCAGGTCCGTCAATGCACTATAAGCACTAGCATACTAACCAAGAGTCACACTCTAGTGATTGAGATTTATCACTCCATCGAATGGTAGTTAATGATGCTACAGTGTATACCTGATGAGATATCCAGTCTCATCATCCACTGTGACAAGCTTTAAGTATCAAAGAATAGTAATTCGTATCTCATTGTATGTATCTCATACACACACGAAATACCTACTATGATACTTATGGATTAAACAATCATCTCATGAAAGAAACATACATCATAAAATGTAAAGCTCATATCCATATATTAAAATGCTAATGTCTAATACATATAGTAATGGTTTGAGGGCACAAACCCAACAAACTCCCACTTGCACTCATAACCATACAGGATTACATCTGAGACCTAGACTATCTAGATGACGATCAAAGACCTTCTGTGGCAAGGCCTTTGTAAACAGATCAGCAAGATTGTCAGCGGTGGCAATCTTGGTGACAGTCACATCTCCACGTTGAACAATATCTCGGATAAGATGATATTTCCGCTCTACGTGCTTTCCCTTTCCGTGGTTCCTTGGCTCCTTGGACTGAGCCACTGCCCCACTATTATCACAATAAAGCGTAATAGGTGACAGCGACGCTTGTACCACCTCGAGCTCCATAAGGAACTTCTTGAGCCAAACAGCTTCCTTTGCGGCTTCACAAGCAGCCACATACTCAGCTTCTGTAGTTGAGTCTGTAATGCATTTCTGCTTAATGCTCATCTAACTGACAGCACCACCTCCCAAGGTAAAGAGATGACCGGATGTCGACTTCCTCGAATCTTTATCTGACATAAAGTCTGAGTCAGTGTATCCTACTGGAATTAACTCACTACCACCGTATATAAGCATGTAATCTTTAGTCCTTCTCAAGTACTTAAGAATGTGCTTGACGGCTGTCCAGTGCTCTGGACCTGGATTCGACTGATATCTGCTAACCATGCCGACGGCAAAGCAAATATCTGGTCTAGTGCATAACATCGCATACATAAGACTTCCCACTGCTGAAGCATAGGGAACTCCTATCATGCGATTCCTCTCCTCCTGTGTCTTTGGACACTGGTACTTGGAGAACGCTAAACCATGCCTGAAAGGTAACAATCCTTTCTTCGAATTATCCATTGAAAACTTAGTTAGAACCTTATCGATATAACCAGCTGTAGACAATCCCATTATCTTTCGCTTGCGATCCCGAAAAAGCTTTATCCCAAGAATATAGCTCGCCTCTCCTAGATCCTTCATATCAAAAGTACTAGCTAGCCAAACCTTGACCGTTGACAATGCCGCTACATCATTCCCAATGAGTAGAATATCGTCAACGTAAAGCACAAGAAAGGCCATCACTTTCCCTTCACACTTCTTGTATACACAAGGTTCATCCAGATTCTGTATGAAACCAAATGACTTGACCGCTTGGTCAAATCGGATGTTCCAACTCCTGGATGCCTGCTTAAGCCAATAAATGGACTTTTGCAGCTTGCATACCAAGTTACCTTTCCGACCAGCTATGAACCCTTCTAGTTGTTGCATATAGATGTCCTCCTCAAGATTGCCATTCAAGAATGCAGTCTTGACGTCCATCTGCCAGATCTCATAATCTAGGCATGCAGCAATGGATAAGAGTATTCTGATGGACTTGAGCATGGCTACCGGCGAGAAGGTTTCCTCATAGTCAATGCCCTCCTTCTGAGTATAACCTTTCGCTACAAGCCTAGCCTTAAAGGTCTCAACCTTTCCATCAGATGCTCTTTTCCTCTTGTAGACCCACTTACAACCAATGGGTTTAATATTGGCTGGAAGTTCTACAAGATCCCAGACCTGATTAGAATCCATAGATTCTAATTCAGCCTTCATAGCTTTAGCCCAATGTTCTGAATCAACATCAGTCATTGCCTCTTTATATGTAGCAGGGTCAGATTCAGATTCTATGGAGACAGCTTCAAAAACTTCTCCTAAGAACATGTATCTATCAGGCTGGCTGATAATCCTCCCACTACGATGAGGTACCGGTGCGGAAATGGGTGAAGAAGTGGTATTTTCTTGATTTATATCGTTATCAACTAAGGGTTGGACTGAGGGCTCTCCTTCTATCTCTCTAAGATCTATCCTTCCCTTAGGTTTATGGTTCATGATATAGTCATCCTCCAAGAAAATAGCATTCGTACTAACAAACACTTTCTGCTCTCTTGGATCATAAAAATACCATCCATAAGTACCCTTTGGATACCCTACGAAGTAACATACTTCATATCTAGAATCCAACTTGCTCATCTTTCCTTTCAGCACATGTGCCGGACACCCCCATATCCGGAGATATTGCAAAGAAGGCTTGCGCCCAATCCACATCTCTCGTGGTGTCCTGGGAACAGATTTGCTTGGTACTAGATTTAGTATGTACGCAGTGGTTTCCAAAGCATAACCCCAAAGGAATAATGGAAACTCCGAGTAACTCATCATCGACCTAGTCATGTCTAAAAGAGTCCGATTCCTTCTCTCCGCTACACCGTTCTGATGAGGCGTACCAGGTGCAGTCAACTGTGACAAAATCCCATTCTGTACGAGGTGATCAATAAACTCATTAGAGAGGTACTCGCCACCTCGATCAGATCGAATGACCTTGATATGTGTGCCCAATTGCTTCTCCACTTCAGCCCTAAACTCTTTGAACTTTTCAAAGGCTTTAGACTTATGCTGCATTAGGTACACATATCCATACCTAGAGTGGTCATCGGTAAATGTTATGAAATACTCATAACCACCCCTTGCTCTAATATTTATTGGTCCACACACATCAGTATGAACTAATTCCAACAATGCATTGTTCCTATTGCCCTTTGCGGGAAAGGGCCTTTTGGTCATCTTACCCTCTAAACAAGACTCACAGACTTCCATTGGTTCGAGAACCAAATCGCCTAAGATCCCTTCTTTGACTAGTCTGCCAATCCTATTTAGATTGATATGGCCAAGCCTCATGTGCCAAAGCCTTGTTGGATTAGTGGAAGGTCTCTTTCTTTTAGATGGTATATTAACCACTGAGTTATTAAGTTCCATGCAAGAGTCTTTAGAAATATTGGGAGTAATCACATACAAACTATTTGATTTAACACCAGAACATATAAAAGAACTATTTCTTTTAATCACAACTTCAGTTCCAAAATGAAAAGAATAACCATTATTCGATAAATTAGAAACTGAAATTAAATTACGTCTCATTGAAGGGACGTAAAGTACATATGATAAAATCAAAATTTTATTGTCTAGAAATTCTAAAACTACGACTCCTATAGCAACCGCAGAAACGGTTGCGCTAGAACCTAGAGTAAGTACGATTTCCCCATCACTGCACCTCCTGGTTGATCTGAACCCCTGCAATGAATTACAGATATGGTTAGTTGCACCAGAATCAATGCACCAAGTGTTTGAAGTATCCGTTATAAAACTTACTTCAATCACATGTGATTCAATCATACCTTGAACTCTTGTAGCTAAGAATTCTGGACAGTTCCTCTTCCAGTGGCCCTTCTCACCGCATTGGAAACACTTTCCTTTGCCTTGGCCACCCACCTTCCCTTTGCCCTTACCTTTTCCCTTAGATTTTGCAATCTTAGGGACTGGTCCAACACTTGAACCACCAGTGCTGGCTTTCTTCTTCCCTTTCTTTCCTTTTGGCACAGATTGGGAGGAGGAAGCGCTTTTCTCAACGTTCAAAACGTTGACCCCAGGTTTGATCACCCCTTCCGCTGCCAAAAGAGAACTCATCAATTCGCTCATTGAAAAATTCATTTGATTCATATTATAGTTAAGTTTAAATTGAGCGAATGAAGGCGACAGCGAATTAAGGATCATATCAACTTGGGTCTGTGCATCGATGTTGGCACCTAGGGTCTCCAGCTCGTTTAAATAACCAATCATTTTTAAAACATGTTCCTTGACTGGAGTCCCTTCCGACATCTTTGCACTCATTATCTTTTGCATGGCTACCTGTCTGGCAGGCCTGCCATGCTCCCCAAACATCTTTTTCAGGGATGTGATAATGTCACTGGCAGAATCATTCGATTGGAATTGGTGTTGCAATACACCAGCCATTGAGGCCAGAATATTGCAACGAGCCATTCCATTCGACTTCTTCCATTTGTCGAACTCGCGTCTGGCAGCTGTCGAAGCATTTGTCGCCGGTTCTTCGGGGCATGGGGTGGTGAGGACATATATGTGATCCTCCGCAGTTAACACGATGTCAAGGTTACGTTTCCATTCAGTGTAGTTGTTTCCAGTTAACTTGTTTTGAGTGAGTATGGTGGCAAGTGGACTAAATGCAGATCCAGACATTATTATTACCGAAAATCAAACAAACAAAATAAATATGGATATCAGGATTTGACGGTTTGAAATAAAAGAATCCTTAAAACTCTTATTTTAAAACAAAGTCGCCGGAATATCGAAACAAAAGAATAAAGCCTCCGTGTGGAGGTCAATTTTCTATTTTTTGATTAATCAAGACTTGTCCGCTATGCAACTCTTGCAAAAACAAGTTATGACTCCCGATCCCTTTTGATCTCTAAGTTTCTGAACAATGCCCCGTGTGGGATCCCTTATCCATAGCTTAGCTAGTGTGTACCATTAACTAGGATCCAATCACAACCGTCTCAAGTAGCGCCTCCGTGTGGTGGTCACCCTCTAACACGTCTGATTGATCCTATCATACGAAGTTCACACCTAGTAACCAATGAGTAATGCACCCTCCGTATGGAATGATCACCCCTGACGAGGTGACACAGAATGCACCACTCATCTTACAGTGAACCGTTAATGGAAGATCGTGGGTGTAATTAATAAGACCCTCTCCCACTAGTTTTAGTAAAAAGGATTTTGCTTTTTGAGAAAATCTGTTTCTACACACTTCCCATAAACATCTAATGTTTACTAATGTGTTGAAAACGGTTTTTTGAATTTTATTTTAGAAAACTTGTTTTGCGTGCATGCAACAATGTATTATACGCCAATCACAAACCAAGCACATAAAACAAAAAAAACTAAAATGAAATATAGGCATTCAAACAATGCCTCTATCTCCCATGGCTCTATCTCTATAGAACCTCCTTTTGGTTTGATCGCCTCTAGCTCCATCTTCATGGATAACGGCTCCTTGCTCCATCTTCATGGATTTTCTAATTCTATTACATTTGTCCTATGCTTCTTTCGAAGTTTATAATTTATCTAGAAAAAGAAATAACAACAAAATAAAAGGCTAGGGAAACCGGTGCGACTTTCCTTTTCGTAGGATTGAAGTCGCAGCGCCCTTTACATATGCCTTAAAACCAAACCAAACTTAAATTACAACATGCACCAATCTCAAACAATTTAAATACAAATATTCAAATGATTTGGTGCCATGGGAGATAGCGACTAATCTAGCTGCAAAAGGGTTAGTCGTACACACATCCATACATACATAACAAATATATGTAACTGTTGAAACACTTAATTGATTCACACAGTATATAAACTCTTTACATACTGAATTAGAACTTAAAACAACATCTTACTTCTCTGTCACAGTTCGATCGATCGAAGACCGTTCGATCGCTCGAACCTTCGATCGATTGAACACTGTTCAATCGCTTGAACATTCTGTTTCACAGAATGATTTGAAAATTTTACAGAATATTTTAAAATTAAAGTTTTTAATTTCAAAACACTTTAAAACTGTGAAACAGAGAACCTGACAAAGAATCTGTCTCGATCGATCTAACTTCATTCGATCGATCGAATACCAGAAGGTTTCGATTGATCGAATACTGTTCAATCGATCGAGTACAGAGGATGTTCGATCGATCGAAACATGTTCGATCGATCGAACCCGCCTTGCATCCCATGCAATCATAGATTTGTATTCTGCTGCGATAACAATGCAGAAACAGATCTGTGACAATGTCGTTTTGAAAACAGTTCTAAAATCAACATGCAAATCAATATAGTGTTCCAAAAACGCATCTATAGATCCAAACGAGCGTGGCTCTGATACCAATTGTTGGAAAAAAATGGTTTAAGTTCTAAGTTTATACGCGCAGTGGAAAAATCAAGTTATGAAACTTAATTGGCATGCCCGGATCTACTACCCATCAACTCTATAGATGCGCACAAGAGGGGACAAGAATTATACCTTACTGTCTTGAACCCAATTCTGAAATCTCTGACTTCCAGCAGCCTCCACTAGATGGTCTTCACTCTTATGGCTCCTATGGATGCTCGCAGGAAGGGCTAGGGTTGGTGGGAACCCTAATGGAGAGGATACAGAGGGTTTTGGGGCTCCAAAACAGTTTTTGCAGCTTCTGACGTTCAAAAACGACGAACAACTTTTTCAGAACACAGCTACCCTATTTATAGATTCCCAGAACTGACCTAGCTCTCGAGCGATCGAAGTGGCTTTGATCGATCGAACATTCGATCGATCGAACCATCTTCAATCGATCGAACCGGTCTAGACTTCAATCGATCGAGACAACTTCGATCGATCGAACCTGTCTTGACAGCATCCTCATTTGCCTTTCCAAGCATCCTAGCAGAGCTAAGAGTGGGACCTCCTAGGCTCTTTATTGTTGGCTCAGATCAGTTGATTAACTCCCATGACCAAACTCTTTGATCAGCAAATTAATCGACTGATCAGTTAACGTTTACTCCACTATAAAACGATAACTGAACTCCAACGCAAAAGAACATATCCGAAGCGATAACTAGACTTGTATGTTGTACTAATGTCCCTCTACCGTCAGCATTCGTAATCATATTCAGGTAGTCGGATAATTGTTACTGTCAACCTGAATCGTGATTACTTCTTGAATTCCTTGAGTCCCATTCACCTCTCATGATTACCAAACATGTTGATAACTCTTATCAACAAGACTGCAGTACTCAGTAATCGACTTGGTGACATTCTCAAGGGAATGCTTACTCTGAAACAGAGGGTAGATTCTGTCTTGACAATATATGTTCACAACCCTATGAATATGACATACCCAAGATACCCAGGTGTTGATCTTCTACAGACCTCACTAATTGGTAAGTCAAAGCAGTCATATCCACAGTCTGTGTTCATAATCGTCTCAAGATTGAGAACACGTACCTTACACAAGTTATGAGTTCCTATCGACTGATTGACAGCCTTGAGCGTCAATAGGAAACTCAGGTCCGTCAATGCACTATAAGCACTAGCATACTAACCAAGAGTCACACTCTAGTGATTGAGATTTATCACTCCATCGAATGGTAGTTAATGATGCTACAGTGTATACCTGATGAGATATCCAGTCTCATCATCCACTGTGACAAGCTTTAAGTATCAAAGAATAGTAATTCGTATCTCATTGTACGTATCTCATACACACACGAAATACCTACTATGATACTTATGGATTAAACAATCATCTCATGAAAGAAACATACATCATAAAATGTAAAGCTGATATCCATATATTAAAATGCTAATGTCTAATACATATAGTAATGGTTTGAGGGCACAAACCCAACAAATAGAGTCTGGTCAAAACAATTTTTCAGAGACCTTATGATCATGATAGGTCCATGGGATTATTTTTGTCATAAACTACAATGATATAGCTTTCTTTTGGAGGAGTTACCTAAGACATGTATCTAACTTTCTGTAAAAAGGATTTTAACCTAGCTCATGTTTAAGATCACTTTTAATAGGATTCATTAGAGGTTGCTGAATTTGAAATTTTGATTGATGACATTTTCTTCTTGTTTTTATACATATCATTTGTTTGCTTGTAATTTTGTAATGCATATCATTTTAATCTCTTGAAATGATTTTCATTAGATGTTCCTTTTGCCATGGATATATTATAGTATATTTGAGGAAACAACACCAATCATAAATTAAGAACAAGGATGTTTAAATCAAGGCCTACCATTCGATAGGGCGAGGAGGGGGTGCTTTAGTCCTACTCGGGCTCCTTCCTCTCTCATACCAAGACTCCCGAATCTAGTTTCTGATAATGAAGGGCGAGTAACCTTATTCAATTTTGGGCAAGTCAAACGTGGGTTTCCTAATTCCCGATAAAGATTAGGTGGCGACTCTTTGTCTCTAGGATCACGTGAAGAAGTTCTAGTTCCTTGAAGTGTGCTCCTTGGATCCGTCCCTAGACACTATCGAGGAACGCCAGGACCCCCTTTCTGCATGTCCACAATCTGGCAACTCCACTGGGAATTTGAACGTGAAACTTGTAGTTTCTTGTTCTTTCAGGGTGTGATTTGAGCCAATGAATATCCTTGTTATTAATTCGATAATCATGTTGTTTCTGTCTGCATTTGCACTTACATTGTTCTTTCACCACGACTGCTTGAGACCATTGCCTTATGGGTAGAGGGCCCCCTTTCCTCCATTTATCGAGAGGTTTTGGTAGCATGTAGTCACCGTTAGCCTTGTATTAAATGCGGTATATAGAGCCTATTTGTGAATGACATGCCCTCGGGGAGGCAGTCACCCACAACTTTGAGCTTGCTAATGGACCCTTTATGAGACTAAAACCCGACCTTTGCATTCAGTTTCTATAACACCCTTCAAATAGGATCTTGATTATCATCTTTGATTAGGACAATGTGACGAATTTTTTGCATTTACCTGTAAGGGATTATATGGATGATAAGGACGTGCATGCAAAGGCATCATCAAACCTTATATGGTAGATTCCTCAAGGGTAGTATGGTCTTTATCCAAAAATCCAATCATTATTTGAGGACGATTTTTGAAATTTTGAAAATACAAGCATTTCTTCAAAAAAATCCAAGTCTTCTGAAACTTCCGGGAATGTTCCTTTTGAAATTCGCTTTGAGATTCACTTTCACAAAATCCATCAAAAAAAAAATTTCCCCCAGATTTTAGAGAATTTCAAAATTTCTACTTTGGTTTTCAAGAATCGTGATTTCACGCTTTAATGGTTCAATTTTAAAATTTTCCCCTCGGATTTTAGAAAATTTCCAAATTTCTACTTTGGTTATTGAGAATCGTGATTTCACACCTCAAGCTTTGATGGTTCAAAAGTGCTTTTGAAAACTAAAAATCTCCCCCTTTCTTTCAAGATTTTCATGAAAAATTCAATTTTATAAATCTGAGCCATCAAGAATTTCAAAGCTAAAAATCCTTGGATAATGATTGGATTAGTAAGGTGATTAGCATACTCAAGGAATCTTATGTGTTTATGTGTTGATATGCTAGGTCTAAGCGAAATTAAGGTGCATTGCATTTAGGGCAGATTGCATTTCATCTGCATTGCATACACTACACGAGCATTGCATATATGACTCACGAGTACGACATCTCTAATATACTTTTGAAAAGAAAAGATTTGTTTTCCTCAGAATTTTGAAAAAGATTTCTTTGATTTCAGAAAATGTTTTTGAAAAGGAAAAGATTTTCCATCTTTGATTTTCCATCTTTGTAAATCCACTTTTGAAATATCATTCTTTGAAAAATTCTTTTGCAATAAAGATACCTGATTATTTGAAAATCCCTAATAAACCAGAGAGAAAAGAAGATAGGACCAAAGAGTTGTACTCCCTCCTCGGTCAAAGCTCTGAATAGTCGATTGATCAAATCAGAGTTCGGGGAAAGATCAGTCGAGTTAACTAGGGTTGAGGATATGACGTACGAACTGATATAGAAGCCTGGTTGGCCGTAATGCAAACTGCATTAGATCAGAGAAAAGAACAAAATCGGGAACAACTTGCCACTATGATGAGAATGGTTGAGCAACTAACTAATCTGTCACCACCACTAGAAGGCTTTGGGAAGATAGTTCAACCAAAGGTTCAGTTAGATCAGGAGACTCAGGACAAGTTGGCTAAAATCGACAAGCTAGAGAGTGTCATGAGGAAGAGCAAAGGGGTCGATGAAATATTTGTTCGATATAGAAGGTCTATGTGATGCTCTAAAAGAAAAACTCCCTGAAAATTTATAAATGCCTCATATCAAATTCTTCGACGGAATTGGAAATCCAAAGAGCCATCTGAGGCTTTATGTGGGAGTCTTACAGCCTATAGGCATTGGGTCTGACTGTTTCGCCGTGCTGTTTCAAAAAACTCTGAGTGGGGCAGCACTGTCATGGTATTTGACCTTAGAATCAGTTGTGACCAATGATTAGGAAGCCTTGTCTAGGGCATTTATGGCTCAATACTCATACAATCAGTCATTCAATATTACTACAAGAGATCTAGAAACAACTAGGCAAGAGTTCGAGGATTCCTTCACAGGGTTCCTTACTCATTAGAGGGCAAAGGTTGCTCAGATAATAAGTAGACCTACTGAGAAAGAGCAAGTTCGGATGATCATCAAGAACCTGCAGCCTGAGTATCTTGAAAAGCTCCAATCCCAGTCTATCATGACATTTGAAAAACTGTTTGACATAGGCACACTCGTCGAAGATGCAATCAGGGATGGGACAATCAAGAAAGAGAACATGAACAATCAAAGGCTAGTTTATCATCAATCCACTGACGTCAATCAATTATCTCCTCAGCCTTTTCAAAAAGAACGTCAAAGTACTATTACGGCAAGAGGAAGTCAGAACCAGGGGCAGACAAGAGAGAAAAGGGAATTTTCTATATTGGGAATGTCCTTGAGCACTGCACTTGAGAGGATGCTAGAAAAAGGGTACTTGGAGAAATTAGAACCCAGGCCAGATCCGCTTCTGCCAAAATTCAGAACCCATTTTTATTGGAATTTTTACCAAGAACGCGGACATAGCACAGATAGATGTTGGAGGCTCAAGCATGAAATTCAGAACCTGACTGAAAAAGATGTCATTGCTCCCTCGCCACCACAGAGTATCAATTCTCTTGAGATAAGGTATGCACACCATGAATGGAAATTTATATCTCACCATTAGGGTAGCCAGTGTCCCATGTAATTTTGCCTGGTCTTGGGGAGATGATGCAATTTACCAAGGAAGAGGACTGGTGCCTTGAAGACAATAACTATGGGCCAGAAGAATTAGCCAAAGAATTTGAGCCTCTCTTGAGGAATGAAGAACTTCAGAAAGCTTAAAAGGAGGTGGTGATGAGATGATATTTGGAACTATTGCTATTAAAGCCGATACAGATGCTCTTTACAAAAAAATAATAAGTGAGTCACTATGACGCTCCACTTTAGATCAGGTCGAGTCTAGTCGAGTCAGTTTTGAGTCTTGTTGTCAAGTCTATCTATCGACAAGTTGTGTTTAAGTCTATATTGAGTACTGTAATCCTTGTCTTTCGAAGCAATGAAATAAAATCTTGATTTGCTTGATCTAATGCGCCTTGTCATGAACGAATGAATCTCTAAGCTAAAAATGTCACTTCTCTGATTATTGTGAAAAATACACTGCTGATAATTTTGTGCATTCAAAGGAATCCTAAAAGGATCAAAGTTGATTTTGCAGTAACGCCGAAGAAAGCTAAGAATTGATTAGTCTTACTTTAAGAATCTTGAGATGCTTTTGCTTAAATCTTGAAAAGATATGCTTGATAGTAACTCGGGACTAGCTTAATTTCCGGATCTTCCCATTTCAAATCTTGAGCTCAGAAAAATGAGCCATTCAAACCTGTCTAAACTATAAGCCATGTACACTTTGTCCTTCATGGTAGTCAAACATTTCAAATGAAGTACTTCTCTCAAAAAGAAAAAAGAATCTCGTTGGGATTAAAACCCAAAATGGCACCTAGGCAAAAGTTAGAGCACAAAAGAAAAAGAAAATGAAAAAAAAAAGAAGAAAGAAAAAAAGAAAAGGAAATTTTGCGTGTTGTTTTAAAGAACTTGATCATAGCCAGTCAAAACTCTAAAAAGAAAAGAAAAGAAAGAAGAATGAAGAAGATCAAGAAATTGGAAATATGAATTATCCCAAAGCTTTGATTTGTATTTTCTTTAAGTAAGCCCAAAGATTTGAAGGGCTAATCTTGCTCTAAAAACATGTATGATATATGATGATGAGAAATGTAAAACTGGCTGGCTAGTGAAAAGGTGAAAAGAATCAACCGTTAAGAATAAGAAAAGAAAAAGAAAAGAAAAGAAAAGAAAAAGGAGAAGTAGTTTAGTTTCTTTCAACGCTACCACAAGTGACCTGCTTCAGAAAATCTATCTGATGACATGGCTTGAAAAGCCCCCAAAATTCTTAAATCCTGGCTCTTTCAAAACCTTCAACCTTCGAGGAACTATGGTTGACCTAATTTGCACTTGGGGATACGTAGGCAACCAACTCGGTTCGGTCACTGCTCCTAAAACACTCAGCCACGTCTAAAAGTACCTTCTTTCAAGACTTGGCCGAACTACTTTGTACCTAATTCCCACTTGGGGATAAGTAGGCAAGCTTCCCTGGCTCTCGATCCCAGACCTTTGCAAACATCGTTAGCCTACACCCCCTTCCACATTATAAGCAAATCCTGAGCCGTCAAGTATATCTTTGAAAACATTGGAAATGAATCATCTCTTATTCTATAAGCTAAGACACTAATTCAAAGCACATTTCTGAGAAAGCAAAGAATTGATTGAGATCCATATGGTGTATTTTCAAAGCATTACTTTATCAGCTATGTATTATCACACTAAGATGAGAAGTGCACATGAAAAGCAAATAGATACATCAAAAATGACAAACGTGCATTAAGTTAAGGAAAATTTAGTTTTCTCCTCCAAATTTATATTTTAAGAATGTCATCTTCCTGTGTCAATGTATGTCAATCTTTATCGTGCTCTAGTATGTCATCGTCTAGTCTATCATGATCTCGAGCGTGTGGGTCCAAAGTGGTCTAAAATTGTAAAACTCTAAGAGCATCCAAAGGTAGATACAAGCAGAAGTTCCGAACACTATTATTGCATCAACAAATCCTAGTCAAGATGTAGTGTCGAGTGGTTGATGAGAAACAGAATTGATCCAGAAGGGAAAATCAGAAGACATAATCTTCAAACCGAGGTCAGGACATTCAGAAAAGGTCGAAATGAACCCAACATGCGTAAGCTGGTCAAAGCACCAATATGAGTCTCAGATCTTGAATGAGCAAAGCGTCCAGAATATGAGCCCTTTTTCTCTTATATCAGAATACACTCAGAACTTGCTTTGTCCGAGGGTTTGTTATGATCTCGCATCTTTGAATTCTAGAAATCTCCACAGCAAAGAACTTTCAGACATCATCTAAGAATTACCTCAAGAAAGAGGGCATATTTTAGAATCCATAAATCTAAATAGGTATGCGCTAATCAGTTGGTTCGCCAGAAAGCGGCACTTGTCAACCTTCAGAGATGGATCATAATCTGTGAACACTTTTTTTAGCATCTATTGTACCTTTATTCAAAAGGAATGTTGGATCGATTGAGCTAGCAGAAGCATCTATAGAAAGTAGTCATAAGGAGACGCCCACTAACAAAGTCATCGTATGGAGATGCTCTCTACCTTTGAAAGCCATTGTAAAGAGATGCCCTCTACTTCACAAAGTCATCGAAAGGAGATGCCCTCTACTTCAGAAAGTAATTGTAAGGAGACGCCCTCTACTTTAGAAAGTCGTCGTAAGGAGACACCCTTTTACATCATAAAGTCGTCGTATGGAGATGCCCCCTACTTCACAAAGTCATTGTAAGGAGGTGCCCTCTACTTCAAAAAGTCATCATATGGAGATGCCCTCTACCTTTGAAAGTCGTCATATGGAGATGCCTTCTACCTTTGAAAGCCATCATATGTAGCTGCCCTCTACTTTTGAAAGCCATCATAACGAGATGCGCTCTACATTAAAAAGTCATCGTAAGGAGATGCCATTTACATCAGAAATTCCTTGTAAGGAGATGCCCTCTACTTTACAAAATCATCATAAGGAGATGCCCTCCACTTCAGAAAGTCATCATATGGAGATGCCCTCAACATTTGAAAACCATCATATGGATACACTTTTTACATTTAAAAGTCATTGTTTGGAGACACCCTCTACTTCTATATGTGATTATAATGATACACCCTCTACTTTTGAAAGTCATCATTGGGAGATGCCCTTAACATTTGAAGTCATCAAAAGGAGATGACCTCTGCATTTGATAATCATACCAGAAATCATCAAAGAAAATCCTTCAATCTTAGCCTCTGCTTATTGTCAAAGACGAACTATTAGTCTCAGCTTCAGCTTATTGTCGAAGATAATCATGCGGTCTCTACAGATTATCCAAAGAATATAGACACCCTCTACTTCATATAAAGATCATGAAAGCATCATAAAAATTGTTGCCGTCTGTAAGAGAGAGTCATCACATTGTTTTCATTCGATTCTGCATCTAAAACTCTTGAGGACGATTCCACTAGCACGTTCACATTCACGTTTTCATACTACATCAGCATCCTAGGATAGGAGCATCTCATATGTATTATTGTTTGTGTGTGTTCTCTATCGTCTCGCACGCTTGAACTATGCCCTGGTCTGATTCCAGGAAAGGATACGTTGGCAGCTCCAGCGAAGCACGATCAGCAGCAGCTTCAATTTAGCAGCCTCTACCCAGCATTTCATTGCATTCCATTCTTGTATTCTAATTTATTGATTTTCTCAGATTTTAAATTTCTTGATCTTCACAAACTTTTCGTTTCCTCTCAGTATGGTTAATGGGTGCCTTCTAGCTTTGGCACTCACTTGCAGTTCAATGTTGTTCACAACAAGCTCTGCCAAAGAGTGGCAAACTGTAGACACCCAATTTCGATCACACTGATAGGATTTAGGGTGGAGAATGTCTTACAGGATTCGATGAGGAAAATCACCTCATGGAAAGTACTGGATTCCACACAATCGAAAGATCAAACTTTGGAAAGTGACTTCAAGCTCAGAAAATCATTTTTCAAACATAAATTCCAGTTTTATCAAAATCGTCTCTCAGAATTCATATTCACTCGGGGTTATATGAACATGAAGTGTTCTAAACGCATTATTCTAGGTATCCAGAGATTCAATTTCAAATAAAAACTAAAAATGGATGCACATTGAGAAACAATTTTGGAAAAAGAGTCGTTTGATTTCAAAAAGACAACGAAAGTTCCGGAGGACTTCCGGACTTCAATTGAACTTCAATTCACATTTCAAATCCTCTGGGAATATTTTTATACTAAAATTCAACTCGACAACTTTCCAATGGTTCATAAATGGAAGATTTCGCACACCAAAGTATTTTTGCAAAAATCAGGAAAAGTAGTGCACGTAATATTTGAAACAGGACATAAGGGCACCCAAAGGACCAAGAAAATGAGATGGCGGGTCCCACTTATGGGGTGGCGGGTCATACCTAAGCCTCCACCTATATAGTACCCCCTCTATCAAGCTTTTGGAGTTCTAGACCCTTCCAGAGGCTTCCCACTACAAGGAAATTGCCCTGAAACTACGTTTAGGCACTAAAATGGTAATTTTAACCCTTTCTTGATCTCTAAAATCCCTATTTTAACCCTAAAAGTTAAGAGTTATGTTTTCAAAACTCTATATATAGATCACATACATCTCAAATGAGATCATGTTGAATCATCTTGGAAGATACAATCACATACACTTTCAAATTTAAAAGAATTCTAGAGAGAGAATAGTGAATGAAGAATTGATTTCTTCTAAAATGAATCTTAAGATAAATAGATAAGATAATTGAAGAGAGTTTTGACATCAATTGCCTCCTTGAACTTCCACCATGGATGAGTGCTTTAAGAGCTTGAAGAATACTTGAAGAAGAAGATCCTTCAAATCAACTTTGATTATATAATTGAGAATCCTCTAAGAGGTAAACACCACAATTCATCTCTAATTCTTTCTCTTATATATAGATCTATAGGACTTGGATCTAGTTTATTTTTGTTTTCTTTGTAAGAACACTCATCTTCTTCCTCTCTTGTTCTTCACATACTCACATAGCTAGATCAAACTCTTCCTTGATTTTATTGATAATTCATAATTAGAGATTGATTTTCACATTGATTTTCAATTTTAGTTTTATTCTTCTATTCTAGTTTAGGTCAATGCATACATGATTATATATATATATATATGTATCTATTTTGAATTCTATGATGTTTTGAAAGTATGATCTATGAGAAGGATGATTCTTATGTTCATACCTATCTCTTGATTATTCATATTACCTAGAATTCCTATTAAAATTCATTTCTAATAGGATATTTGTAAGTCCCTTTGATCCATGATTTAAAGTTCTTCATAGAACTTGAGGGATAAATTGATTGGGAATCATGATAATTAAGTTGATCTATGAGTTTGATCTCTCTAACAAGCTTCAACCAACACCTAATGATGATAATTAAGTTGATCTATGAGTTTGATCTCTTTCATAAGCTTCAACCAACACCTAAGATGTTCTTCCACACACTTTAAAATGAACTAGTCAAAATTCAGCAAAACAGATTGGTTTTGTCCATACGATTTAGTCCACCAAAACCCATAGTTTGATGGATTTTAAATTTTTTGGGTAAACTTTGATCAATTAGCTTTCATTCTATCCGTTTTGAGAATCATTAGGATCAATATGCTATTTTTAGAAATTATTAAAAAATCGGTGGACAAATTTGAACATAGTCTCTATGTACTTGAACTTTAGAAAATCTATGATTGTTATTGATGATCCTCTTTTTGGGGATGATTCCTAACTCATGTATCTATATGACAATGTAAAATTGTGAGCATACGATCGAGTTAAGATTATTTTCTAAGCGTTTGAATTTGATACAACTATTCTTGAATTTTTTAAGTTTAACTACAATCATGATTATGTATACAAAATGGTCATACCTTGATCACTCAACAACAATTGATAAAAAAAAATGGTTTAGAAATCGTCTAAGATAAATGGATGAGAGTTTAAAAGCTTAGATCAACTTGATTAACATGATTCATGGATTTCTATAATGTCTTGCATTCCTTTGTCAAATGATACCAAATTTCCAGAATAACAGAGTCTGGTTAAAACAATTTTTCAGAGACCTTAAATTCATTATATGTCCATGGTATTATTTTCCTCATAAACTACAATGAAATAGCTTTTGTTTAACCCTAAATAGAGCTTCACATGATTTTTGTAGAATTAATTATGATTTTTACAACAGTGGACAGTCCTGATCCATTGTTCCCAAAACTCTTATTTTTCGAACTTCAAAAATGCTAATGAGGTCCTACTTTTTGGAAAAGTTTCCTGAGACATGCATCTAACTTTGTGTAAAGGGGTTTTAACCCAGCTCATTTTTAAGATCACTTTTGATAGGATTCATTAGAGATTGCTGAATCTAGAAATTTGATTGATGACATCTTTTTATTTTTCATGCATACCATTTGTTTGCTTGTATTTTTGTAATGCCTGGGTATTCCTTGGTGTCTTAGTGCATAGAATTAAATGTCGTGCATCCAAACTTTAATTTATGGATTTGCCTCATCTACATGTGGCTTAGCGCCCATGTATCTTGTACTATCTCTATCCTTTCTCTTAGAATTTTTCTAAGTTTACAACTTTGTTTTCAATGACACGATTCCTTTAGGATAGTCTCCTTTTTTGTGCCTATATGTTAGAGACATCTTATCTATGATTGTTGCATGATTGCATTGCATGTTTTCTTTCTTTTGCTTTTTGCGACTCCATTTGAGTCAACCAATGTAAGTCTTCTTACTCCCTCTTGCATATCATAACATGTCTCATTTGTTTGCATCGATCCCGGGCGGGACTAGCCACTGTGAGTAAACCTCTCTCTTGTATTGAATGTGCATCCGACTGCTACTTGCCATGTATATATTATCTAGTATGTTTGAGGAAACAATACCTATTATGAATTAAAAACAAAGATATTTGAATCAAGGCCTACCGTTTGGTAGGACGAGGAGGGGGTGCTTTAGTCCTGTTTAGACTCCGTCCCCTCTCGTACAAAGACCCCTGAACGTTGTTTCTGGTGATTAAGGGCGAGTAACCTTATTCAATTTTGGGCGAGTCATATTTGGTTTCCTAATTCCCGATAAAAATTAGGTGGCAACTCTGTCAACGGAACACCAGAACCTTCATGCCCATGCGCCATGGTCCACAATTTGGCGACTCTGCTGGGGATTTGAACATGAAATTTATGGTTTCTTGTTCTTCGAGGATTTGACTTGAGCCAATAAATATCTTTGTTATTAATTCGATAATTGTGTTGTTTCTGCCAACATTTGTACTTGTATTGTTCTTTTACTGCAACTGCTTGAGACCATTGCCTTGAGGGTGGAGGGCCCCCTTTCCTCTATTTGTCGAGAGACTTTGGTAGCATTTAGTCACCATTAGCCTTGTACCGCATGCGGTATATAGAGCCCTTAGCTTGCTAATGGACCCTTTATGAGACTAAAACCCAGCCTTTGCATATAGTTTCTATAGAACCCTTTAATTAGGATCTTGATTATCATCTTTTATTAGGACGATGTGATGAATTATTTACGTTTGCCTGTAAGGGATTATGTGGATGATGAGGACGTGCATGCGAAGGCATCATCTAACCTTGTATGGTAGATTCCCCTAGAGTAGTATGGTCTTCATCCAAACATCCAATCATTATTCGAGGACGGTTTTTAAAAATTTTGAAAATGCAAGCACTTCTTCGAAAAACCCAAGTCTTTTGAAAATTTCAGGAATATCTCTTTTGAAAATTTGCTTTGAAATTCACTTTCACAAAATCCTTCCAAAAATTCTCCTTAGAGTTTAGAGAATTTCAAAATTCCTACTTTGATGATTCAATTTTAAATTCTCCTCTCAGATTTTAGAGAATTTCAAATTTCCTACCTTGGTTTTCAAAAAATTCATGATTTCACACTTTGATGATTCAATTTCGAATTTTTCCGCTCACATTTTAGAAATTCAAATTTCCTACCTCAATTTTTAAAGAATTATGATTTCACATCTCAAGCATTGATGATTCAAAAGTGCTTTTGAAAATTACAAATCTCCCCTTTTTTTTCAAGATTTTCATGAAAAAATCAATTTTGTAAACGTGAGCCATCAAGAATTTCAAAGCTAAAAAATCCTTGGATAATGATTGGATTAGTAGGGATTAAGGTGCATTGCATTCAGATTAGATTGTTTAATATACTTTCAATCATTGATGATTCTCTAATATACTTTCAAAAAGAAAAGATTTGTTTTCCTCAGAATTTTGAAAAAGATTTCTTTGATTTAAGAAAATGTTTTTGAAAAGAAAATAATTTTCCATCTATGATTTTCCATCCACTTTTGTAAATATCATTCTTTGAAAAATTCTTTTGCAATAAAGATACCTAATTATTTGAAATTCCCTAATAAACCAGAGATAAGAGAAGATAGGACCAAAAAGTTGTACTCCCTCCAGGGTCAGAGCTCTGAACAGTCGTGTGATCCGATCAGGGTTTGAGAAAGGAACTGCCGAGTCGAATAGGGTTGAGGATATGGCATACGAAGCCGATATGGATGACAGATTGGCCGCAATGCAAACTGCATTGGATTAGAGCAGAGAACAAAATCGGGAACAACTTACCACTATGGTGAGAATGATTGAGCAGCTGACTAGTCAGCCACCACCGCCGCCTCTGGTGCATCATGAGGAAGAAGACTCTGGGGAGACAGTTCAACTAAAGGTTCAGCTAGATCAGGAAATTTAGGACAAGATGGCAAAAAACAACAAGCTAGAGAGTGTGATCAGGAAGGGCAAAGGGGTTGATGAATATCTGTTCGATATAGAAGGTCTGTGTGATGCTTCAAAAGCAAAACTCCCTGATAATTTCAAACTGCCTCATATAGAATTCTTCGACAGAACTGGAAATCCAAAGAGCTATCTGAGGCTTTATGTGGGAATGTTACAGCCCATGGGCATTGGGTCTAACTATTTCGCCGTGCTATTTCAAAGAACTCTGAGTGGTGCAGCACTATTATGGTATTTGACCTTAGAATCAACTATGGCCAAAGATTGCGAAGCTATGGCTAGAGCATTTATGGCTCAATACTTATACAATCAGTCATTCAATGTTACTATAAGAGATCTGGAAACCACTAGGAAAGCATGTGAGGAATACTTTGCAGGATTCCTTACTCGTTGGAGGGCTAAGGCTGCTCAAATGACGAGCAGGCCTACTGAGAAAGAGCAAGTCCGAATGATCATCAAGAACCTGCTTCCTCAGTATCTTAAAAAGCTATAATTCCTGTCTATCACGACATTTGAACAACTATTTGATATAGGTACACTTGTCAAAGATGCAATCAGGGATGGGACAATCAAGAAAGAGAACACAAACAATCGAAGGGTAGTCTATCATCAGTCTGCTGATGTTAATGCATTATCCCCTCAACCTTATCAGAAAGAATGTCAAAGTACTACTCCGGTAAGAGGAAATCAAAACCAAGGGCAGTTAAGTGGAAAGAGGGAGTTTTTTGAATTGGGAATGTCTCTAAGCACAGCATTAGAATGAATGTCGGAAAGAGGGTACTTGAAGAGTTAGATCTGATGCCAACTCCAGACCCTCTTCAACAAAACTTTAGGATGAATTTATACTACAACTTCCATCAAGGACACTGCTATGGTACCAACAAGTGTTTGAGGCTCAAACATGAAATTCAAGATCTAATTGATAAGGGGATCATCTCCCCTCCTCCTATGCAGCCAAATGACAACAGAAATCTTCTTTCATGTCATCAAAAGGCTCAACCGCCGCAAAATATCAATTCTCTTGAAATAAGATTTGCACGCTATGACCTGACAATTAATATCTCAGCTTTGGGCCAGCCAATATCCCACATAATTTTGCCTGATATTGTGGAGATGAACTAGATGTAATATGCTAAGAAAGATGATTGGTGCCTCAAAAACAATGAATGTGGGCCCGAAGGGTTAGCCGAGGAGCTTGAGCCTTTAGTAAAGAATGGCAAGCTCAAGAATGTGATGAAGTGATGATGTTCGGGAACAACTTGTCATGCCCCGAAGCACCAAAATAGGGAAAAATAAATTTCCTTTATGGGTTCGTAGACACGTGATAGGTTGCATTACCGATTTGTCCAAGACCAAAATGTTATTGGTAAACAACACAACCTAAAGGATAAAATCGATGTCTGCTTACATGATTAAAATACAATGAAAAGCAATAGTACTAGCGAACGAAGTACATCATGGTAGATACATCAGAGTCTTATGACTCTAAAACCTATTACAAAAGATATGATAGGTCTTCTAATAAAGATTACAACCAAAAACATTTACAAAAGACAGCCACTAGTCTACTCTCTAACTAGCATATCCATAGCCATCTTCAGTGTATTCTTCCTCCACGTCCTCCTCTTGCGTAGCATCATAACCCGTGTACTCGTCACCTAGATAAGCTGGACATGGGAATGTCCAGTGACATGAACGTCGTCAGCTTATAAAAGCTTAGTGAGAAAATTAAATCAAATGGAATGTATATAGCCACTCACAACAAGAATCTGTTAACTACTTTTAATATGACTTTTAGGATCTTTGCGTTAACCAAACAATCTTTAACCAACCACCTCGACACGAAGAATCGAAAGGAGTCTCAACTCTACGAAACTTAACCCAGAACTAAATTGACCAACAACATCGACTAAAATAAGACGTAACTCCAAAGTATTCAATATTCTGGGTATAACGCATCCACGGTTTAAAAAAACAATACTCGGCAAGGAAATCACTTGGTTTCACACGTCACTAAAGATCCTCAGGTCAACTGCATGACTGAACACGTTATGACGATCCACAGATCAAGGATAGAACAACTCTTGACAATAAATCACTTGATAGAACACGTCACTAATGATCCTCAGGTCAACTGCACGACCGAACACATTATGACGATCCATAGATCAAGGATAGAACAACTCTTAACAAAAAATCGCTTGATTGCACACGCCACTAACGATCCTCAGGTTAACTGCACGACTGTGGATATGCGAAATCGATTGTCCACTCTTTTTGTTTTTGTTTTTGTTTTGAAATTGATTTAGATCAAAGAAAAAGAAAAGGTCTATTGAAAACAGATACAGAGTCGCCACATGGTCTTTAAGGAACCAAGAAACCTAATTTTGACTCACCCAAATGGATAAAGGGCACCGGCCTTTCATAACCAAAGAACTTGGCTTGGGGTTTTGGTACAAGAGAGGAAGGAGCCTTTGTCACGACTCAAACACCCTCAACTCGCCCCGTCTCTTGACGGGCCTCAATTAGCATCCAAATAATCATCTTATACTATGTTTGGTTCGACAATTAATACTATGATAGTATATTACATCACATAAGAATCTTGAAATGGACGATCAAAAGATAAGATATCATTCATAAGATCTAAGCCAAGTATCACACATTACAAAGTGAAAGATCACACAAACAAGCCTAGAAAAATTGTCTAATTATGTATCAAGTAACAAAGTCTTCCTAATCTAAGGTGACATGAATTGTTCTTGAAATAAATAATCAAAGAAGTCAAATATGCTTAGCAAGCTAGGATGATGCATGTTAATCTTTGAGAAAAGAAAACCTCTCAATCCCCGGGACGGATGAGAAAGGAAGATTAGATCGAGGGGAAGCATGAACGTATGATCAAGTTCATTCCTTATAATCTTCTTAGATTACGAGTCACAAAAAAGTCCAAATCTTGCATGGATGCAACGTATGATCCTAGAATGTGTAAAGGTTGTAGTGTGTTTGTGTACATGGACTTTCGAAAGTGACTTAAAAGTCTAAAATATGCATGAATGAATGGGGTAAATCATCATGGGATATGTAAAAATATGGTATGGACCACTTCCTAGGATATGTACTAATTTGAAGTACATATATGCATCAAATCAAATGATGGAAGTAAAAGTATACTTACTGTAAATAGTGTATAGAACAGTGACTTGATCTTGTGGAAATTGAAAAGTAGGGCTAGAAATGTTTTCAATGCATGATATTTTATGGAGATCATCCTTATTGTGTCTAGAATGAAAATCAAAAAGTGAGTCCTCTATGACTATTACATATTGAGTGAAATCATATAAACAATAGATGTTACTCAGAAATCGAGTCCGTACTGTCGACTGAAATGTTAAAAAATCTTAGAAAATGAAAACAAAACATCTAGAGGCCCATATTATACAGAAAGTTCCCTAAGACACTGACGTTAAAAGGAAAAATGAGTTGGGACCACTCTGTTTGGAAAAGTTTTTTGTAAAACAAGTTGAAAGTCAACCAAGCTGCTATGACAGCAAAAATAGAATGTTTGGGTCAAAATAGAACCATTCCAAGTGTTTTCAAGCTAAGTCAAAAATCATGGATGTTCTATAATGAGTTAAGAAGACTTTTCCAAGTGGTCTCATGTTCTATAATGGGTTAATAGAAATATTTGAACTCAGATCATTCACTGTTTTGAAGATTTTTGGTAAAACAAAGCTTATTTCTTGGAATCCAAATGTTGGGGGTTTTAAAGGGGTTTTGAAATAGGGGTTTCGAAAGCACATTTCTAGCAGAAAAGGGAGATTAAAACCACTTGGAACATCATCATCAAACTCATATCAAGAACTCCCAATATTACTTGGATAAACATAGTTTTGTTTGAGAATATGACTTCAAGAATACATATGAATGTACTGAAGTTAGAATCATCATACATTAAACATGTCTTTGAGGTCAAGAGCTACTATCCATAAGGATTCACTCTCCTCAAACAACATGTCATCTACGTGATGATAAGCATGTAAGTAATCAAAGAAAAATAAAAAATAAATGTGGTAAGAAGAGATGAACATTAATGTAAACAAGCAAGTAATAGCAATCAATAGATGATAATCAATGTGATTTTGGACTTGTAGCTTGGTGTTTCACTCATAGATATTGACATTTGGACATGGAAGTAGCTTCCTAACTCAAGATTGCTCAAAAATTGGTGGTCGGGAAAGACTTGTGAGATATAAGAGGGGTAATGGAAGAAAACAAGATTGAAACTCACTTTCTTATAGAAAATCAGTGGGAGAAGCTCCCTTTCCTTCTTCTAAACCTATCTCTATCTCTCGTTCTCTCTACAACTTCTATGAACTTTGCACTTGGCACCCCCAAAATGAAGAGCAAAGGGGGGCTTATATAGGCCAATTTGGGGTGGTTTTGGAATTTAGAAAGTGCTCCCATTGGTCCCAAACATCTGTGAACATAAAACTACATCGTTTTGGTATTTAATTATTCAATTTGGACCCCAAAATAAATTATAAAAATGGATTCTGCGGGAGTTAAGTGCCACCACGGCACTGGCAATGTGCCTTCGCGGCAGTGGCCCAGTGCCACCACGGCACTGCTCCACAGACTCCCAGAATTTTGTATTTAGGCCCCCAGAGGTTCCGGTATTCGCGAAAAGGCCCTATTTCGTCTGAAATTCACAAAAAATGCGTACGAACTCCAAATTGAGCTTGTGATATACCGTTGGAAAGGTAATGGAGTCTGCTTTCTATAAAAATAGTTCAGAGTCAAGTCACTTTAAAAGTTTTGCGGTATTTGCGATAAAAGCCGATTTGATCATCTTTTTCACCTTCAGAAATCCATAATAAATTCATTTTGAATTCAGAAATTATGTGCGATATATCATTGGAAAGCTATTGACCTCTAGTATCCATGAAAAATATTTTAAAAATGACATGGTGCTCCGGTTTCAAAGTCAACTTTTAGGTCAAATCGATCAAACCCGGGATCTCAGGAAGTTTTGGGAACCTATGGGAGCTCCCAAGAGCTGACGTTTTCATCCGATTTTCTTTTAAAACTCATTTTAGTACTTTTCACGTGATCTTAAATGATCTCGGAACTTTTTGGAGAATTTGGATGATTTTGGTCAAACCTTGGTCAAACTGGTCAAGGGGGACTTTTCGGGAATTTTGAGACTTCTGCGGGTCTCTGGGAGCTGACGATTTCTTTTGATTTTGCTTGAAAAAATATTTTAGTATATTTATAACGTAGCATGTTTCCAAAACTTTTGGTCCAAATCTGGGAGTTTGGGGGCTTTCAGGGGTATTTTGGTCATTCTAAGCATTTTGAGTGATAGAACTAACTTCTAAGAGTCCTTTTTGAGTCTTTTTCGATCATTGTAAACCACCAAGTTATGGGTCTCCTAAATTTGATAGCCAACCAAATGGGGTGTCTACAACGATCGAACACGTTATGACAATCCACAGATCAAGGATAGAACAACTCTTGACAATAAATCGCTTGGTAGCACAAGTTACTAACGATCCTCAGGTCAACTACACGACCTAACACATTATGATGATCCACAGACCAAGGATAGAACAACTCTTGACAATAAATCGCTTGATTGCACACGTCACTAACGATCCTCAGGTCAACTGCACGACCGAACACGTTATGACGATCCGCAGATCAAGGATAGAACAACTCTTGACAATAAATCGCTTGATTGCATACGTTACTAACGATTCTCAGGTCAACTGCACGACCAAACTAGTTTATGATGATCCACAGATCAAGGATAGAACAATTCTTGACAATAAATCACTTGATTGCACACATCACTAACGATCCTAAGGCAACTGCACGACCGAACACGTTATGACGATCCACAGATCAAGGATACGAATCATATTCCCCAATCGACCCCACAAGATCACCGAAAGGCTGACTCCGCAAGAAATACGCGAACACGACACTGAGGTCTACAAATCAACTTTGATCAAGAGTCAAACGACGAGAAACAAAGATTAATGTCCCCTATTTGCATATAATTCATTATTGAAGGGTTTTCCATTATCTTAAGCGTTCATACATTTCGTAGTTTAGTTCATTAATAACTTCCAATTGTAACGGTCAAGATTTTTCTATATGTCCGACATTTCGTTTTACCCTTTAATATAATCACGATTCAAACTTTCCCAATCACTATTAATGCAATAGTCATGCCATACAACATACTTATAACTTGAGTATGGATTCTCAATGGTCATCACACTATACTCATTACAACAGCAGCATAGCATATAGCTCATGGATCTATAAACATGGATTTGATACCAACAATTATGTAGATAAAACCCTTAACATGCTCATCTATGCGATATTACTTACCATGGCTCAAATATTTATAGCAACACAGGTACTGGAAAACTAGCATCGTCAATCAACACAATGCATAAACATTACCTCATACAAAAATCATTATAATCTGCCAGGATATATTTCACTGTGTTGACTGAATTTATATTATCTATTTAGGCATGATGAATTACTTTATATATAAAACTCAAATCTAGAACATTATAGGTATTTTTATTATCTTTATGTACAAAAAAATCTAGCTTCATATAGATTTTTGAGTTGTTCAAAACATTTATTTTACTAAGACATTTCTATATTTTTGGACTGCTCTGTCCCAGATTTATAGCACTGTGTTGTACGTGAGTTTCACCTATGAAGAATTCATTTTTAGACTGAGCTATAGAAGCAGTATTTGTAGATAAATGAGTTAGCTTTCTCCACACAAGAAAAAAACCTAGCTTAATTTAGATTTTTTAGTTGCTCAAAGCATTCATTTTACTAAACTACATTCTACAAGAAGTTTCTATTTCTCGAATTTATAGTACTGCGTTGTTCATACATTTCACCTATGAATGAGTGATTTATAGAATAAGCTATAGAAGAGTTATTTGTATATAAATGAGTTAGATTTCTCCACAAAAAAACCTAGCTTAATTCAGATTTTTAAGCTACTCAAAACGTTCATTTTACTAAACTACATTCTGCTGGAAGTTTCTATTTCTCAGATTTGAAGATTTGTCTTACATGGCATGAAAATTATAAAATAACAACATCAACCACTTACTAAACATTACTATATACTATATATGTTCTAAAGTGAGTTAGTAAACTTACCTAAACTTGAAATTGATCTTGGGCTTTGGATTTGAGCTTAGGAAGCTTGAACACAAGCTTCAATGGTTGAAACTTCTTCTTCTTCTTCTTCTTCTTCTTCTTCTTCTTCTTCGTCTTCTTCTTCTTCTTCTTCTTCTTCTATCTCACCATGGATTTCATCTTCTAGATCTCTCTCTAACTCTATATGTGCAGATTGTAATTGCCCAAGAGGGTAAAATGCATGGATGGGGCATGCTTATATAGAGAAGGATGGTGGCTAGGTGTCCTCATGCATGTTTGCATGTGTACATGCAAGGACATGTGTCCAATAAGTGGACAAGTGGCATGTGGTCTAGTGACAAGTGTCAAGCGGGTTGGATGTGCTACCAAGTGGTCGGTTACGTGGGGCCCATCTCAGGGTCTGTTCCACTTCCTCAGTTTCCATGCATAAGTCCTCGTTATGCGTGTCAGTCTCGATTTTTGTGCAAATGGGTATTATTTCTAATGTTCGGGTCCAGGTACGGCACTAAGTTAAGTCTAATTACGGTCGAGTCGGTGCGATACTTATAGTCTAATTAGTAATTACATTACACGGATACAGTCACACAAATAAAATAATAATAGACCAGATATGGAAATTCAGAAAACTGATAATATGATAAGTAGAGGAAAATTACAGGTATTACATCTTCTACCACCTATGACAGGATTTCGTCCTCGAAATCAGGACTATCGAGGCACTAAAAAGAAAAGGAAATTTCTCTCGCATCTCTGACTCCATTTCCCACGAAGCTTCTCTTTCGTCATGATGATTCCACTGAACCTTCACCAATGGAATCTCCTTGTTTCTCAGCTTCTTGGTCTCTCGACCCAAAATCTTGATGGGCCTCCCTGTGTAAGACACATTGCTATTCACCTCGATATCCTTGAAGTCGACTACATTTGGCATTACCCTGATGATACTCCTTTAACATACTGATGTGAAAAACATTGTGAATACCTGACAACCTTGCTGACAGTGCGAGTCTATAAGAAACTTTTCCTATGCATTCCAAGATTTTGAAAGATCCGATATATCGTGGTGACAACTTTCCTCTTTTCTGTCCAAACCTTACTACTCCTTGGACTGGTGATACCTTGAGTAAGACATGCTCTCCTACCTTGAACTCTTTATCCTTACGATGCTTGTCTGCATAGCTCTTATATCAATCTTGTGCTGCCTTCATCTTCTCTGACAATGACTATCTTCTCATTAGTCTCTCGAATCATCTCCGGTCCAAGAAGCTTGCCATCTCCAACTTCGGCCCAACATAATGGTGAACGACACAGCCTTCCATATAATGCCTCGAACGGTGCCATGCCTAAGCTTGAGTGATAACTATTATTGTAGGCAAACTCAATTAATGGCAGATGTGTTTCCCAAGAAATCTCAAAGTCAATCACGCAAGCTCTAAGCATGTCTTCTATTACTTGATTGGTCCTCTCGATTTGTCCGTCAGTCTGAGGATGAAATGCAAAACTCAATCTCAACGAAGTTCCCAAACCTGTCTGGAAACTTTCCCAAAATTCTACAGTAAACCGAGAATTATGATCTGACACTATGCTGACAGGTACTCTATGCAATCATACGACTTGTTGTATGTATAACTGACTCAACTTTTCCACAGAGTATATCATACTGTATGCTATAAAATGAGCTGACTTGGTGAGTCGGTCCACAATTACTCAAATAGAGTCATGGTTCTACTGAGATTGGGGCAGAACTATCACAAAATCCATGGTGATGTGTTCCAACTTCCACTGCAGAATTGGCAATGGCTGTAACAATCCTGATGGCCTCTGATGTTCTGCCTTGACTTGTTGACAAGTAAGACACTTAGAAACATACTCTGCCACTTCTCGTTTCATGCCTTCCCACCAAAAATTTACTTCAAGTCTCTATACATCTTTGTGCCTCCTGGATGAATGGTCAAACGGGACTTGTGTGCTTCATGTAAAATGTCCTTCCTAAGATCCCCCATATCGGAAACAAACAGTCGGTTCCTGCACCAAAATCCTCCATCTGAGCCTACGCTCCATTGCTAAGGTTCCTTAGCCAAAACTCTAGCAAACCGCTTCTTCTACTCTTTGTCTTTCTGCTGGGCTTCCAAAATACGACTGAAAAGTGTCTGTTGTGCTTCCAAACATCCAAAATGGTGTCTTTCTTCTGTCTCTGCATTTGGAGATCAAATTCTGCTATGGTTTACAATGCTTTCCATTCTCGAATCATGAGAATAGCGACTACCCCACGCGATTTACAACTCAAAGCATCTGCAACAACGTTTTCTTTTCTAGGATGGTACTGTAAAATGAAATCATAATCCTTGAGTAACTCCATCCGTCGTCTCTGCCTCATATTTAGCTCCTTCTATGAGAACAAATACTACAAGCTCTTGTGGTCTAAAAATAAATCAAACTGTTCCCCATAGAGGTAATGTCTCCAGGTTTTTAGTGCGAACATAATTGCGACTAACTTTAGATCATGCGTTGGTTAATTTATCTCGTGCGGCTTCAACTGTCTCGATCTATATGCTATCACCTTCCCACTTTGCATAAGCACACACCATAATCTTTGGTGTTAGCATCACTGTATATGGTGTACCTTTCACTGCTTTTGGGTATTGCTATCATAGGTGCCGAAGTCAACCTCTCCTTCAGCTCTTGAAATGCACATTCATGTCGATCCTTCCATTCATACTTCGACTCCTTCTTCGTAAGACCAGTTAAAGGGGCTGCAATTCTAGAGAATCCTTCTACAAATCTCCTATAGTAGCCAGCCAAACCAAGAAAACTTCTAATCTCTTAAGCATTACTCGGTCTTTTCCAATCTAGCATTGCATCTATCATTGAAGAGTCCACTGATATCCCATTTTGAGAGACAACATGTCCCAAGAACTTTACTTCCTTGAGCCAAAACTCGCATTTGCTGAACTTTGCATACAACTGGTTGTCCTTGAGTGTCTGTAATGTAATCTGCAAATGTTTTTCATGTTCCTCCTCGGTCTTGGAGTAAATCAATATATCATCTATAAAGACGATAATAAATTGATCCAAGTAGGGCCTCAATACCCTATTTATCAAGTCTATGAACACTACTGGGGCGTTGGTTAGTCTGAATGGCATCACAAGAAACTCGTAATGTCCATATCTGGTATGCAATGCTGTCTTTGATACGTCTTCTGGTCGAATTAACATTTGGTGGTATCCTGATCTCAAATCGATCTTTGAAAATGTCGTAGCTCCTAGTAGTTGATCGAACAAGTCATCAATACGCGGTAGCGGGTACTTATTCTTGATGGTTACCTTATTCAACTCTTTGTAGTCTATGCAAAGTCGAAACGATCCATCTTTTTTCTTTACGAACAGTACCAGTGCTCCCCATGGTGATGTGCTTGGCTGCACGAATCCCAAATCTTTTAGCTCTTGTACTTGCTTTTTTAACTCTTACATTTCTGTCGGTGCCATTCTGTACGGAGTTTTGGAAATAGGAATGGTTCTGGGAGCCAGTTCTATGCAGAAATCTATCTCTCGCTTTGGCGGTAAACCTGAGATATCCTTAAATACATCCTTATCCAAAGGCTCTATCTCTCCATCCTTAAATTCATCCTCAACCTCTAGTTCTCCATCCTCTATGACTACCATCGCTCCCTCTTTAACAGCATCCTTTGTTGGGTCAACATCCTTTGCTGGGTTAATTTTCCTATCAACCCCGTTCTCCATATCCATCTGGGACGTAATAAGGTGCCATGCTAATCACAAAACTATCATAAGGTTTATATCTTCATGGATGGAAAAAGTTCTATCGATTTATAACTGAAGTGTGAAGGACAATCGGTGTACACGCCTTAACCTAAAGCTTTGATATCAAAAATCACTGTCATGCCCCAAAGCACCAAAATAGGGAAAAATAAATTTCCTTTATGGGTTCATAGACACATGACAGGTTGCATTACCGATTTGTCCATGACCAAAATGCTATTAGTAAACAACACAACCTAAAGGATAAAACCGACGTCTGCTTACATGATTATAATAAAATGAAAAGCAACAACACTAGCTAACTAAGTGCATCATGGTAGATACATCAGAGTCTTATGGCTCTAGGGCCTCACAAAACTTATTACAAAAGATATGATAGGTCTTCTGATAGAGATAACAACCAAAAATATTTACAAAAGACAGCCACTAGTCTCCTCTCTAACTAACATATCCATAGCCATCTTTGGTGTATTCTTCCTCCACGTCCTCCTCTTATGTAGCATCACAACCCGTGTACTCGTCACCTGGACAAGCTGGATATGGGAATGTCCAGTGACATGAACGTCGTCAGCTTATGAAAGCCAAGTGAGAAAACTAAATCAAATCGAACGTATATAGCCACACACAACAAGAATCTATTAACTACTTTCAATATGTCTTTCAGGATCTTTGCGTTAACCAAACAATCTTTCACCAACCACCTCGACACGAAGAATCGAAAGGAGTCTCATTCTATGAAACTTAACCCAGAACTAAATTGACCAAAAACATCGACTAAAAGAAGAGGTAACTCCAAAGTATTCAATATTCAGGGTATAACGCATCCACGGTTTAAAAAAAAGAATAATACTCGGCAAGGAAATCGCTTGATTTCACACATCACTAACGATCCTCAGGTCATCTGCACGACTGAACATGTTATGACGATCCACAGATCAAGGATAAAACAACTCTTAACAATAAATCGCTAGATAGCACAGGTCACTAACGATCCTCAGGTCAACTGCATGACCGAACACGTTATGACGATCCACAGATCAAGGATAGAATATCTCTTGACAATAAATCGCTTGATAGCACACATCACTAATGATCCTCAAGATAACTACACGACTGAACACGTTATGACGATCCATAGATCAAGGATAAAATAACTCTTGATAATAAATCGCTTGATTGCACACATCACTAACGATCCTCAGATCAACTGCACGACCGAACACTTTATGACGATCCACATATCAAGGATAGAACAACTCTTGACAATAAATTGCTTGCTAGCACACGTCACTAATGATCCTCAGGTCAACTGCACGACCGAAAATGTTATGGCGATTCACAGATCAAGGATAGAACAACTCTTGACAATATATCGCTTGACTGCACATGTCACTAACAATCCTCAAGTCAACTGCATGATCGAACACGTTATGATGATCCACAGATCAAGGATAGAACAACTCTTGACAATAAATCGGTTGATAGCACACGTCACTAATGATCCTCAGGTCAACTGCACGACCAAACAGGTTATGAAAATTCACAGATCAAGGACAGAATAACTCTTGACAACAAATTTCTTGATTGCACATGTCACTAACGATCCTCAGGTCAAGTGCACTACCGAACACGAAATGACGATCCGCAGATCAAGGATAAAATAACTCTTGAAAATAAATTGCTTGATTACACACGTCACTAACGATCCTCAGGTCAACTACACGACCGAACATGTTATGACGATCCACAGATCAAGGATAGAACAACTCTTGACAATAAATCGCTTGATTGCACACGTCACTAAAGATCCTCAGGTCAACTGCACGACCGAACACGTTTATGACGATCCACAAATCAAGGATAGAACAACTCTTGATAATAAATCGCTTGATTGCACACGTCACTAATGATCCTCAGGTCAACTGCACGACCGAACACATTATGACGATCCACAGATCAAGGATACGAGTCATAATTCCCCAATCGACCCCACAAGATTACCAAAAGGCTGACTCTGCAAGAAATACCTGAACACGACACCGAGGTCTACAAATCAACTTTGATCGAGAGTCAAATGATGAGAAACAAAGATTAAAGTCCCTTATTCGTATAAAATTCATTATTGAAGGGTTTTCCATTATCTTACGTGTTCATACGTTTCGTAGTTTAGTTCATTAATAAGTTCCAATTATAACCGTCAAGATTTTGCTATATGTCCTACATTTCATTTTACCCCTTAATATAATCACGATGGAAACTTTCCAAATCACTATTAACGCAATAATCGTGCCATACAACATACTTATAACTTGAGTATGGATTCTCAATGGTCATCACACTATACTCATAACAACAGCAACATAACATATAGCTCATGGATCTATAAACATGAATTTGATACCAATAATTATATAGATAAAACCCTTAACATGATCATCTATGCGATAGTACTTACCATGGCACGAATATTCATAGCAACACAGGTACGGGAAAACTAGCATCATCAATCAACACAATGCATAAAGATTACCTCATACAAAAAGCATTACAATCTGCCAGGATATATTTCACTGTGGACTGAATTTATATGATCTATTTGGGCATGATGAACAAACTCAAAACTAGAACATTATCGGTATTTTGATTATCTTTATGTATTAAAAAATCTAGCTTCATATAGATTTTTGAGCTATTCAAAACATTTCTACATTTTTGGACTGCTCTGTCCCAGATTTATAGCACTGTGTTGTACGTGAGTTTCACCTATGATGAATTCATTTTTAGACTGAGCTATAGAAGAGTTATTTGTAGATAAATGAGTTAGCTTTCCCCACAAAAAACCTAACATAATTCAGATTTTTGAGTTGCTCAAAACGTTTATTTTACTAAACCACATTCTGCTAGAAGTTTCTATTTCTCAGATTTGAAGATTTGTCTTGCATGGCATGAAAACTCCAAAATAACAACATCAAGCACTTACTAAACATTACTACATACTATATATGTTCTAAAGTAAGTTAGTAAACTCACCTAAACTTGAAATTGATCTTGGGCATTGGATTTGAGCTTAGGAAGCTTGAACACAAGCTTCAATGGTTGAAGCTTCTTCTTCTTCTTCTTCTTCTATCTCACCATGGAGTTCATCTCGTAGCTCTGTCATACCCCGATTTTTGGACAACCAAATATTTAATCCAGAGCATGTATTCGGACTAATATTCAATTACCAAAAATCACGAGAGCGACACCCTCACATAGGCTAACAGATAATTTATTTGAAAATAGAATTTAATACTCATTAAATGAGGACATGTGATCCAGTGTTAATATAAAAACTATGTATTATTAAACTTATATTCCCAATCCTCCATTTCATTATAAAAGAAATAATATTCCATTACAAATATAATGCCATTTTAATTTACAAAAGGAATACAAAGTTCAGTGAATAAAATTTCTTACAAAGTTCGGCGAGAAGAAAATAAAAAAAATAAAGTCTATACATCCGGTGGTCAGAGTAACTACAACGCTCCAATGCCCAAAGACTCCATAGCCAAGCACAACGGTCACATCATCAAAAGTAATATCCTGCACATGTCATCCAACTACGTTTCACACAGAAACACACCCGAATGCATAACACACTCTAGACAGTTACATGACTGGTATGAGTTAAACAAAAATAACAAAATCTGAGGGCTCCAACCAGAACCCGTCAACTACAAACTACATTACAACACTATTGGGCCAAGACAGGTAGTTCCACACACATATTTGGACAAAAGAGTAGTTTCCATTTATGTGATGGCAAGTAGTTTCTTGCCCAAAATCCAAAGTTACTACGAGTTTTATACTTACCTCGGATATCTATGGTGAGCCAGCCCTGCATAAAAGTTAGTGGACCCCCCATCCTGTAAATTGAATGATCACAAACCAGGCGAATAATTCCATACATAAGCCGTCCACATTCTAACTTAAACGTCGCGTTCATTATTTCACGCTTATCACTCTTATGAAATAATCCATTTTCATTAGTTATTAGCATTAAATTTATCTTTGTGTTCCCTAGGTTCACCACTTGGCCACCCTCCATGGTACAACCCACACATATATCTCATGTGTGCCCGACATACTACCAACATCCACTCCGATGCCAGTTTGGTTGGGGCATCAACCAAACCAGGTATGTACACAGAAGGCCGGTCAATATGCCTAGACGTCTAACAAATAAGCCGGGCATAAGGCTTAGGCCAGCTTGATCACGAAGCCACTGGAAAAAGGGTACACTCAGCAAGTCGAGCTATCAAAAAAACATATCACATAACGGTCTATGTTGCAATTATCACTTATCGTTTGTATTATCCCCAATAATTGTGAATTTCACGATTATCACATAGTTCCGTCTCATCATAGTCTAATCACATCTCTAACTTTTAGATGCGTTCCAATTTCTCACAATATAGGGTTTTATCAATTTACCCATAACAATCGTTCCATAATATTTTTCGATCGAATTACAAGATCACCAATATACTATTCAACGTATCTAGTTTACCTTTTATAAAAATTTCTACAATATACAACCAATTATTTCAGGTATAGATATCTCAACCAAACATTCGATATTAGCATACATAAAGCACATAATAGGGAATCACATTCTCCAAATAATAAAATATTCAATTAGATATTTGTTCGTTGCTACTGTAATTGTCAATTTCTGCCCAAACGGTACAGAATCATAAAAATTACCAAAAAGTGTGCAGAATCGCATTTTACATGGGACTCGCGAGCAGAATCTTAAAATAAATAACTTACAAATTATTTATAATTTTTCCCTCAAACAGATCCGAGATCGTTTAAATAAATCCGAAAAATCAACAAAATAAATCTCAAAGTTTAAACCCAATAACAATGAATATACATATCTATACATATATCTATATATATACTCCAACATGATTTCATGGATCCTCTTCCGATTTTCTCAACATATTCCAATTAACAAAAAAATTGTAACGAAAACAAAATGAACAAATGATTAACTCACCGATTTAGGGCTCCAAGGATTGATGATGACTACGCAAAATAAAAGTTTGAGGCTTTTCTTTTCTTCTTCTTCTTCTTCTTCTTCTTCTTCTTCTTCTCTCTCTCTCTCTCTCTCTCTCTCTCTCTCATGTCTATTCTCTATTTTCTTCTCTCTCTCTCTCTTTTTTTTAGATTAATGCTATGCATACACACTTTTCTACACACTTTTTGACACAGAGCTTTAAATGTATGTATCTTGTGTTGTGTAAGTGGTGCACAGAAAAGTGTGAAAATTTCAAACAACACAAGGTACATACATTTAAAGCATAGTGTGTCAAAAAGTGGGTAAAAAAGTGTGTATATCTAACATTATTGTTTTTTTTATAAACCCTAGAGCACCTAAATAATATGTATACATATATAGGACACATATATTATTACACAAATGCTAGAAATCCCGTTTTTCTTCTTATGGACTCACAAAAGAGACCCATATAAGCCCAGAATGTACCCCAAACCACTAAAATAGCTAGCCCAAAGGATACTCATGCCTCGGGTACTTAATTTTAATACCAGATATTCTATTTGACACATTCGCAGGCCTGTAAACACTAAATAAAAAAAAATACATGTCAACCCAATATAACTCTCAAACTAAACGGGTTCACTAATGATTTAATTTATATGTCCTCCAAACACTTCAAATTTTGAAACACGTGTCTTAGCTAGGCACACTAATATAATATTGCTAACTGAAAATAATAATTAAAATAATTATTTACACACTTAAAAATTTTAGGGGTGTTACATTCTACACTCCTTAAAGAAATTCGTCCCAAAATTTGAAGCAACGATAAATACACATGGCAATTATCAATAAAGTTGAACACGTAATTTCATACAAAGCATTGATTACGTTAGACTCTCAACTATACGAGACCAAGTACGTCAAACGACTAACCCAAATAAGGAACCCTCATCTATATACCTTATTATTGTATAGTCAATCTTCAAACATTAACAGACAATCCAAAACACAAATATTAATGCAAAACATATGAATACAAATTATGCATGCAACATGCCCACAATTAATCAAAGATTCTAACTATGTGCCCATGTTTACTTCTTACCATGTCCCCCATTACACCTCCTTAGGATACCCATACATACCATTCAAATATGCCGCTTCAAGAATATACATAACTCTGTACTGGGAATAAGACTGGAAAGATAATAATGCGGTCGGAAATAAACCAACACGTTTTCAGATCCGTCATAGTTGTAGAAAATAGAATCCTATTGATCCAATAGATGCTCCAGAATATAATAGAATGCCCGAATAAAGATACAAAAATTATGCTCCATGCCAAAATACTTGTTGATAAATACAGCTCCATAATAAGAAATCCGAGATGACAGAATAATAGAATCCATATAAGAATGCCAATCAGTAATAAGGGAAATGACATATAAGATTTTTCGATAATAATAAAATTTCCGATACTCCATCAGAATAATAATCTCTTGGATAATATGCCTATAAATACCAGATAATACTGAGGCTCGATAATAACAACATAAATCCACTGGGTAGGAGCTCCTCTGTTGATCTTCCTCCAACTCTCCACTACTACCCGTCATACCAACAATATGTATGCATGCACTATTATGCAACTTATAATATAACAAATGATTTCAACAAATTAACATATAATGATAGGCTCGGAAAGTTATGTAATTAATTGATTGAAAAAAAAAAATTCAACAAGTAGGCAACACATGGATAACACTTAAATACACATAACCCGAAATCCAAATAAATTCACGACCTATAGCTCTAACCCACTACCACAATGCCGAGGATACCCTACACTCCTCCCAATCTAAGGCAACCAAAAGCCCTGATACCAAACTATCACACCCCAATTTTTGGACAACCAAATATTCAATCCAGAGCCTGTATCCGGACTAATATTCAATTACCAAAAATCACGAGAGCGACACCCTCACACAAGCTAACAGATAATTTATTTGAAAATATAATTTAATACTCATTAAATGAGGACATGTGATCTAGTGTTAATATAAAAACTATGTATCATTAAACTTATATTCCCAATCCTCCATTTCATTATAAAAGAAATAATATTCCATTACAAATATAATACCATTTTAATTTACAAAAGGAATACAAAGTTCATTGAATAAAATTTCTTACAAAGTTCGGCGAGAAGAAAAAAAAAAAAAAATAAAGTCTATACATCCGGTGGTCAGAGTAACTACAACGCTCCAATGCCCAAAGACTTCATAACCAAGCACAACGGTCACATCATTAAAAGTAATATCCTGCACATGCCATCCAACTACGTTTCACATAAAAACGCACCTGAATGCATAACACACTCGGGTCAGTCACATCACTGGTATGAGTTAAACAAAAATAACAAAATCTGAGGGCTCCAACCTGAACCCGTCGACTACAAACTACATTACAACACTATTGGGCCAAGACAGGTAGTTCCATGCACATATTTGGACAAAAGAGTAGTTTCCATTTATGTGATGGCAAGTAGTTTCTTGCCCAAAATCAAAAGTTACTACGAGTTTTATACTTACCTCGGATATCTATGGTGAGCCAGCCATGCATAAAAGTTAGTGAACCCACTATCCTGTAAATTGGATGATCACAAACCAAACGAATAATTCCATACATAAGCCGTCCACATTCTAACTTAAACGTCGCGTTCATTATTTCACGCTTATCAGTCTTATGAAATAATCCATTTTCATTATTTATTAGCATTAAATTTATCTGTGTTCCCTAGGATCACCACTTGGCCACCCTCCACGGTACAACCCACACATATATCCCATGTGTGCCCGGACATACTACCAACATCCACTCCGGTGTCAGTTTGGTTGGGGTATCAACCAATCCAGGTATACACACAGAAGGCCGGTCAATATGCCTAGACGTCTAACAAATAAGTCGGGCATAAGGCTTAGGCCAGCTTGATCACAAAGCCACTGGCAAAAGGGTACACTCAGCAGGTTGAGCTACCAAAAAAAACATATCACAAAACGGGGAGCGGTGAACACTAAAGAACTATGTTGCAATTATCACTTATCGTTCGTATTATCCCCAATAATTGTGAATTTCACGATTATCGCATAGTTCCGTCTCATCATAGTCTAATCACATCTCTAACTTTTAGATGCGTTCCAATTTATCACAATATAGGGTTTTATCAATTTACCCATAACAATCGTTCCATAATATTTTTTGATCGAATTACAAGATCACCAATATACTATTCAACGTATCTAGTTTACCTTTTATAAAAATTTCTACAATATACAACCAATTATGTCACACCCCGATTTTTGGACAACCAAATATTTAATCCAGAGCATATATCTAGACTAATATTCAATTTCCAAAGCACCGAGAGTGACACCCGGCCTCACACAGACTGATAGATAATTATTGAAAATAGCATTTTATACTCATTAAATAAGAACATGTGATTTTGTGTTTAAAAAAAAGAGTATAAAATGCTGTTTTCAATAATTATCTATCAGTCTGTGTGAGGCCGGGTGTCACTCTCGGTGCTTTGGAAATTGAATATTAGTCTAGATATATGCTATGGATTAAATATTTGGCTGTCCAAAAATCGGGGTGTGACAGTTAACAGTAGTTC